>JAFBJW010007502.1:2734109-3389885 GCA_016785235.1 Pseudorhombus dupliciocellatus
CCCCCCCCCACCCCCCCCCCCCCCCCCCCCCTCCCACCGTGCATGGGCAGCCCGCACAATGCAAACACAGCTATTTAATCGTCAGTTGAATTTTGTTGTTTTGCAACACTGACGATTTTGACGCTATGCTGATAGTAACTGACACACACACAATGTCAAAGTTTATTCAGTCTCAGCAAGTTCGCTGTGGGCTGGAGTCTTTCCTGCTGCTGACCTTGCAGCCTTTCATGCCTGTGATTACTCATTGCAGAGCAGGATAAGTACTAATACCAACTTCATTTTTTTCTGAAATTCAAAATGGAGCCAGTTGATGCCCATAAAGACAGTTTCCATGTCAGAACATTCACACCCGTTTCTCGGCTGCTCAGGCGTGCTTGTAATGACGTCGTCCCGTGTCACGTTCACTGTCCTGTGTAATGGTTTGTTTTGGTTTTAATGATCGTTTCCTGCCTGCATCCATCCCAGGTGGAAGAATTCTTGCTGTAAGCAGTGGGCGGTATGGCGAAACAAAATAAGGGCATGGTTTGAAATGGTATGATACCCTGACACAGCTCTGTCTGAATCCTGAACAATAATAACAATTGCAGTGAAAGTACGATGAAGCTGGAACAGAGGTTAGTACCAGTGTGAAACGTCCCAGTAGTTGCGTGTGTCTCTTTAAAACGAGCCTGGAAACCTGATAACGTAATGGAAACCTCTTCATATTTGGAGTGTTTTCTTTACTGCAGAGCGCCGTTTAGCAGCTTAAAAAAAGGTCGGTCGTGTTTTCAACACAATGCGTTTTTCACGTCACGAGTGATATCCGTAACTGCAGTGGAAAGTTGGCGCTGGTTTAAGGAACAGTCCTGGAAACAATATGGAATGTGATAAGCAAAAAATGTGCTGGAAGAGAGGTGCATGCAGGTATTTTTCGCCCGGCTCTCATCTGTTATCGCCACTATCTGTTATCCGGCTCGTTCGACCTCATTAGACGCCTTCCAGTTTGACCCTTACGGGAGGAACAGTAATTAAAGAATGGTGGTCCACACACTGAAAGAAATGAATTTTCTTAATTATTCCAACAACGGTCTATTTTTAGTGAAAACTGTCCCTGACTCACCCAGAGGCTCCGTGGCCTAGATTGTTGGTTTTCACCCAAATCCCATTCAAGCACGAGGGCTGGATTAGACGGGGCTAAAGCCAAGCACGTGTCACACAGAGAGATGAGTGATTCAGCAGAGGACAAAAAAAAAAAAACAACAAAAAAAAAAAAACACAGAATAGCCCGTCTTTACATCCCAGTTAGGCTCCGTTAATCTTCTCATTTTGTTCCCAAACATAGTGTCGTTCAGTTTAGCAGTGAACTAGATTGTGGATTACAGGCGTTGGATTTTGGTGTCTGACAAGCACTGGACAGCGTTGAATAAGAAACTGGAGCAAAGTAGTCAGTGGTCTCTCGCTCAGTAAATTGCAGTATTTCAGATACTTCCTATTAACTATGTTTGTAGATAATTCAAAGACTGAGACCTGTGGTTTCTGATTAATCTGCTGGTCACCTTCTGAATGAATGATTTAATCTTACTTTACTTCACTAACAGGTTTTCTGCTCAAGTATTTTAAATACAGTCCAAAACCTGGGGAGCTTGGCCACTTTTTAAATGAATGTATTACTTTAATGTTTTTTTTACGAGGACGTTCCGAAGAAGAGAACGTGTCATTCGGCCTCAGCTGATGCGACCCGGTCACTGTCAGCAGTGACAGGGAACAAACAGCTGAATATGTCCCATGTGAGGCCGTGAGCCTAATTTAACTCCTCGAACTGCAGCCGACAAAGACAACGCTGGGAGTCGACAGCATGCAGGAGCTTATCTGGAACATCGCAGTTCAGACACGGGTTGCTGAGGATTTATTAAGAATCCGGACCTCAAGGGAAATCTGTCCCGCCCATGAAGCTTGAGTCATGTTTAAAAAAGCTGCTCCAGCACTGTTTGGATATTCAGGCTGGAAATGATCCGGTTTTGAAGAAGTCGTCATGCAGGAGCGATATCTCAGGAAACATTAGGATGCAGGAGACACAGCTCCACCTCTCGCTCCCTGCCTGCGTCTGATTTTGAACGCTGAATGATGAGAAATACCACATTGTGCTACTTTGTGCAGTATTCTTTAACCCCGACACTCTCCTGCTGTGTTCCTCCCGTGTGGAAGGCGTGGTGTCTGGAATATATATGATTGTGTACAATGCTAACAGCTCCGCTAATCGCCAGCGATGATCCCCGGAAGAAACACAACCCAGCCTTTACATAAGGAAAACACCTGAGTCACAGCCACGTGACACGTGGTCACGCCTAGCTCTGCCGACTCATTACCTGAATGAGGTGCGAGGTACACGCAGTGCATGCCTCCTCCCTCTGCCGCGCTCCGTCACTCACATGCTTTTTTTTTTTTTTTTTTTGCTCCGGACGGAATCATGTCGACATCACCCGCTCAAACCCCTGCGCCTTCTCCCTGAGCCCGCTGATCTTTTGTCCAGGCGGGTTTGCGCTGTCAGGTCCGTGCATGCCGCCTCTCCAGGTCGCTCGATTGTGTCACGCTCGCAGTCACGTCCCGCTGTCTCTGTGATGACAGCTTTTCCATTACAGTCAGGAACATAACTGCCTCGTTATCCAAGAGGCAATCTGCTAAAGGACGGTCCTGCAGCGTGGCTGCAGTCCGCTGTGTAAAGGATTTTTATTGTGCTGCTTTACTTTATATTTTGTTGTTATTGTTTACTCTCAAAAAGGGATGAATTTGCACGTTTATGCTTTTCGCCACCATCGTTTCTTGCTCGTAGCGTTCATAGGCGTCCTCTCGTTTGCTGCGACCGAGCTGCTGGATTGGAAACAAATCATATTTTCATCCCGCTTCTCCAATAAATGTTGTCTGTCATGTTGAGATTGAAAAAAACAAGGACACGCTGTTCCCTTCTCCTCCCTCACCTGTTGTCCTATAGCGTCACTCACTCATTGCACAGGCTGGAGAAGCAGGTGCTGGATCAAGCTGTGTGTGTGTGTGTGTGTGTGTGTGTGTGTTACCAATAAAGCAGTCTATATCAGCTGACACTCAAACGGTCGTCCTTCAGCTGTGCTTGGATCCTAATGGTGCTACCTGCCATATTATGAGACCATACACACACGCCCCCTGTGTGTGTGTGTGTGTGTGGAGGGGGGGGGGATTGTAAAACTGTGAACATGTTGTCCACATTGCACACATGCATACAGAAAGAGAACAAAGGGGGTGGCTCACAGCAGGGAGCATTGCCGTAGCAGATGAGCAGGCCACTTCTCAGCCATGCGTAACTCAACACCCCTCTCCTCTACCTCTTCTCCCGCTCCTCTTCGCCCTCTTGTTCTCTCAGGATGTCCGCTCATAAAGACCACATCAATTAGTGATCAGCACGCTCACTTGTTCCTCGCCGATTGGCTGCGGGTGTATCAACTCCAGTGCGAGTGGGTGGGGGGGCGGGGAGGAAACAAACGGTACATGCTATCATGGAATGTGATCTTGTAGCTTCCCCCACTTCTCTGCTCATGCCAATACATCTTTATGGGAGTGTGTGTGTGACAGCACCTGACTCATGGAAAATTCTCGGTTTGAGTGGGCTCTGCAGAAAGGCCAAACAATTACAGGGCGGCAGAGAACGAGTCAAATGCAGTATGTCGTCATAGTTCCGGATTTGATTTCTCTGTGTCCTGACTCACCCCCTGACTCTGGAAAAGAAAAGTACAGGTTGAGCTGTAGCTACATTGGTCTATTATTACATCATCATTATATATATATACGTATATATATTGGAGTGTTTGTCCTCAGAACATGGACGCCGTACGTCATCATGCAAAGGAATACCTGTCTCCTGAAAACAGTTCCTATGTCTTTCCTCTGCAGTCTCTGTGGACTGTCTGCCTGGACTCTGAGTATCAGGTCTGTAGAAGTCTGTAGACAGTTTGCAGTGATTGCAGCTGACGATTGTGTCTGTGAGCAAACTCACGTGATCCTTCCATGTCACTTCCTGCCTCTGTCCGAATAAGGCAGAGGGTTGGCTGAAGTACAGGTCATGACTCTGCCTCCTCCATGTTAGTGGACGGGGAGAGAGCCAAACGATAGAGCGATGTTAAGATTAATCAGACGAGCAGAAACTGTGTTGTCGCTCCGTGTCCAGGTCTGTTGCGCTCACCTGAAAGCCTCTTAGGGACAGTTTTGACACGAGCCTTGTCCTGGTTTCTCCGGCTTTAACAGGGGCTCAAAACACGGAGACAAACGAGGCACTCACAAAAGGAGGATTAAAACACGGAGCCGTGTGGCACAGGGCGACTCTTTAACCTCCTGAATAAAATATTTTGACACATTGTTCTTTCTGCTGTTTATACCCAATTACAGGGAGGATTATATTTGGATAACTGCAGTTTTGCAGTCGGCTGTGTTGTCTGTGGGAATGACAGAATTAATTTTAAATGAGCACACTTAACACATGGCCGTCCCTGTATTGTGGTGACTCACCCTCATCCCTCTGGTTTTGTGGAGGATTTCATATTCCAATCGTTAAACCACTCTCCTCCTCTGAATGCATAAAAGGAGACATTCAGTCATTCCTGATTTGACCTCCTTTTTTCCAAGAATGCACCTTGTATGGCGAACTACAAACCAGACTAAAAATGGTATCACGGAGCCCGAAGGTGAAGTCAGCTCTGAATTGTAGCCAGCCACCCCCGGGGCTTTAAGCGATGAAAGGCCAGATGTATTTCCACACGGATAAAAAAAAAAAGTGGGAATAAAGCACAAAAGGAACGAGGCAGTGGCACGAGTACAGCCGTTTATCTGCATGGGCGTATATTACAGTGTTTTGCCACAGTGTGCGGCACGAGGCATCAGACCTGCGGTTCACAGCTTGCTGAATCAGTAACAGCTCGCCGTGTGTCAGACAGGGCGACGGCGCGCATCCTGTCTTCTAGAGCTCAAACACTGTCTCGTACCGCAAATACTCACCAGCAGAGGAAAACACAGTATTACCTCTGCCAAGTACTGGCAGACGTTACGTCACGTTGCACCTGACAGATTTAAACTCGGTGGGATGATAGTTAAACTAATGATTTTTTCTAAATAATAATAATAATCAAGGCATTTAAAATGGAAATGTATATTGTTTTTGATATTTCAAATATTTGAGTGTTTATCAGGATATTCAGCTTGGACACAACGATAAAACAAACTCGGTAAAATCGGTATTTTTCACAGTTGTCTGACATTTGAACAGCCAATCCATTGAGAAAGAATATACTTTACATACACATTTATTGTGTTTTACTTTTGTCCTCTTTGCTTCCTTAACACGTAATAACGCATCTTATAAGCGCACCGAAGCGAACCACAATGTACCAGAATCTGACACCTCTAAAAAGAGTTCTTCAATAACAAAAAAAAATCTATTCCTGAGACCAGATGTACACATGAGAGAGTATTCTAAGGATTCCTCATAAGGACACAGGCCTGACAGCAATGTGTTGAGTTTACAGTTGGTTTCTTCCATCACTCCGCTGTCGCCGGTGTTACAGCCGACGCGGTGCCTGCACCTTCAGGTAACAGGCACGCTTCCTCCCCTGGTGAGAGCTGCTGTGTCAGCTGAACAAGGGACGTGTTGTGGGAGGATTTCACTTTTCTGTCGCCCGCTGTGGGAAAGAGCGTATATTCAGATATAGAAGGTGTCACGGGCGGAAGAACCACGTGGGACTGATTCCACGTTAATGGCACTGACTCTCAGGATATATTAATAACATGGGATTATTTAAGGGACACTGTGAAACGGACGGATCTGAACACGCGTGGATCAAACGCTGAATAAGTCATCTGACGGCACACCGAGGACGCGCCCGGGAAAGTTGCAGCAGTCACGTCTCCCCTCTCTCCTGCCACGTTCAGCCAATCATCCACCTTTATTCTTGAAAAGCAGCAGAGATGGTCGGCACGGAGACAAAGAATCGCACTCAGCAGATTATTAAGAACACATCTCTCCTGGCGATCTGTTTCCTTTCCCTTCCTCCCTCCTACCGAGCCGCTTGATTGAGCTCGCAGCTGAGGAGGCCAATTTGTCGTCCGCAGAGAGGGCCGACTGGAACGCGGAGGAAATGTGAGAACATGTCATGCGGGTGCAGTTAAAAACAAAGTCTGATGCGTGAGGAGTGTTGAGAGACGCAGGGGAGAATTAGGTGAGGATTAGAAAGGCAGTGAGACCGGCAGCATGAGAGAAGGATTGCAGGAAAATAAAAAGATTTTTTTTTATTATACAACCATACAACTCTTTTGCAAATGAATTGGTTGTAAAGTCATGTCACCTGCAGGGGATGTGAACCCCTAAACCTCAGCATGAAATCAATCAAATTTGATTTTTATAGCCCATTTTCACAACTCCCAATTTGTCTCATAGGGTTTCCATTGTTGGATATTAAGAGAAAATTGGGCTATTTGCAAATTAGAAAAGTGCATTTGAAAGTATAATGTTTATAATCGGTAGCAACTCTTGTTATAGAGGATGATTTACAAAGTGGACATTTTATCGGCAAGGCTTTTCAGCGAAGCTGCTGTTGAAAAAGATGATCATTAGATCAGGAGATGAACTAAAGTAAATCCATTTTCAGCATAGATAATCAAAATAGAATTGAATCCAGGTCTGCCTGCTGCTCCTGGTCCTGTGCTGTTGATACCAGTTTATTTTATTATTCCCTCAAAGTTTCACCTCGAGCAGGTGTAAGGAAATTCTCTCTGACAGTATCTAGAGGTTCTTGTTTCTTGGTTCTGGGTCTGGGTCTTTGTTGAGTTTCCCTGTCCCCCCTGTGTCTGTGTGCATTTTGTCCAAGTACAACACAGTCCAGAGACAAGTGGGTGGACTTGAGGCCGAATGGACACCCTGAGACAGTCGATTTGAACTGGCACAATAACTGGATCCATCCATATCTCCAGTCACATGTGTGCATCTGTGTGTCTTTGTGTTCTGCAGGAGAGGTTCGAGGCGTTGTTTAGGATCTACGACGAACAGACAACCTTCCAGATGTTCAAAAGCTTCCGGAGAGTCCGGATCAACTTCGGCACCCCGGAGGCCGCTGCCCGCGCTCGCATCGAGCTGCATGAATCAGAGTTCAACGGCAAGAAGCTGAAACTCTACTTTGCCCAAGTGAGTGTGAGCCAGGAGGTCTGGGAAAGGGCAGGCAGGGGGCCTGAGACACGGACCATGAGAGCACTGCTTATTTACACTGACCCCACCCCCTCCATTCTTGTGTTAAAAGCCACCGCTCTGATCACTTGTGTTGTTTTGGCTACAATGCAAATATAATCTGGCTCCGTGTAGCCAGGTACTCCACAGCATTTAAATGGCTGCAGTTCAACGTGTAGAGCAAAAAAAAAGTGTCACTGGAAATCACTTTAAAAATGGCTATTAACCATGATGCGCTCTAACCCAACTGAACCTGGTTTTTACCCAGACAGTAAATGTCAAATTTCCACGAGTCATCTAATCATTCCGCCTCTGCACTTTCTATATAAGAGGATTAAAGATTTTACAGCTCAGGAAGATAATTATGGCAATTGGCAGCTATCAAACGCCCAAATCACCTCACAGAAAGGAACGTTTCATTTCAGACTAAAAGACTGAAAACCCTACAAACCTTAATGTGCTTTTCTTCTAAGGTATCAGGCTTACATTTATTAAAATATCCTCATCCAATCAGAGCCAATTTACAAAGGCTTGAAGCTATCTCGCAGCAGTGTCCACTCTGTCATATTGAATGAGTGTAGGTTCCAATGGAAGCATTGTCCTTCTGGTTGCAGCCCTTACCAGTCGTCCACTTCTCTCCAACAGGTCCAGAATGGCGATGAGGACATTGACAAGTCCTACCTGGCCCCTCCCCAGCCCGTCAAACAGTTCCTGATCTCACCGCCCGCCTCGCCCCCCGTGGGCTGGAGTCAGAGCGAGGACGCGACCCCCGTCATCAACTACGACCTGCTGTGTGCAGTAGCCAAGCTGGGACCCGGTCAGTGCTCGCCGCTTTCAGCTCAGTAGGCTCGCGCAGTGTGTCCGCACGTTTCAAACACAGCCCTGTGCAGCAGCAGGTACAACACGGGGGTAATGTGAGTGATTCATCTCAGAGCGGCAACCCAGATACGAACAGGAAATCATTTTTCGCTCCTCAGCAGGGGGTTGAAGAAGCACGATGTTTGTAGGAAGCAATTAGGACAAAGGAATCAGCCAGAACCTTGTCGAATTGTCGCTGATTCATTCTTGAGTTTTTTGGTTTTTTTTCTTCCTGTGAATCATACTTCATTTGATTAACCTCGCCTCAAAAGTATTTTTCTGCAATCGGAGGCCTTTATCACTTCATTACAGGGAAAATGGCTTTGATCTTAGAGTTTCCTTCTCCAGCGTTACTGCGCATCAGATCCTGGTCAGACAAAAAGCAGCTTGAAGCCCATAAATCATATCCACCGTGCTGGCCGCCACACGTCAGCGTCCAGGGTGCTTAGCCCAGCCTGGCTGCAGTCTGACGTCTCAAAGGAAATATGCATCAAAGCCACTTCCTGTGGTGCTGTGAAACGCAACACGCCATTCATTTAATCTATTGCTCTCGAACAGCAATGGATGAGTCATCAAAACAGCAGGTGAACGTTTTCTCCACATGTGAAAAATGACGAAGAATGAAGCAAACAAGCTATCAATGTGCGACTGGAAATGGCCAAAGCCCTCACAATGCTAACAGTCCAGCTAAATTCAGAGTGAAGATCCGTTTCTCTGCACCACAGATGGATCTGTTCTTTGCGGTGCATGACCTTTTACAATGTTAGCGAGTGTATTAAATGTGCAGGCAGCTCGGCCCAACACTGTAAGATCTGGAACATTTCAACATCTTTCCCCGACTGCCTCGTTCTCCGGCAGCTTTTCCGCTCGGTAATGGCGCCTCCGTCTGCCTTTGTCGACAAGATTGTAGATTGCAGCAACCTTTATGAAATGTCACCCAGCTCACACAGAAAGGTGTGTCCACTATGTCTTTCTCTGTTTGTGGACACGCCGTTGCTGATGAAATGGAAAGTTATGTTAAGTCTGGATTCACTTGAACGCTGAGATCCTTTTTTTTTTTTGTTTTTGTTTTTTTTGTTATCTTCAAAAAACGCAATTTTACTTTCTGCTCACACACACAGTGGAGCCCAGAGGACCAGGCTCATCAGGTTCTGTGGTTACCATAGCAACACTAGGCATCAGGAAATGGCTTTGTTGTTGGGCTCAAATCCTGGCATCTGAAATCAGATCGGCTCTGGGCTGCAGCGCGGCGCGCTGACTCCCTCTATCAACTCCCCGTGGTAACAGCAGGACTCTTATTCATCGGCCCTCTCTGTGTTTGGCAGCGCTGTGAAAAGGCCACTCGACCAATTTCCTGCTGTCTGCCAGCTGTCTGATCTCGTCTCCATGGCAACTGAGATACAATCTCTCAAGTGTACGTTTTCGGTCCAAGTCCGCTGAGTTTGGCATCTGGACAAATGGCAGCAGCGTGTTGAGGAAGAGCCTTTTTTTGTTGTTGTTGTCTGTGTTGAAGCAGACAGAAAGAATACACCAGATTATTTTGTCCCGTAAATATGATCTGAATGAAATTATCAGTCGTAAACTGCATATTCATATTTTTCCAAATACTGTCTTAACATTTGAAAATACCATGTTTTTTAAAATACAATAGCAGTATTATTACTTAAGCCAAGTAGGTCATGTTCCCGTCTGTCTGGGATTAATTACCATGTGATGCATTACGGATGAATTTTTCTTTTACTTTAACAACCGTGAGAATTGTTTTCCTCATTTCTGTTGATTTATCTTTAACTGGCGGAAAGTTCTCTCCCAAGTGTTAATTCAGAAATATTTCCTTGGTTCTTCTTTTCTCTCTCTCTCCGTCCCTGACCTCCGCTCCCACAGGTGAGAAGTACGAGCTCCACGCGGGGACAGAGTCCACCCCCAGCGTGGTCGTCCACGTGTGCGAGAGTGAGACGGAGGAGGACGAGGCGGCGCGGCCAAAGCAGCAGATCGTCCAGACCAGGCGTCCCGACGAGCCCCCCAAAGTCTTCAACTAGAGAGGCCTCCCCCCATGACACCGGCGCGGCCCCCTGACCGCCCCTTGAAACCCGCAACACACCTGCCCTCTCTCTCTTGTCTCTGCACTCACAGAGAGCGTCGATGCCCCTCATTTCAGTTCAACTACAAGCAAAAACAAAACCAACAAACATTGCTCAACAACGGTGTTTGTGGGGAGCATGGCGATGGAATGAGGCGGCCTGAAGGGGATGGATGAGAATCACACACACACTCATCACATTCTGCGGACAGCGTGGGGAGTGGCGGGCACGCTTGCCTCCACCCCACCAACCCTCCTCGTTTTCAGCAAGAGGGGTCGGATACCTGTCCCACTGTAGGCACCTGTCACTTATCACACACACTCAGCTCTCATTGATAGTCCTGCTCTGCAGCTTGTTGGTCGGTTAGCTTGCAAGCTGTGCCTCTCCTTTAGGTTTTGATTTGAAAATAAACTGTGTTTTATATATATATGCTTAATATATATATACATATAAAATGCATATATGTGTTTCTGTAACTTTTCGTTTTCATCCATTTTCATATCTGGTTTGTCTCTTCAGCTTACATCAAGATTGAGTGTGTGATGTTCCCACTCGTCTGCATGTATATACTATATGACAAAAAAAAAAAACACAGGAAAAAAAAAACGTACGTACAGAAACACAAGTACTACAAGATATATCGAGAAAAAGGAACCTATTTAACACCACACAGCACGAAGCGCCATATGTGACTAACAAAAGTTGTGGTGGTTGTTTGACTTTTTTTCTTTCGTCGCTCGTTTTCGCTTTTCGTCTTTTTGTTTTGGAGAGGTGTTGTTTTTTGCTAAACTACTAGATGTGTATTCTTACTCTGTATTTTATACCCCGACACTTTTTGCATGCTTAGTTATTTCCGTAGATGAGGAGCTGAGGTGTGTTTTTTTTTTTTTTATTATTATTATTATTATTATTTTTATTGTCGTTTGTGATGACAGGGAAATAAATGGTGTGACGCTTCTGACGCAAGTGCATATCCCCACACAGAGTTTAAAAGTGACGTCTTTTGGGGGAAAAAGCTTCATGGGTTTTTTTTTTTCGTATGATTGACAGCTCAGTCTTTGGCTTGAAGGCAAATTTGCATTTGTTGCTTTTTGGGGGATTGGATGGATCAGAGACAGTCAACTCCCCCCCATTTCCTTCAAGGGTTTTAGGGAGGTTGTTTTATTTTTCTCTCTTATTCCGTTTGTATTTCATATCTTTAATGTTTTGGTTACGTCGTTCGATCAAACCCACTTTCTATGTGTCAGGTTTTTCTTCTGAGACCTGCTTTTTTTGCACTGAGTATCTCTCGATATCTCCAAGCAATTGCAGGGCTGTCAAGCGTCGACTGCTGCGCGCCTGATTACTTCTGCGCTGCTTTTCTCTGTAAATAGCTGGGTGTAGTGTAGATTTGTGGAAATAGTCCTTTTAGATTTTGTAGTTTACCTGGAAGCATTTCGCTGAGAAAAGGGAATATTAGGGTAGCCTCGTGAGATATCAACCAAAGCATTCACTCACCTCACATAGTGATTTTTTTTTTCTTTCTTGAAGACACTAATGTATATTTGTTAATCTGAGAGAAATCATATTTTCCCAACACAACTGCAATTACTTTATTGCATTTTTATTTTATACTGAAAAACATTTTTTTTTTCCATTTTTACGTTGTTTGGCGCAAACCCAAACCATTTCCTCTCAAAAACCATCATTTTCTTACTTGTTTTTCTTCTTTGTTTTCTTCACTCTCCCGACAGTACTTTATCACATTAGTCTGCTTAACTCCTCGTTTATTGAAATCATTCTGTGCTTTAAAAGCAACAGGAACAAATGTTTCTAACAGGGATTTTTGGGTGTTGGCAGTGAGTCTAAACCTCTTTTGTCATTAGGCAACTTTATTTACAAATTGAACTTTATGGCTGTTTTATTTTGCAAACGTCCATCTGCATGTGAGCACTTTATCGTCAGTGTTTTGTTTCCTTGACATATATTGTCTTTCTCGAGACAAAGTAGGAAGCACATTGAACTTCTTCTGTTTCTTTCGTGTTCTTTTCTTTTTATCTCAAGCTGAACACCTGGTTAGCCTTTTCACCAGCATATTGCAGTGAGTGAAACACTTCCTTTTCGCTAGCGTGATCCTCGGAGGATTTCAGGCCTTTCTGGAAAATGTAAACGAAAGTGTGCTACTGGAAAACGTGCAGAGACACAGCTCAGTAGGAGGTGGACAATGAGGCAGGATGACACTGCAGAACAAAATCAATGTCTTTGTGTTTGCGTTTGTCCGCGAGAAAACATAATCTTATCTTCTGAGAGCGCGAAACGGTTCTTTGAGACTAGGGTGAAGCTGTCGTGGTTACTGGAGCAGCCGGCAGATTAGTGGAGCTTCTGAGGCGGATTATGATAAAGTGGAAGAGGTGGAACTCTTGTGGAGGTTTTTTTTTTTTTTACTGTGGTCATGGTGTTTGAAACTGGGTGCATTTTGGTCACAGATGAAATGAAAATGTATATTTATGTACATATGCCAATTTTTTTTTTTCTTTTGTTGCTGAGGCCAGTCCCAGTGTGCAGTTTGTTACAGCTTCTCTTTGCAATGTTGTAATGGGAAAAAAAAAAAAAAAATTACAAATAAGTGTAACAGTAAGTCCTGCTCGATCAAAACCAACTGTCATTGTGTTGTGTTCAACAGTTTGGCATGGACTCTGGTTAAAGGTTTCTACTAAAAAGGTCAATAATACACTTCGTCACTGTTGTACTGTTTCTGTTGAAATATGAATATTGTATCTTGTATTGTAGGATTCCAGAAAACAAAGTAGCAAAACAAGCAATAATTTACAGTTCTATAATACCGGTATCTGTATTTTCATGGTCTGTACTTCTCAGAGATGGTCTCTGTCTCTTACAGTATCTGCTTCTATTTGTGTAGTATAATAGTCCTTTGTTTCACATACAATATACATAAAGACTTATTCTTAAAAGCCACGTTTGGTGTTGTTTATTTTAGGGCTTTCAGGAAGACACGCACAAGAGGAAACCAACAAAAGCAAAAATGTTACATTGGCTTTAAATTTAGATTTATTATTATGTTTTGATTGTATAATAGAACCACTATTTACCAAAAATGAATCTTTTCCTCATATCAGAAGTTAATTAATACACTCAAAGCTAAATCTGTTGTGAATGATATTTTCCACTACTTAATATTTTCATTCATCCTTTTTTACTTAGTATGTTGTATTATAAAAGCAGAAATAACTTATTAGAGTTCAATGAAGTCTCTTTAGCCAAAATCAGAGGAGTAGTAGGCAATTAAAAGCAAGGTTAAGTAAATATCCTCGACACTGAACACATGAGTTTTATTCAAAATGAGGTGTCTCTGAGTTAACGCGACACTGATCTGCGTTTCAGCCGCCGTTTTGAATTTCGGGGCTTCAGTTTCCTCGTGCCAGTCATAAAGCACCGTCGACTGCTCACGAATTTTGCCCCATCCATTTTCCTCTGACAAGCTGCTTTTCATGATCGCGTGAGGAGAGAAAAACAAAAGACAAAACAGCGGCTCACTGTCAGCTCGGATTGCACAAAAAGACGTTTCGCAAATGCAGGTTCGCCCACAGAGGACAAGGTTTCTGTCTTTGCGCTGAAAAATTCAGCTTTCTAAATGATTTTGTGAGTCCAACATGACTCATGATCAGAAACGTGACTGAGCGGTAAAAACAATGGAGCCCTGTCAGCGTGTCTCAGGTGGAGAGGCCTGATTAATGGCTGTGAGATGACGCCTGCTCTGCATCACCCTGGGCCTTCTTCTCCACGACACAAAAAGCCCTCTCTTCCTGGAGAGCAGACTGGGGGGGGGATTCCCTCCACACAATGCCCCTCGCTGTTGAACGTGACGATACGTGTGTACCTCGGGGCAGCAG
The DNA here is from genome assembly GCA_016785235.1 of Pseudorhombus dupliciocellatus. Lineage (NCBI taxonomy): Eukaryota > Metazoa > Chordata > Actinopteri > Pleuronectiformes > Paralichthyidae > Pseudorhombus > Pseudorhombus dupliciocellatus. Next base: position 2,748,155 of record JAFBJW010007502.1, read on the forward strand.
ATCAGGTTATCGTGGTCCTCGAGGGTGTTAATGGGGCCGGTGCCTCCAGATTCTTTTCAAAACTGTACTCTCCAGGATTACACAGCACCCAGGTCTCGCAGGAATTTAAAGTGATGCATTAGTCTTGAGCTAACAATACAATCCTCTGGCAAAGTGGATCGTTAAAAGCACACACGTATAGTTCAATCAACATGATACAGCTCAAGGTAAGGAATGTAAATTGTACTTGAATTGGCTTTACACCTCATTAACCCTAAATACCACAATATGGGATTGTTTTTGGACTATTGTTGCCACAGGGCCAGGGATGTGGACCCCGGTCCCTTCACAAGTGCGAGGCCTAAGCAGCACCAGGTCTCTAAACACGTGAAGTTTGGTTACACTTTCTCACAAAGCCACAACACTGCCTCGCTTTGTGGTGGCGGGCACCACCCAGCCCCGGGAGGTAACACGAGGCCCGATCCTGACGACCTGTGTGTCACAAGAGCCCGGCCGCCGCAGAGGAAGAACGGCCCCGGATGGAGGGACGGACGAGCAAAAATATTAGCGGTGAGAAAGTTTCTGTTTGTTCGGGGGGAACTTTCACACACCGGAGTGTTTGACTGGAGCATTTACTTCCCACTCTATCTTTTCCGCAATCACGCCCTGTGGCCTTTGATCGAGTGCACTGTTATTCACAGTTAATCATCAACCACAGGGATGAAACACATTTTTCCAAACATGATAGGATTTGTGATGCCACAAAACACGCACAAACATGGTTCGTCTCCATCACTCAGGGGAAATGACTGGCTGGTTTAATGACACACACAGGTGTAGCACATCCACTGGATGATATGATTTTTTTTTTTTGGGGGGGGGGGTTAGTTCAATCTTGTGACGTCCATATGAGACATCCTATCAGATGCAGACGAACGGATCCTGAGAGGCAGTCGTCATGGCGAGAGGCCGAGCAGTGCGAGCCGCTCCGTGTGGCACGCCTAAGGGCCCGGTGGACGGGCCTGAAAAACCAGCTGCCTGAGATTATTACTCTCAATGAGGAACAGTGACTGAGCCTCCTCCTCTTCCTCCTCAGCCTCCTCCTACTCCTCTTTACATAAACACTCTGATTCCCACAGAAGCCACACACATGCGCACACCAACAGCGAGGAATCCCTGCCCGTGTCCGAACCTTGGTCCTTGGTTTTATCTGTTTGTTTGTTTTTTTACCTGTGGGACTTCAGCAGCACCTGGGACTGTACATTCCTGCCTTGGAGCAGCTCACACACTCCTCTCCTCCCTCCCTCCCTCCCCAGACCTGCTGTGAGTGTCGGCCCCTCCACCAGTGGACTATGCCCCCTTTATTCCGCTGAGGGAGGGGGGCGCGAGCTGCTCAGGGTCCCGTCTGGAGAAGGGCTGGAGCTGAAATCACAGAGGAGACGGTTCGGTAAGTCACAAATCAGTTTCCCTGTAAAACTTGAGTCACTTTGTATCAGGGTGTGTGTGTGTGTGTGTGTGTGAGTGTGTGAGAACGCGTGCTGCTCCAGACAACCTGGCGAGACAACAGGTGAGTCGTGGGTGAAAGGGAATAGTTTACATTCCAAACTGCCCCCGGATAAATTAATCACTTTATAATGAACCATGTGAACTGGTACAGATTTCAGTCAATTCCAGATCCCATCAATGTGTGTGTGTGTATGTGTGTGTCACTGAGACTTGCTCTTATCCTCTATCCCATCAAAAGCTACGACATGACACTGATTACTGTCTATTGGTTTATTGGTTGACTTGTCTGTGAAAGAATAGAAACAGCTGTTGTTCTTCCAATGTGTTTTAATTGTCCTCATTCATCAAGTTAGGCTGTAGTGACTCACTGAGCTAAACAAGTGCTCAGGGCCTCTGTAGAAAGTGAGATAAAGTCATTTGTTTTTCTTTTAATGCCTCTTTCATTTTATAAACTCTGGGAATTAAGTTATGCCTCGAGGACACTTTGAGTGAATTTATGACAATTTATATGTATGTATATTGCATCTATCTATCTATCTATCTGTCTCAAGGTGATAATGATAATTTGTTGTTGGTCAGTGGTAAAGTTCACTGTGACCTCAATCAAGAAAGTGTGGATAAAAACAAGCTACTTCCTTGCCTCAGGTTTCATTTTATGAGATGCTCTATGATTTTAATGATTAACTGATTCCTTCAAAGGTTTTCTAAGCCACCAGATGTAGTGCTCATCACGACCCTGTCTGAGACATCCGAATTAAAACTTTCCCATGAAAAAGAAAATAATCTTCTGGCTCCCTCAGTAGTTGGTAAACACAAAGCTTCTTACGTTATCGTCTTTCCCCTGATAAGCATTGTTTGAAAATATGCAAGCTTTAGAAAGCACATTGCACCACACATACCAACTTGGTTCTCCTCTTTTGTATCACAGCAGACGCTCGCCGCTCTATTTAACATCCAACCGTACTGGACAATGGCAGTAACTGTACAGATCAATTTGTCATCCACAACCACAAGAGGAATACACTCGAACTTCAGCCGCTGTGCAAACACGCTGTTCCAATGACTGTGGTTTTCGTCGTTCCCATTTTTAAAATTCATACTTTTTTACCTCCACTGGGAAGCTTAAGGTTTTATGCAGGGGCAGACCTAGGGGTGGGTGGGCAGGGGGCACTAGGCCCCTGAACAGCGCCTGTCTTGACATTTTTGTCTCGACTTTGATATCTAGTTAATTGGAATGGGGATCTTGTGAGGACTGTCAGGCCTTGGCTGGAGGTGTGTGCCATTTTAGTTGGAATTAAATTGGATTATTCATGAAATTTCTTTTAAATCCTTATCAGCATCTACTTTAGTGCTCCTTGAGTTTCTGCCAACGCTCGCTCCCCTGCCCTGACTTGACGGTGGTGATTTCTGTTTTTCAACACATGGCATTTCTAATTAATCCCCGATGCCACTCTATTATTGACATTAAAAACACAGGCCAAGGCGTGGCGTGCGAGGCGCTGTGAGTGCTGCCGCAGAGTGAGGTTGATAAAACAAGTATTAGTGCATGGTATGTTTGCATCTGATGTGATAGAAACTGTCTCTCTGAATGGGTGCCTGATCTCCTGGGCAGGGCTGAACTAATTATCCCATCTGTGTCTTATTAACCTGTTTCAAATTGACTGCTCAAATATTGACTCCGAACGTCATCTGCCGAAGGTCACGCTTTGAACAGGAGGCCGTGTTGTTCCTGACATGTGGACGACAACACACACAGGGGGGAAACAGTTGGGCCGCTCAACGGCTTTGTCTGGTGTTTCCTCATATAGAGAGAAGACAAAGAGGAAACTAAATTGTTCCTGCTCTCTCGACTCTCTCAGCGGACCAATAAATGATCTGTTTGCTGAGTGTGGAAGAAAGGATATTGAATCCGCAGTGCAGGTGAAGAGCTGTGTTTTGTAGAACAACAAACAGACGTTATTGCAGGGACGAAGAGACTGATATCAGAGAGAAGCAATGGGATTACCTTGAGCTACAAATCCCTTCTCCTCCAAAAAGCAAAATCAAAAAATAATAATTTATTCACATCATAACTAACCCAGGAGTTCCATTTGATTATATATACATATGCTATATCATATCATATCATATATCATCTAAATAAACAAAATTGCCAGTGAATAATCAATATGCCTGACTTTTATCTGGTGACATTATGGAGTTCATCCACAGTATTATCTGTTTAAGTCTGAAGTTCTTGTACTGGTGCCAGTTCTTTCTGACCTTTTAAATTTACTACCTGCCATTATCAACAAAGCCATCAAGCTTTACTGTCCGTCATATTTCAATTTCCCTGATGTATTTTCCTGATGTATTTTCCCTCCCTGTGACGATGAAGCTTCCTGCTTCTGCTCCAGTTAGTAAAGGGAACTGTCCACATGCAAACTAACAATTGAGTCTGGCGCTCAAAACAAACCACTCTTTTTAAAGCAAATTGTGGAATGAAATTAAATCAGACCAGACACCAACAGTCCCTCCCCTGGTGCTATTATTTCTTAATCTGTGGCATTACTTACAGGAGTACTCAGTGAGTTAAATGTACTGGAGGTGTGGTAAGGCAAGGGTAACCCAATCCTTATGGGAAGTGTATCACACCAAACCTAGGTCTAAATATGACCTGCAGTCAGTTGGATGAATTACCCACTCTCCTCAGTGGGGCTGGACACACTAACCCATTCCTAATTTAACATCCACCTCTTCCAGGGCTACAGTCTCATACATCCCAACCACCTTCTAACCACAGCATCTCCATCAAAGACGCTATTTAATGGTTGACACTTTGTAACAGGCACCTGCAGCGGTTTGTATTCCCCGTCGGAATCCTGCGGTGCAGCGCAACACGGTTTCTCTTTGGTGATTCAGAGGCGTCTGCGGCAGAGCTGCATTGTTGCCATCTCAAAATCTCAGTGAGTTTGATTTGACACAGTTTCCAGCTGTCGCCATGGGATGGGCATTGCAGCACGAAATGGCTCTGTCATCCATCTACAGCCTGCGCAGCCAAAGCTTCGGCAGAGGCCGATTAAAACTGGTGAAATGAACACGATGATCTCTTTAATGTGGGATGTGGACATTGGATTCAATCAATGTTAAGTTTAACCAACTGTACATGGACTGTGTAGGAAGCTGTTAAGTGTACAGTAAATGAATACACATCAGTTGTCCGTACTGAACAAAGCCCTGTGTTATAGCCAACATCACCGGCACATGGTAACAAAAGCAAATGTGTTGTCAACCTCACACATATGACTTTGCCACTTATCAGGAGCTGTCACCTCTGCAAACACCAAACCTGTCATATGTCAGTTCTAATCTCTGTGCTTGATACTGAGTCAACACGGGAGAGTTGGCTCTGTAATATTTGCCGTGCAGCAGGAAGATGGATAAGACCCATTAGGCCCCTTCACAGTATATATGTGAAATGTAAACCTTTACGCTCCGTTAATGGCTGAGTCCATGACATGTGAAAACGCAATATCGGAATAATCCAAATATGTGTGAGTGTCAGTGATATGTTGTGAAAACATTGCGCAGCTTGATTCTATATAGCGGAAAATGTGAACGCTATTTTAGTTGTAACATATTTTAAATGACACAAAGTTCACACCCAGATTTCAAGTTGTCAGTGAGGTTTTGAAAAGAGCAACAAACACAAAGAAGCACAAAAAGGTGATTTTATATGTCAATAAAAATGAGAAGCTGCACTTCTCTGTGAGTAAACAGGTCCTCTAATTAAATATAATTATGTGTACGATCATCATTATTTGACTTTGCACTTTGTTTGCACGTCACGCTGTTTAAAGAAGAGGATGAGGAACTCTCACGATGACGTCCGTAAAGTTGCGGTGCAGACTGAGTGGAAATCTAAATACAATCACACGTAGACATCAAACACACAGTGACTGGCTGTGTATCTATTCAAAGGAACGTTTGCATGAGTCCTTCTCTTCGCATGCAAAGACACGTTATTGTGACTCAGGCAAAACGCCATTACAGGGACAGCCCTGACCTCCAGCTCCTATCGGGGATCCTCCTTTAACGTGAGAGGATACCTGCATGACTCATAGCGATTGCAACACAGCAGATTCGATGTCGATCCAGATTATAACCTCAGAGAACACACGTTGCATTGTTTCAAGGTGGATCATTTTATGAGTCATCCATTTAAAATATCGTCAGGCCGAACCTGATTGGCTTATTCAGGCCTGGGAGGGGGCCTCATTTTCCAGACTCCCGGCATCATGTTAAATACAATATGCTACCCATATCTTCATCTGGCCGTTTGAAGGAGCCAACCTCTTGCTGTGATACCAGCACGTTCTCTAGCCGCCGACACAGAGCGTTGACTTGAAATATTCAATCACCTGACCTAGAAGTTCTACAAAAGCTGCTTCTTTCAAACTTTCTGTATAATTATTAGCACTGAACTGCATGTGCAGCCAAAGAGAGCAGCATGAATCATCTGCTTCTACTTCAGGCCACAAACCTATCGAAAACCCCTTGTCTGATATTGGGCTGGATCACCACTCTACAGACTCCATAGAAACTCAGTGGAAGGCCAGGTATGGTTCAGAGAAGAACCCTAACCCTTTACATCTTGGTGCAGATCTGTATCATGGGCAGGATGTAGGAATTCCTCCTCACTTACGGTTTCACTTTCCTTGTTATAACAAGTTGGGGTTCGAAGAAATTCGACATACCAAGGATTTATATTTACATGCATGAGTGCGAGAAATCTGGTGCAGATCCAAATAAAAATATGAATCAACTGTGACAGAGAGAACCGTTCTAGATAGATTTTCTTGTTTAATCTGTGGTACAACTAAAGAATTTATTGATGGTCGTTGATCCTCATGTTTAAATTCGTTTAAACTAAACTAAAGAATTTATTGATGGTCGTTGATCCTCATGTTTAAATTTGTTTATTTGGCTAAAGTAGCTTTGTTCTGTTTTGTCTTTGTAGGATATTACTGAAGATGCAAGCTTCAACTGTCTCACCTGTGACTACAGTAACTTCAAATATCACCGTTACAAAGTCCAAAGAACAAATCCTCATCCAGAGTAAGGAGACTTTGTTCGTGTGTGTGTGTTGTATATTCTTCAGGCGCATTTTCAGTGAAGACGTCTATGTGAAGTGTTTCTATGTCATCGATCTGAGCCTCTCAACCCATTGCATCATGCATTCTTGTATGGGAGCGGCACTCGTGCATTTAATAGAACATTAAACATAATTTAATGTTCCCTTTGCCTGTGAGTAATCTCGTTGCCAAGCATCGCAAACTAACTTGGGAGTGTACACAACGTAAGTGCAGTGAGGTTGTGAAATGCAAATTTGAGACGTAAAAATGAATCATTCCTCCTCTCTCTGTCAGGTTCTGGGGCTATGATTGCTGTCATTGTCATAGGTATCATCATCATTCTCGCCATTCTGCTGATCATCCTGAAGACGTACAACAGGTGAAGCCGCATTCCAGTTTGACACCACAATTCCTGCACTGTGATTGTCTTGAGCCGTACAACAACAACAGCGAGGCTATTTTTATCAGAGGCACAATAGACGCCTTTTTATTTTTATATTTTCATTAGGCTCCATCCGGGAGACAAAAAAAAAACAAAAAAACACTGTACTGTTTAATATGAAAGTTAAAAAAAAAGTCAGACGTACAAGCAGATATTGTTTTGTACACCTTGGGTTGTACTGAGCAGCTGGTTGAAAACTTTGGACTCGATGAATAAAGTCTGAGAGAAGTGCAGATGTTAGGCGTCTGCGCCGATAACAGACACAATTTGAAAGGAGCAACATTTGATTTAAAGTGATGGAATTGATCCATCAAAATAAAAGTTGCACATTACACACAAAATTACCTAAACTATCAGGTCAACGACAGAGTAAGCCTGGTCAGTTCATTTTCCTGTTGAATTTTTATCTTGAACTCTAAATCACAATCATTAGCATTATTATTAGGAGGCTACTCTTTCCAGTTTTGGCTGGTGATATCCACTTTCTGTTATCTTTGTCAGTGTAAATCATTAAAATTCCTTATATACGACAAGATGACAGGCGTGTTGTTTATGAGGTTTAAAAGAGAAATTAACCACAGCTGTCAATCATTGTTTCATAAAATGAAATAATGCTTTTAGAAGTACCTTCTGTCTGTTTTTTCTGAGGCTATGACAGTATCAGTAAAGTAGCATGTGTTAAGACTCAATTACAAGACGAGCCAAAACATTTGTTTTTCTCTCTTTCCAGATGGACGCATGCATCCAGAGTCCTTGGAGGGAGCACCAAACCTCGCCCAAAGATGTCACAGTCCACAGTTCAGAGCAGCATGCCGCTAAGCACCCTGGGAATCAACTCGGTGTCAGACAGCGTTACAAATTCCAACCCTGTCTCAGAGAACAGCTTCCAGCTGCCCAGAGCAGAGCTGACCAGCGTGGAGGAGAACCACATAGAGCATTTCAGCACCACCAGTGGCTCCACTGAGGTCACCATACATGAAAATCCATCAATAGGGAACACATAACACCAAGACTGGGCTGTAGTCTCACAACAGGCATTGACTGATGCTCCAGCCTCGTCCGTGCACATGTATGGAGCACGTTGACTGAATCCTGTGGAAATGAACCACGTGCTGTCAGAATTATCACTGTCATTCTTCACCAACTGAGCCACTGCTGGTCACTACGTGGATATACGTCATTTTGGGGTACAAGAACACACACAGTGAACATTATGGTACCAGACACAGATGCAACAGAGCACATGAAGGATGTTGAATGAGGAAAACATGCTTACAGTATAGGCAATATTAAGTTTCTTACTGTTTGTACTGTGTTTCGTCACTGCTAATACAAAGAAGAACACGTGTCGTTAGTCATAGGTGTGTACATTTCTGCATGAAGGAGAACTATATATTTTAGAATTAGTATAATAGAAAATAAAGACAGTGGCTGGCATCACACTGTCTTTGTCTTCTGCCTAAGGATTCTCTCAGATTCGATTCTCTTGAATGAATCTCTCAATGTATTTTATTTTTACTATGGAGAATGAAGAGACCGTAGAGAAATAGCTGTACACCCTGATGTGAATTCTCTTTTTTTCAAACTTGACACCAAAGGACTTTGCACTTTATTTTCATTGTTCTCTGTGTTTGTATTGTTAGTGCCGCTTTACTAAAAGAAAAGAAATTCAAATAAAAATGTCATGTTTCCTAAATGTGGCTGTTTGTAATTTGTGCAGATGTAAAACTGCTAGTGATTTATTATTATTATAATTATTACTATTGTTATTATTATTATTATTATTATTATTTCCCTGGTATCTTTTCGTCCTGCTACTTTGAAAAGCTGCATTCAATAAAACCAGACGTTGTAAACTTACATTTCTGGAACGAGTAATGGTAACATAATAAGTTCTATATGCACATTTGATTTCGTGGATAATTTGTGAAACATTAAATATCGAGATTTGTATACACTTTTGTATATTATATTGATATAACTATGGCTATTTATCATTCAAACGTTGATGTTGTCTCACAAATACGGAGCGCTCTTGAATGCGACTCCACAGCGGCTGTTTACAATGGTGACTGTCGGTGAGTGAAGCTAACAAGCTAACAGGTTATTCATCCTCATATTCACTGTCATCTTTAAACCAATGTGTGTGTTGTGATTTAGACAAGCGTTCGCTTCGTAAACAGGTTCAATAACAAGAACCTAACCCAGCAGTGGCTAACATTATGTTAAAGTGCATCATTCATGCTAAGGAAGTTAGCCGACTCTATGCTAACCCCGGTGTTTTACCATGTACTGTTGGTGAGCACTGCTAAGCTAATGTTAACCGGCAATGCTACATGCCACTAGCAACAGGTGATGCTAGTTGTGACTGAGTTGTGTTCACTGGCAGTGGACGTGCTCAGTCTCCTGCTGGTATCGGTGCTTTGGGGCTGCACCAACCCGTTCCTGAAGAGGGGCACCACGGGCATAGAGGATGTCAGGGGCTCCGGCAGACTGACCCAGCTGCTGGCGGAGGCCAAGTTTCTGTTCCTCAACACCAAGGTACAACCTGACACCAGGTCCCTTTGCAAGACAGCGTTGACTTATTTTCACCTAACAGTGGCAAACAGCACAATTATTTACGGTTCCCCGTGCTTCTGAACCAGTGTTGGATTGTATCTAACTGATGTCCAGAGTAGGTCTGTGTATTGCAATGTGTGTGGAGTCAGGAAGTAGAATAAAATGTTTTATTTTGAAGAACAATTTAATTTACCCATGGTTCTTAGCTGTAACATGAATGAATGATATTATTGCTTTCCTTATAATTGGATTCACTGAACTCTCTCTGCCTTCCCCGTCAGTACCTGGTCCCTTTTCTACTGAACCAGAGTGGCTCTTTAGTCTACTACTATACACTCTCCACCTCAGGTGAGCCAGACACTTCAAGTGATGGAGACCATCAGACTGTGATGAAGTGGATTTCATCACAGTCTGATGGGTTTCTCGGCGACAGTCCCCTTTTTCCAAACAGCAGACATTTTGACATGTCACAGTAGGAGAGGAACAGTCAAATCATTCTGGGGATATTTTTGTAATGTTATTACCATGAACACCTGGACCTCTCCTGCTGTGACAAGTCAAAATGTCTGCTGTAAAAAAAAGACCTGCAGTGAAGGGCACACAAAGTAGATATTGCAAAATGTGCTTGCCTGAGAAGTTCGGGTCTAGATGATAGCATCAGTAAGAGCAGAATGGTGTGATTGATGATATGTGATCCACATGAGTCTTAATCAGGCTTTGTAACATGTAAAGGGATTACTAAGTTAGATATCTATCACTTGGAAGGAATTATTTTGTTTGGAAAATGTATCTGATATTTCATCACTCTTTCTCCAGATTTATCTGTTGTTGTCCCAGTGGCCAACTCGCTCACATTCCTTTGCACACTGCTCACTGGCAAGCTATTGGGTGAAGAGTTTGGAGGCAGACGTAAGTGTGAAATGTCGCTGATATAGACACAGAATCTTGTTTTCCAGTTTTGTGAAATGTTTGAAGCGATCATCAAATGTTGGTAGTTGGGAGCGTGTGTGAAAGCAGCTTTACTGTTCTGGTTGTGTTAAGTCTTTCTTTTACTTTTATGTTCTGTCCATCCTCCCCCTCACCTCACTGTGCAGAGGCTGTTGCTGGGATGTTTCTCACCATGGCTGGAATCACTCTGTGCATTATAAGTTCCATCGAGGACAAAGACGCAGAGCAGCAGAATCTCACCCAGTCTCTGCGCTAACGGACATCAGAATTGGAGTAAATTCTTCTGTTCCTTCAAATGTTTCCTTGGCAGGAAGTAAAGAAGACGTTAGACGCTAGAGCAGGACTGAAGGGGACAATTTAGATTCAGAAGGCGTCTCCTCGGAGCTGCAGTTGTGCTAAATTGTGCCTAAGCGAACGCAGCGTGATCTTCAGGAGACCCAGTCAGAGACTCTCACACCAAGTCAGAAGGGGAAGCGAGTTCGTGCAGAGTTCACCCTGGAGCTGGGTTAGATTTATGGTGCTCACATGGAAATCGGGGGTTGGTGGTTGTTAACTTTTACTTGTAGGCACCCTGCTGCCCTGCCATGGGACTGGCATCTGCATAAAAATAGTGAACAAATTCAAATAAAGCTGGTGTTTAAAATGGACCAAGGAGATGTCACCTCCTTGTCTAACTGGAACATTTACCGCTTAGTGGGACGATAACTCAGTTTGTAATGAATATATGATGGAATACTGATGTCGCGGTATCAGTGTTACTGTCTCAAGTTCTTTGTGAAGCAGTAATAAAGCACAACAAAGTAATGTAAGTGTGAATATGACACTTCCTGCTCTTTGTATTTAGAAAGAATTCCAACATATCTTAATGTTTTTATTTTCATAGTATTTTTAAATCAACACAGCACTGTACAGATGACTTTGTTGCATCTATTCAGCTTGTCATTTAGCTCAAATAAAAAAAATGTTAGCAAAACATTCTCATGTTTGTTCTTCACAAATGAGACACATGTCAACTTCAAATGTCACAAAATATTGTTTCTTATGTACACGTCGTACATGACTCTTCTCACATCTGCATCAGAATCATCCCTGCAAAGCAATGTGGACACAGTATCATTTACACTTTACAGTTTAATGCAGTCAAATTCAAATCCCTGCAACAAATACAACCCACATGAAGCTTGTGATGTTAAGTTTTTTAGTAGCTGTGCAAGTAATTGGGCTCTGGGGATGAACATTTTATTCATTACTTAAGATTAGATTGAAATATATAGTCAGATTGCGACATGATAAAAGATAATGGAGGAAACGAAGATGGAAGACATGACTGCTTCCCTGCCGTGAAGCCAAAGCTTTTCAATCGCCACCTGGTGGCTGGCTAGAGTACAGTACACATATCGAGCATCTGGGGGGAAAAAAAAGGAATCAGAATCCAAAATATATAAAAAATGGTTTCTATCATTACAGTTCAAGTGCTCGTTATTATGGTAAGTTTAGTTTAAATAGTTATTTTAGGCTATAAAACAACATGGCTGACAGCTGGCCCTCCAATCATAACTGGCTTCAAATGCACAAGATGGCAGCGTTCATATCTGGGATGTTTTGACTCTGCTTTTGGATAGTTGGGCAAAATAGAAATGAGATAACCATCGTTATTTTTTTGTCTATGATTTCACTGTTTGATCATTTGTCTTTGCAAATGTATTGTACAAGAGTTTCTGTCTCCACTTCCTGTTGCATTTATTCTAATTATCTGTCTGAGCAAAGTCACATTCTTGTCTCTTCAAGTTTTCTAAAACAAAACAACATAAATTATTGTTGCTGGGCTCAGCACCACAGTTTGACTTCTACCAACTAAACATTCATTCAGCTGCATAGGTCCTGTAGAAGCATTGCCTTGTTATCGGCTGCGGTTTCGGGGGCTTTGTGTTGACGTGACCTTGAATGAATGCTTCTCATTCACTAGTTGTACTCATGGTGGTTCTGTTCTCCTGTGCTTAACGGGACATCCTGCAGGTTAACCTGTTGGAACAGTTCATTGCAACAGTTGAACGCTTCTGCACTGGTCATGGTGATGTTGAGAAATTGCGTTGTGAGGAGGGGAAACTTGCCTTTTCTTCACTGTTCTTTCCCTGAGAAGTGGATGATGAGGGTCTGGGAGGTGTAGGCTTCAGCTCAGGTTCCTTTATATCGATGTAAATATTATTCATATAGCACGTTCAAAACAACTTGGTTGGCCAAAGTGCTTCACAAGTACAAGGTACAACAACACGCAGTACATCAAAGGACAAAATACACAGTGTGTCCACGGACAGATAAATGTAAACAGTTACTTATTACCTCTGCTAGTTATATTTAGCCCCTGTCCCTTTGTGAGTTATTTGCTAGAATGGAACATATGCCAAGGAGGAATCCATTCATACGTATCTGAGGTGGATGTGGACAAAGAGGCAGATCAAAGGATTTGTTTTTTAGCACTTTCTTTTTTTACAGAAAAGGAATCAGGCCTGTTTAGGGGGGTAATTGCACACACTCTCTACGAAACCGCAGCCAATAACACTCTCTATGAGTGTGTGCAATTTGTGTCATTGAATTCAAGGCGGCCGCGCCCTCCACGGAGCGGCATGATTGTTGCTTCGGGGGTGTGTGTGTGTGCTGCTCTGTGTACCTGTATTTCTGCAGATTGCTCCGTCCAGTTCTCTGTCGCCTTGACACCATTTTGTTGAGATGACTCTGTATTCTTGTGGGGAAAACAAATATATTTACACAGAACCTCTTCCTGCAAACATTAAAAGTTAGTTGCACATATTGCCCCTGTTTTTTTTTTTTCAAACTATAATCTGTCAATAGCACAACTGGACAAATTCTCCACCTCCTTATCATTTTCCAAATTATAACCTCAATGTCCGGCCATTGTGTTAAAATGACCTCACATTGAGAGCAAAATGAATGGACGCTAACCTGCTGTGTGCTGTGCAGAGGCTCGTCTGTGTGGTTCAGTTCTTCGTCCTCCACTATTTCCGCCACTCTCTGTGAAAGGACACGAGGGACGCATTTTTGTTCACGTCTTTCAGCGTTAGATTTTCCCCTCGTGCATTATTTTCTGTCTTTTATCTGCAGCACACAGATATGAATGTTCACCTGCTCAACAGGAAGCTCTGTAGCTGTATTCTCATCCTCCTGCACCTCCTCTGCTCCTCGCACCTCCTCTCTTCTCTTCCGTGCGGCTCTTTTAAAGATGCTGGGCGGGACTGTGATAGACAGACATCAGTATGACGCATTTTATACGTATCGAGAATTTGAAAACTATACACTAAGCTAAGATGGGGCTCCAGACCAGATCCATGACTTGGCGGGAGTCTGGTCTGACGTCTGTTCTTGCGGATCTTCACCGGCCGAGCAAAGAATGCAGACACTTCATCTGCTCCCTGTCTCCTGCTCTTCTGCTCTGTCGCTTGTGGAGGCGCAGCTTCGTCTCCTGTTGACTTCACCCTCCGACCATCTGACTGAATATTACACATTCAAAAGAAAAGCCTCCTCACTTGTCTATTCATGTACACCAAACCAATTAACAGTCCCAATATAGATCCTCTGGTGTCAAGTGCAATACGCAGAAGGATGAATTGTTTTTACTTCAGGGGAGTCGAGGAGAGCAGAGTCGCTGTACTGGTCTGCTGGACCACTTCCTGCTTTCCTGTTCTGAAAGAAAAATATACATAAATAACTTTTGCATAGAATGGATTTTCACAAAAAATCTTTTCTTTCCCTCTTTTTCTCAAAATGCAGATAATAATGTGCTTCACAATAACTAATTTAAAACTTTTTTTTCAATGAATAGACAAAAGTTCAAAGAAAATAGAATTAAGAATTACTATAAAAATAACAAAGGACGTATTAAGTATTGATTTTTACCTCAGCTCGTCTCATCAATCTTCTCTTTCCTGGGTAGTACCTACAACATAATAATTAAATATAATAGATATAATGAAATACAATAAAATATGAAAGTTATATACTCATATATTCACATAGACACACAGAAATGTGTACAAGGACTCATAGAGAGGACCCTGCATAACAATACCTGTCTGCAGCCTTTGAGACCAGCAGCTCCACATATGGAAGTTTCTTAAACTTCTCAGTTCCCACGGCAACATAGCAATGGCCGGTCTCCAGCTCCCCAGCTGAGGTCAGGGTCACCCCCTCCAAAGAGCACAACCTACACAAGCGGCTTTTATTTAGTGCTTTCCACAGACGTGTATATATTTATACATCTGTCAGTGTCACAGACCTGCGCACGGCTCCTGTTCGCAGGCAGACCTTCTCTGTGACTAGACTCAGGACCTGCTCCAGATTCTGCTGCATGCTCCGAGGAATGATGAACCGAAATGGCGGACACAGGATATCTCCATTACGGAAAACACTGAAACACAGGCATCAAAGCAAAGTTTTTAGATTCATCTTTGAAAACAGGACACAGGAAACATTTTTACTCAATTCAATTCATTGTATCTGTTCCATGACACATTCATGGTCCTCAGAGGATTGCGGTCTATGGCTTTGTTGGTTGCTTTATTTCCACCTTGGGGGTGACATTTGTAATTTTGAAAGAAGTATCTTGATAACTATTAAATGGATTGCCATGCAATCTTGTACACATATTCATGCTCCCTTAAGGATGAACTGTGTAAACAATAGTGATGCTACTTTTTAGTCAGTCTCCATGTGCTGATGATCATTATGTGTGTGTTTGTCCAACTCACTGTATGATGCAGGGCACAGCTATAAACTTCCTCCACTTGGCTGAAACATTTGGCCTCTGTGCTGCTTTAGCCTGGAGGAGACATTCAGAAAATCATATGCGTGGTCCAGCTCCACATCATAATGTCGGAACTTCCTCTGCATATATTGAACATTGCCTCATTAGATTTACATCATCCATGTCCTGCACATCAATTACACCCAACGTCCATCACTGCAAAATCAGTTACCCCAAAACTGTAATGACCTACTAACTATTCTGCTCATGTCAGCACCAAAGCTGCAGCCACGGAGACTGACGTCATGCAGCCACTTCTGCAATGAGACTTTAACAAAGCATATCTGATCCTCTTGGGCTCTGCTCGAAACGTCGTCTCATATCAATGAAATCTGCTGCCAATATCCGTGTCTGCTTAGCCGGAATAGCTGGAACAAATCAACTCAGAGCAAAACTCATCATTGATTATCTTCCCTTATTGTTTTTTGCTTTGAAGGGGCAGACATTTATTGCATTTACGGTGTCTTCCGAACAGAGAGGCCTGCCCAGACATGCATGCGGCCTGATAACATTGTCCGGAAGCATTAACTCTTTGTTTCGCCCGCAGGATCAGACGCTCACTTATACGGACACACTCCCTGCATTGCTCCACAGCAACCGCGACGAAGGCATGTAAGACTTTAAAACCCCTGGACTCCAGATAAAGCAAATCTGCTTTCCACATGGCAGGCACCCAAGGCACACACAATTACTCTGTACTCTTTTATGTTCTGCAGAAAAGTAACACTGACGGCTTTAGACCGAGAACACAATCTACGTCTGAAGAAGCGGGCGGGCATCGCTGCCAGCTGGTCAGAATACAAAGCGAGTACTTGTGGGCATGAGTGGCTCTGAGTGGGTTCTTGTGTGTGTTGCTTTGAAATCAATTTGAATTTTAAGAGAGCTCACGCCTATAATGCTACATCCTCGTCATTTCCTCCGGAGGGAAGGTAATGCCTTTGCCCTTGTCCAGGTGATTGTTGGTTGATTGTCAGCAGCACTGTGAGAGGCAGGCGCGGGGCATGACCTGATTACCCATTACTTATCTTTTTTTGCCAATCAGGATCCAGCGGCGATATTTTGTTTTCACAGAGAACAATACATGGATCTTGAAATCAGGCACATTTAGGAAACTAATGGACACAGTGTGTGCACCTTGTTGCAGCTAGATTGAAGTTAGAGGGCCTGCTATGCGGAGGTTGGCAGTCCAAGTGCCATGATTTCAAAATTCATCCCATTTGAGGGACTGACATCTTTGAGTGTGTGTTGGTGGGTTTAATTATCCGCTGATAATCTCTGG
The DNA here is from genome assembly GCA_016785235.1 of Pseudorhombus dupliciocellatus. Lineage (NCBI taxonomy): Eukaryota > Metazoa > Chordata > Actinopteri > Pleuronectiformes > Paralichthyidae > Pseudorhombus > Pseudorhombus dupliciocellatus. The sequence goes on from JAFBJW010007502.1 coordinate 2,764,801, forward strand.
GATCTGATCTCCGTCTGTAATTACTCGGTCTAATGCCACATGAGAGGTTTGAAAGGCCACCGTGGACAGAACAATCTTTAGCCTATTATTAAGGCCAATTTACATGACAGGCGGACGTGACGAGCATAGACTGACTTACGCACGCAGAACATCCACCGCACATCAACGTGCCGTCGTGTTTACAGCCAATTATGAACTTTTCACCGTAATGGAAAATCCTGCGGCTGATTCTGGATTTGACTTGGCGGGCGTTCAAACGAATCGACATGATATGAGCGCAGCGGTGCATTCCTCCTGGTTAGACTGGGATTAATGAGTGATCGACTGACTGTGGCCCATGTGAGAAAATAAAATCCTACCTGGGGCTCTTCACGGGGGGCAGGCTGCTTTTTTGCTCCTGCGCTCAGGTAGCTGTGCACAAAAACAACAGGGCACAACAATACTTCGTCTGTTTTCCAAACAACAGAGCATCTGAGAAACTGAAACCCCAATGACCTCCAATATCAGCGCCGAGAGTCTTCAGTACTCACTCCAGTTTCTTGAACCTCTCAAAGCCGGCAGCGACGTACTGGGCTCCCGTCTGGAGGTCCTGGAGGTCTGCGACCCTGTGGCCCTGCCTCGGGGTGTACAGGTTCCTAATGGCAAGCTGGGCACCTATGTTCTGGGTCACCTCGTTCAGAAAAGCCTCCATGGTTCCCACTTGTCGCTGGTTGACAACAAACCTTCTCCCACTGTAGAAGGGGTCACCATTCCTGTACACTACCACGTTCTTCACGGGAGGCAGGAGAGCGGTGGCGGCTGCGGAGCTGCCAGCCATCTCTAAGGCAGCTGTGACACACACATATTTTAAAAAAAGGCTGTTTAGTATTTTGGAGCTCACACATATAATTAGTTGTTAAGTCATTTCCAGAGTAGCATTAATTGACCGTCACCACGCACCGGTCACACTCTTTTGAGGTCACACTTGTTCAACAACCACACATCAATACAAATAGATCATGACTGATTCGTACAAGCGGCTCGGTCACAAACCGGTGAAGACGAAGGCAGGGAGATTGCAGGGTAGAAGGCAGAGGTGAAAATTTGTCCCCTCCGGTTGTTGTGGTGTGTCTGGACTCCCACTCAGCACGTTCTGCTCGTCGCTGTTCCCTCTAACACACACACACACTCACTCACTCACTACTCCACCGATGGTGGTGAGTATTTCCTGGTTGCTATGGCAGCGTGGCCAGCAATGACTGGCTTTGCGGGTCAAACCATCAGCAGCAACCACAACAAAAGACACAGATAGAGGAGGGGTGAATGGGTGGGTGGCTGCGTTGTTAGCTCACTTCAATAAGCATATATCATGGACATTAGCATTAACAAGCAGGAGCAAGAACCAGAACGTGACAGAGCCATTACTTTTATTTTGAAAACTCGTCACAATTTGAACATTAAAAAAAAGGGGGGTGGGGGGGTTTGGAGAAAAGGGCATGTTGTAATATATTTTTAACCCTTAGTGACACTAATAGCATATGACAACAGCAGTTTAACAGGAGACTCTGGTGTGAATGAACGCCCTGTGATGAGTGAGGCGCTCATTCATTGGAGCCGACCGTCCACATGGGAAATTTGAGCTTCAGACACTAAATACAAACACAGATCCTCCCAGGAGCGCCTTTCAATAGAGCGTCTTCCTACACAATAGTTAACTACCTCACCCTCTCGCAATTCATGCTACGAGGACAATATAAGTGAAACTAGTGCACTGGCAACAACAAAAACATCAAAGAGAAGCCATTTAAAAAATATATATATATATTTATTTATTCTTTTACATTTACAACAAATGCACTTCATCAAGCACATGACAAACTTAGACCTTTTCTTCAAACAGTTAAAAGTATTGATGTCAGAGTGACCGATGTCAGGCCGGTTGTCCCATATTATGAAGTTCATACATTTGACTTGTGCTGTCAGGATATGGTCAATCTCTCCTTCAGGGATAAGTACTGGAAAAAAAAAAAGAAAAAAGGAATATGATTATTAAACAGTAAAATCCTCACCTTTCGGGCTGTGCTGAAGACTAAACATATATATTTACACTTGGATTAATTGACTCAAATTTATGACTGGGTTTTAAGTTTACAGTTAAAAATTTACAAAAGAAAAGTCCAAATGTAGTTTGCTGTTGTCTTTGTGTTTAAATAAGTCTTGGATAAAATGTAGAGTGACTCACATCCTGTGCAGGTTCTGATTATTCATGATGTTTATTGTTAAAGTGTAAAGTTAGTGCATGTCATTCTGGAGAAAGGACAACATGACATTTTGTGAACACACACAGTGAGGAAAGTATAAACTAAACTAATGCTATGCTTCGACCTTTTGTACTGACTTATCTTCTGGGGCCACTAAATAAATTCTCTCTTGCACAGTTGAAGCAATTTTCTTTCAGCAGGAGACTGCCACTGCTGAATAACCTGCAAGGAAACACTACATCTCTCCACTTCTCCCTCTCACCTTTTTCCTGCTTTCAATGGCCTGTTGAAGCCAGACCAGCTCCATGGTCAGCGTGTTTCTATGGAGACGCAGGGCCTGCGGAGTCTGTGGCACTTCCTGAGCCAGGCAGTATTGCCGGAGACCTGAACAGGAGATGGGAAATTCAAAATGAATGGTGAGATGTTCTCACTGACTGTGGTTGGAATCCTGATTTCTCATTTAAAAAGTGATGAACAGCAGCATGTTCTCAGATCTCACCCTGCTGACAGTGACTGTGGTTCACGTCCAGTTCCAAACTGCTCCAGATGGTGGAGGAGTCTCCTGTGCTCTCCCCTGCCTCTCCACGTTTATCTCCCTCCTGCCCCCTCTGTCCACGGCCCTTCACGTCTTCATCGCAGTCATGGAAGAGATGGGCTTGGCCTTTGCTCCCTGACTCATCTCTCTCAGCCTCTATCTTGTGCGAAAGGAGATCTTCATCTCTGTTCCGTGGTGATGGTGCTGCTGTAGATCTCAGAGGACAGGTGCTGACATCTTGTCCTGGATCAGAACCCTCCCTGGTATCACTGCTAGGTCGTAGAAACCAGTCGTCCTGACGACATCAGCACATTCATTGTATGAGGAACTCATCAAGAAGTTGATTAATGCCAGTCTCGTCATCACATATTACTCACAGTGTCTGTGAAGTGAGGGGTGGGGATAACGGAGCTCCTCCACTGCAGGTGCTTCAGACCTCCATCAATCTCTTTCACTATCTCCTCAAAGTCTTCACGTGCACGACCTACTTCCTTTCTCACCAGGAATCCACGTGCACACGCCTGAAGAGAAGAGCAGGGGACAGAACGTATAAGCAAGGCTAATTCCACATAGAACACATACTTCATAGGAGGTTTCTAGGTCCGCGTTAAGTGTTTGTTTTGGTCATTCTCCTTGTTGCGGATTAAGCGCTAATGAAATCGCCCCTTATTAAGCCCTGTGAGACAAAGTAGGGTTTACGAATATGATTCATTATTGTCTGATAACTATAGAAACCTGAGGCTAAATCTAGAGCTAACACCAGCAGCTGCATTCGAGTGCTAGCTTAAGTAGCTGAGTGTAGCGCGATGTCTGTAGACTGAAAGACAATACTCGATGGTTTACGATTTGAAAGCCGCTTTATTATTTTACGTAGTTTGATTTATTACCTGAAAATGTGTAAGCGTCTTCTCCCATTTCCTCCTCTCCATCGCTATGGTAACGACGAGGAAGCGTTCTACGGGACGCGGGAGAAGGAGTCAAACTTTCGATTTACTTCCGGTGTCATATCAAAAAAATAAAAGTAGCTTTGTCGACGTCATCCACGTGCGTAAACATGTTGAGTGTTGAGCTAATTGTTTCACTGTATACTTGGTTCAATTATATGCGTGTGATAAAACCTGCTTGATTCACCGAAACGATGCCTGGATATGACCGTCGTCATGTACACGATGCTTTATTTTGGAAAACAATTAGCGGAAGTGATCCCTGTTTGTTGTGTATCTGTGACGTTGCTGCGCCTCACGTGTCGATGTAAGTTAAATAAGTTTAACGCCTCATGTTAAAACATGAGCAGCGGTTCAAACCAGAGGACTTTGTTCCAGACCTGGGGCTCTGCTGCGCCGCAAAACAAATCCGCTCAACCGCGGCAGGAGGACGAGAGGGCCGCTGGACGGCGCAGGACAAGCCCGAGTGTCTCTGCTCAGGTACCCGCAGCACTTCCTCCTCCCAACCCCTCTGAGACGGGTCAGGGGTGGAGGCCACAGGAGCCCTGTGCAGATGAAGATGACGATGACGATCTCATGGTGGTGGCTGTCTACGAAGCCGAACAGAGACTTGGCAATGGGAACTTTCCCCGGGATGACAACCCTGCAGGGGCAGAGGTCAGTGCCCGGTCTGCAGCCCCGTCGGCCGGGGAGACATACCCGGACCTCCCCGGCTTTGACAGCTCCTCGGCTGAAGTGTGGATCTACCCCATCAACTACCCCATCAGGGAGTACCAGCTGAAGATCTCAGAGGCGGCTCTGTTCCACAACACCCTGGTGTGTCTGCCCACCGGCCTGGGAAAAACCTTCATAGCCTCTGTGGTCATGTACAACTTCTACCGCTGGTATCCATCGGGGAAGATCGTGTTCATGGCCCCCACCAAACCCCTGGTGGCGCAGCAGATCGAGGCCTGCTATAAGGTGATGGGGACCCCACAGGCCCACATGGCTGAGCTGACAGGTAGAATCTCTGATTTATATGTAGACAACACAAACATCCGAACCACCTTTAATGGGATAGTTCGCCTGAGAATGAAAATTCACACAATATCTGCACACCATGTGCAGATAGAGGGCTGGGCGAGGTGTTTGAACACACATTTGAAATTTCCCCGAAACTCCAGTACACTAACAGAACAGTCTCTATTGACTTGCAGGCAGCACAGCAGCGAAGCAGAGACAGGAGGTGTGGAGGTCCAAGCGCGTCTTCTTCCTCACCCCTCAGGTGATGGTGAACGATTTGTCCAGAGGCACCTGCCCAGCTCAGCAGGTCAAGTGTGTGGTGATCGATGAAGCCCACAAGGCGCTGGGCCACCACGCTTACTGTCAGGTACGCGCACACTTTCCGCTGATGCCCTAAACCAGCACAGTTTTTCTTTCTGCATACCTTCACGTCAGCGTTTAACTCTCAAAGAGCAAGTAAACGTCACTGTTGGTCATTAAAGGTTGTGAAACCTCTGTGGAGGCTGATGTCAGACTTAAAGATTTTAGATATTAATAATCCATCCATTATCTTTTCTTCTTAATATTTTGAATTTAATAGTGGGGAATTTGCTCACAGACACTTTATTAAACCTTCTGTCTATTAATAAAGGACGGTGGTAATGTCCTCCGCTCACGCTTGTCTCTGACTCTCAGGTGATCAGACAGCTCTGCAGCCAGACTCTGCAATTCCGCATCCTGGCCCTGAGTGCAACTCCAGGGGGAGACACAAAGGTAACAACAATCTCCAGTTATTTTAGTTTTTTTTTGTGTGTGTGTCTTGCAAAGTCTTGACTCCACTGTTCTTCCCTCCCTGCAGTCGGTGCAGTCGGTGATCTCTAATTTACTCATCTCCCACATCGAGCTGCGTTCGGAGGAAAGTCCCGACATCCGGGCCCACTCCCACCAGCGCAGCGTGGAGAAAGTGGTGGTTCCTTTGGGAGATGCCCTCTCTGCTCACCAGGCGCGCTACCTGCAGGTAGGCCCACGCCGTCGAGCTTCAGTTTAGCAAAACAAAATAAAAAAATAAAATAAAAAAAACCCTGACATATCAGTTCAAGAGAATAGTGCCAAGAATGACCAAGAAATTATATTCAAGCCCTGAGCTAACTCCATGATTCAGATATTCCCCCGATGTGGTGTTAGTTTTTTGGTGCTGTGCTGCCACCTTGAGGTTAGTGTTTGCTGGCTTGTGCTTTGAAAAATCCTTTTCCCTGTTCTGCACTTCCTTCCTCCTAATTCCAATGAATTGATTTGTCTGGTACTGACGTCCTGGTACACTTGGTATTGTGGCAGCCTGTGTTATTAGACTTAATTATTAGACACGCTCTCTCTCTCTCTCGCTCTCTCTCTCTTTCCCCCTCTCCTCTCCAGGGTTGTGTAGACTGTAAACATGCAGCTACACTTTGAATCTGTCTCAAATGGCTGCACAGCTGGAATGTGACACCTGCATTTGAGAGTTTTCTTCCGTCCTGTCTGATTCCTAGCGAATGGTTTTCAAATAATAGTTGGAGCTCATCCTATTTTTTTTTTCCTCCGCTGCCGCTCTGTCTTTTCATTTTTACACCTCCTCTTCATGTTACCTCCGGACTGAAAGGTGTCCGCGCCCTGCTCGTTAATCTCCGGGTCTCTCTGGCCTCCCTCGATTGGACCAGACAGCTCACAACACAGATGTAACGCTGCGCTCAGGTGGAAATTAATGATCGCTGATAAAATTGGGAAAATGAGCCATTCATGCAGAGAGGTTATTTGGGATCAGATGTGTGTTTTCCTCCACTGCCTGGCCCCTTGTATCACCACCTTTACAGAGGAACCAGTATCTGTCCTAAACATCTCTTAAGGAGCCTCACATTGTGGTTTTGATAGAAAACAAATCTTCATACCGATCCAGTAATGCATCTTTAAAGTATGTATGGACGTGTGTTCTATTCTCAGATTGGCAAAGAAGGGATTTACCGTCATGTAACTTAAAGTAAATGTCAGCACTTTGATGATAATTCAAAGATTTCCAAGATGGATATGTCCACCACGCATTGAGGTGTCATTCCTTTGACACTGTGTTGTGTTGTAATGGAAACAGATGTTGTATCTTGGAGCTTAAGATGCAGCTGCATCAACGTGTTGCCAAACAAAACACGTCTCATCACATGTTCCGTATTAATGCTGTTGCACATTTATTATTGATTGATTTCCTGCCGTTGGTCGCTCGCCTCTTCATCAGACACTGTACACAGTGTCCTGTAGCGCCACTGTAGCGTGCGTGTCGATGGTGAGAGGTCCTCATGTTACTGTGCTGCAGTAACTGAGCACGTCTTGTGACATAGGTAGCACAACATGTTCTTGGAACAAAGGAGGGTGTGACTGCTTACGGGCTGACACATTTCATCCCGTCCCTCCAGACGGATGAGACGTAGCCATCCAAGCTGGACAACTGATCTCAGTCCCTCTGATGTTTGGTGCAAATACAGCCAATGACGACACTTCCATTAAAAAGGATTTCGTAAAAATGTATTTTATATTCGTGCACCATTTGGTATTTGTTGCTGGAGGTTCCTTCTTTTTTTAGTGCCTTACTGTGGGATTGTTCTTTATTTTTACTGTCAAACTTGCAGGCCGTTTACTCACGTGGTTTTGGATTAAACTAACTATGATTCGCTTATTGTGCAATCATCCCAGACTGTCAGCAGCTGAGTTTGACCCCGGAAGGTAAATAAAGAGTTTGAAGTTGAAACTGTTCGTGTTGAGGAGCAGTACCCCCAAGCATTGTTCACAGCGTGCGTGTTGTGTAAATAGGTCCAATAACATCCAGGAGTACACAGTAGATTTTCGAAAGACAGGAGACGAGCACATTTTATTGAACAAAGAAACCCACAGTAGCTCATGTTGTCGCACTTGAACGTTCACAGTACTGCACACATTTGCAAAACACTAAAAAAAAAAAAATTGAGCAAAAAAAAGGGTAAAATAAGATCCATAGACTGGATGTTCCCATATAACCAGGCTCTTAAAAACAAAAACAGACCTACATGGATCATGGCTTTGTAAGTGTTGTCATAGTCAGCTGTAATCAGTACATGAAAAATAAATTCTTCGGTTTGGACTTTAAAGACTGAGAAACCTCAACTCCTATATAAACTCTCTTCTCTGTCAATGAACACTTTGTGGTTTAAATTAGATAAAAACAAGATTTATTTGACACAGTTTAAAATATTCTTTCCTATTTTTTAATGTTCATTGTTCTTGCACAGTATTGGTGTGTTTTATTTCAAAATATAGCAAAGATCAACATACATCTTTCACTCTGACTTCTTATACTGGTGACAGAACATTAAATACAGCTTGAACTAAGAACAGAATCCAGTTGCTGTCTATATAAGAGTATAATCACAGTAGAGGTATTCTTTGTGCTCTAATTTTCTTGGTTACACTGTTCCTACTCAGAAGCAGTGGCGTTTGCGATACAGTAGTGAATGCATACTCACTAACATTGACACAGATTAGCAATAGAAAGAGCATGATAAAGAGGTACATACTTATTCCTGTGTGAATGTGCCTTGAAGCATGAGGAATGCATCGGTTTGGTTACATTGTTTTCTCTGAAGAAAAGAACGTACATGTAATAAGTTCTTTACGATTGTCATTCAGCAGTTTGCTTTGTAGAAGTGTGTTGTCGTCTTCACCCTCTCGCCCTGTAGCAATACATTCATGCACACACGACTGCGTTATGTTCATGTGTGTTCGTCGTCTACATTGTTGTCACCTTATTGTGTGTGTATAGTGTGTTTCTGGTTTAATCCACTAGCTCTGGATTGGATGTTAGTTTGTCAGGTTGGTACCTACGACTGAACACGTCAGCGGCTCAGGAACTGTTGTTACTGGCTTGTTGTTGCTGGTTGTCTGGAAAGTATTGCACTTATTGACGAAGCAAAAATATGCGGCGTGATTAGCATCACGTAGTGTAGCGAGTTTACCTCTGTAGTGGATCAACAGTGTCGGAGTTGAAATCAATTCAGAAAGCTCAAGAGCGGCAGTTTGAATTGAACCTCAGCCCACATGACAAGACATTGAAGAAAGGAGGGAGTAATAAGGCTGCAAATCCACTGGGAGCCTGTTTCCACAGTGGGGGAAAAAAAAAAAAAAAGACATGCTGCTGTTTCATCTTTCTGACTCGATGGTTACGATGTTCCCAGACTGCTGGAGAGTTAAAACTGTTAAAGCGACTTTTTACGAGAGATCACTGGGCTCAGGAAAGGTTCTGTCATCTCGGTGTGAGAGCGGGAGATGAACGCTACACTTCACCTAAACGGCCGGGTTGTGTCCATGAGCGAAAGGCAGTGGTTTAGTTCAGCTGTTAGAGGTTAGATGAGGATATAACTAAATGACCATGAATGGAAATTCTCTGAGGTTTGAGTTGGATTTTGTGTTGTTATTTTTAAAATCAAGACTGAACTGCTAAGGGGTGTGATGGGCTGGCTGGGGGGGGGGGGTGATGTAGCGGTGGCTGAGTACATAGTTTGGTTTTTGCACCTGAGGCTGTAGCTGGGTTGGGGCAGTGTTGAAGGAGTCTTTGTTAGGCTCAAGGTCACAGATACAAGGATGCTGCTAAGTCCTCCCGTCCCTCAGCGTCGCTCTAGGAACCAGATCTCGTTCCTACGGTCGCTGTGAGCAGGGTTGGTGTAGCCGGCCACGATGAATGAGTCGGTGACACACATGTTGGGAGAGTCGAGCACCTCAACCATAGCATTGAGCTGATCGATGATGGTCACTTCATTGGTGGCACCGGTGAAGGGCCTGAAAGCAAAGAACAGGAGCTAACCCTTAACTCTCAACCCATCTACACGTCATGGCTAGTTGTTAACCGGAGGAGGGGCTTTTATACATTTTATTTCCCTCTTTACTGACCTTGTGAACACCACTGTGGCGGGCCAGTTCTCTATGATGATCTCGCTGTCAGTAGGTTGCGGGGGCAGGGCCTGATGCTCAATAGGCAGGAAGTATGCCACGGTGACATCACGTGAGAGCACGGAGTGGTTGTCATTAGTGCGTATTATCGTCACAATGGGGAGCGTCATGCCCAGGTAGTTGCCTATATGAAGAAAATATCAGCTGTCATTTCTAATTGTTGGGGACGGTAAAAAGCAAAAAAAGTGTTGAAAATGAAAACAGGGGAGCCGGGGTTCAGAAGGCCGGACGCTGATTGCATGAGTCCTGTGGTCGTGGACTTACCGACAGAGTTCTCCTTGCAGATGTATCTCATTATCCTCATGAAGCCATAACAGATGCTCTGTTCATAGGTGTCCTCATGCATTGTTATACAAGCCCAGTGACCCTTTTCATAGTGTCGCTTCTCGTAGAGCAGAGTGCCGCACTGAAAAGGAAAAAATGATACAGTTAGAACAAGCACTTGATGAAAACTGGAATGATCTGAATTAACTTTAATCATAATGAAAGAGGTTTATGTCAACATTTTATAAATTGTTGTGTTCTAAGAAGAGATGGCCTTTTTAAATGCCAACAAATGTTCTGACTTGATGAAAATGAAATAACAGATTCTTCAGGTAGCTTTCCTCAACATTATCTACCTCTTTCCTGTACTGTAAGTTTTCTCTGAAAGCATGATGGTGGCTGTTCTCCTGTTGGCTAAATAATATGAATGTGTATGACCCACTGTTTCTGTACCCTTTGCCAACCTCGTGCTTTACCCTTTACCAAGCACTGATACCTGCTCTAAGAATAGCGTGCCATGATTGTCCTTTGTTTCACCGGGGTGTCCATCCAACTTTTAATGAACTAATTAACTCAAGTTAAACCAATTAACCCTCTTTATTTATACAATCCCCTAAGGAGTTTAAAAGGCTTTGTGTTGAGTCACATGATCACCTCGTCAAAAATAAATAGCTGAGCTGACGCGCAGACTGAAAACCTCTGTTGATCGTAGACTGGCATCCTGGTCATGTCCTTGTTCTAATGTTTATCAAGACGCCTGGTCTATTTAATGTACGTGTGTGTATTCATGGAGAAGATGTAAGGTGTGCCAACATGTTTACAATCCACTTGATTGAATAGAATAGTTTAGTAGAGACACACAACAGGATGCAAAAAAATTCAAAACAAAACAAACTGACACAAAGCTCAACCAAGTTTAACTGGAATGGTAGAAAAATCTGATGAATAACATTAATGGTCTAGTACGCCTCTTCAAAGATTCACTTTTTATGCCAGGGTTTCATTTGCAGCCCCAAGTGCAAGCGTGCAGGGTGGACAATGAACCCATCACGGTTAAAGCAGTAAGTCATACCTTTTCTTTCCGTGCAAGCAGAGTGAATGGGATGTGCTCTCTGGTGCTGCGTCCGTCATTGTTGGAGGTCAGCTGCTGAATGGGTTCTGCCATATCTGTCAGCAGAGAGACAACAAGGGCTTGGTCACTTTAAACTATGGGACAAATAGAAAGGATTGTTCATGTGAATACATTTTCTCTGCTCCTGATGTGAAAAAATACTTTGTCTGTTTACTGACATGATGGTGTGTTTGTGTTTGACAAGGGCAGCCAAAACCAGTTGTTTATGAATGACAGTGAGAGTATGTGAGCAGATCAGTTTCAGACAAGAAGACGATGCAACTAGGCCTCTTGCGTTACCTCACACATACAGGGTGGGTCACTGAAGTCCCTCTTAAATTATCCCAGAAACTCCGTTCTTTATGGATTGAAGACTAATATCTTACAGCAAAAGCTACTCCCCACCTGTTGCAGTTTTCATGTTTTCAGAACATTTGTTTTAGCCCCATGCCACTAGGTATATCACCTACAGTCCACTTCCAGTGTCTATATAAACACCCTCACTTCCAGTAATCTGCTGGCAGGTGAGGTCTGTGGTTTGTGTGAGAAAAGGCTGCCAGATGGTTGGGCAGAGCCCTGCTCCAGGATGTCGCAGAGAGTCATGTTTATTAAACCTGATGGAGTGAGCAGTGACAAAAGCTGCCCAAGGCTAGATATAGATGGGCATTCAGAGTGGCACCACAACAGCAGCCAGTCAGAGCTGTGCTGTAATTTATTTTTCTGAAATTCAGCTTCACCGTCATTCTCCAACCACAAGGCATTCAAAGCAATTTTTGACATGGCAAACAACAAGAGCATGATTGTTATGTTGTGGGACTGAAAAACACAGGGCACTCAAGGTAACCCAGATGCAATCACACTGTGGGCTCAATAACATGAAGGACGGCCAGCACAGAGGAATCTGTGGTGTTTGGGTCATCAATATTTTGATCACGAACAAAGCTGAGAGCTGTGGTGCAGGTGTGCTTATGTGAATTTGCTGAGCGGCATCTCATGAAATCAAGGGTGCAATGCAAATTATTTCTGTACTGATGTCAATTAACGCATACATGCCCACGTACCGACTCTGACAACATGCTGTGTGGCATGAGCTCTATGCAGTGAATGTCGAGAGTTGTGGTTTTCATTTGACATGATCATTTTTATTTGTCTGCAGTTCACCGATACAAAAATTTAAAATAAAACATTTGCGAGCACTCATGGCCTGTATTTGTGGAGCGATTAATTCCATCCTGGTTTTCAAGCTACGAGGACTTCGTGCCCCAACATCAGTTAATATCCGCTCCTTTTACCTCCTTTTACTTTACAAAGAACCATTGAGGATATTCCTCAGCAAATAATATTGTCTTTGTTTCCAATGAACAGCTTTACTCAGAGGGCATGGAAATCGTAATCTGATGAGGAGTTTGCACCTCAAGAGGAAAATACAGTAGCGATGGCTTTTAAGTGTCCTTGATTTGCCGCCATGATGATACTTGTCGCCGTGGATACCAACCGAGCAAAATTTGTGGCCTGAAGTATTTGACTGTAGAAACTGAAGCTGTTAATGCAGCTCACACAGCACCATGCATCAGCAGCTTGCAGCTCCACCTGACTCCCAATTAGGGATTTTACTGTAGACCTGGCACCCGTCCGGAGTTACAGTATTGTGGCACAGAGCTTAACAGCAGCAACCTCAGTGTCAGTTCAAGGGGGGTAGCTAATCCGCCCCCCACTGAGTGACAAAGCCCCAGCAAGTGATTTCATACTAGGTCATTAATTAGTGCTGTGCTCTGACGGCCGTGTGTGTGTGTTTGTGAGATCTCATTGGGCAGAGCTGGACTACAGATACTGGACTGATCACCCCACCGAGAGGAGAGAATTAAAAAACACAGATGTCTTCATATATATATATATATATATATTTTATTTCAAACATCTATAATAAGTTTAAACTAAACAATTTCAGGAATTATTGAAGCAATAGAAAAAGTAACCCAGTGACAGAGGTCATATTTAGATGGAGAACCGTGGCTGTTATGATACATGTCTACTTTTGCTGAAGGCTTTGATTGCAATGCAAAGTTAGATTAGACCAATCGAATATCTACAAGCATTTTAAAATCTGTATAATAATAATATTGGACTGCAAATTGTATCTTCGCTTATCTGGGTCCATTGTCCAGCTCTGCCTGCCCGTGATCTGTGATAAGCAGTACATAATTAGATAAGGAAGGTCTAGAGTCAAAACAACTGCTGCTGCAGACTCCAGCTGTGCACGTCTGGATCAGTGTGGTGGAGTCATACTACTGAAGTTAACCGTCAACAAATCGAACTCTGAGTGAAAGAAAGTCTAAGTTCAAATATCAGTGAGTGAATTAGCTCTTCTGTTTTCGTGGTTTCAGGATAAACATTCGCTGTTTATCGCTTTAACAAACACTTCAGCTAAAACGGTTGTCCCGAAGTGGAAACAGAGAGACTGTGATGCCTGAGGCTCGACTGCATGCTCAAGTCAGAAGCTGCGGCAGACTAGTGGCCATCTTTTCTTTTCCGTTCAGAGTTTCAAAAGCAGTTCAACGTCGTGAAGCCCTGACCACAATCCAGTCCGCTTGCATTAATGGAACACACATGCACGACCATTTTCACGAAAGGACTGTGTATGGAGCATACATCAGGCTAAATTCCTGAGTTATCCATGCGTCATACACATGAATGAGTAGATCAAGCACAGACCGACCAGCCTTCATAGTTTTTAAAGTCTTAGATAATGTAGTAATCAGATCAAGGATTCTTTCTGATGCTCTGAAAGCAACAATTTCACCATTACAATTTACAAATGCAGGTAATGAAAAATAACAAAGATCTCATGTCGTGGTAACACTGCTGCAGCCCTTGACTGAAGCAAACAAACCGACCATCATGGGAGATCTGCGCTAATGCCAGTGATGGTGTTATTGAACCGTATTAAGCTCAAAAAGTGTTAAAGTGATTTTGTGAGATAAGCAGTCAACAGACTGATCAGGAAGAGAGGTTCATGCCATGACACCTTGCATTATTAAAACAAAAAAATCTGATGTGGCTGTATTAACATTTTCTATATATTCTACTATAGTAATAAGTAATAGTTCCACTCTCATGTTTTCTCCTACAAGTCAACTTGTAGCTAACGTGCGAACTCAAGGCTTCTCCCACAATGCACTTGTGATCTCATGCTTCCTGTGCAACAGTGTTTTCCATGACAGAGGCCCATTCCACCTCAGTCCCAAAAAAAAGTACATGCAGCAGCAAACCGCAAAGACACAGATTTCTTCGTTGCGGTACATGTATGGAACATCACCTTATAGAATACAGCAGCTCTGCACACTATACTGGCTGTGCAGACCTTTATAATACTCCCTGTATTTACAGTGTGTACATTATAGCTATTGAGAGACTCTTTAAGTTACAGCCTGGCTAGGTGCCCCCCCCCCCCCTCCGAAGTGCTCGCCTCGTGCCCGGCACATGAATAGGCTCGCGGTTGTAAAGTAGAAGAACTCAAAGAGGAAGCTAGGACCTGCTAGCTACATTAGCAGGCTAACTACTTGGTCCGCGTTCAGCCGGTTTGTTGTTGCTTTACCTTGAGACACGTCCACCTGGTGTCCCCTGGCTATGTCCTGCCAGTACTGCAGCAGCCGGTCCGAATTGTCGTCCTCCTCCATGACCTCCGCGTCCTCCTCCAGGCTGTGCGAGTCTGACAGCTGGTCCTCGGAGAACGACTCCAGGTCCTCCAGGGTGATCATCCCGCCTCGGTCGGGCCCGTCAGCCACAGCGCCGCCGCCTCCGCCGCCTCCACCGCCGCCACTCATCTGGCAGCCTCCCCGGTCCATTTTCGCTCGTAAGACGAACGCGAACCGAGACTCAAACTTCCAAACACTTGGATAAAACAAACAAATGAACCGGAGCTGGGTTTACGCGCTTGTTTTTGTTTTTTTTTGTTTTGTTTTGCGGACGTCGGTCGAGCGACCGTTACTTGGTGGCCAAGCAGGCGGGCTGTGCGACGCTGTCCCCGGAGTGTTCGGCCATGTTCGCCTCAGCCCACTCGAGCCATGCTCCCGTGGAGACGACTGAGATCTGACCCGAACACCAGATGTCCGCTCGGCTCCCTCGCCTGCGCGGGGCAGCTCGTCTCTCGGCAGCTGTAGCAGGAGGCGCCTGTGCTGTTTATAGGATAGGAGGGCGGAGCACGTGACGCTGCGGCCTCCCTCTCCCCTCCCCTGCTCCTCCAGACGATAAATGGACATCGAGCGACACCGCCACCTCTGTCTACCCACACAACCTCCATCTATACCTCCACCACCTTCGCCTACCCCCAACACCTATACCTTCATATTTATTCACATGCCCCCACCTCCTCCACCTACCTCCCACCACCTCCATCTGTCCTCCCCACCTCCATCACCACCAACACCATCGAGCCAAAACAGCAGCAATAGCAAAAGTCCAGTAGTAATAAACAACTCATTGCTTTTGTAAGCTGCAGCTATAATTCTGTTTTCATGGTCAGTTTTTTCCTCCTCTGATTAATTCACGAATCAGTATTTGGGAACAATCTCCTGGAGGAGATCCTTGTGGTAAACTCCTTATCGTCTTTGAAATCTGTCTCGTCAACAGCAGATTTCTGTGAATATAGTGTCGCTATTATATTCTTATTTATTTTCATTTAAATCTGATATCAACTCATGTTTGACTATTGAAACACCGTCACTTTTCCCCAGTAGTGAGTATTAATCATAATTTGATAGATTACCTAAGTGTCTTGAGCCAATGTGTATTGTGATTTGGCCCTATACAAATTAAGTTAACATTTTATATTTCTGTATCTCTGTATCGTCTTGTTGAGGAATGAGCCTAGGGGGGCATGGACACTTTTAAATACTGTACAAATACAAAATGTCTTTGTTTTCGAAATATTTCTTCAGCTGTTTTTATATATATATAAAAAAAAAAAAAATCTTTCATGAATAGTTTCCTAATGGGGATGAATATAAATAAATATTTTCCAGACAGACAATCCTGAAACAACCTGAATTTGTCCTCTAGGGGACAGACTGGTCTGATCTGTGTCACTGCAACAAGCTAACCACCATGTTGCACCCTTCAACGTGCACGTAGAGGGCGGCTGTTACATAATCCTCTGTGTGTGTGTGTGTGTGGGGGGGGGGTTCTCCCATGTATGCATAAATACAAATACCAACTAAGCAATAGTCTACAGGGAGGTGGACCTAATGGCCCCCTGCATGGCTGTGTCTATCCACCTACATCACCGCCGGGGTCGTCTTTGTCCTCATGTCCTCACAGATGGACAGACAGTTCCATTTTCATTCCCTGCACCAACCTTGCAACATTTAATCACATGATTTAATGTGGGAAGAGCTGAGATTCAAACTGAGACCCTTGGTTTGACCAAAACATGCTGCTTGTTTGCCTTTACCTGTAGCCCCCCCCCCCCCCCCCCCCCCCCCCCCCCCCCCCCCCCCCCCACCACCACCACCACCACCACAGACACATACACACTCACGCACCATTAGGTCCTATCTATTGTTGACATACAGGAGGGAGAGTTCAGCTTAGTGTACTTTCAGTTATTAATAGCAGCCTACGAGCTTTTTCACAGATTCGCCACGTCACTTAGCTCCATGCCCCTCAACCAATCAGACGCTGGCCCCTGCTGAGCATGCTCGTGTCGCTAGTGTTGTCATCTGTCCTCTCCTTTGCTTCATTTATTCCAAGCACACATCATACCTCACCTTGTTCCTGCTCCATGTTTACAAACCTATTATCTGTCTATTTTCATTATTTTTACATTTCCAATTTGAGTGCTAACAAATACAAAAGGAGCCTCTATCCCTCTTTTTTGGCATATTCTCCTTTTTTTCTCCCTCCTCCTTCTATTCTGCCAGACCTGATACTCATCATCTCTATTTTCACTTAATTGAAACTGACTGTTTTCCTGTTTTTTTTCATTTCAGCAGTCACTGTTTCTGCTTTGTATTAATTCAGCATTTTTTCCATCTGGCGTGAAGTGCTGTGCACTCTTTTTGCAATCACTCATCTGCTCATTTTTTGAGCAGATTAATTCACTTTTTCTTTCACTTTCTCTGTCGTAATCATCACTGGTTCAATATTTAATAAGGGTCATTATGTATTTGATTTTATCTGGGACTGGAAAACCAGGTTAGATGTACCACTAATTTTTAAGGCTTTTGTAAAAGAGACACTCACAGTCCCTCGCTGCAGCACAGGGTGTTGAATGTTTTTTTCGTTTTTATCCTCCTCGAAAAACAAAATCTTAGATAATGAAATATATAGTCATTATTTCTAAGGTATTTAAAGTGAATTAATTTATTAAACACATTTTTCCGACAGCCATTGAAGGCCAGTGATTCAGAAGCAAGAGGGGGTACGAAAGCTTCCCAGGACGTGTGTCAATCAAAGTGTCAGAAACAAGTTAATAAAAGCACAGAATGAAAATTATGGTTGTAGCAGTACACAGTGTTCGCACATTTTGTCATTTCACTCAAATTAGACAAAAACAGCAGCCTCACTAATCTGGTGATGTATAATCTTATAATCTGGCCCTGGGCGGAGCGCTGTAAGCTCGTTCCCACATTGGGCACCACCTGTCAATTAACTATAGCGAGAGAGGGATGAGGGTCAGTGTGGTAGTTGAACTTTGAACTTTCTCGGCCCACCATGTAATTTGTACTCTGTGTTTTTTTTTTTTTCCTCTTGATGGAAATTTAACAACAGACTTAAATTCAGGAAGCCTTGTGCTGGGAGTCTTAGAACAGGGTGGCAGGGGCACAGTTCATTGAAAGCATAATAACTTCTCACACAGTCTGATACCTTTGCCTTTGTTACACTTCCAAATGTTAATGTTCACAATTCATCTTGTAGCTGGGCGATCTGGTTCCAGGCAATTTTTAAAATTATTTTCTGAAATGGAAAGAATAAATGGAATTTTTATTTCTGGAACCAGAGCCATTCTAAAAGAGGCTGGTCGCTGTTCTGCTCCATTTCTTCGCAAGATCATCAAGAAGTTAGGTCTGAAGCAGAGTGTTTGGAAGGAAGATAAATTACCCACATTACATTGCTGTCTCCAGTACCAGGCTGCCAGTGAGGCTCTAATGAAACTACTTGGAGAAGTAGGGTGAGCAAGTAGTCTAAGACATTAAACTTGCAGTGTTCATGCATCGTCTGGAGTCCTCATGGCTTCGGTTCAGCTCATACATTTGCAGAGGAGCTAATTTGTTGCATTGATTCATCGATGAAGAGGCCGTGATCCTTTTAGCAGCAGGAAATGTGGAACAGTATCTCATCTCAGGCTGAGGTGTGTGTTGCGCACCAGGTTTGAATTTCCACATCTAGCCTCATTTCCCAATATTTCCTGGCCCATCTGCTCGGAACCTCATAAAAAAAATTCACCGTCAATTCCACCTCCATCAGTGACTTATTTTTCTTTGCCTGTATTTTGCTTTCAGATGTCTCAAAGACATTTTGCTCTAAGTTTCCCAGGGGTCTGTTTGGGAGAATACTAATTCTAAATCAGTTGCTGCGAACGTTTTCCAAAACCTTTCCTACCAGTCTCATAGAATGACAAGTCAGGTTTGTGTCATGAAAGGCTGAGTGAGTGGGCGCGTCTATGACGTTTCTAACACACAACGAATGCAACACTGTAAAGAGCTTGGAGACAGAAGGACGTGGCAACCCAGATGCCACTCCTTCCTGTGGCTGTGAGCAAGTCTCAACCCACGAAAATGTATATGAAAAATTATACTCATAAAACTATGAGAAAAAATAAAAACACAGATTAAGAGAAAACAATGTTGACTTAAAAACATACTATCATATGAAAGTAATTTTTTTTTTTACAGGATCACAGTTTAAATTATTAGTAAAATAATAGTGATATTAGATATGTATTCTTAAAAACTCCACATTAGCTTGAAATATTTTTCATGTTCTCCCTGCAGACTTCTTAAGCTCGAGTCAGTTTCACACTTATTCAATAAACCTCCAATCGCTTCAAGCGATCTGTCTTCAGGCTTAAACCATATCATGTGTAATGAAAGGCTGTGCTAAGCAGAACAATTTAGGGCTAGGTGATATTGCTGTTGATGTTTTGGGAAAGGTCAGTGGAATTAGAAGTTCTTATATAACTCCTGGCTTTTATCTTCGTAAGCTCCATGAGGCAAACTCCCGTTTCACCGCAGAGAACCACACAACCGCCACTTCCACTGCTCTCCTGCTTTGAGGCCAACGTCATTTAGCCTGCTTCATAAATCATTCCATAATTAGAGTTTTTTTTTTTTTTTTTTTAATGACACAATCACCATTTACAAATCAAAACACCTCAATAGCCTTTCAGCCTACTTCTTCTTTCAGAGCAGCTTTTTATTATATATAGGTAAAGAGGAGCACACCCAGACAGCCCCAAATTGAAATTGTAATGACCTGGCCTCCCATTGTGTTCTGAGGATGAATAGATGTTGCCAAAATTGCCCGTGTGATCGAGTGCTTCCATCTCTCCGGCCATTATTTGGAAACACGGACAGGGAGAGGAAAAGAATAAAAGAAAGAATCCAACATAATGGCATTATTCTGTGTCTCTGGCTGAAGAACTCTATTCACATCTGTCCTAGTCTGTTTACTAAAGGAACACATGGATGTATTGTGTGGTAAGGTGCTGGCTGCTCAGCGTGAGGCATGACCCCTTAATACAGGAAATGGCCAATTATTGACGTGTGTGTGTGTGTGTGTGTGTGTGTTGCTCTTCCCGACAGGTGCTGGAGAAATTCATGTCTCGTCTGGTGCACAGCCAGGTGATGGCTCACAAGGACCTGAGGACGCTCAGCAAATACCAGCTCATCCTCGCCAGAGACCAGTTCCGCAAAAACCCACCACCGCACCTCAAGGCACGGCCTGCTCTGTGATTGGCCAGTGTTAATGTGACAAACTGTGTGTTACGCATCTTAATGATGGGAGGCACAGTCTTTAGGTGTCACTGGCAGGCTGTTGGACAATTTAAACAGTATATACCAAGCTAAATGTGAGTTTTTACGCTGCCTCGCAGTGTTGTCATGGACTCCCCTGACCTCTTGCTCTCTACAGGGTCCACAGCAGGGGATGCTGGAGGGCGACTTTGCCCTCTGCATCAGCTTGTACCACGGATACGAGCTGCTGATGCAGATGGGGCTGCGATCGCTCTTTTATTACCTCCAGGGAATCATGGACGGATCCAGAGGTCAGTGAATTTACCTCTGGGGCCATTTCTCCTTAAAAGGAGCAGCCTTTTCTGGCTTATATATTTGCGCTGTATCAAATTTCCAGCAAAGTTTCTCCCCGGCAGCATGAGTACACAATAACATGCAGTGTATGATTTGAGGGACGTGTTTGCGGTGCTTGTTTCAGAGATGTCCCGGGCGAGGAACGAGCTGCAGAGGACTCCCACCTTCACGGACTTCTACCATGAGATGGAAGTGATGTTTGCGAGGCCGTCCGCTGGTACCCGAGCGATTATTCACATCATCTCACTCATGTTCTTGCACTTTCCTGAGTGGAAAGTTGTTTGTGTTTGTTTAATCTGAATGCCACTTTTCTCCAAATCTAGAAAGAAGGTGTTTGAATTTCAATATTGCTGTAAAGTTTACCTATTAATGCAGTTTCTGTGTCCTGTTTGATTATTATTTCCAGGTTCAGATGAGCCGTTCATTTACAGTCATCCCAAACTGGAGAAACTGGAAGGGGTGGTGCTGCAGCATTTCAGACAGTGGGCTGAGAGCTCAGCAGGCAATGATGGTGATTTCCTTTATATGTCAATCGCAGGCTGTGACTCTAAATGCAGTACTGTACTTCATTCTTGTTGCATCATAGACACAAAGTATGTAATCAACTGTTTCTGTGCCATTATTGTCCAGGTTCAGCTCATAAGGTCACCGAGAGCACACGCGTGATGATCTTCTCATCATTCCGGGAGAGCGTGCAGGAGATCGCCGACATGTTGAACCGGCACGCGCCGATGATCAGGGTCATGACCTTCATGGGCCAGGCCTCGGCTGGGAAGGGGGTCAAAGGCTTCACGCAGAAGGAACAGCTGGAGGTACGGCACTCTGTGGTGCTCAAACTAAGGCTATAACCGCACTACTACCTTTCATTTCAAAACACCATGCCCGTGGTGTGTTTTAATCACCGTCCAGACTGGAAAAACTAAAATCCGACAGTACGCGTAATCTTCTAATGCTGATGAACGTGTTGATGACCGCACACACTTCCTGTGTTTAAAATAGATCAGACACTGCATTATTAAATCACCTTATTTTATATTTATATATTGCCACGTGTTGCAGGTGGTCCACAGGTTCCGTCAGGGGGGCTTCAACACGCTGGTGTCGACCTGCGTGGGGGAGGAGGGGCTGGACATTGGGGAGGTGGACCTCATCGTTTGCTTCGATGCGCAGAAGAATCCCACCCGCCTCGTGCAGCGGATGGGCCGTACCGGCCGGAAGCGGCAGGGGCGCATCGTTGTCATCCTGGCCGAAGGGCGCGAGGAGAGAGTGAGTGTTTAACGACAAGCGTGTGATCCTTAAAACTTTGAATTTGAAACTCGCTTCTCATCTCGCAAACCATTCCACAAAGTGACCTAAATGTGAACTTTTTTTCATTCACCGTCAGACGTACAACAAGTGCCAGAGCAACAAGCGCAGCGTGTACAAGTCCATCACCGGCAACAACAGCGGCTTTCACATGTATCCCAACAGCCCCCGCATGCTGCCGGAGGGAGTGAAGCCCACCCTGCACAAGATGCACATCACCTGCGGCCAGTTCGAAATCAGGGGGAGCAGCAGGGCGTCTGTCGGGGGTCGACGGTCGCACAGTGAGAGGCGGACCTCCCTCGTCCACCCTCAGAACTTATGTGAGCAACGACGCAGAAGTGTATTAACAGTATTTTGATTCCTCAGCTCGGGAAATATTGGTGTCTGAGTTTGGGTGTGTCCAATGTTTTAGTTCAGCAGTTCAGGGCAACATCGGACGGCTTCCTGAGCAGCGCGGAATATTCTCTGTGGGCGTCCACCATGAAGCTGCAGGACGATGAGGCTCACCCAACCCTGAAGCAGTCACACTTTGTGTCCATACCCAGCGATCGACCGCCCCAGGTTGTCATTATATCCTGTATCTCTGTTTGTTTTGTTTGTCTCTCGGAAGTAGGGAGAACAATGTAGAAGAAAATCAAACAGATCAAATATGTTTGTGTACGAGCACAACACTAGTCGTCATTTTGACAGTTCTAACAAATGGCCCATAGTCAAAATAACAAACCGATTGAAAAATAATTGTTATTGTTTTTTAAATGTTCCTTTTATTTTAATGTGTGTCGAGCGGTTCTTGAGATGACGTGAGCCACAGACGGAGATTTCTGGAAGATGCACATGCGTTGGTTTGCATCCCTAAATCAAACATACTGTGGTCACAGTCTTCAGCTGTGTGGATGGCGCCCCCTGAATTTGCCATTACCTCAGTGAGAAAAATCTCCTGCCCAAAGTTGGAGATTCACATATGGAAAAGTTGGAGTTGAACAGTAGAATATGTGCAGGCGCCCTGCCATCCTCCTGTCTGCGTGTCACCCCAGTGGCTAATATTCCTAACCATTCTATTTGTATGTGATTCAATTTCCTGAAGGAGGAACTTGACAGAAGTGCTCCTCCGTCCAGAGAGCTGTCTCTGTGGGAATGGAGACACTGGCAGCACAAAGTGTTGCCCACCCACGCCATCGATCACTCCCTCCGCTGCCGCCACTTCATCCAGGTGATGGAGCTCATAGACGGCATGAAAGAGGAGAACGAGGTGAGCTAGTTAATGTGTGATCACGCTTTTTTTTGTGTTATGAAGCATCCAGGCAGAAGTGAATAAACTGCGTGACATGAACCAGGGGAAAAAAAATCAAAGTTAAGCCTCCAGTGCGTCATCAGGTTAATAAGTTAACCAGATGACAGTGTAAGCCCTTATTAAGGGTGTACATCAGTTAACCAAAGTTCTGTGGTGTTTGCCAAATGGTTTGAAGAAGGAAAAAAAGGCTTTGGAAAGCATCTTCCCAAATCTTTTTGAAAAAGAAACAAAGTTCTCATGATCATGCAAGGCAGAACCAAACCCAATAGTGACTCGTCTAAAAGGAGTCAGCTGAGGGGCATGTGAAAATATGATTGTGGTTTGTGCTTAGTTATTACATTCATCATTTTGACCTGGAAGGCAAATTCCACGCATTAAAAAGGATCCATGGCAGAATCCTGGGACTGGTAGGAAAAAAAGAGCTTATTTGTATTCTGCTGTCTCCTCTAGTTTCCTCTTAAACCCAATTCAAAAATAACTTTTCAAATTAACCGCACACGAGTGATCATTTTCAAACCTTTACATTTACTTTATAGACATGAACTACTTTTCTCTTTCTTCTTTCTCCTATCTTTCGTGCTTACCTAACAGCGGCCCGGTTCATGGTCTGGGCCGCTGCGTGATCTTGTGTTCTGTGGTTGTTTGTATGGATTTGTTATATTAGCAAGGTTAAGAGATCTCCAGCAGTGCAACAACTCTGTTGCTATGGTGCCGTTTAATATTATCTGACCACAAGGCCTCCTTGTCTCACCATCTGCTACTTCACGAGATTGTTATCACTAAGACTGTTGGATTCGTCCAAGCCTCGGCTCTGGGATTGAGTCTGAGATTATGGTAAAACTGATGATTGGCTGAACATTAGAGTGGGCTCTTATTACCTGTTTTTTTTTTTCTTTTCCACTGTGGCTCTGACGTGAGAATTAGCCCACATTCAAAAACAAAACAGGATTACAGGGCCAGATGAGGGCCAACGTCTCACATGCCTCTGTGAATTACTTCAGGTCATGAAAGAAAGAATGTGTATTATTATAATATATCAAATATTATGGCAAATGTATTTGCCATTAATGCTGCGTCTTATCCCGTTAAAAATAAGCACAACATCTGATTCTTTCCATGACACATTTTATTAAGATGAAATTTTAGAAATCAATTGAATTTCCAGCATAACTGAAACCTTATTTATATGTATATAAGGAAAAAAAGTGCAGTCAACTCTGTAACAGAAATCTTTTTCTCTGTAATTCATGGCAGAAAATCTTTTCCTGGCATTATTCGACGAGTATTCTCCATACAAACGCTGTAACTCAAAGCGTTCCAGACTAGAAGCCATAGAAACAATAAGTATCTTGTCGGCAGCACTCCACCTTCCCTCATGGCCAGGATCAGAACAGTGATGACAGGAAGTGGGGAAATGCTTTTGTAAGTCTCATAGCATTGCAGAGAGGGAAGACTGAAGGCACATAAACAAGGAGACACGAAGATGAAATACTAAGAGAAAAATACAAAGATTAAATAAGACAAAGCAAGGTGAATGGTTTCAAATTGTTGTTATTATTCAGCATTTCCAGTTAAAAGCCCTTGACTTTTTGAATTAGATATCCAAGTCTTTGCCGAGAGGTGTTCCACCGACCATTTCTTCTAAAAGAAAACCTCGGAGAAATCAGTCAAAAGGAAAAACAGTCAAGCTGCTAAATCAAAGCCTAATCCTTCTCTCTCTATCTCACACGCATGCGCCCTCATTTTAAGGTTGTTTTGGATGTCGAGGAGAGTTCAAAACCATGCCATGTTTTTCATTGTGCCGCTCGGCCTGTCAGAGACACATGGCAGACACGCCTCCTCCTGCGATTATGTAACGCTTCCCCGAACTGTTACATAAAGCCAGGAAGCTGAAAGTAGGTCGGGTTGTAATGACCTAGATGTAAAGTGCGCAAGGCTGACAGGAGCTGAGCCGCAGATCAGGAACTGATGTCAAACAAATAAAACACGAGGAAGACGAATTCAAAGTCGTTTGATAAGAGCGGAAGAAGCAGATTGGCAGGGTTTAGTATTTTCAAATGGATTCCATGGAGTACATGTTTCCATGTACGACAGCAATTAGGGTTCCGCTCGAGTTGTGTGAGAACGACAAAAAGAAAGCGCATCTCTGCTTGAATTTAGATTAGAGTCAAAGTTTTGCATTGAGCCACGCAACAACAGAAAATTAATTGATTTTGCCCTCTGGCCGTGGTCAGATTCCAGGGTTTGTTATCTTTGTTCATATGTGAATCCCCCTGTGTGCAGACTGTTGCTGATTCTGCCGAGCAGTGTCTTCATCGCAACTGTTATTCCAGTGCCTCGGTGTCTGCAGGGGACTGTTGTTTGAATTAGTTTCAGCTGATTTGGAGGACAAGGAAAAACGCGAGAAATAGCTGATCTGTGCCAAGGCATGTTCTGAAACAAACTAATGCGGACAGATTAACAAGGCCGAGGCGTTCTTTGTAATGTGTGCAATGAGAATCAAATCTTTGTCATTGTTTTAAAGCCATGAGATAATGAGCAAGAGCAAGAAACAAGAGAATTGTTCACTCTGCTGCCTCCTTCTCGTGCAAGCTGGACAACACGAAAACTCTCCCCCGTCTCTCCCCGGTTTATTTCAGCCTGCCACATCTCCAGCTCTACAGACTTAATCTGATCATTAATGATCTGTGTGTGGTGAAGATTAGAACAAAGTGAGTTCGTCCTTCAGCAGGAAACAGCGTTAAAGCTTCTTCTTTTTTTTTTTTTTTTTGTCTTCAAGAAAAGGACGAGGGCGATAGATTCCCCAAAGGCTCAGTGTCTCTGATCTGTGAATTCCTAAAATCCCGTGTTCCATTTTTCATTGGGATTATGATGTTTAAAGTACGTGCATTGAACTTTGTCTTTGCGCAGAGTGGACAGCTCTGGATGAGCAAAGCTGTGTCTGAGGGTCATGGGAGTTTTAAAGATGGGTTTAAGATGGATTAAAAAAAAAAACTGATTTATTTCTCAGATGTGGGGTGAACACTTAATTTTACGAGTGCCGTCAGAGACATTTTGTGAGAGTGAACAAAGTACCCGACGTAACAATTTAACACCTACGCACTGTTTTAACAATCCGAAACAGCCAGTTGTGACGGCAGCACTGCTCCATGAGTCAAACCTCACCGCGCCACATTCAGACCTGTATTGACTCCATAGAGTTGCTGCCCGGTAATTATCCAATATTTTCCAGGTAATTTAGGCCAATTTTCTTGATTGAAATTGTCACTTGTCACGCAGGTGAAACAGCAAACGTGTTCCTGGAAACATTGCGAGGGCTCTGTATAATTCAAGTGACGCAGAAAACCAGTGTGCAGTAAACCAGAAAAAAAGATATTAAAATAAATAAATTGATAAAGGTATTAATTATTAATAGTATATTTATAAATGTTGTGTAGTTTGATTATAAATACGAAAAGAAAACACACTTCTGTGTGAAAATCTTAATGAAAGCTTAAATCTTTAAATATATCTCTCAATGTAACTTTTATATTAAAAGGCTCATGTACATGCATCAGTATCTCTCACTTTGATCAACTAAGAATAATCCAAAATCCAATTGTCAGGTGATCAGGAGATCTGAGCAGATGCCATTTCTCAGAGGAAAGCACTCAGCCCCCTGCTGGAGCTGCTGAGCGTCTACAGCTCTCTTGCTCTGGCGGCAGCTGCCACGCCTTCAGGGTTTGAGTGTTCTCCTCCAGGTGTGTTTGTCTCCAGACAAATTCTTTGATTAAAGGATTAAAAGCACTCGCCCTGGGCGTTGGTCTTTATTCTGTAATTTATGTTAATTTAGTTCATTTAGTTTCCATACGTGCTAAAAAATAAATGTGGATTTGTTTTAGTGCCTCTATAAAGGCTGCATCACACTCCCAACACTGACTCACGTACATGTGTATTCGGTCGAAGCAGGGAGCGAGAGAGTTGATTGAGTTGAGTCCTCATGCAGGAAACTGGGCCCATGTTCTTGGATGATTTCCAAAGCCATCTGTTAAAGCCAGTTAAACTGCACAGAGGAACAAATATCAATATAAAACAACAAACAAAAAAAGAGGAATCAGAAATTCAAAGATCCCCCTCAGGACAACGTTGTGTGAA
This sequence comes from Pseudorhombus dupliciocellatus, assembly GCA_016785235.1. NCBI lineage: Eukaryota > Metazoa > Chordata > Actinopteri > Pleuronectiformes > Paralichthyidae > Pseudorhombus > Pseudorhombus dupliciocellatus. The sequence goes on from JAFBJW010007502.1 coordinate 2,791,912, forward strand.
CAATCGTGCTGTGGCCCTTCAGAAATACCGATGAGGCGTCTCAGTGGTTGTGTGGTCAGGATGGCAACCGGTTGCGTTTCACTTGTGGCGCCTTCGCGTGTTTTAATTAATTGATTCTGGGTCAAAGTGCATCACACTGCTCCGTGTGTTTGATGCATGAGAATGCGTGTGGACTTTAGCACACTATAAAAGACATTTGTGTCGAAGGAGTTGAGCTGAGAGTCGTGTTTGGCTGACTGGGATTGATTCGATAAAGTCGTTGAGTCAGTTGCCAGTTGTTTATTCAGAGAATGGGGTATAGTGTTTTTGGCCGCTCAGAAAAAAACTCTAACACATTAAGTAATCTGTTGTGTAAAGAAATAGAGAGGGCTTGACCAGTTCCATCTGGATCCAATGTCCTGGGTGTCGTGGGTTTTATAATAGTGATACAATAGAACTGGAAACCTTGTATTCTCCTGTGCGACCTAGTATCTAGCATCGGCTCACTGAAAGACGCCTTTTTACGCTCCGTTTCTCATTTTTAGAAACTCCAGGAACCATTTGTTCACATTTAAACCATATATTTAACACCTGACATAAGGGCTGCACTCAGCCCAAAGCAGCATTTTGAACTCCAAGCACTCTCATTTGACAAAAGGCCTTTTATTTCCTCACGGAGCGTCTTCGTTCCTGCTGCTCTCAGGTTCGATGACGCCCTGCTGGCCCTAGCGGGATACCACTCTCAATTAATTATTTCCAGGTCAAATGGTCTGTTGGATGGCTTCGATGTTTATCCGCTTGTTTTTCCGCAGAGATGGAGAGATTTTTATAATTTGTTTGGAGCTTTATGACTAGTTTAAATGTCTATTCCAACTGTTTTCCTGGGGAACTTTGAATAGCAGACAAAGTCTGTCTTCTTCCGTGCTTTACCAAAACTAATCGGGCAGTCAGACTTGTACGTGGCCCATGTGCGCCTGCCATGTGACGCCTCGTCACGACACTTCTGATTATATTAGAGGTTGATTGGCGAATTGGACGGCCTCGACATCAGAGCTGACGTAAAACAGGCTCGTGCAGATAATTTCAACGTCCTGACCTTGGTTCTCCTGCTGTGAGATCTTTTCTTATACAACTTCCTCTGTCTGCGTGTATGTGTTTGTGTATTCAGGGGGAGTGCCATTACGAACAGGAGCTCCTTTCTTACCTCCACAAAGACGATGCAGGTGGCAACGGGAAGAAAGGACACAGCAAACAGAAGAGCATAAAGACCTGCGCTAAACCGCCCGAACCTTCTCATTCAACATTGTCGGAGTGTGTCGAGGAAGCCGAGAGCGATTTCACAGACCACCCAGGGCTCGAGGCCGTGTGTCCTCTCCCTTCGAAAAATGACTGTCCAGAAGCTGACACGGACAGTGACTGTGTCATGACCTCAGACCTCATTTCACGGCCGAGCGCGAAAATTGATGAGGAAGAAGATGTTGAGCTCCAGGCCAGGTTCTACCTTCCAAAGTGGCATTCGGCTCCGCCTCCTTCCTCTGCCGGGCTCCTCCCAGGTGCAGGTGAGCGTCTGAAGGTCATCCTGGCCAACGTAGCCGAGCTCCTCTCTCGATCTCCCATATTGCCGCCGGCAGAGTTGGAGGCCGATGTGACGGCTCCTTCCCTTCCTCCCTCTCTTCAGCAGCTTCATCAGCCCTTTCAAGTCAGCTTCACCCTGGATATCGACGACGACGATGAAACGATGAGCGACGCCGACGATTCCTTGCCGAGGGCAGACTCACAGCAGCCTCCGGCGGGTGAGGGGGTCGGTAAAAACTGTGGTGATCGGCCTCATGAGGCGCGGCATCCTGACAGTGAAGCAGTCGACAGTCCCACCTGGGATGAGGTGTTTGAGGAGGAAGAGGCCAGCACTGAGGCAGACAATGAACTGTACGATGAGGAGCCACAGACTGACGAAGAAGCTGAGAGGAGCAAGAAAATAAAGAATAACCCGGACAACACAAGCGAGGGAATGGTCAGCTGGGGTAACGTGGGGACTGAGGAAGCGCCATTGAAGGATGGCGGCGTGGACTACGACAGGGCCTCTCGGAGCGGCCCTCACATGGACGACAGCATGGATCTGTTCGGGGACGACGAAGCCTTCCTGCAAATGACCATCCCCGACATTCCCACTCCTGACGGCACACCCAGGAGGTCCCCTTGTGCCGGAGACGTTTCACAAATGCAGACGGCCACACGGACGTTAAGCACTGAGCGCACAGCGGACGGCAGGCAAAGATTAAACACAATGCAGTCACAGGATTTAAGCCGCACACATCCTGTGGCCGAGCAGGCAAGTCATGATGCAGCTGCTTGCAGCCCCGGAGATGAGATCATTTCAGCTCACTGCAAATCACCCACAGTGCAACAAAACGCTGAGTCACGTGGTAGTTCCCGTGACTACTTCTCCGTAAACTTTGACCTTGGTTTTTCCCTGGAGGACTCAGAAGACGAAGCAGACGTTGAAGCCGTCCCTGTCTCGTGTTCGCTGACCTCTCCAGAGCCTCAAAAGAAGGCAGCTGACTCTCCAGTGACGCTGCTCGCCGCATCTAACTCCTCCACTCCCCATTACGGCTTCACTGCTCAGAGAATCCCCGCACAGTGCCCTGAATCTAAACTGTCCACGCCCAAACTGTTCTCGGAGCAGAGGAACAGAGAAATGTCGCCTCTTTGTGCGTTTAAGAGCAGCGCGCTCCCTTCTCCCATCACGTCGGTGGGAGCGAGGAGGACGCTTGTGCCCAGGCCGGCCAGGCCTCGCGCATCCTCCGCGCTCTTCAGCTCAAAATGTAGGCAACCAGCAGGTGGCCCCGCCCAGGTCAAAGGACAAGTCACTTCACTTCAGGAATCGGTGTCTGACTCACCCCCTCATCCAGGTTGGTTCACCCTTAGAATATACCACCATGAATGTTGATGTCTTCATATTGAAGCGTTTATGTTTTTCCAGTGATACCGATGGAGACCTGGCGTCAATGTCCCTGCATTTCTGTCTCACTTTTCTTAGAGCAATCCGACAGCGACGATGAAGTTGTGGTTCTGAAAAGAAGACACCAGGACGTGTTCGACATATTATCCTCTCCAGAAGTGGTGAGCAAGGCTTAATCATTTTCATTTTATCTTTATTCATGTGCTGCCTTGATCAGGTAGCTGGGTCTCAGGTCATCTGTGTTCTCAGCTAATTGATTTATTAATTGCTCAAAAAAAAAAAAAAAAATGTTTCTTGGATCCTGTATTGTGTAACCTTTTTCTAAATCCCTGATTAGCAGACCTGGTCTTAAACCCAAAGATATTTTCTACTACATTCATGTTAACGGTTTAGATTAGACTGTGCCTCTTCTTGAGTTCTGCTCGATCTTTCTACTGAACAAAACACGCATTGATACAGCAGCCTAGACAGGAGCTATCTGATTCAGACTCTGCTTGCCTCTGTCCATCACTTCCAAAGGTACATGCAGTTGTCATGACAACCAGTCTGCAAGAAGCAATGTGAATGAAATGTCACGGCAAGATATATCCTCATTAGAGAAGGAGCAAAACAAGTGTTGCCTTGTAATAAACGTCTTTCGTGAAAAGACATCTATTTCTAACAATGTCTTTTTTTTTTGTCTCTGTTTGTCCAAGATCAGTGACGTGGACTCTCCTGTGGTTGTGAACAGGAAACGGGCAGCTCCCCTTAACACTGTGAGAATTCCTAGATTTTTAATCAAGTATTCCACACAGCTTGATTTGATTTAAATTCTTTCACTTCACATCACGTCACCTCATACAATATTTTCTGCATGTCCTGCACGCATCAGAGAGAACTCACGGTACATAGTATTCGAACTAATCTGCTCCGCTCATTCTCCTCCAGTCTGATGAAACAGAGGGAGAAGCTGTTTCTGATGATGACTTCCAGAACGAGAAGGTGTTTGCACGCAGAACCCCAGCGCAGGGAGCCGAGAGGAAGCGAATGAGACGGGCCGAAGCCAAGGTCTGCGCAGCAACAGCTGGCTCAGTGTGAAGCTGAGCCATCAGAATCTCAAGCTTGTCATTCAACGCGGGGAATGACACATTTTCTGGCTGACCTCTATTAAACCCTGACCTCCTTCACCTCTGCATCTTTTTCAAAATTCACTGCAAAAGGCCATGTTTTTTTTTTTTTTTTTTTTTTAAATATCTGTTCACACCTTCAGCTTTGACATTTTCTATTGCTTATATCATCAGCACGCCGCATGTCACGCGCGGCATCAGTTCCTGCAGCAAGAAGCGGAGCTGTCGGAGGATGAGGAGGGGGCAGACGTGTCGTCTGATGAAGAAGATGGCGAGGATCAGAACCAGTCTCTTGATGGATTTGTGGTCGACAACACACACTTCTCCCAGGGACTGAATGGTGCGGCACCAATGAATGATATGCTATATCTTGGATTAGTCAATAATTAAGATCAGTTTCCTGAGCTGTGTTGGACCCCTTTAAGAAGCTGCATTCCCGCTGTGACACTTGAACCTGTTCTTCCTGTCGGTCAGACTCAGAGATGCACGGAGTTTACCTGAAGTCAGTGAGAAGCCCTGCAGTCCTCGGCAAATTCAAAATGTCTTACAGAACCCATCGCACTGACATCTTCTCCCAGGTATATTATATTTTATACCAAGCTTCTTTTTTTTTTTTAATGAATGCAGATGAAAAAACTCTCAAACAAATATGTATCTATGCCCCTGACCTCTTCGTCCCAGGTGCCTGAGTTGGATGAAACGTATGCCGAGGACAGCTTTGTGGTCGGCAGTGAGGTGGAGGAGGTGGAGAGCGGCGAGGAAGAGGCTGAGGAATATGTGCTCATGCCTGAGGACTCGTACGTGGACGGTAGGAGGCAGTATGCCACCAGGAGGCGCGTTTTCCTGCACAACGCCAGAGCGAGGGCCAGACCCGGCGGGAAGACCGCAGCCGAAGCTTCGTCGGATCAGAGAGTTGCGGAGAAAACCAAGCGTACCCGGATCATACGGATGAATGATTCCAGTGACGAGGACACAGTTGAAGTAAGCGAAGAGAGAGGCCTCTCAGCAGGGGGCAGCGTTCCCGGTGCATCATGGCAAAAGTCCACGCGGGTGGAGCCCAGCAGACATCGGCAGCAGCAGGAGCGCCCCTCCTCCTCGTCCTCAACCACTGCAGCCAAGGTCTCACTGTTGAGTAAAGGACAAAGGAGCTCAGAGAGTGAAGAACGGCCAAATGACAGGTACGGAAGCCATCATGTAGTCGCACAGATCTTCAGTTGGCAGCTAGTAGAGAATTGTCTGTGTCCTCCTGCAGGTGTCGCCAGAGGTTAGAAAACCAGCACCTCCTCTCTGATGAGCTCGACTTTGAGAAGCCGCAGGTGACATCCAAGAAGGTATCCAAAAGATGGACAACGCATCTCCATTCCATCCCACTATCTCAAAATGAAGCCAAAAATGAAATGGCTCCTCGTCCATCTTTATATGTGCTGATTCATTTTCTATCAGGCGCATTTATCTCTATAACATCTGCACTGAAGCTGTTTCTTTAAAGCATGACTCGGTGAACATTTCATTTACTTTCTTCAGGCCCCACCCAGCGGCCCCTCAGTCCCTCAGCCCCGGGGGTCCGTCTGCCAAGGTGCCTCAGTGAGCGAGGCCCCTGCTCCCCCCGGGTCCGTTTCCATTCTTGTGGACAGCCGCTGCATCAGTACCGGAGTGGAGTTGATGACCAGCCTGCGTCAGCGCCACGGAGTCACCGTCCACGTGTGCTCCCTCGACGGCAGCTACTTCATCGTCAGCAACCGCACGGCGGTGGAGAGGCACAGCCAGTCGGATCTGGCAGCAGTGCAGAACCGGAAGCGACTGGTGGAAAGAGTGAACAGCTTGCAGGGATTGTTTGAGCGCGTTTGTCTGATTGTGGAGAAGGACAGAAGTAAGCCAGGTCAGTTTGTGTCAAGGATTTATTGTTTTAAACCTCTAATGTCTCAATTTTTAGTTCATCTGTATAAATATGGAGGATGTTTGTTTCTCACCCGCGTGATAACCGTCACTTTCTCAGGTGACGCGTCCCGTCCGTTCCAGCGCACGCGTTTCTATGACGGCACGTTAGCGGGGCTGGTGCGCACCGGGGTCCGCCTGCTGTGGAGCAACGGCGCCGAGGAGAGCGCCGGCTTGCTGGCCGACCTGGCCCGGCTGGAGCAGCGCAAAGGTCAGGGCATCGGTGTTCCGCTGGAGGTCAAAGGGCAGCACAGGCAGCAAGCCCTGCAGCTGTACCTGAGCCTGCCTTCAGTCAGCCACGTCCACGCCCTGAACATGAGCCACAACTTCAGGTCCATCGCACAGCTAATGAACAGGTAGAAGAAGAGCGTGTTTTGTTTAAACGTCTCATCTCGTCCCGTTGTTCGCGCGTCGTAACAGCGCCTCTCATTGCAGCTCCATCGAAGCCATACAGAAAGGAGGCTGTATGAGCACGTCCAGGGCTGAGGAGGTCTACCGGTTCCTGCGCTACCCTTGTGACACTTTCCTCATCAACACATCTAAAGCAGGAAAAACCAGTTGACAGCCTGGGGGAGGCGGGCTGTGGGAAGTCCTCTCTCTCGCCATCATACATTTTTCATGACTTGTTTACGCTCGCATGACCAGAGGACGACAGTAAGTCGATAATCTGCCATTGTGTCTGACTGAGAGTAGGGCCTCAGGAGCTGACACAGCCATTTCGCACAAGACCCTAAAGGGGAATCCCATTCAGCTTAATACTTTATATAACACAATGGGACACTCATGAAGCCTACTGCATATTTCATGTTGCCTTCATGGCAGTAACACTGATCATCAGAGGGAAAGTCTGCATCTGACACTTGAATAACTTATTGTTTATGTTAAAATAATGGACACAGAAAGACATTGTGTTGAATTTGTTTAATAGACAGTGATATGTTTGTATGTGAAAAGCTGAGTAAAAACCTGTGATATTATTAACACAACAGTCCTGCCCTCATTAACTACTGGAATTTTGTGGCAGGGTTGGGCAAGGTCAAAAGAACCCATTAAAGTTTGGAGGGAAGCTGTATGACAGGGCAGGTCCAGGAATTACTTTTCATTTTCTTTTGGCCTTGTTCTCTACACACTCTGAGCAGCGCCATAGTTTGTCTGTTCTTCAGCTGGATTACGTAAAAACGATTGGATGGAATTCCATGAAACTTGGCGGAAATTTGTGGAACTGGCAAATTTTAAGAAATAACCCAATTTAATTTCATGTTGATCCCAATTAGGGGGGAAGTTTTTCTGCTTTCTTTCCAAACATTTTGTCCTTTTTTTCCTCTCAGATAATTAATTTATCTTGATGAAAAAATATCATGTTTATAGGATTGACTGGAGCAAGTGGGTTCACCATGACTGATATAGCTGCATCAAGAACCCGTGAAGGGGAAAGTGGCTTTTATTTCAACATTCAACAGACCACATGCTGCTTTGATACGAGACGTGCACATACAGTACAGAACACAATTAAAACAGTTGTTTCACAAAAATATCTGCAATCATATCCTCCACCAAACCCAGAATATATACACATTAGTCTTAACACAGACATGTAAATAAAATCAAGCCTGAAGTTGAACAAAAAAAGAACAGGGGAAAAAAAAGCCAAATTCACATTATTTACATGATTAGAACAACTCCAGAGCAGTTTTGGACTCTGCAGTGACAACATCAAGATATGCGGGAGTAAGACCTTCCACAGTTGTAAGATCTGTGTGGCGCCCCCTGTATGCGTGTTGTTGTACGCTTGTGTTTTACTTGTGTCAGAGTTGATAATTTAAACCTGCAATGAAGGTTTCAGTCGTGCAGACTGAAGACTGCAAGAACCTAACCAAACATAGAATCATTAGAAGAGTTTGGTGCTGAAGCTTTGGACTTAAGCTGTTTCGTTAATTTGGCAGAAGATTCCACGTTGTTGATAAGTGCCTCAGTCTCTGCAGGTCATCATTTTACATCAATTTACAGACAGAGAAGTAAATAATTAAATTCAAGCTCAGAGATGAATAATATCTTCACTTCTACTTGACTAATTCATGTCCTTCATAGGATGAAAAGATAATAAAAAGCTTGATCAAGGACAGAAAATCTGCAGCTCAGGGTCTTTGTGCCGTTTCTGTCTCAGGTTAGTTTGTAGACATCACCCCCTTGTGGACAACATGGCGCCTGACGAAACAACACAACCTCCCATCACAGGAACATTAAAAAAAAAAAAAAATACATTTGTACTTAAAACCCCCCCTTTAACCTCACAAGACAACTTCTAGCAAATACAACATACAAATTCGATTGAGTGTAAATTTGAAAAATGTAACCATAGGCATAAAGATGTCACACCAAGGTGCTTTCTTTGGACTCACTCATTCAATCTCCAAAACAACATGATTATAAACTGCATTTGTTCCAGTAATTAACCGTTTAAAAGACATTTTTACAACTTTATCCAACTTCTACTAAACTAGGTTTGGGTCATACTGCAGTGACTCATTGTAATGGGATTTACTGATTTCTACAGAAAGTGTCTGAACCTAAAGGTTTATTAAAAATAGTTATTGTAGACAAAGAACCGAAGTTAAAAGACGGTGGCTGATTAAAACAGTTTTGTAGGAAAGTTTAGCTACAAAGACTCTTGCAGTTTCAGAAAAAGAATATCTACATAAATGTACATGTAAAGGCTGTCTGTGTACTTGGAACCACTAACAAAAAAAATTTCAAAATGCTGTGTTTCATATGAGGATAACGAGCGAAGTGGACTTATTGACCTGGACAAAATACATGGAGAGAATATTGGACCAGCTGTTGAATTCAATTCCAGGTATTTCTCATTTTGACCTGAACGCAGCAGCATTGACAGTTCTACGTTGACTTAGAATATTTGCGACACTGTGACTATCAAGTTTCCTGACTCATGAGACTCAACAAAATCCAAGGATGTTAAAAAAGAGGCCATATTTACAAGTGCAGGCTTTATCTTAAAATACACTATATATTATTAAATACTACATGGTCACTATGCAGGAGCTCAGTGGACAGATGTTGAAGTACGATTAGTTCATGCTTGTTATTATGGAAACCAGCTACACAGCGTGTCAGGTGACCTTGTGGCTCACATGCTGGTCGTCTGTGTCTGTGGCTGCAGAGGCTGCAGCTGGACGGACGGCGGCTCGGGGTCCTGAATTCTGCACTCTTCTCCCTCGCGCATGTACATTAAAAATAGAGTCACGGTGGCAAACGTGGTGGCGTTCACCGGAAACGCACGGAGCAAAGTGGACGTGAGTCCACGTGTGAACACCCTCCACCCCTCCTTCTTCAAGCTCTGTCTCACGCAGTCCATGATGCCGCTGTACTGGTGGACTCCGCCCACCCCGTCTGCCTGGAGGCGTGACTTGATCACGTCCACGGGATAGGTGGAGAGCCAGGAAGCAATGCCTGACATTCCACCGGCGAACAGCAGCTTGGGGATCATGTACGGTTCTTCTGGCTCGCAGTTCAGGGCGCGTGTCAACACGTCATATGTGAGAAAATACACGCCGAAGCCAGGTGTCTCTCGCAGCAGGGTGGTCACCATGCCGCGGTTGATACCTCGGATTCCCTCCTTCCTGTAGATCCTCACCAGACAGTCCAGGGAGTTCTTGTACAGCTTCCTCGTAGACTTCTTCTCTCCGGTCCCCTGCATTTGCATGCGTGTCTTGGCCAGCTCCATCGGGCAGCAGATGACGCACTGGATGGCTCCAGCCGAGGCTCCAGCCAGGAACTGGTTGAGCGGCGTGTCGCGGCCGAGCTTGCGCATGGCGTTGCCCTGGACGCCAAAGACTATGGCGTTGATGAAGGTCAGACCCATCATTGGTGAGCCGATGCCTTTGTACAGGCCGAGCGCCTACAGACACAAAGACACATTACTGAGACTGCCAACATTATAGAGTTACAGCAATACCTCTGCAGAACCATTCAATTAAATGTAATGGAAACTATCTGCATTAACTCCCAGATTAAATGACTCAACTCCGACTCTGATTGGCAGTGATGGACATGAATTTACTCCTTTTGTCCGTTCTCTATTTTTTAGTCCATCTTGTGAAAACCACTTCTAGGCCGTTGCTAGATTCAGCTGGTGTCCTACATTGGAATAACTTTATACATCAGCCAGTACTGGTTAAGAAAGCGCTAATAACTAACCTGAATGTTTTGGTGTCTTGACACATTCAGAGTGAAATCTACGCCTTCTTTTGTTGCAGCCACAGTAACAGACGATAGAAATGATTAATCTTTTTTTAAAGCCCTACTCCTTTTATGATCAAACGTTCAATTTAATTAAGAAGCCATTTACAAGGTGTATATGTTGTGCATAATGGGAGGAAGACAGCCTAACACCTCCATGAGAAATCCAACCAAGACCAACCATACACCACCAAGCTTAAATGGCACGACTTCCAGATCCTAATTTAGCCCAGGCAGGTCCTCTCTGACCCTGACTAACAGACACACTGCCTCCCCCTTACACACCCCCCTCATCCCATGTTAGGAGCACGGGCTGGTGCCAAGCTGATGGGACAGTAACAGGACACTTTAATTAGCAGCCAGCCCCCCTTGGCACAGTTGAGCACATGTTGGAATCGGCTAAAGGTCTAAACGCAATCCAGGAAACATGGACAAATGTGGTGCAACTTACGGAGGCATGTACAACAGATATGACCTTACCGACTCCTGGCGCACAATGGACTGGAAGCAGTGAAATGTTCCACGATACAGAGGCTTGTCCACATTTTGAACTTGAAGCCGTACCTGTTGACGACAACGCTGGAGTTAGAGTCGCACAACGGAGTAAAGAGGCCGTAGAGACCAACAACAAACCACAGGCATTTTTAACAAGGGAAACAAACAGGCAACGGTGTTTTGAAATGGTTTCAGTTTAGGGTTTAAAAGGCAGGATGCTAAAAGCTGGGGGGTGCAATATGAAGAACAAATGACATTTTTAAAAAAATGATTTTCTGTTCTTTACATGTCTATAGCTCAAGACAGGACATTGGGTGAGAGAAAGAAAGACCTGGACCATACTTACTAGGTCACATTTCCGTGGAAAGGTTGTTTATTTCTCTCTCTCATCTACAACACAGTGACACTGTTGCTGTTAAAAACAGCCGCCCCCGGCCCCCACACACACACACACACCAGCTCAGGCAAAAATTAAATTCAAAGCAAGGCATACAAGAGCTACGACCAAAAGCCTTCAGAACCTTTGTGCAATTTTAAAGTGAAAGCTGGAAGATTTGCACAATCCTATGCTGCATTTAAACATTAACAATGTGCCCGCCTCATCAGGTAAGTGACAAAAGGGGAAATCTAAAACAAGTCTTTCTGTGATGTTTGACTGTTAGACTTCAACAAAAATAGGTAGATGAAAGAGATGCCAGCATGGAATGCATGTTTAATAATAAACTGCTAAGTAACATGTATCTATTAAGAGGTTCCACTTTCTCTGTAAACTATAAAAATAAAAGATTAGATCTGTTTAGTCACAACTCAAACACAATTACTTGTACAGAATTTAACAGTTGCACAATATTTGTCCTGACTGCGATTTTCTTCTTGCTCAACTATGGCTGCCCTGTTGTCTTTGTAGCTTTAGGTGCTAATCCAGGCTGTCAACAGAGTGGGCGGACTTACAACATTGTCACAGCACAGTGCTGGATCACTGCCTAACCGGGGTAAATATTGAATACCCACCTTCACGGTGTCAAATGGATGTCCGACCAAAACTCCAGCAGCACCTGCAGAACAGGAGACTCAAATTAAAAACAGACTTGGACAGGGATGGGCCAACTGTCCCATTCAATGTAATCGAGCTGCAGTCACCGATCACACATAGATCCCCTCAGGTCCCATAGCTCGTTAAATTAAGCTCCTTGATTATTCTCTGAGGAAAAGAAAAAGAATGTAAACGAATTGTTGAGAAATGCCGTAATCTGGCAACGTTAAAGAATGTGGGGGAAAAAAAAAAAACTTTCTGGCCCTCAGAGCCAGACCACATCCTTCTACCACGTTTCACGGAAATCAGTTCAGTGTGGGTTCTTTTTCTTATTTTGATTAAGGAGACGAAAGCATAACATAGTGGAAAGGAAAACTATGTGTGTGTGTGTGTGTATATATACTTTGTCAAATCCTATCTGCCGTTATCTGTTTGACCCGATAGTAATTCTACACCAGTACAATATATCTCAAACAGCAATGTCACGCAATTATCTGGCTGGTAAAATGAACCATTGCAAAACAGTGTGGTTTGGTTTGGGGAAGGAAAACATCTTATGATCAAGAGAAATGGATCATCTCGAAACCACGGACAGCCCACCCATCACAAGACCAATCAGCTGGTCACTGTACGTGGGGCTGAAAGCTCAGTGTACTGGCCTTGACTTTTTACCACAGAGTCAAAACTCCAATACACAGCAACACAGCGTCCTGGCCGCTCCTAGAAGGACAGTGTCTTATCAGGTGATATCAAGAATCATCCGAGGTATCTGTCCATGTGGCACACTCAAATACTTCCATATATCACTACGGCATACGTATATAAACCAGAGTGAGGTAAGATCTGGTGCACTAATACCTCTGTCCGTGGGTTAGTCATACTGAATAAACACTATTCCAAACCTGCAGGGGTGTTGACGATCACTACAGGTTTGGAATGGTATTTTTTTGTTTGGGAAGATGTGTCCTTGAGCGGAGACAAAACAGGTGACGCCTTTCCCAAAGGGTTTGAGATTGGGTTGTAGTGGAAACCACTGTGGGCTCCATTCAAACAGGAAGACATTCTGCTATTAAACAACACGGGATATCAGGGAATTGCTTTGAGGGGGTGGGATGATGCAATAGTCTGATGCTGGTTGAGGTTTTAACAGCAACACTTTTCTTCTGCTGGAGTGAGCAGGGCTGACTAACACTCACGGCCCCGCAGGTTTCTCTCCTGCGGATGGGAGCCACTCCCTGAGGTGAGTGAGGAATTTAACTTCACCAACTCCACCTCACATCCGGGATTCCGTAGTTAAACGACCCATCCGGCCCCCGGGGTTCACTGTCCACCCGGACAAATTAGTTTTTATATTCCCATGTTTCAACCACAGGCGACCGATAGCTCCCGATCACCGCTCATTGACTTGGGTGGAAAAATACAGCAGGGAGCTAATGCTAATGCTAATTTGTCAACCCGGGGCTGCCGCTAACGTGGCTAACGACTTACCTCCCACGCAGCCCGCGGCGAAGTCCAATGCCATCCCCCCCAAGAGACACCCTCACGGCCGGTTCGGGTCGTGCTAACTCGGCGGTGGACAACCTGTGGCTCGGTTCACCCGCGGAGGGAAGTTTTGAATTCAGACTGGTGGGCTCTTTCTTTTGAAAGACAGACCCCCGGCTTGGTGTTTGAGCCGAGCCTGCTGCCCTCCTTTTCTCTCTGGGTTACGGACGCTGTCGGTGCCGAGCAGGCGGAAGATAGAGGGTCTCCGTCGGCTGCGGCTTATCACCCGGGGCTGGGAGCTTCGGAGCAGGAGGACAGGTTTATAACTCTCCGCTGATGTGTCGCTCTCTGTCTCCCTGGTCTGAAGCTCTTTCTATTTCTGTACGCGCGGCAGTGGAGGCGGGGGCTCCCGGGGAAAAAGAAGGAGCGTGTTCGGCTTTTTTAAAGAAGCCCAATCGGGACACTCGGGGGAAGACAACACCCAGCGGCGGCTGTCCGCCCCCCGCGCCCATTGGCTGCCGCGGCCGGGCAGGAGCCGCGGAGGACGCTGCCGATCGTCAAAATCAACAGTGTTATCACGGCGGTCGTCATCGGCATGTGTCACCGTCTCACTGTCCAACTGGGAGACCGACTTCACTTTCCATGGCGCAGGGTGCTGCCAAGTTCAGGTCCCAACTCCAGGGACCCCTGAGCGGAGTGGCGCAATTCACTGAGCACGTTTTACTCCAGGTTTGAGAGAAGATCCTGAAATAAAGAGGTTTATTGGACAGGGAGAGAGCAGCCAGGGGTCACTCCACCACATTGAGGTCTAACGGGATTCATTTCATTTCTTTATTTCACATCAGATAAATGTGAGACGCACTAGTGAAGCAGCAGTGATGGGGTAGTTCAGTAAAAGTACGAATAAATAAATAAAAGTATCACATTGATGACCTGAGTAAAATTAACTACTTTCTATTAAAATGTATTTCAAGCATCAAAAGTAGTACTTCCTGTTTTTTTCCGAATGCAACAGTAGTTTCCTATATAATATATGCATATATTTGGTTTATTGCACGCATAATACAGACTTATAAAGAACGTTATGCTATACCGTCTGCTTGTTGGATAATTGGACAAATTCCCATCTTGTTATCGATTACTCATATGTAACACAATGCACTGGCGTAGAAAGTACAGATATTTCCCTATAAAGGTAGTCGAGTAAAAGTGAGAAGCACCTGAATAATCTGAGAATCTGAGAGAAAACAGGTTTTTATTGCACTTGCTCATGTGACCGCACATCAAGCGAACATTCGACTCAAGCCGGAGGACACTTTACTATGCATCTGCTTCAAATGACTGGAGGATAATATTAAACCATCAAGTGCACTTTAAAAACCCGTTTAGTATCATGTGCGGTAACTTGTTATGAAATAGTTTTTTTTGCATATTTATCAGACTTCTTGTCTTTAACTCCTTCCTTCTTTTCTTTTTCTCAGATTTTACTTTACCCAGCAGAAGGCCTGAAACTCCCCTGTCTGTGCACCATCACCTGAGTAGAAGCTGTTCCTCACACAAGAGCTCAGAGACCAACCTTTCACACCAGCTGTCCCATCATCTGTAAACAGCTCTCAGGCCCAATGACTGACCTGACCTGGTAAATCCCAACACAGCTCTCCAATGGGAGAATGAAGTGCAGTAATAGTATCACTAAATACTTGTTTTAATATATTTTATGTTTGGGATATTGTGGGAAAAATGTATTCTTTTAATCTTTTAGTGTTTGACCACAGAAATTGAAAGTACAGAATCACCACCTTGTGTTTGTTTGCCTCACGGTACCCCTTCTGCTCCTGAGTTATGGTGTTAAATGTTTGCCAGAAATGTAAAGGATTTTGTAAAACATTATGTTACCGTGACAATTCAACCCACTGGTCAGTTGGACCTTTAGACACCAAAGTCTCATCAGGTCCTTCGTCTGTCCAAGTGGACATTTGTCCCTGAAGTTATGAAACTTGTCCTGTCCTTTAATGTTGCATCTCGGACATGTCAGTGAAAAGGTCTGAGTGAAGAAACCTCTTCTTTATTTCTCTCTGAGAGAAGAGACGGGGTGAACTGGTCTGTGCTCTAGCTCATCATAACACTTCATTATCATTCTTCCTCTTGGACAACACTCATTTTCCAACTCAGTGATGACTGCTGTTGTTCTGAAATCTATGATGAATCGTGGGTGTGTAACAGTGCAGATTGATTTAGCCACAAAAACATTTGTTCTCCACTTTTATCTTCCATTCCTGGACTGATTCGCAGGATGTTACAGCAGCATTGAAATTACAAACACTTCATGAACATTTAATAAGTGACATGACGATTAGCATGAAGCTGGGGACAATGCCATGCTGAGTTTGAACACAGGGAAATACATCATCTCCAGTAATTTACATTTACACTTTCTCCAGTTCTGATGCAAACTATGAGCAAATATCCACCTTCCATTTAGCAATGATGTGGATTTTAAGTGGGAAACAGATGGGTGCATTATTTGTTCTTGTCTTGTCAAGATGAAGACCCCCGAAGTTTTGGAAGCTCAACCAGGCTAGATGTTAAAATTCAAAGGTCTCGGAGTCATGAACTGCTTGACTGTCTCGTCTGTGACTTGTTTGCGTCTCTCTTGGTGCTGCGTGATCATGGGCTGTAGGGTCTCAATCAAGATCTTCTTCAGTTCTCCTGTGAGGAGATTTCCACTTGTGTAGTCCT
This sequence comes from Pseudorhombus dupliciocellatus, assembly GCA_016785235.1. NCBI lineage: Eukaryota > Metazoa > Chordata > Actinopteri > Pleuronectiformes > Paralichthyidae > Pseudorhombus > Pseudorhombus dupliciocellatus. The sequence continues at coordinate 2,807,897 of JAFBJW010007502.1, forward strand.
GCAGTGAGAGGAGATGGGGTGAGATTGAAGAAAAGAAGCAAAAGAGGAGGAGCAGAGGGTAATGATTAACAAGATGAAAAGGTAAAAAAAAAAAAAAGTGTGGTGAGCTCACCTGTCTGATCTTCTCCAGTTGCTCATCATCCTCCAGGAAGAAGGTCAAGTACATGAAGGAGACGTCTACCTCGGCGTTTCCACCGTGCTTCCTGTGCTCCTCCACTGTATCTTTCCCCCCGGAGAATGCATGTTTGTTGATCTGTGAGTAAAACGTACACAGGTCAGACACCTATAGTTGATAATCATCTCACTGACATCTATTGACTTGTAATAATTTAGTAATAGCAGCACCTTGTTTTTGATCTGCTTGGGTGTGTCGGTGAGGAAGATGGAGGAGTTGGCATCACTGGCACTCATCTTGGTCTGCGCTCCCTGCAGAGCTGGGAAGAAGGTGGAGTGCAGCAGAGCTGGCTTGGGATAGCCGATCCTTGGAGCTACGTCACGGGTCATCCTGAAGTAAGGGTCCTGGCAGAGAGAGGGAGAGCACATCATGTCATGGTGAACCATGAAGAAGCCTTTAGACGTGCTCTGAGATGCTCTGGAGTTTTTCTATAAGTGCAATGCCCTTCTGACCTGGTCGATGGCACAAGGGATGAGACACTGAACGTCCTTTCTGCCTCCAAAGATCTGTGGGAACGAGTTGCTGAACGATGGGGCTGCCTGGATGGCCGGGAAGCTGATTTTTCCTGGATGGGAAAAAAATTATGAACTTAATTTCAGAGATTTCTTACAGTCACACTTCAGAATCAAGCCATCAAGAAGAAAAATCTGTAACAGACTAAATAATCATTTGCACTACATTTCAAGAAATGTAGAAAGAAACTGTGATCCCTGCATTCAACAGTTTATTACATGTTACTTCCTCTTTCCAAAGGGATATCAGAATATTTGAATGACTAGGTTTGTTTTTCTCAAGCCACTTTTCAGTTGTCTTACCAATGCAGTCACTGTCCGTAAAGCCAAAGATGCCTTTCACCTGGTTAAATGTAACATGCTTCTGGATCTTGACCACGTTCCTGTAGAAATCGGGTGTGGCGCTATGGAAAAGAAATTAACACATTAAAAACAACATAACCTTTAATAAGATATTGTTTGCTCAATCAAATGACATGAACAAATAAGAGAAATTGCTCATGGCTAAATATTCATCATAAAAAGCCTCAGCAGCAAAATAAGCCTGTCATGTTTTACCCCATGTATTCAATGTCAGAGAAGATGAATGTCTTGTTGACATCAAAACCGCAGGCAATGATATCCTTAGCATTCTCCACAGCAAAGCGGTGGCAGTCCTCCAGCGATAGATCCTTCCACAGATACTTCTCATCATCAGTCAGCTGGATCACCAGCGGGATGTCAAATACATCCTGAAGCCACCTGGGACAAGGGACAGACCCTCAGCTTCAAATCTATGGCAAAACAGCGAAGGACTAAAATGAGGATTTTGAAGAGGAGCACTCACTTGGTGAAGATGAAGGGAATAAGATGGCCGACGTGCATCGCTTCAGAAGATGGACCTCTGCCGGTGTAAAGATAGAAGGACTTTTGTTTCTCATAAGCATCCAGCACCTGATGCATGTCTCTGCAAAAAAACCAGCAAAACAAGATAAGTTAATTATTGATGAGTCCTTCCCAGACCATCTGATTTACTACACAATAAATGAGAATTCATATACACCTGGATTATATATTTACCAGTTTCTAAAAAACTGACCTGTGTGAGAAGAAGATTCCTCGTCTTAGAAAGCGGTGAGGTTTCTGTCCCGAGACTTTTTCCACTCTGTCCACCAGGTCCTTTTCAATTTTACTACTGCCAAACCTCACTAAAGAAAGACAAGGCACAGTGTGAATTATTCATATTAACCTCCCCTCTTCAAGTGAGAGACACAGTTATACAAATCTATTCTCACCTATGAGTTTGTCGTAGTCTACCCCCTTGGCACTGGTGGTGGAGACGTTCCATGGGTCAACTGTGTCATCACCGCCAGCCCCATCTGCTGCTGGCCCATTGTCAGTGATGGCAGAGTTCTCTGAGGGCGGACATCCTGCTTTGTAATCCTGACCTGTCATCTGTTTGTAGTCCACTTTCAACTTTAGCAGCATCTGGACAGCAGCATCGATTTCAGCCTGAGATTAGACATGAAGACATTATAATCGGTGGATGATCAGACACATTCAAAGCACCATAACACCAGAAATACAATTTGTGTGACATCATACCTTGTTGACTCACTGGTTAATTCAGTTTATTTGACTTACTTTCGCAGCTTTGGCTGCTTTCAGGGCTCTGACTTGTTCTCCTTGAGCTGTCAGTTGCTCGTACAGCTCCATCGGACTGTCCGTCATCCTCTTCACACTGCTCAAAGGGGTCACATCAAAGACACTTTTGAATTAGCACAGATCCAGGGGTGACGTGTTCAGTGACACAGGACACAAAGACACATGTGAACACACAGCTGCTAACTTTAGCTGGTAAGCAGGTGAGCGCCTCGTATCTACATTTACGTTTATCTTGTCGCGATAGTTTCCATAAATGACACACAGAGAGAAACTACTCTAGCTGGTCGAGTGGCTGTTGTAACACTAAATGAAATCCTACCGTAAAATCCACTTCACACAGACTGACTGACAGCTTGCATCAGCCTGAATGAGGCAGTGCTCGGATCAAATTCTTCCCGGGAAACCCGGCTCTATCTCGATGGTTCCGCTATGGATGTGACTGACCAAAAAACAAACAAATGAACGCCACTCTAAAAGCTGCCTAAATTTTAAATTTCATTTTTTTTTTTTTACATTTTATAATACTTACTCCAGATGAAACCAAATAGTACAATCCCACGTGAGTAACGCTAACGTTACGTGTCGGAAGTGAGGGACATGTATTGTGTTCCTACCGGTACCTTTCAAAATAAAAGTATTTACGCGGCAAATGAGTGTGACCAGAGTGGAGAAAACGGAAACATTGCTTTAGTTTGAAACGCTGAAAGTAGTCCGCTTTTGCGGGATGTTTTTAGCAGCGTGTTGCTGATGCACTCAGACATTGGACAGATTATCGGTGTTATTCTGGACTCCAGGTTTCACAGGTACAAACAGACCCTCCGGGTTAGCTTCCTCTGATTTAGCATGAACACAACTTAAAGTTTGAGAAGCGTATGACAGACGTTGGCGTTATTTGCTATACTGCTAGCACCTACAGCACTAATGTAGACTTATTGTTAAAGTTAGGGCAAAGGTTTTGAAGTGACAATGTGATTTAACTGCACTAAACAAAGACAGCTGCAGCAGTTCCTGTGGTCTGTGTGAAGATGATGAAATGAGCTATAGCGTATTTTCCGTTTCTCTCCCATTTCACCTCATTGGGACAACAAAATCCCAAATAAAACATTCATAACATTTGCTGTTATACTTCCAGGTCTAATCATGTTTTTGTCAACGAATCTGCATTGAAGTTATTAGTGAATCTGCTACTTGAAGGTGCGTGAACCCCAGCCACCACTAGATGGCACCTTCGGGTATCTGGTGGAATAAGTGCTTCTCACCTGTTGTCCCTGTGTGTTTGACAGAATCATGAGAAGATGTCTTCATTAGTGTCTTACGAGGACTCCGAGTCAGAGGATGAATCACCTGCTTCTGTTCAGACTGGACCCTGTGACCAAAGCCAGGACGTTGTGTTGTGTAACAACTCAAAGGTGACGCCCAGTGCTCAGGATTTTCACCTGAACCCTGAATGGAATTTGTTGGAACATCGTGGAAATAGCTCAGAAAGGATCAGCTCCTCATCACACCATTTAGATCAGAGGATGAAGTATTCCATTCCTCTGAGTTCACCTTCAATTCAGGACAAGCCCTCGCCACTCCAGTGTCCTCCTCACGTACCACAAAGCTTCTGTGATGGTTTGAACCAGGCAAAAAGACACCACAGTGTCCCTTCTGGTATCAGACCATACATCCCTAAGAGACAGAGACTTGCCGCTTCAGTAGAGACTCAGGACACAAAGCTTTCAGCTGAGCATGTCCCAGGGAATCAGGCCAGGGACAGCCAAGGTCTCTTTGATGTGTCTGCAAGAGTGAAGCCGTATCTCGCTCAGAAACCCCGCGCGGCAGGGATCCCGAGGAGGCTTCTGATGAGTCTAGGAGGCCACCAGGGCCCAGTCAACACTGTGCAGTGGTGTCCTGTGCCTCATCTCAGTCATTTGCTGCTCTCTGCTTCCATGGACAAGACTTTCAAGGTAATGGCCACTGCAACATGGGTGTCACTATCTTAAGATGTGCATTGATACTTACGGTTGCTTAGCCCAGAACGACTGTTTTCTGCTATTCAAATTTAATTCAAATTGACATATTCAAGTTATAGCGATCACTCTGATGAATCTTTTCTTGTGATAAGCTGCTTTTGCTCATCCTGCGTGCTGCATAATATGTGAGTGTGGTGGTGTGAAACACAAAAATCCATCTCTCAGCTCAGTTCCAGGAAGGCACCAAGTGTACCGGGGAGGTCTGAGGGGATAATCACTTTACCTGACATTCATTGTAATTGGCATGGTGTTACAAGCAGGGGATAATATCTGCCCCGCTGCCTCCATTTATAAGTGCACCGTAAACCTCTTTCTTTAGACTCATATCTGTCATTGTCAGTTGAATGTATGCCAAGACCGGTGGGACTTCCTGTTTCCCTCTCCTCCAATTCTTCCTCCTCTTTTTTTTCTCACCGTCTTGCAGTAAAAAAATAGTCCCTCATTTCCCAACTGTAAAGGTCAAGCAGTGCAGGTGTCTGCCTGTGACAAGATATTTCTCCCCACTACGAAATCTCCCACCCCTCCCATATCCTGAGAGGAATCTGAATAATTAATCATTGAAATATTCATCAGGTAATTTGCATAACCGTACAAGTGCAGCAGCAGCATGGCATCCACCTCTCCCCCACCTGGAAAGGGCTGTTTGGAGCAGATGGTGGAGACTCCTGGAGAGGGGAAGGTAGAGAAGACTTGGCTGTTTGCATGCAGGTATTTGTCTTGTCTGGCTGAACCTGTGCTATGCGAAACCAGAGGATAGAGGGGCATGTGATATGCTCTTCCTTCTCTGTGCCCAGGCTGTTTTCCACAGGTATTTGGATTAACTCCTCTGAGAGTACAGAGTGTGCTCAGGCTGTGAAGTTTCAGAATGATGAAAACACCTTGTGATTCAGATGTGACATGATTTTAAAAACCACATTTAGCTCGGAAGACAGTAGGAGAAAGTGCAGGTTACCATAGCAACAATCTTGTAGCTTCTCACTGTGTCAACGGCTGTATATAAAGATGGACAACGCGGATTCACTTCTTTCAACTAACCAGAGATGAAGACAAAATGTCCTGGATAAGAACACTGAAATTCTCCACAATTTGTTTGTCTTTACAGCGGGACGATGGAGCCCCGGTAGTGGAGTCCTGCTGATTCATGTGCTTAACCAATCAAGTTCGCCCTGTTTTGATAGCATTACATATTAAAGCCAAATTTACCTAAGTGATAGAAACTCTCATTAAGAACATTTTAGCCTCATCCATCTTTATAGTCAGCGTTTGAAAACCAGTATACTATTAATAGGACCTAACCATTGACTACCATTTGAAGATTCATGTATTAACTTCTTGGTGAGGCAGTGAATAACATCCATGAACATTTTCTCAGCTAATGATTATTCACACAAATTGACGTGGGGAAATTCTGCTCACTTTGTTATATTGTTCTCTTGCCTCATTACCGCTTGTCATACATTATTCTTCTGCCCTATCTTCATAGTATATTTTAATTATGTCTTTCAGCACACAAGCATTTCAGAGAACACACACAGAATGAATTCTTACCACACTCGCCCATGTGCTACTTCACAGACATCCCTCAGGCTTCAGAGTCCTCTCCCTCCATCCTGTCTGTCACTCCCTCAGAGGCAGAGGAGGACATTATCATTCCAGCCTGTTTGCAGCCTCATGTCGCCATGGCTACGGCAGGTGTAAGGCAGCAGTTTTAGGTTGATAACGCAAATACCAATTTAGTTTTAATTACAGAGAGTCATTTAGCAAGCAGATTACCCCAATGAGTCATCGGCGGGGATCCGCTCTGCGTGTCTGTTAAGTGGCCGGTGAAATGAAGGGGGATGCAAATCAACAAGCGCTCGTTCACACCCATGCACATATCTCATATTGTACCAAATTGTTGCTATTGTGTGTGCATTGAATGGTGTTGTTAAGGGTGTGTCATTCACAGCTGCCTGGAGACTGAAGTCCAAGCGACAAAGTCTTTGTAAAGTTGAATGTTGTTGTTTTAGTGGCCATAGATTTGAGCATCAGTTGCTGATGTTACCTTGAGGTGGCAGCATTTCCCTAAGATCACACAATGAAGATTCTAATTTTTTTCCATAGTGAATGGAAATATTTTTAATGGATATTTATCTTTTTTAGATGTTAAAAGTTTAGACTCTCGTCTCTGTTACTTCTTTTTTTTTTCACCCTGGAGGCATCGCTGGCTTTCTATTCTGTTGTCTGGCTATCCACTGCCTGCTGGATGGATATGTCACTGTCCCCTCCATCTATCTCTCTTCCCTGTCAGTCTCCAGTGGGAGCCACAGCACTGCTCTGTGTATTTCATATGCTGTATGGAGGAGTCATCTTTAATAATGAAACACAGAAAAAGCCAGAGAGGGAGCTGTTGCAAAAATCTTCAAAGTTCCTCTGTGGCCCGGGAAAAGCTGTCGAAGCAAAAAAAAAAAAAAAAATCATCATTAGTGTAAAATCTCACATCTCCCCACAGTGGGCACCAGACCACCCACTGAATTTCAGGCCAGGCTTCGGGGAGAATGTGTGGTGCTTCAACATGTCTCGACAGAAAATCATTCATCTATAGCAGCACGGCCTCAGTGAAAAAAAAGTCACAATATTGACCAGCTTGGGGTTTTGAAATATTTGGGGAAAAAATCCTGTCCAAATTGAATTTAACCAGAATGCACCTCAGCAGAGAACATGCCTCCAAAAATGGGTTGTGTAATTTTAACAAATAAATCATCCATTTTATTAGATACCTTACAATACATCATATATGATAATCTAGCATCTTCACATAAAACTTGGATCATTCTGAGACTCAGTTGATCCCATGTAAACCTTGGTAATGACGGTTTTTATCCCAGCAGCACCAATACTGAGCACCTTTGCTCAGTATTTTAATTTTCTTAAATTATAGTCTTTGGGAGAGGAAGGCTCTTGTCTGAAAGCCAGACAGCCTCTATTCACTAGTTCTTCGCACAGGAAAGATTTTCAGAGCTGGAGGACACATTACCTGCATCATTTGTGAAGGCTCGGTAGAAAATTTTGATTTATTCATCAATTTTGTGTCTCTTCAAGTCTGACCTCCGTGTGTATACTGCCTTGAAACATTGTGCAGCCCTTTCCACTTGTTTATGAGGAGGGAAGTACAGCGTGGCCGACTCTCTTCCTCTGCTTTAATGTCAGACTGCAGACATCAGGTGTTTGATCGCTGTAAGGGAAACAAGGCTCAGGGTCATTGTTTCTGAAAACTTGCAACATGTTTTCTTACACAGCAGTGCTTGGAAAAAAGTATTTTACAAAGATTTAGAACAGTTTACTTCAATAATCCTTTGAATTATCTGATTGCTTATTCAATGGCGCCAGTGCTTTTCAGTCGAAGCACGCACTTTGTCTCCATGCAGTGGAAGAACAACAATAAAATCTACTCCACCTTGTGCACCGTCAGAAATAAAAAAATAACTTTGTTGTTGCTGTCGATTTGTGTTTGTGACTCTGGCTCCATGCGACGTGTCTGTGCCCGGCAGGTGTGGGACGGCGCAGAGAGCGGACGGTGCCTCCGGGTTTACACCTGCCATTCGGGAGCCGTGCGTGATGCCTGCTGGACCCCCTGCGGGCGACACCTCCTCACTGGGTCATTTGACAACACGACTGTGATCACAGACGTGGAGACGGGTGAGCGGCATCTCTCTTCTTTCTGCAGGTCTCGAGAGCACAGTGTAGCAAAGCACAAGATTTCCTCGTTGTGCGTCACTGTGTCTTTGCCCCGAACTGAACTTGACATCAGATACAACAGCGTGTGTCCACAGTCCTCTGCCTCTCACGTGAGCGTAGGAACAGGGGGCCAGAACAGCTGCGATGTGCCTTTATTCCTCAAATAGCGAACGATTTACATTTGTTTAATTTAAACTCAGCTTGAACAAAAAGTCTCTGAGCAGATTGCTGTTGTTGTGGGAAAGCAGAGCTCCTTGGCAATTTTACTTCCTGCAAATTTCAAGTGAGTTTAGTCATTTATGTGCGGAGTGTCTTTAAACTGCCTCGGGTCACAAAACCTGTTTAAACGTATTGTATAAATTGCAAAGCTCTCCGTAGCCATGACCCATTTCATCCATCACCACTTTCTAAATCCACATTTCTTCAGTGAATACATCACAAAGACTCAGCCAAGAAATGACAAATGCTTTTCTCCAAACTAAGATGAAGGAACCATTCTTGATGTGCCCAGCCACATCAAGAATGGTTCTTTTTCTCATTTCTGTGAGTTTGCAGTTATAGTAATCTCTGTAATTACTTTGTGGGTGTCTAGAATGAAATTCTAGATCACCAGGAATCATTGCAGCCTCGTAGTTGTGCACCATCCGACGGTTACAGTGAGTTCACACACACACAGAAAGTCATCGCAGAGAAGCTGGACAAACTGAGCCCAGCAGCACACAGCAGACCTTGTTTTGAAGCCCTGTGGCATCTACATCTCCAGGGTCAACACGATGCTGTGATGACTTGCTGCCGTTTGCACTTCCCCTCTCAGCATGTCTGTCAATACTGCCAATAAAGCCTACGGATAATAGCTTGGCCAGCCCATTAAACACACAGGCAGCTCCAGGAAGGAGATCAATAATGGATACATCGCCACAGGAGCAGCCACTATGACCTTATACTGCAACGTCACCTACTACAACCATAAACAAACAAGTGTTTATTTTAAGCGCTTTACACTTTGGTGGCTGCCAGTGCTTTGCTCAGTAGGACGTCCAAGTAGGTCCAGACCTACAGCTCTGAAGTAGAGTCACGTGTCTCCAAAGCCCTCAAGTCCATTTTAATAACGCTTTATTTCATATAATCCCTCTCTGACGAAGAGGTAATTGTTTGACGCTTTAAGACCCAATTAAACTCGATCAGTTAAAATCATCACAGAGGCCAGATATACACACAGTTAGATGCACCATCTATTACTCCTCATAATACTTCATATTCAGCCTCACTGTGGTTCTCATCACAACATGTTAAAGCTATGAATCCCCTTTATTAGAGGGTTTACATCCCTGACCAGAACGACAGGGCTACTTTCAGGCGTTGGCATTAATCATGGCTATTTAAATATGTAATGAAGCTCCCGACCGTAATGCAGCAGGTGTGCTATCGCTCTCTCTACCGAGCTTGACGGGGCACTGAGAGCGCTGAGTGTTTGCCATGTCGGAGTGTAATCAGAGTTAATGTGATCTTTACACTCTTCACAGTAATGTAGAGTCTCTCAGCTCTAACAAAGAACACAGCTTGTTCACTCGAGGCAGGAGGCCCTTTCATGCTCAGCAGGAGTCCTGTAGGACACCTGACCCCCTATTTCACCACAGCGTACCCAATACACGCTGCAGCACTTTCTATGTTTATGCATAATTGCAATTATTTGAGCCCTAATGCTTTTGGAAATAGTGTGCAGGCACCTCTGCAGTTATTGCTGTGTTTGCGTTAGATTGTAGAGTCTTATTTCCACTGTTCATGTGCCCCAGCTAAATAGCAATTGTAGCGGGAGAGGAAGATAGATGGAGGGAGGGCAGGGTAAAAGGCACAATGCAGAGAAAGAGAGAAAGGAAGCGGAGAGCAAGAATGCTGGAGGAAGAAATGAAAAGAGGCAGAATAAATCCAGAGAATGAGAGTCGCAGAGAGGAGGTGGGGAGTGGAATAAATGAATTTCATCTGTAGGGCATTAGTGTGAAGTGGCAGCTGTTGTCCAATACTTTCCCTGCTGTCCTTGGAAAAGCTGATTGGCGGAGGTTGGCATATGAAAATATTCCCATACACCCCCGACGGGCTCCTGCAGTTTGGCGTGTCAGATCGTGCATGTGGATGCAGGACTCCAGTCATCTGTCCAGATTCCTCCAGGCGCTGGCAGAAAGAAGACTGTCTTTGCTTTTCCAAACAAAACAAACAGTAACAGTAACACACAAAGATGGTGGCATTAGTCCTCGCCTCACACTGCCTCTGCTGGAACATGTTTGATGAACGTTGCTAAAGACTTTAACAGTAGTTTGGTTTTGAGGTGGAGTTTGCTGTGCGTTACTTTGAAAGATGAGCCACGAGCTACGCGTGGCAGCCACACAAGGGCAGAACGATAAATCACAGTGTGGCGCTGAGTCCGGGGTCATTTCACCGAGAAAGGTTTGTTTAAATCGTGTGCTAGAGCCGGCTGTGCAATCCACGACGTCCTCCCTCCTTTACACTGTAAAACTCATGTTCATTTAGTGTTTGCACTGTATTGTCGTTATGGACTCCCCAGGCCTCTCGCTCAATAAATGGGTCAGGGTTTTGCTGCGGTTACATCAGATGCACCACTTTAAAAAAGTATTTTACTCCTGCAGTGCTTTTATCTTTTTATCGAACAAACGGATAAAAGGTCCAGACTCCACCAGCTGTGACATCTGATCTCCCCTGGCCCTTAACAATGTACATTCCAAGTGTGACATCAACACAATGAACTCAAGACCTGCAGCGATTACATTGACAAATTGCTACAGTATAGGCAATTTAATTCACACAAGCCTATCTCAATTATTAGTGCAATATAATTCTCTTAGGTGTGCACATGAGTTGAGTCATTTGCTGTTAAATTAGTATCTGGGGAACAGGGACATAAAAACTTGCCACCACCAGTATTTAAAAGAAGGAGTTTTCCACCTCCACTAAAGTTTGAACAATACTTTTCATAAACACTGCAACAATACAGCATCCACAATGAATGCCTTTCAAACACATTTTTCATTTTGCCTTATCCCTGCCTTCTGGCTGTAGAAACACAGGAGAATTAAGCATAGCTCACCGGGAGACGACGCAGTAGCAGCTCACACACTGAAGCTTTCACTCCAGATGCCACCGGCAAAGCAGATCTGCATTGTGACCTAGTTTGAAAGCTTCATTTTTCAATGGTTACCTGAGCCATTGAAACAGCTTTTACCCTGAAAACTGAAACACACTCGTTTTAAAATGGTGATGAGTTCATTTATACACGTGTAGTGCCAATGACTGACGTCAGAGAGAACATGTGATCTAACAAGCAGCGACATGAAATAGAAGAGGCTCTCAGGGGTTTACATCTGCAGTGTTTTTAGACAGTTTTTTTTTTTTTTTTTTTAAATGTTATTTTACCTCTCCACTGTTCTGTCTCCGTACTGCCTCCAGGAGTGTGTTTATATTCAGCACACACGTCTGTCAGTCGCAGCGTCTGTCACCCACAACTCTGGGGAAAGACAGCGGTGCTTACACTCTGCTTGTTTTGAAATTGAAGAGATACGAAATAAGCTCATGAAAGTTGAAAACGATTCAAGCTCAAATAATCAGAGAAAAAGATGCCTTCGGTTTTTTGGGCTTTGCTTTTTCTTCACTTTTGGTGAGCAGCTACATCATCCATATTTAGTTGTGGTCATTGGCCACCTCACATTTCAAGATAGAAATTAGTTACAAACACGATTTTTTAACCCCATTCTCAGAAAATATTGCTTTTCAAAAACACCAAGTTGTGTGTTCCTCATCTTTCCTCTTGTAGCGTGACAGCACAGTGAGTTAGGGATCTGGTAATGAGGCAGAATATCATTTCATCGGCCCCCCTCTGCTCTGAGACGCTCACCCCTGCTGTCCCATCACCCTTATTGTCCTCGTCTCTGTCCTCCTCCGCTGGTCGTCACCTCTGCACTGCGATCACAGCTCGTTCAGCTCGACCACAGCGAGGGAGGGGCAGATCGCTGCAGTCTCCCCTTATCACCCCTCTCAAGCCAACTAATTAATCTTACTTAATTAAAACATGACAAGACCCCAGTTATTACGAGAGGACCGTTGGTTCCTCGTCATCTCGCCAAACATGAGTTTAAACCCTTGATGACAGATCTTCCCCATCATCGCTAGGGGTAAGCCAATTAAACAGGATGCATGAGCCTGATGAAATTACACACTGTAACTTGGAATCCATGGAGGCGAATCCGGGAGCGAGCTGCTCCGCCATTAAGTTTCATCCCTTTAACCAGACTTTGTTGGAAAACCCTGGAACAAGTGCGTAATAAAGAGTGTTTCTGTTGCGGCCTCAGACTGTTTTTGGAGGTTGTTTCGTCAAAGAATTAATGAGGCGCCGTCGAGCCCTGAGGCTGCTGCTTTGCATCGCCTTCGAGAGAGCTGCCGGCTCGTCGTCTCATTCCTCGTGTAGCCATCTTTGTGGTTTCCCGCAAAACACATTTTTGGTCGCACCCTGTCAGCCCTAATTATATTTAATCCCCTTACTGTTTTTGTTTTGATTTTAAGTGTGGCATCCTTTAATTGATTTAGATAAAGCCGCCTGTAGCCAAAACAGTGTTTTCTTCCTCTCGACGTCTCTGTGTCAGTTTAGATTATTTTATGTCCTGAGTGGAGTTTAAATCAAGTTGCTTTTCAGACACTGATGAAGTGGTGCTGTCACCCACAACTCCTCAAAAAGACAGAGGATTTGTGCAGCTCACATGTTTTGGTTTGAATGAATTGACCACACATAGTGTAGAACAGTTCAAGCTCAGATAATCAAGGGAAAGATGGTCGTATGTAGGTTGATTTCACTTTGTTTCAGAGGTTTGTGTGTAACGTTTTTGGATAAAAACATAAAGCAGTTAAAGTCATTTTCAAATAGCGACAGAGAAGTCGTGACATCTTTCAGTCTTTCCTCTTTGTATAAAGCAGCCTGTAGCCCAAACAGTGGATTCTCTGATTGACGTCATCGTGTCAGTTTAGATTACCTCTTTGTCCTGAGTGTTAAAGTCAAGTAGCCTTTCAGACGCTGACGTCTGTGAAGTGCTCCCGTCTGGAAAACACAGACACATGTAATGCAACCTGCACACTAAGTACCAGCAGCCCCCTCGGTCAGTCCCATTACCTCCCATCATCAGAGAGTTCTGCGCACGGTTCAGCCGCTCAGCTGACCTCGGACATCGAAGGATAAAGACTCAAAGCTGTGTTTTATCACAGGCAACTCTCCACGGGCTTGCGTGAAATCATCTGAAGTTCCTTCTTGTGACAGGAACGCATTTGATCAGAAACTGAAGCCTTTAAACAAGCGTATCCTCCCTCTGACCTGATATGATCACACAAGGCTTCTGCTCCTTTCATTTCCATGTCACCCCTTCATGAATTTCAAGCTGAGTTGAAACACTTCATCTTCAGCGGCCGATTCGGTTTTTTTTTTTGTTTTGTTTTTTTTATTAGTGAGATTGTTTTTGAGTCGTCGTCGTCTTTATCAGCAGAGGCAGAGGCTCAGTTTAATCACGCACACTGTTTTACTGCTCAAGAGCGTAATGGGCGCTCTCACGAGAAGGAGCGTATCCTCACATCGAGCTCAATTAACTGCACAAAGAGAAGTTTCAAAATAATCTGTGTCACTGAGGGACTGTAGTTGAAGCACATTTTGTGTTTAATGTTCAGTCTGAAAGGCTGAGAAACTCAAGAAGACTTAAGAATTTTCGTTGTTATCAAAAGACGCAGATCTTGTTTCAGTACAGTTCAGATGAAAGATTTATTCCTCCAAAGAGGCGTCGATCTTATTCTCCTGTCTTGTTTCTTCGTGTGTGCAGGGCAGCAGGAAGGGAAATTTGACAACCAGTTCAAGGTGATGTGTGCGGCCCTGCATCCCAGCAGCCCAGATGTGTTCCTGTGCGGGGGTCACAGTTCAGTGGTCAAGGCCTGGGACTCTCGCAGCTGCAAGGTCAAACTTATTAACCTGCTCTCGCTTTATCATTTTTATTGGCTCAGGTTCGCTGGCTGTTGTTTGACCCTTTATAAATCTGAGCTGCATATTTTAACACAAGCTGCCCGTCCACAGCTCCGTCCTGCACACTGACAGTTACACACCAGTACAAACCCAGTATTCCCCGTTTGGCCCTGTGCAATGACCTGTGCTGTATTTCACTTTGAGGATCATACTGCTGCACACAGAGGAGGAACACTGCAGGTTACCGCACTAATTACTGAAAGCAGATTTCTAATTTCCTTCTGGACTCAAATTGTTCCTACGAAGCGGCAACATAATATTTCTATTAGTCCTAATGGCCTGTTTTATATGTTAATCCTATTCACTTCCTCTGAATCCGAACGCTCACGTGCAATTTTCTCTCTGTGGCAAACTGAGGCGCCTCCCTGCAGGGTTTCGGGTTTGATACAGCAGGGAATGCCTCTGCCCGTATGTGTGAGTCGCAGTGTGCTCAGCAGGGTTGTTAATGCTGGAGAGTCCAGGCTGCCTGTCAGTCATAGCCCTGTGTGTGTGTGTGTGTGTGTGTGTGTGTGTGTGTGTTTAATTTTTGGTTGTTTTTTCTTTGCACAAGAATGACCCCCCCCCTTTTTCTTTGCACAAGAATGCCCCCCCCCCCCCCCAAAAAAAAATAGAAAATCAGGCAGTGGAAAATACGCTTTATGTTTCCTGATTGATTCCCTGCAGGCTTTTTCCTGTGGGGTCTTAAAAGGTTTACATCCAGTCATCTGAATTTTGGGCCTTACATCTTGTATATGTTAAAACATGAGGTCTTGATGATCTTAATTTAATGACACTCCTCCCCGATGGTAATGTTGAAGCTGTTAGAAAGCGCAAAGATGGATAGGTCCAGGCTGCATAGCTGCAGACAGTTTGTCGTGAAGAGTCAAACAGAGTAATGTACCACGCAGCTTCTTGCCACTCGCTCCGTAGCTCTGAAATCAAACGTAATTCGATCTGATAAGACTGGGAGAGTATTGACGGGTGTAAATAAACCATTCTCTGCATCACCACTGACTAACTCTCGATGTCTTCTCTCATTAACTACACCTGAAGAAACAAGCCGTTAGGTGAAGACCATGCCGGTGTCTCCTGCTGCTCGTTCAGTTTTAAGTCTCTTTAAGATTTGGTTGGTCATTTACAAACATGGTAGCTGGTTGTAGTTTGGCTAATTTCTCACGCGCGTCTCTGTGTGTCTCCAGGTGGTGAGAACGTACAAAGCAGGGATCCAGCAGACACTGGACATCCTGTTTCTCAGAGGCGGTCAGGACTTCATAACAACCTCTGACTGCGTGAGCAGAGACTCTGCCGACCGAACCCTCATCGCCTGGGACTACCAGACAGCAGCCAAGCTCTCCAATCAGATCTACCACGTAAGAAAAGATCTCTGCGTGAATGAGAGAGGACGCGTTCAGTGCTGATTGTACTGCGACTGAAGAAGCCGTTTGAATTTTATCAAGCAAAATTTTTGGTGTCGAACAAATTCACATTTCTGAAATCGGTTTTTCTGCAGCTGAACTAAGATTTTCTTGTACGTTAGAGAAAGGTCGACCGTAAATCCTTCAAACTAAACGAGTCTAATGTGACTCGATGGTTGGTAAAAGCGAGAAAATAAAATTAAAACTCTAAATAAATCACCCGCTGGATTTTTTTCTTTCCTCTCATTTGGCCACCAGGAGCGATACACGTGCCCCAGCCTGGCTCTCCATCCGCTGGAGGACTCCTTTGTGGCCCAGACCAATGGGAACTACATGGCGGCGTTCTCCTCCCAGCAGCCCTATAGAATGAACAAGAGGCGACGGTACGAAGGACACAAGGTCAGTAACGACCCTCGCCTCTGGGGGCGTGATCAATGAAACGCCATCGGATGTAACCACACAACTTTAGCGCAAAACAGTCGAGGCAGAACAAACAGCATCGTCCAGCGGTCATGTAGATCCACAGCCTGCAGCGGTTTCCTCACCCCAAAGGAGACACGGAGAATATATCTCTGTAGATTCTAAACAGCCCTGAAAACATCTGGAGTACAAGAAAAAAAATCCAGAAATGAACAGTAAACAAAAATAAAGTCAGTGTTTTTGCCAGAAATAGGTTCATGTAACATTTTCCCTCCTCCACACATCATCATTTCTTTATTTATTTGTTGTGGAACCGATCGAAACAATGTCTTTATCCTTGTTCAACAAATAAAGTCACAAAAACAGAGTCTGGTTATGAATAGATTTCCTCCTTTTACTTTGCTGCTGCTTCACTGAAGAGAAAACGACGCCGTCCAACTCCTCCGCTCCATTAAACTGCTGCGCAGAGCCACTTTTTTAGGTTAGAAATACTCACAAAGCACATGGAACAGAGCGCTCCCAGAACATTCTCACCTCGAGCCTGACCTGCACAGTTGTCTCACAGCCCACTGAAGTGGGTTTAAGAACCTTGCTCAAGGGCACGCCAGAGGTGATGATTAGGGATGTGGAAGTGAATCTCTTTTTATTCTGGAGAATCAAGCACTGAACTGACAAACTTTGGATCCCATGCGCTTCATTTCTCTCACATTTCTGCAGTACTGTGCCATTGGACTGGCTTTGTATTTAAATTTTGCGTTGATAAATCATTACCAACATTAAATTGTGTATATTTTCCTTCCCTAGGTGGAGGGATATGCAGTACAATGTGAAGTTTCTCGGGATGGAACCATCCTTGCCTCGGGGAGCGCCACCGGCTCCGCTCACTTCTACGACTACCACAACGCCCGGGCGCTGCACACCCTCCACGCGCACAGCCAGCCCTGCGTGTGCGTGTCACAGCATCCCGTCCTGCCCGCAACCGCCGCCACCTGCGACTGGGCCGGCGAGATCAAGATCTGGCACTGACGATGCAGGAATATGAAGCGAGGAGCAGGTTGGCCAAGATGGAGATGTGCACATCCGTCCTCAAGACTGTATCCTCCTTAATCCCCTGGCATAAGATAAGAACTTTATCCACTCCCTCGAAAAACAGTTTTTTAACACTTTCAAAACCTCCCACACGCTCCTTCCCATTGATATAAAATTATGCTGTTGTGTTTACATGTTTTTTTAATATTTGGTCCAACTGGTATTGTTTATCACTCTGTATCAGATCAATGGAAGTTTCTTCACAGTTCAAAGAGTGAGAGTATTATCTAAAGTGGTAGGCGGTGGCCAAGCAGTCTTTTCCTCACACACGAAGTCAGTGCTTTCATTACCAGCTTCAGCCCCAAACAGCCATGGGACTTCATTGTTGTTATTCTTCTAGTTTTCATCAAAACAAAAAACAAAAAAAAAACGTGTCTTTTTGGGCCTTTTTTAATCACAAGTGTTTTTCATTGTGCATCCTGCATATAAATCATTCTTCCTCTGTTTGTTCGCCCTGGCCCTGTTATGAATTTCTCCGTTCGCTCTGACAGCTCAGAGAATCACCGAGAACGACCGCAGATCTTACAACTTAAGGCGAAACAAAAAATAGAAAAAAATAAGCTGATGTCTGTCAAAGCTCTGCCAGGTTCTTCCACAGTCCTGCCAGTCGACAACAGAGCGTGGCTCTACAGACAGAAGCTCATGATCTGTATTCACTGTCAACTGGAATAGGCCTTAAAATACACACAGCTGTTAAGCGGAAAGGCAACGTCTAATGGCTCAATACTCGTTTCCCGTTTCCAGCCGCTGCAGTTGTTTTTAGTCAATAAGAGTTAAATTAACACTGTAAAGGACGACTTAGTACATTTCACACTGTGTAAACTGCTGTTCTGATGTACTCTTATTGCATTTTAGTTGTTGTTGGCAAATGTAATAGACAATCTCGTTAAATGTTTTCATCAGGACAGAATAAAAAAAACTGAATTCCCTGCCAGGACCAAGTAGTTCTCCATGCTGCAGCATACACTAATATAACACGCTGGTGTAACGTTATTAGACTTCAAATTGCTTTTAGCATTTTAAACCTTTTAAACAGAAATCACAAAAAATCAGAATCTCAGAATTCTCAGGAACAAATTATCAGAATTCTGAGAAAAAAGTGAATGGCAAAAAAAAAAAAAAAAAAAAAAAAAAATCCCAAAAATATTTGAAATAAATTTAAATCAATAATTCTACCACTTTGTCTGGATTCACACCAAAATTGTATAAAGTAGAAAACTCAGAAGCCGGAAATTATGTTTATCCTTTTAAACCTTTTAAACGCAAATCACTATTTACTTTAGTGATTACTTATTTTTAAAAGTAAATAATGACTTTAAAGTCGCTAATCCTGTTCCGCACTGTGACAAAAGAAAAATCTGAAGATATTAGAACCCTATAATCACATTACACAAGTGAAATAATATTTTGAGGTGTGTGCTGTATTTCCCAACATCCGTCTTTATTAAGTAAATAAACATACAGAAAAAATATATAACCATGCATCAGACAGACACACATGTTGACATTTGGACAGCTGGCCTGTTGTCAAGGAACAGAGCTGGAGGTAGGACGGGACAGTAAAACACTTGAGCCTCATCATTCAGGGTCGAAACATTCGATTAATAGAACATCAACTGAAAACTGCATAAAAATAGCCATAGTGTACTAACTGTGTATGCAGTATCTACATCTCTTTTTGTACATTATGTCCACGACAAAAATACCATATATATCCTCTCACCCCCTCCTTATCTGTACAGTGATTCACTTCAAACCTTTACAGTGAACCAAATACTATCTGAGACTGTTGGTGGCCTGTGAGGTGCAGTTCCACCTTCATATCACATCACAAGATAGACGAGAAGGGAAGCAGTTTTGAAATTTGTATAAACAACCTCGAGCCAGTTTCAAGTTCTGCAGGAACGGGAGCGGTAAGGAGCGCGGCGGCGTTCAGAGGAAGAACACTCGAGGGCAAAGCTGAGCTCCTTCCTGTCACCGTTCCTCTCAGATCTGTGGAGCTACACAGGCGCGAAGAAAACCTTCAACACCTGTCACGCTGAAAGAGGCAGCGCTGACATATTGTATTTAATATTGTACTCTTGTCTCCGTTGGGAGTGGTGACGTTGTTGTGAAGTAGCAGGGCAGACTTTCTCTGTACGAACTGTAGACACACACGCTTTGTCTATTTTCACAGTGTTTTCTCTAAAGTAGCCTAACGGAGCATGCTGGTGCAACAACAACACACCAACTGTACAGTTTTCTCTTTAACAAGCTTTGTTTTCTTTTGTTTTTTAACAACCTGTTCAGTTTCTTTACCCCTGTTTGTGCACTTTGCCGATTTGCTAATTTTTCAGTATTTTCTGCAGAAAACAAGAGGCAGCACTTTAGATTTGGTTTGTGTTTCCAGTACCAACGGTGAAGAGGAGGAGGAAATTCGGCCGCGTGAATGGTCGACGGGATTAAATCCTTGTCATTTTGAAATTAAACAGATTCTTCTGCTGAAAAATTCCCTCAGTCGAAGAACAAGACATATTCCTCCAAGAAACTGGACGTGTGTGTTATCTGACAGGAAGAACGTACACTGTCTGTAGTACCAGTGTAGTAACAGCAGTAACTGTACATGTACATTAACAATACAGCAGGTATAGACCATATGTGCACAGTTGTTGTTAGATGCTGTAAAGGAGACCATTCAGTCCACTGAACAGGATTAAGGCAATTTCAAAGTGTCCTGGTTTGTTTGTGTATTAGTAACTACTGTGCAAGTTCAGGCTCACATTTCATCTTGCTCTGATATAAAAATAAGAAAAAAAAAAACTACAGCTGAGTTTGGCTAAAAATCGTGGCAGCTCATATCTGTTACGCTTTAATTATTGTGTCATCATTTCTACTGAATGTACACCTGTTTATTTGTGCATTTCTGGCAACACTATAATTAATATATAGACTTGTATTGACTTTATATATATATAGAGATCTATTTTTCTATCAAAGAAATTGGGGACTTTTTTTTAACTCTTAACATGTAAAATCTAACACTATGTTGTCATCGTTAATAATATTGTTTAATTGTTTTATAAAAAAAAATAATTGTTTAAGTAGCCAATTAAAAAATATTCATAAAACATACACGTCCCTTCAGATAATGTCCTCATGAGAAACAATTCATCTTGCTTCTGTCCATCGTCAACAGAAATAAGGAGACATGGTTTTAACAGCTCATTTGCTGGGTCATATCAGACGAACATTAATGTCATTCATGTTCATCCATTACATGCACTTCAGTCTATTGTCTTTTCTGTGTATATTAGAGCAAGAGTTAATGGTCTTCTGCTGATTTGACTAACAGTACTGAACACCAAAATCAGAGCCAATTGTCTGTCTGTGTTGAATGTCTCTTTGCCCGAGAGGCTGTAATCGTCCTGCTCAGTTAAAAACATACAAGCTGGTCTCAGGTAGCTACACTGTGTGACACACGCTAGAAAAGTTGTTGCAGGCTGTATGAAACGTGCCTTGGCTAAGAGATACATAAAACAGCAACATCACACCAAGTATGTTTGCTGCGGGGAGACATACAGTACAGTACAGTAAGTTAGGAATCGTCGTCATCGTCATGCATAAAATGAAAAGCTCTCTCCCTGGGTTCAGTTCAGCAGAGTACCGTACAGCTGCGCCTTGGTCAGGCTGTCCTTCCTCGTCAGTCCTGTGCTGCCAAATTTTTGGTATCGTATAGAGGTCTTCTTTGGGAGTGCGGGGCCGACGCTGACAGCGGAGCTGGAGCTCGGGCGAGGCCGCACGCTGGGTCGGGGGCTCGGGTAGTGTTGGAGACTCGAGGCCTCGAGGGAGCTGTGATGTAAGGACTCGGCAGAGCTGTCGGCGCTCAGATTCACGTAGTCCTTCTTGGCGCCGCTGGCCCCCATGCTGCTCTCCTTGTCTTTGGAGCTCCCTGAGAGGAACAGGCTGCACTCTGAGTCCTGACTGTCGTCCTTGGCTCTGTACAGCATCGAAGTTTTCTCCGGCTTGTGGTGCTCCATGGGTTTAGGACTGCGGCTGGGCGAGGGGGGGCCCACAGCAAAGCACTGGTCCAGCATGCGGCTGTGGAAGACGTCATCTCCATCTTGGAAGCTGCTGTAGAGAGATCCCTTGACCTTACTGGAGGGGCCCATGGCAAAGTGGCGCTCGGAGAAGCTGTAAGGGGACACCCGCCCTGTGACGTTACGATAGGAAGATGAGAAGGTGTTGACGTCTTCCACGCTGAGCTGTCTCCAACGGCTGCTCAGGTCGTCCTCCGGGCCCTGGATGTCACCCCGACTGTCCATGACCTGGTCACGAACTGGGCCCAGTCCGGTTGTAGAGCCCATACTCTGGGAAGAGGCCAGTCGAAGGGAGCTGGAGTGGTATGGTTCACTGAAGCAAGAAGCAGTCCTTGTGTACGCTGGTGACGTGCCTTTTTGCGGGCTCCTGGGGGCCGCCATGTGCTGAATGCTGTGGGACTTTGGGAAACTTGGGCTGTCTTTGTCATAGGAAGACATGCTTTTGCGCTCATAGTCCCCACTGCCACCATCTCGCCAGTCCATGTAGATCCCCTGGTGGGAGGAGGATAAAGTGCTGCTGGCCGTGCGCCCGCACCCGCCACTCACTCCGCCCTTCTCGTCTGATGCCAGGCTGAAGCTGGAGTAAGAACTGGAAGCGGGGAGGCTACCAGTCCCAAACTCGTGATGGTGATGGAAGGAGGCCGGCGGTTCATGGGAGAAACTTCCAGAGTTGTACGCCTCTTCCTCCGGGTTGCTGTCAGTGGAGTTCTGAGCGTGGAGTTGATGCAGCGCGGTGCCATGCAGGTCGACGCTCTGCCTGCGCTCCGTTTCCTGCCATCGCTCGGGGCAGTAGAGGGCAGTATCGCTGCAGTACAAGTCCGAGGATTTATATGAAATGCGACGGTTCAGGTGATCAGAGCTTCCCGATCCTGTGAGAAAGACTCCATCTGGCGGCAGCGGACTTGGAGAGCGCGTCACAGGGCAGCTGCTTCCTGGTTCTGGCTTCTCCAGCACCTTGGCAATCACAGCTGTGGGCACGGCGTCGGTGTAATTGGTGTGGCACATTGCCATGGTGGCGCCGCTGCCCCGATTATGTTTCTCCATGTGGGAACTGATGCGTTCCTGAAAATCGACTGGCAGCTGGAAGACAGAAGACACAAGACGCTTGATGAAGATGAAGGAAATCTTCACAGAGGTTTGTTGGATTTTACAAAACATTTTTTTTTCTGTATTTATTGATGAAGTTTTGTTGAGGATTTCTGGATTTCTTGATCCAACACTTTCGTTGATTTTGATGAAAGAAGTCAGCCATGTTTATGATTGCAATTTGGTGCTAATAAATGAGGGGAATGTTGGGTGTTAGAGCAGGTAAATCATTCCAGTTATTCATACAATCAACTCATCCTCAAACATTTTCAATGACCTGTTCTTCAAGGATTTTTATATAGCCCGGGTTTCGAAAATAATTAATTCTTCCTTCGTCCACAGAGTCCAGACGGGTCATGTATCTCAGGGAACTCCTGCAACAAACTTTCCTTTTCATTCTTTATTTATTTATTTGACTTATAATGTTGGCATTATCACATTTTACCTTTTAACTGTTTGTTTTTTTTATGCTGTTTACTTGTTCTCAGAGTTGTCATTCCATAAACCAGAACAAAAGGAGGTTGATTAATAATACATCAAAACGGTCACAGATCTACTTGACTTAAACATTTCCTCTTTTCAAATGGTCTCTGTCTTGTTTCTCTTTCATGGACTCTCTCTCTTTTCCCTCCTCCTGCTCACTGTGTCTCTTTCTCACACAGACACATAATCTGGTTTGATTGGCTCATGTTTGAGGGAACTGTTCCTGTCAATTACAGACGGCTTCTTTGTGCCTATTAAAGCTGGCCGGGGTCAGAAGGAGCTTTTCTCTCCTCCCCTTCTTTATCTTTCATCTCTCTCTTCTTGCCTTCTCAACCAAAGAGCCCTCATTTCCTCTCTCTTCCTGTCTTTTTTCCAGTGCCTCCGTCTTCTTTTACCATCAAACACGTATCAATTCCACAGGGAACGGCTTAGATTTAAATTAAACCAGTGCTCTGGGTCTCCAGCTGGGAATAGGGAAAAAGCACATAAAATACTGACTTGGCTTTGTTAAGAAATAGAAGCTCGCCTCAACATAAAATAACCTGTATCTTTTAAGTCCGGGCTATTTTTAGCAGCCACTGCCTCCTCCAGGGACTAGATATGGAAAGTAGGTGAGGCTGTGGGGGGAGACAAGTCAAGTCAGTTAGCTCAGCATTAGCTGCTATATGAAGCACATCTTAATTAGCAGTCACGTAGTTCTGCAGCGTTAATCCATGTGACAGTGTCCACACGTCTGATTGAAGGAATCGCGTTAATGGTGTATAATGGAACTATTAGCATTTGCTATTTTAGGCCTTCCAAGTGGTTCCATGTAAAAAGTTCAGAGTACTTTCTAAACATTAGAGACGATTTTATATTTCATTTTAAACGAGGAATCCTCTTACAAATGAGCTCATTTCACAGTCTCAAGTCAGACTCTGATTTCGAAGCCTCTCTCCATTAAAGCTCGTCCCCAAATTCTGTCTGGACATTTTACAGAAACGTCATCAACCAGCCACTGGGAATTTTCTGGAAAGTGTTCCTTCTGGATTCTCACACAGGCTCACTTGGACATTTGGTTTGGTAGGGATGGAAGGAAAAAACTTGAATATCCAGAGCATGTGACTCGGACATTTGCATTCACAACCCAACCAAAAACATTCAAGGTTCAGTTCCAGTCTGGGAGCAGCTTCAGTTACACGGTGTGCAGTTATCATTCTGCATTTTCAGTTTTGGGTCTTCAATTTCACATATTAAATTATTATTATAAATTATTAAATACATATTTGAATTATCATGATAAGAATGCATGATAGATTATGTCTTTGTACATCTAACAAGATGAACTAATTGATCTCATGTTGATCACCACTGGATATTTCAGGATGCAGACTGTGTCTGTATTCAATAGTCAAGTCAATTACCGGCCCTGTTCCACAGCAGAACTTCTCTTCCTTTGTGCATCAGGTGTCATTTCAGTTCAGCCTCCATTCACCCGCTCTCTCATTATATGCACAGCCAGGATGCAGACAGATGGTACTCCAGACAGCAGACCTTCATCAGTCTGACTGAAGAGGCATGAGCACTGTGTCTTATTGTGAAAACCACTCGCCCAGGCTTTAAATGGTACAGCCACACAAGGCAGGGGACGTCTCTCCATTACAGGGATAATACATTATTAGAAGCAGAGTGAGGTCAGTGATGGATGATGCTCTTTTATCAGCTCTGGTCTTCAGCCAGGATTTTATTAAATAATGAGGTCTTGAGTCCAGTTTCCGCTCGGTACCCCCCCCCCCATCAAACTTAATAGTATCTGAATAGAAACATAAAGATTTTAAAAGCCTTTTTCCAAACAGTCAGAAATGAGAAGGAGTTGCAGCATTTTAAAATCTCTGAACCTGTTTGAAATCAGATAAATGTGGTGTTAAACACTAAATTCCATGAATTCTTTAGTCAACACAGGCATGACTATAGCTCAAGTCTAATCGTACTGGGAAACAAAAGTTTAAATGGAGATTTCTTTTTGTGTGAAATCCCAACTGGTAGGTTGCTGCAGCACAGATCGAAGCTGACACATGAATGCAGCAGTGCAGGGGAGCTCACCTCAGACATCTTGTGTGCTCTGTAGTGAGACTTGGAGCACTGCAGCAGCTGGGCGGCCAGGTTGCAGTCTTTCCTGTACAGGTCCTGCAAGAAGAGGAGGGGAAAAAAATGAGATGAATCATAGATTGCAAACTTTATTTTATGCAGTTTGATAGTTGGAGTAAGCTCCTGACCGAGGGGATTATGTCCGAGCAGCCCCTGGGAAAAATCTGTAACACTTTGAAGCACAGCCCTGCTAATTGTGGTTTAATTACTGCGTAGTTATACAGGACTTGTGGGAGAAACTATTTCAGGAACATAGACTGTAACACTACAACTGAGCAGTAGCAACAATAGGTCTAAAAATAGATCTAGATATCAATCTACTATTTATGAGGTTCTTATAAATGAATTATGGGTCATAGGGAGAATAAAAAACGAACCTGGCATGACGGGGGTAACAATTATTTGAGAGTTATAAATGTACTAGGACTACACGGGTTACGTGGAAGACAAATTCTTCTTGTTAGCCAACTACAGAAAAGAAAACTATAGATTTAGTGGCCCGTCAAATCAGCGGAACACTTTCATCCATTGAAGTAATTAGTTAAAGTGTATTTTTCACGTGGGTTGACATGGGTTGACATCAAGGGTTTGCATCTTAATAACCCATCTTTTCCATTTGTAATATATCTTCTGTCCATGTGCTAATTTTAACAGAGTCTGAAACAGTGCGCGCACTTATCTCCACCCTCCAGTCTACAAAGCTGCTGCAGCATCATTTATCTCCTTCTCCGCCCCTCCTTCCTATTACGGAGGAGTTTTTTTTTTTTTTTTTTTACATTTTTGGTTAAATTTCTTCTGGCAGATACTTGAGTAGTTTTCTGTGTTTCCGTGCATGCACGTGTTTGTGTGGGTGGTTAGTCGCTTTAGCTGGGTTCTTTTCCTCCTCTCTCCTTTGTTCAGTCCGTGCACATATAAAGGTCAGCGCTAGCCTCCTCCCGACAATACCTCCAATCACATCAAAGCCTTCTCTTTGACACTTTCAACTCCCCCACCAGTTAACAGTGACCGCTTTTTGAATTGCTTCATTTCTGTTTGCTCTGTAGCCTGGGGACATTGGTGCTCCCTCCAGTTCCTGTGGTTCAAATAGACTCGTGAGTCCTCAGCGACGTCTTCGTTAGTGTCAGCTGTGTTGTGTGCTTTCTGCCGGGAAACACATCAGGTTTGTGGCGAGCTGGTGCCTTTGTCGTCTGAAGAGGAGGATATAACGTATTGTGTGTTATGAGGTTTTCGACTCATTTTCTGTTTCGGTCTTTCAGTTTTGATACGCGTGGATGATTTTTGAGACAATGACTTCTTGAGTCTGTGTTTGTCGTTTGCGTTTATGGCATATTCTTCTCATTCTTTCAGTTTGTTTTGAGCAGAAGAAAAAAATCAAAGCTTGTTCTCTGGAGAACGTGTCCGTCACATTTAGCCGCTCTGATGGGACAAGTTCTCCAACCCCTCAAAATGAACCTTGACTCCAATCAGCCTGGACGGATCTGGAGGGATTGTCAAAAAACTCAATAGCTCAGAAATGCTAAAAGACATTGTGGCCTAAAGAGACAAGAATCGAACCTAACCCCAGTAGAAATATCAGTAAAATCACTGAAAAGAAATTGAGGCACCAGATTGCCTCATGGCCCCTGAGCTCCGATCCAAACAGCCCCGCCTCCAACTTGTGGCAGCCCTGAGGATGCCCATTGATTTCAGGATAATCACGATAAAACACCCAGTGGCTCAGAATTAATTCCTCTGTCTGCTGTGGCTCCTTGAAGCACAAATATCCAGGATGTTGCAGAAACAGGCGATATGAGACTTTTGGCGAGATTTGGTTCACACCGGCTGCTGCTAATGTGGCAGGAGAACGTGTTTCTATCAGAACAAACAAAGAGCTGTTACTTCAGACGTCAGTGTGAAGTGTTTGTGTTTGTTTGGGTGAAAACGGGGATGGGTTACTAACCAAGCGAGAAAAGCAGCTTCCCAAGGCACCAGATTTTTGCGGCCCTAAAAGGTTTGGTTATTTCTTTCTGAAACACTTTTTGAAATCTTATTTCTCCCAATAAACTCTTGCAGTTTCCAGTCAGTTGCACGTTCATATGTAGTAGTTCAGGTAATGGCCAATGGGAGGAGGTGGGAGCTGCTATTGCTAGCTTTCCAGATTTACACCCCTGGCTTTAATCACAAAAGGCCTTGTTCAGTGATGGTGTGAGGCAGCGTGGGATCATGGGAGTTATCTTCACGACCATGATTGCTTGCACTTTACTGGGAGAGCTGCAAACAGCAATAACAGCAATACCATTACGGGTGACCAATCCAAAAGGGAAAAAGAAGCAAACTGGCTATATAATATAAAAGGGAATAGTTGTTTTTAGACGATGAAGAACTGCATTGTATTGTGCCTTGAATTTCTGAATCTGTCAACAAAATATATTTTGTTCAGGTACTGAAAACTCACGTTGTCCTCTCTGAGCTTATTGATGGTGATCTTCGCCTCCATGAGGTGGTTGTTGAGGACGATGATCTCCCGGCTGAGGGCTCTCTTCTCCTCCTCGTGGTGCTGGGACTGCAGCAAAAAGAAAAAGACAGAGAGAATCAGCAAGGGAGCGGAGACATCCGAGAAATAAAAACAAAAGATGAGACAGAGGAAGACAGAATAGATGATAAGAAAAAGGAGAACAGGGTTAGAGGAAAGAGTTGAGTGTTGCGATAACAACAGGAGGAAGAGGGAGCAAGAGAGGAGAAATAAGATGATGTAGAGGGGGAGGAAAAATGAGAGGAAGAGAGCTGCAAGTTACTATCCGTCTGAAGCCAGCGCCAGCAGCAGGTCTTAATTAAAAGAAGATTACACTTGCCAGAGTTCATATCATATCAATTACTCTGGGAGGATGAGGAAGAAAAATGAAGGGGGAGAGAAAGAAAAGAGGGAGAAAAAGGAGGAGGAGAGACAAATGACAAACTTGTTCCATTTTTTAGTGATTACTGTCAAAGAAATGGAAAGTGATGGTGCTGCCGTCACATTTTAGATCCACCACCATCAGCAGCACCTGGCGACGATGCTGTGTGGTGTTCAGTCTCTTTGTGCCCCTGTGATGATTCTGATGGCTCCGACATTTCATCTAGTACAATCAGCCCTAATGTGGACGTGAAAATAAGCCATGAATTGCTTCCGAACACCGAGGATATAACAGTACCTCAAAAGTGAAGCCAAATCGGACCAATCAACATCAAAGTATCCGACAAATCCAAAAGTGGCTTTTTAAAGCTGGGATGGATTTTCTTGAAGTTTAGCTTAGTTTTAATATATTTTGATTTGAGCCTCGATTGACAAATATAATCATGGATATTCTATTTACGATGCAAATTAAAATATGAATCTGCTGATGAAGACTGCTGAACGTTTCAGAAGAAGTGGATCTTGAGTTAATTATTATCATTAGTTTGAAAATATTTCTTCCCTGTTACTTTCATACTGCACTCTGCAGTTGAAATTGCTGCCTCTAGGGGCCAGTAATGGGTTCTGTTGGCAAAGAGGTTTCTCTCTCACGCACACACACAAACAATAATTGTGAAAACCACACGGCAGCAGCTGACAAATAATACAGCTCTTAGTGCACGGCCTGCCCTCCCACTCCTCTCTCTTCTCATCTCTCAATGGTGGTGATTGTTTTGAAATACAGGGGTACATAGCTAATCCAATAGGTGGCAATTAATGTCACTTTAAGCAATAGGCCAGCTTTGATATTCAAATCTAATTCTGTTAGGGTTTCATTAATCAGCGGTCGAGACAAGCGGCTCTGCGGTGCTCTTTCTCCGACTCATTACTCCGGATTTCTATTTGTGTTTTTGTGATGCTGACTGTGCACACGTCCACATCAGGATGTTTTAAAGCTCAAATATGTAATCCGTCTTTCCAGTCGTTAGTGCTCAGAAGCTAATTTAAGTTTTTAAGATCCATCCGTCATTGTTCAAGCACATACCTCTGATTGGTTGCTGGGAGGAGCCAATCCCACCTGACAGATCATTTTCCAAAAGTTTGTTTTAACCTTTCATAGCCAATAGGATCAATGTGATTTTCAACTGGACACTAACAACATTTGAATAAAGTTTTTACTGCTCTGCTCATATCACATATTTTACCACAGCAACTCAGATTTGTCTTGTGCTCCTCATAAAAATAAACAAATTACCCCACGGTGAAATATTAAATAAGATTAAAATCTGACTGTGAATATACCGGCACGTATAAACCTGTCTGCCTTTATCTTCCGAATGAGAATGAGAAGGAGTAGAATCTCCAGAGAGGCTGAGACATAAGACATAAAGTTAGAAAGAAAAGCCAGTAAACATTTCTTTACATTTTACTGCAGCTTAAATGAATATGTGGTCTACTGACACGCAGCAGCTATAGCATGAACTACAATAAAAGGATCAAACGAAGGTAAGATAAAGCATTTGTGGGTAAAATATGGAATTATACAACATTAACACAGGGAGTTAATGATTGTGCATTTACATCTGCCTGGTTTCACTTTGCTGCTTCTGTAGTTTTCATTTCGTCTTGAAGAGTTATGATTTACGACTGTAGTGTAAATGGAAGTAATTCATGTTCTGCGTGTTGGCCTCGCTGCTGCTCACTGAGGAGCTGCGAGCGACACGTACAGGTACAATCAGAGCGACGTATTAACACAGGCGACCCGCTCGCACGTTTCTCATTTCCCACCAAGGTTGTTCTTCCCCTCGCACATCTCACGCCGGTAGACAAAGATGAGCATAGACAGAGATGTGATGATTTGCTATTTGGTCTGTCCTTCTTCGAGGAATCTGTGACTTCAAAACAACAACAAATGCCTCCCTGCCTCACGTTTCCATGACTACTCTGTTCGCCGCCACATATTTCTAACAGAAGGACACATACAGTATTTATGACCCTAAATCTCCATATTCGGTTTATTTCTCCTTTGTTTTTCTCACCGGTGCATTCACGTCACTTTACAAACAATTACCAGACTGATTTTACCATCCATGAAACTGAGCAGCTGAAATGTATCGATCCTGGATTGAACAATATTGATCGTTTAATTTTTTATTTCTTTAGAAAGAAGATCAGAAGCCCCAGAGATTACACTGGGCCTCTGTGCTTTATAAATACACCTAAATAATTCACTGACAGGTGATAGATTCATAGAGCAGGATCATATAAAGCACTGAAGCATGCTCAGAGGAGGGCTGCCACCAGCAGTCATATTTCATTATTGATTATCCTATTGATCAGTCTTTCAAATGAGAAATGATTTGGTCTGTAGAATATTGAACAAATAACGACAGATGCCCATCATCACAAGTTAGAGTCCAGAGTGGTGTCCTAAAATAGCTTCTTTATTCAGACTAATAGCTCTGTAACAGTTTGCACTGCCCATCCCCCAAGGAACAGGAATAAGTCCTAAATGTCAATGTTCTAAAATAGGCTTGTTTAACAGCCTGATAATGATTTTTTAATCTGTTCTGATCATTGTGTTGCATATCACTGAATCTGTACCAGATTAAAAAAAAAAAACATTAAAACCCAACAAAGGTGATTAACCTGAAGTTAATAAATCCAATTCTTCAAGGAACACAACCAAGTCCAGTTGCCTAGGGAACTGAGAACAACACCTGGACATCAGCCACAGGTCTGTGGTAAGCGGTGGGCAGCTGCTGGTGAATGGGACATTATCCTTGTTAGGAGGACAGTCACCGGGTCACACTGTGATTTCCTGCCTGTTCCAGGGCGGCTGTTAGTTCACTGACCCTGCGGAGGACGGATTGTAACGAGGCTTCAGAATAACAAAGGCGTTCAGCACCGCGGACAGCTCCCTCGCTGCTGAAGGACTACAGATAACATAAATGAGTCAATTCCATCCATCTGAAGCATAGGTGGGATATTTGTAGTTGACATTTTTAGTGGTTAATTCTGCATTCTTCCAGTCGATGTTCTGTGTGGATCCTTGATGTTCCCCCCACTCTGATTCTGTTTGGAACAAAAGGCTACGAGCTAAAGTCAGATAAGGTTTTATTCTGTCTGTGCAAACTGCTTCCTCTGCTGCACAGTTTATCTGCAGATCAGATCCATGCTGACTGCAAGTACTTCAATGTCATCGCAACATGCATCTTGTCAGCTCTTCCCATTGTTAATCTCTGACTTGGCTCCTCATGAAGCAGGCTCGTTCTTTCACTGTTTCCCCGTTGACCTGCCTGATCCGGGCCCCTCAGAACCTTTAATTACACGTCAAACTGAAGCTGCCTTTGTCACTGCCTGACTGACTGTACTGTCTTCTACAAAGAACCCCCATCCCCCACCCCTACCCCCACATACACCCCGCCTCCATCCGCATGAAATCCCATTGCATGACATGACATCAAAAGAAATGGCGATCCCAACGAGGTTCCAAAAAGTAAAAAAAAAAAAAAAAGTGCACATTCTGAAGCCATGAAGACCGATTTGCTTCACAGAGACTCTCTGTCTCAGTTTTTACATTGAGGAATGAGCCGTGTGTGTGTGTGTGGGGGGGGGGGGGCAATTCCAGGCTTTCAGTCTGCTTGTGATATGACAAAGCAAGAAGGATTACATTGGAGCATTTCAGATAATAGGCAGCAAATACCATAAGACAGATGGTGTTGTGAATGGCTGCCGTCTGAATCTACAATACTGAATTCCATGTCCCGGTTGATTTATTACATCTTTCACACCTCACTGGTTCACTAGCATGCACCAATTCACAGGAAAATCCATCCAAACGAAAATCTCTATTATCTGCCACAATCAAAATCTATGTATTCACAGCATCTTCTGCCAAACACTTACTCACAGTGATATCTTGGGGATCAGTATTGGAATTCTAAAAATATCTGGATTTCTAAAAATATCATGCAGGCCTGAGAGTCAGAGTCTTCCAGCATAAACACCAGCACAAGCAGACAATTTTGCATGATTGTATTGTCGATTGGAGACTTGTAGGTTCATGTCTGTTGTTCAGACGGTTCCTGTAATGCGTTGTGCTACCACGGAGAGAATAAAGTATTGATAAGTTAAAATAACTTCAAGAAGTCTTAAAAAAAATTAGAATTGAAAAAAAATTCTCTTCAAGGTTTGGCAAATAAATTGCAGAGCTGCCTATCCACCTTTCACATCTTTTCCACTTGGCTAAATAAAGAGAAAACTATTTGGAGCTCTGTGAAATGTGTGAAGTAATATAGGATAGTAGCTTTTCTTGGTGAGGAATCTTGGTTTCCTAGTCTTGTCCTGACTGTAGTAACTGTGTCTGTTTGAATGTATTAAGTGTCCAAAGAAGTGTCCAAATTAAGCACAATTACAAGATGTGATGCATTTTAATGTGAATGAATCCGGAATAAACAGGAGACCACTGTTCTGCAGCAATGGCAGCACAAGTGACGCCATCGTTCATGAGAACGGCAACAACAACAACTTATCCTCCGTTCAGGGTCGACCAATCTTCACAGCACTTTGAATAAACAGGTGAGCAGCTCTTTGTGCAGCAGCGGGGCTGCAGCTTCATGGTTCAGTGGACTGAGTCCTGCAGTCGGTCTTTATGTGACACAACTCAATTACTGCAGTTTCAGAGAGGGAGCAGCAACCAGCATCACCACAGCACAGCTCAGACAGACAGGCACCGTACATGCACTGCTCTGACGGTGCAACCAGCAACATGAACATCAGTTGAATACAGAAACGCATTTATGGCACAGTGAGTGAATACCCAAGCAAGTGACAGCTTGTTCTCTATTATCTTCCTTCCATCAGTGTGTGTGCTGAGACGACAAGCTCCGTGGATCAAACTCCTGATGAGATTACGATCCACTTTAATCAAGATAGTGTAAGTCATAAGGTTGGCAGTCACTGTACAGCCGGCACAGCTTCACTGATTCTTCCTGATGAGTCCTAAACCTGGGGAGGGAGGCGGGGGGGGGGGGGGGGGGGTCAAACACCCCCGGGGGGGGGGGGGGGGGGGGGGGGGGGGGGGGGGGGGGGTTCAATCACACCGCCTGATGTGACTGGACAGCTGCTGAGGTGATCAGAACAACAGTTAGTTGTAATAGTTTTCTAACAGGGCTGCATGGCATAAAAGACCAATTACTTTGGGCATTGATTGTGCTCCCTGCCTGTGATCATGTAATTGCTCTGAGAAAGATGAGAGTGGTTCTGCTGCTAAACAGGTGTGTTCAGATCGATTACAGCGGATTCCTCATCTCGCAGACGAGAAATGAACAGAGAGAGAGAGAGAGAGAGAGAGAGAGAGAGCAGGGAAACGTCATCATCGCTCCTACGTTTCCTGGCATGTTTGAGATCACAGCTCGTCTTTATTGTGATCGCTGTGTCTGAGAACCTGTCTTGTCATCACAGGATGTTTGGGATGTCAGTGCAAATTATATTACACTACTGAATCATCAGTAAAAATGCTGAGCATCTTTGTTTGATGTGTTGTGTCCTTGAAATGTGTTCAACAGTTACAACGACCTTTGACTCCGAGAATAAAATATCATCGCTTTTATCCCCTGCTATAAATTAGTTTGAAATGAGCACATTTTGAGTTATGGTTATAAATGGTTGTGAAGTTGTAAAAGAGCTACAGACTTTGTGTCAATCTTCAGTCAAGAAATTTTAAGAAACTTTTTAAAAAAATGTTTCCACAATATTTCCTTTGTATTGGCAGCAACAAACTCTCTTACTGTCCTGTGCATCTTGTCTTCCAGATCCTGATTTATCCTCTGCAGAGCTGCATAACTACTCTGGATCCTAGAAGAAAAAGAAAGGAGTGAAAATAAGTTTTACCACAAGAGCAAATCGGCGCCTGTCAAGCAGAACTTCAGCAACTTCAACAACAATATCATTCAGATGGTTAACGTGAGGCAGCAAACAGGAGTTAATCTAAAAATGCTTCAGACTTCTGCTCTCCAAGTTTCAGAGTCTTTGTGCAAAGATCAAATGACGGGTTCCAAGTTTATTTAACCATTAGAATGATCACATTTGCCACAGGGCTGACCACAGGGTTCAAAGTATTTACTGTGAGTTTATCGTCACACTTAATTAAAAGTCGTATCTGGAGGCCCCTCAACATTTATTACGATAATAAAGGAAGATTTATTTGAAAGATGAAGCCAAAGTTATTTTTTCTTAAAACATATTGTCCTTAACTGTTACTGGCAAGAGGCCAATTCAGTCATTGGCATAAAGTCTGGTACGGTCCTTAGATGACTGTGATGATAATAATGCCCTATTCTGAACGACACATATATTTAGTTAATATGAACATTTCTGCCAAATCTAAAAGGCATTCTGATGTTCATATAACGAGTGTTGTTAGGTCAACACGACCCTGACCTCTGACCTTTGACTACTGAATCCACATCAGGTCGTCCTTGAGTCCAGGTGAATGTTCTCATGATACAGCACGTTCACGTGAACATGACGCCACTGGGGCATTGACCTTTGACCCCATCACTTTCCAATCAGTTCATCCTTGGGTACAACTGAAAGTCTGAGCTAAATTCAAGGACACACCCTCAAGGCGTTCTTGAGTATGGACGGACGGACTGTCCAGAAACATTCCTCTGGACACTGGTCACTGGCACAGGAGAGAATATTTTTTTAATGTGAATAAATTCTCCTACACCATGAACGGCGCTGTTGAGTTTTACAGAGATACAGAACTGATCATCTTCACAGCACACACACACACACACACACACACACACACACACACACACACACACCTGCGTAATTTCTCTGTAAACTTCTCCAGCTCCTCCTGGGCCCGGCGCAGCTCCGTCTCCAGGTACTGCCGAGTCGAGTCAAACTCCGATTCCACCATTTCTAGTTTGTGGGTGGTGTAGGACAGGCGCTTACGGAGGTCGTCCTTGTGGTCATGGAATGAGCTGAACAGAAGGCAGAGTTTAGAACGATGGATTTGGTGAGACACGTCGTTGATGTTAGCGAGGGTTGTCAGACTTATAGAGCCGAGCAGAGAGGGGGAGGGAGAAAACAAATAGGCGATAGAGTGAGAAATGAAGTGTGCATGTGTTTGGGAGGGAGGGAGGGAAAGGGATGAAGTAGCTGGAGTGTAATGCAGTTTGGCGCGAGAGAGGTCCCAGGCAGGGGGAAGGCTGTGGGGCCGATGGGGACGAGGAGATGGATGGAGGAGGAATACTAATCATGTCCCATTCACAGGGAGAGCTGAGCTGGGAGAGGAGCTCCCATTGCTGTAATGGTGAATTGGTTTATACGGCCCTCCCCATCGAATCTGTGAAAGAAAAGCAAAGGATTCTTTTGCTCCCAGATGCAGACCGCGTGTGATTCATAGAAGAGGAGGTGGAAACATGAGAATGGGAGAATGGACCTCGCCTTTGTGTATGAGCGAGCGCTACAAGAGGGAGAAAAAGCAAAGAAAGAGGACGAAAGTGTGCGAGGCCAGAGCGAGACAGATTCAGCACCGGCACCATCACCAATAACAACTCAGTGTGGGATGAACACACACTGGGGGAATGGATGTGGTAATGAAAGGCTAGAGATGGCGAGCGGGGCCATTGTGCACTCTGGGATACTTAGCATTTTGCCAGACTGATGGATGTGCGGCTGCGTCAGTGCTGCTGTCTGGAGGACACAATGAGAGCACCTCCGTGTTCACCTCAGCCCAGAGCCTCAATTAGGAAGCTGGCCCCAAAGAAGGAGGCGATGTTTTCCACAGGAAGACTGACAGACTGGTGTCAACACATGGGAGGGTAATGATCTGATACTCAGTTTAACATCTCTACACGAGGCAGAATACGCACAGTAAACTTTACAGGAGTTGGGATTGAGAGTTTCACCCTGTGTTGAGAGTAGGGGGAATCGTCCCGTGCCATCTAGGCACAGAGAAGCCAGTCATAACCCAGTCGTATCAGCATCTGGTCAATTTCTTGATGGCCTGATAGATGAAAGCTAAATGGAAAGATGCTTACAGCCTCATCATGCTCACTACTAAACAAAATCTTTACAAGCCCTCTGTTGTCTAACTGCTGCAAATGATGTTGTAAAGTCACATGGCAGAGATCCAGAGAGCTGTTGGAGCTGTTGTACGTGCATGTGAAAATTGCTCTGGGCTCTTATCACTAAGTAAAGCCAGTTTAATTAAGTCTGAGAACACAGGGATTGATTTTTTTTTTTTTTTTTTAGGGTATCACAAGACTGTGGTTAGAATTCAGAGCGCAGTTAACTTTGATGTACATGTCAGCTGATACATGACAATGAATGATGGTGATGAATACATGTTTTAAATCGCTTTTTAATGGCCATGATCTCCCGATGAGAATCCATTTTCATTTTCAAACTGAATGTGATGAATTCCCAAATAATGAGGCTGATGTTTCAAAAAGGAAAATCCCCAGATTGACTCACCTTCTCTTCTGATGTTTGCAACCATTTCTCTGGGATTTGAGGGCGGTTTTGCCAATATATATCTTTTTCATATTTTTTCACTCTGCCACAGCTCGCATGTGCGTATCGTTGCTGCCTCTGCTGCTTGCTGCTGCTGCTGCTGCTCGGCTGAACGTTGCAGCCAAGTTTGAACACTAACCACAAACCAACAGTCAAAGCTCTAAGTCTTGCCTGGGGAGGCAGATAGGAGTTGGCTATCTGTGTTGACCCTGGCAAGAGAGCAGAGAAAAACAGCTTTGAAGTCCCACAGATTTAGCGGCACATTTAGTTCTGTTGACTCCCAGAAAAAAAAAATACAGAGATTTTGTATGCATTCAGAAAATAAGCCAGTGTGGAGCGGAGCTGGGGGATCAATTAGATAAGTTCAGTCAACAAACTTAAACAGTATGCGGTAGTTTGAATTAGTGAATCTCCAGTTAAACTTTGCCCTTCTCATTAAAGGATACTTTTCCCTTTAAATCAATGAATCCCAGCACAGAGGCTCATAACTGCCTCAAGGTAACTGTAAGGAAAAATGTCAATTTTTTCCTTTGTTGGGAAAAATAATTGAATGTGGTCACCACAGACTGCAGCACCTGATAGAATAGAAAGGTATTTACCAGCTGACCACAGAGGTGACTGCTCGATAAATCAGTGTTATGATGAATAGGTGTGCGTTTCCATTTTCATCCTTCATCATTGCTTCGCGGAGCTGCGGCTTGAACTCGGGTCTCGCCTGCATCGTAACAACTTAATAACCTGCCACAGGCAATCATAAAATGCCAAAATAAAACCCATCTAGGTGAACGTCTCACTTCCAGCGGCTGCGTTTGACAAGTCTTGTTGGTATAATTGCGACACATGTTCTCTAAGCCCCTCCTCAAGCTGCGGTTGTGCAATACAGGCTCCATTAAAAGCAGAAGCCCTGTGGTCTCTAACGATGCTATCAGACTTTGGGCTTGTCTCTCTGTCCTGCTCTTTATTGGATTTGGGAAAGTTTTCACTCCAGTAACAGCAGCTCTTTTCGTTCAGTTATAATGGGATGTGTGTTTTGAAACAAACACAGTGGACAGTTTTCGACCAACTCTCACATCCAGTTGCATTAAGATGGATGACCATCTGTGTTCCCCAAATATCACTGGACCATAAACATTTCAGTAAGTCCACATGTTTGGCTTTATAAGCCCACCATATCCCATCCGTAATAGCTAAGTAAGCACAAATGCTTAAATACAGACAGGTTGCCTGCAGCGTCACTTTTATCAGTCCCTGCAGAGTGGCCGCGTAGCAGTTCAACAACAAACTGGAATTAATGTTTTGTCGCCTGCTGCAATTTCTAATGGCACCGGTGCCTATTATTTTTAATCTCCCTTCAACACTAGCTCAGGAAACAATGGTGGTTTCTGAAAACACAGTTACGGTTGCTATAGCCATTTTCTTATCTGCAAGTCACAGAGAGAGGGCCAAAACGAGGACAGAAATAGTTGTTGAATTGGTGAGGAAGTGCAGCTGTGTTGAATCCTTCCCCACATGCACGTGCACAAACCCTGCAGTGGCTATGAAGCACTGTACCCGCACTGTATCACAACTCCTTTCCAGGGGGATAAACAGCAGAACTCAGTGCCTCTGGTGTTTTGGGGGCAAGTTGAACACAATCCACATGAAGGAGAAAATCTGGACTCCTCAGAGAACTTCATGATGCGCTGTAGTTTCTGTTTCTCTTTCACACGCAGAGAAACTCCAAACAGTAAAAGATAAGTAAATCGAACCCACGTTTGTCTCTTCAGAGTTGAAGTCTAAGGATGAAAACACACAAACCGTCTTTACCTGAAACCCAAGATGATCACCACGGGGAGCCCAACAAAGACTGCACCTACTTACAGCAAAGCTCCCAACTACCACCAATAGTAAGTGACTCAGATTTAATATATACATTACATAAATATAAAACCTATTAAAGGTCACTAGCGGCCATCATCCATCTCAGATTTACAACAAGGAGCCTATGTGGTGGTTGGGGGTTAGTGTGAGCCACAGGAGTGAACAGGACAGAGCTACAGCCTGCCATATATAGTATTCACACAAAAGTACCTGCCACATATACTATTCACACAAAAGTATTACCTGCCATATATAGTATTCACACAAAAGTATTACCTGCCACATATATTAATCACAGCGATCAAACATGGGCATTATACTTTAACGGCCATGACGCCTCCCTTACAAAATCTAAGCCCATTATCTCTATGGATCAGGATGACTCTGTACTACCCAAAGTACTTGCTTATCTCAAGGAAAACAGTGATATTGCTGCAGAGAAGTCAATAGACCAGAGCGGTCCATGATAGATAAGGCAACTGGATCGTGGTCTGAATCCTCTTTCAGTTGTCTACTGTACTGTAACAACAAGACTAAGTTGCATAACTTAGAACAGAGCATGGAGAAATAACTAGCTCTGAACGAAGGAAACAAAGTCTGCCTTTGCAGATGTTTGAAGATCCATCATTAACTATTACGTTATTACACCATGAAGTAGAAGTTGAACCATCTCATCAGGTGTGACAGCCTTGGTTAGAATCAAAATTGTATATGTTTCTTGCCCAATTCAGAGATCCCAGCAGTTAAAGCGATGAATAAAATGCTAAATTACTGGTGGGCCAAAACAACAAAACTAAGATCTGAGTTTGAATAAACCAAACAGAAGCAGAAGTACTGACTTCTATTTTTAGTTTTTAATGTTTTCCCTGGGTAGGCTGAGCCACAGTGGATGAAGCTTTGCTTAGGAGCCATGTGTATGAGTGTCTCTTCTGATGCAAGACTCCAGAAATACAACAGTCTCTCGTGCATGCATCGTGACCAGCGGCCAGCAAAACAGCTCTGTGGATTAAGTCACCAGAGCGATGATGATGACTCGTCAACACATTTTACTGCCTGAGGAAAACAATGTCGATCGAGACGTGATCACCTCCTTCCATTTCTGTCTGCATATCAAAAGAGACTCCAACTTGAGTGTTTAAGAGGAAGCGCTCATTTGCCTGGGAACTAATAAAACTTATGTACAGAACCCTCTGTATGACAACTGACACTGACTCATATGATGACAGCTTCATCTCTGTGAGGTACCCCTCAGTGAGGCTGCTCTCAGATGCCCTGCTCTACAGCTCTGCAGCTCTGGTTGCCTTTGTGCGACACTCATGCATATACTGGGGCTTAATGTGCGCCAAACGTCTCACCGCATTCACAGGGTTGCGCTGTATTTTCACGTGCTTTTCAAATTCTACGATATTTGAGCAGATGGACTTGCAGGGAGCGTTCGCGGATCTGAGGGCATGGATTGTGAATCCGAGAGCCCAGCTTTCAAACACACACATTTCTGTCTCGGCTCAGGGCCAGGAGTGAGAGAGAGTCGTGCAGTAACCAGAAGGCCTGTGGTTCGATCCCTGGCAAACTGTAGTTTGCATTCTGAAGTGTCCTTGGGAAAGAACTGAACCTCAAATTGCCCCTGAAGGCTCTGCCAATCGTGTATGAATGACACGTGATAGAATAAATGATCTCAAAGCGCTGAATGTGACTTGTATTGTAAAGCACTCCGAGTGGTTGAAAGAACATTATTTAGATATTTCATTCAATTTACCTATTTACATCTATTGTCCCCACCAGCCCCATACCCCCACATGGTGTGCTTTCATGTTATGGGAAATATTCAATAGCCACAATCCTGAGAGGCACACTTTGACTGTACTAGTACAATAAACTCCTGAAGTGTCAGGTTTACAAAGCCCAAGATGTTGAACTGAAATACATTAAACACCCCTGACCATGTTGTTGTATAGGTGATGTCATACAGAGTTCATGGCCAAGGCCGCTGCTTTTTAACCACAAAACCATGTTCCAACGCAAAAAGCTCGTGGGGATAAATTAACCGATAATGAATAGTTTCCAGTTCTGCGCTATGACTCATCAAACTCCCTCCAGCGCCTTGATGTGTCCTTGGCCTGTTAAAGGGTACATCAGTCAAAGCCAGGAAGTTGAATTTTTACGAGTAGAATCTTGTGCGCGTAACAGCCTTCAGAAGAAACAGAGAACTGTCAATCAATTGTGACAATTTGTAATCAGCTTTCACAGTGGTCCTGATCAGATCAGATGACAGCGGGGGGCCACAGCAGGAGTCACTACAGGGGATCTTTGTCTTGCAATTTCTTGCTGTGAATATAATTGAATGGCTCTGTCAGAGCGCATATTTTGACAGGTGCAACCATTTTTAAGGAATAAAAATCAAGGGCAGAATGTTTGGAAGATATTGTGGGAACCCTTTGACCAATACTAGGAACAAAAAATCCATTTTTTTATTTTCCATTAAATACTAAACTGTTGGAGCAACTTACTTCAGTTAACTTGTTTTTCACACCTGAGTTCTAACTTCTAAAGTGAAAGAAAAAAAAAAAAAAAAAAAAAGGCTTCAAGGCTTATTGTTTGCCAACGACCTCACCTGAAAGTTTGTGGAAATATGACTTTGACATTGATCAAATTTAACTGGTTCCATGTTTATTCTTTGGGTTTGGTTAATTTTTCATTTATTCAGAAGTGTCTCTTTTTTCAGTCTGCCAATGTTAAAGAGAAATGCATGTGTGGGAGGACAGAAAGAGACAAAATGAATGAAAAAAAAAAAAAGAATCTCTTGAGATTGCAGGGTGCCGACTCTGCTAGTACCAGTTTGGATTAGTCAGATTTTGGCCTGGTTCTCAACGCATCATTTTTTAAGTTCTGTTGAGTCTATTTAAAGACGGTAGGAAATTGGCGAGAGTGTTTGCCCTATTTTTTAAAAAAAACCCTCTTCAATTCACTGTTCTTTTAATAATTCCTCTGAGTTTTATATATTTCTTGATTTATTCTTAAGAATACAAAGAAGACTGTGAAAACGAAGGAATGCTCAACAAACAACAAGGGGATTGGAAAGCTAGACAATGTCGGTCTCGCTGAACCACTTGCTTGTCCTGATTTTTCATTTTTTTCAATAACCATTCTTTAAGGATGAAAAGCTTTTCAGAGTATGCTGAGGGTGACAAAGCAAAACTAAGCAAATACATACATATTTCCCAGAATACTTTCTTGGCCAAGTACAGCCTTCAGATTTGCCAGTCTGCTAAGATGTTTTCTTTTTATCAAGGAGTTCAGCTTAACTGTTTTACATTTGTTTTTAAAGCCAAGGACACAATCGTGAGATATCTTTCAATTATGAACCTGACTTTCAAAAAATCTTTCAGGGAGTAAAAAAACACAGGATTGAAAAGCTGAAGGATAGCTATATAGCTAAATGTATATATCTATGTATATTCTGTCTATATTTCTAACTGATTTCAAACACAAATCAACAATATCATGTCTTCATCGCTTCACAGTGATACATTTCATTGTGCCCTTCTTCAGCCCTGCATTACCTGTCGAACAAGTGACAGTAAACAGACAAAGTAAGAGAGAGAGAGAGAGAGAGAGAG
The DNA here is from genome assembly GCA_016785235.1 of Pseudorhombus dupliciocellatus. Classification (NCBI taxonomy): domain Eukaryota; kingdom Metazoa; phylum Chordata; class Actinopteri; order Pleuronectiformes; family Paralichthyidae; genus Pseudorhombus; species Pseudorhombus dupliciocellatus. The sequence goes on from JAFBJW010007502.1 coordinate 2,849,619, forward strand.
AGAGAGAGAGAGACAGAGGTAGGCAGAGCACTCAGAGCAAGATTCACACAATTTATATAAGACCACATCCTGCGTTAAGATTTCTCTATTTCTCCATTGTTAAAATTCTGTAAAAGAGAATGGGTTCAGTCCTCTCTGAGGTTGCCACGACAACACAGTCGTGACATACCTGTGTACCCAGCCTGCCAGAGGAACAGAGTTGCTCGCCTCGCAGACTGTTAAAATACAACGCCGCAGAGAGAGAGAGAAGAAAAGAGCTGTAAAGAAACTGCTCTTTCTGAGAGAGTGGTAACTATGATTCAGCTAGCTGCATCAGAATCACAATACAGAAGGTGTAGAATAGTGGAATTGTAAATATATAGAACAGTTTATATGAAAGGCTTTATACATGATCTATGTCATGCTAACACAGAACATAACAAAGGTGGCAAACCCAGCAGAACAACATTGGCATTCACTTGGAGTTGCTGCTGTTTCTGGAGGCACATTGAATGTTAGGTTCAATATTCTCTTCTTTTAACACTCTTTTTTTGCTTTGTGCAACCACCAAAGGAAAATGTTTGGCTATTAACCAGCCACATGCTTCACTGTGCTCACCAGCTAGATGCTAACTGTGTCACTTGATGCCAAACAGGTAGTGAGAGGTGGAATTTAGAGCTGATTTGCTGAAAACAGCTGCAGGCATATTTGGACAAAAACTGGTAAATTCCAGGCATATGTTCCAGGAGGATTCAGTCAGTGTTTGTTTGCAGACACATAGAAGTCTTTGCTGACATTGCTTGTGTCCACAAAAATGCTATAAAACAGCTTCACGTTGTTCCCGACTGGGTTAAATGGGAAATTCCCAAACAGCAAGTCAACACACACCTTCATCTGCAAATAGAACATACTGTGGAAGGTGCATCTAGGTGAATAGATGCACCTTCTATTTGCAGATGAAGATGTGTGTTGACTTGCTGCTTGGGAATTTGATATATATACTTTATATGATACCTTCCCTCCTGAGGAGCACAGTACATGCGGGACAGAGACTGAGCTCAGCGGTGCAGAGCAAAAGAGGGACAAATGGCCACAAGGACCATATTTAGAAAAAGAATCCCTACATTTTTCTTTTTATCATCACAGCCCAGATTGGGCATCTGAAAATCCACCATGCGTAGCTCTGTGGGAGGGGACCAGTGGTTAGTGAGACCGTGCATGTAGGCTGAACATACGGCGGCATGCAGGGCCCTCCAGGGTGCAATAAAGTATTTATTGAGGTGTAATGGGTGCAATAGCTGCACAGTTTGTTCAACATGTAGCTCGTAACAGCGCTGTTTGCTTGTTTGTATGTGTTTCACAGAAGGGTTTCGTCTGTTGAAACAGCATGTTTTCTTCAGCCCAACACAGCAGAGGCTGTATCAACAAATTCTTCTTGCTATAATAGGAACACTCTCTGAACCATGACACGGAACAAGAGAGATGAGGATTGGAGCTAATGAGCTGCAGGAACAAACTAAAACGGCCTTCTCAGATACAAGATCACATTAAAGCTCTTATTTTGAAGACCTCCATTTTTTATTTTTATTTTATATGTGACATTAAAATTCCAAACACGTTCCACTCTTGTGACATACATCACGTGGACTTTGTGTTATGCGACTCTAGAGGTCTACAGTGTATGTATTCCACAGGCTTAGGCTGCTCAGCTGACCCTGTCCCGTTGGCTTTGACAGAGCTGTTAAAATGCTCTGTGGCAGTGTTGTGTATCTTCAACAGTCTGAGAAGCCATGAGGGTGGTGAGGTGGGAAGTCAAGGAGCGACAAGAGTCTTAGGACTTAGACATGTGATTCACAGGGGTCTAAATTAGAGAGTACAGACACGTGTACACACTCAAAGACAAAGCCACCCCCCTTGAGTAAGCTCCAAGAAAGATCCCTCAACAGCAACCTCCAGATGTTACAGTAGTCCACCCTCGAAAAAAAAACCCTGCATAGATCGCCCATTTCACTGTCTTGGAAATAATTAGACAAGCTGGGAGGTGGTAAAGTGCTCGGGGCTAACCTGAAGGGAGCCCTCGTATAGCATCTGCTTATGGATGCTACATGCCTAGCTTAGGGAAAGATGTGAGATGAGCAAACAAAGCCTCTTTAGGCACATTCCTCAAAGTCTGAATGAAGAGGAGTGGGCTAGTGATGTCTCCCAGCGGCTGGTGCCGGAGGCAAAGGGATCATTGGAGGATGCAGCTGATGAAGGTGGGATGAAAGATTTGTAGAAACCTAATTAAAAGTCACAGGAAGTCAAATGAAGCCAGATATACCATGTTTTTTTCCCCCAAATAAAAATTCACTGTACTGTTTTAATCACTTCCCTGTCCTTGTTTTTTTCCTCAACTAATCTCAGTAGCCACGACTGAACACATAGTCCAGAAATGTAACACAAACATTTATGATATGGATATTGTAGTCTGTGCAGCAGCATTCAGGGAATAATGCCATGGTGGCATGTGCTCATCCAACCGTGGGCCAGTATCAGCTGTCAACCATGACATTTCATCATACTGTTTAACCATTATGTTATTTTTTGGTCTGCTCCATGTTCAAGAATTTTTTTAAAATGAACTAAAAACACGGAACATGAGTTATCATTGCTTTTATTAGATTTTCTTTCTTGGAGGGCACAATGTCCCGATACTCAATGTGCTTCCCTGGGTCTGTCACAGGTTTAAAATGTTCGCTGATAATGATGTTTGCGTTTGAAAATTTAGCATTTCGTTCGTCTGACTGGCATCGGTGAACACACACAGCAAACCACCTACTAATGAGGAGATTAATCATTAAGAAAATAATGCAGTATAGCAATTACAGAAATCTGCCGTACATGGAATCTTGGAGCAGAAAATTAAGGTAGAAAATATGAGAGTTAAAATGAAGTTTCAATTATCCGCATTTTACATTTGGCCGGTGTTACCTTATGCTCTCATGTACTGTGCATGTGGAATGTTTTCTCACTGCGTGATAATTTCAATTTTGTTGTATCGATCATCTAAACAGCCCTCAGTGATAAGCTCTGGCTTATTGTTTATGACATGAACCATTTCAGAGAAGTGAGGCGGAGCAGTGCTGTGCTGCTGGGGGTTGATGAAGCTAATGATTTGTTTGGACAGCCTTCAACACTTATTATATCACATCTTTGAATCCATCTTAAGTATTTAGCCATTGAAGTAGTCACAGATGTCTGCAGAGCTTTCCTTTGAAGCGCTGGATTGAACACCTTAATGAAATATTCATATCATTACTTTTATAGCACGTTTTATTGACATACAATATTTAAAAAACAAGAAATTATCAAAGCGTGTTATTTCAGGCACAGGGAGTTATTGTTTTTGAGACCTAAATTGAGCTTTATGTAAAATACTTATGTCTAAATAGTAGTTAATCTGTGGAAGATTAAATGTGATCACTTTATTGTGATATCCTCTATAATCAGAGGTGGAGGAGTAGGCAGAAACCACAGCTTCAATTGCCAACCCCTCTACATTCACCATGACTTTATGTTTTAATTCAGCATATACATCACAAGAAAACATTACTCAATGTGCTGAGAGAGCAAGGACCCCTTGTTCGTAAGTTCTTTAGTTTTTATCCCATCATAATACCTAAAGCTCTTTGTCCGGCAGGAAGTTTGAAACTCAAAGTTTCCCTCTGGACAGCACCTTATCCGGACTGCTGTTTGCTTTAATTAGGTATCAAGACACTGGGATCATCTCCAAAAATCAATGTTTCCTCACTTGCTGGGAGTTAAGACCGGAGGTGAGAGCAATTAACTTCAGATGCTCTGATCATGTTATGCTGACATGCAGATTAAAAAGCCACCTAAAGGCATCACATGCAAGAATACCTCAGTATTTACATGCTGAATTACTGGATGAAGCTGTCACTTCTTTCAAGTCATCAAGTAACAGGCTGCACATTTTCCAACCCATCATTCCCACACGAGGAACATCCAAACGACAGTTGGATCGACAGAGTAAGAAAACCACAGATATAACTAAAGCAGAGTCTTGAGCACATCCCTGCTGCAGAGATAACATTGACAGTTTACTCACACACAGAACAACATGTATTGATATTTTCTTGACGTAATGTACTGTTGAATGCACAACTGTCTGCACAGCCTTTGTCCTAAAGCTCTTAGACTATGCAACATATGTACACAACGGCCTCAAATGAGAACTCACAATAGTCAGTATTTTCACAAGTGCAGCAAAACCACTACACACACTTATCACAGAGCCACCAATAGGACCAGGCATGCACTTCTCCTCTCTCTCGCCTTACCGTTTATATGATTTTCGCCTCATTTTCAGCAGATACGATCACAATATTCATGTGTCTGTGCATCCCCTCAGAGCAGCATGCATTTAGAAAAAGCCTCCTCTAATTCTGACTGGAGACAAGCTGGTAGGCAGAGAGAGAGAGAGAGAGAGAGAGAGAGACCGAGGGAGAGAGAGGGAGCGAGAGGGAGCGAGAGCGAAGGGAGGAGAGCGAGAGGGAGCTGAGGATTGAATGGAGCAGGAGGAGGTGTATAAGAAGGGGAGGGGTTATGGGAGTGATGGAGTGAAAAAGAAGAAGAAAATGAGGTAAAAGTAAAAGTGGCAAACCTCGTGTCATGCTGCATCTCTCCATCAGAGTTCTGGTGGGAAGAGAAGAAGAAGAAGGAGAGAGGGCAAAATGATTAGATTTATTCATCAAGCAGATTTATCTGGCGCCGCCGCTGCCACCGCACGCTGCGGAGAGCCTCTTATCTAGTGTTTAACGAGCTCTCAGAGTGACTATGTCTCGGCAAACAAATATATCCATTATTTTTCACTCTCGGCACACATACTATATCAGTATTGAGAGCATTAAGGGAGGGAAGGAGGCTGAAGACAGAGAAGGAATGACAGATTAGCAGTGCTACAGAAAAATGCTGCGTGCTGCAGAAATGGAGAGAAACAGCCCAAGGCGAAGAGAGGCAGATTCGCATAGTGTAGTTGTTCAAATGTTGGGGAGAGTAATAGAAAAAAATCAAATGATAGAACTTAAATAACGTAAAAAAAAAGTACACAGAGTCGACGTGGGGAAAGTCAATTTGAAAAATTCGTTCAGCTTCATGGTATATATGGAGCTAGCAAGGGCAGCAAGGAACTACGTTTTTGTTTGAAAACACATCAACTCGATGGATGCCACTGAAGCAGAGAAGTTTGGAGATGCTGCAGGACCAGTTTTAGTCTGGACGAGCAGGAGCTGAGGTGCTTGGAGACAATGACATACAGGCTCACAGCTGCTTGTTGACTGGGTGTTTTCGCTCGCAATGTTTTCAAACAAAAATGGAGCAGATGTAGTCTGGAGCATGAAGGGTGGAAATGAGGTGGAACAGCTAGCTTGGCTCTATACAAAGACGACAAACATCCGCCTTGCGGCGCCTGCAAGAGCTCATGAATGAAAGTTTCATCTCCTCCATTCAATCCTCACAAAGATTAAAGGGTGAATATTATGAGCTAAGTGTTACGGGGGGGGAGGTGCTCTGTGTCGCAGTTAATCGTATCCCCATGTTTCCACTGTTTATGCTAATCTAAGATAGGTAGCTTCAGGTGTTAGATTAATTCATTTATTGCATAAACATGACAGTGATGTCAAACTTACTGTCTGCGTGATGGGAAGAAAACCAACATCAAAAAAAATAAAATTCAAAAATTTCAATCCCAGTTTAACATGGGATATCTGAGTAGCAGATATCTGTGTCCGGTCTTCATGTTAATTTTAGCTAAGTGGCTTTAGATGTTAGCTTCATGTTCATGGTACAAACATGAGAGTTCAACCAGAAACATGTTTCCAACAACGCTGACACACAACATGATTTTAAAACATGAGGTAAAATGGAGGTGATAAACATGACAGTGATGTCAAACCTACTGTCTGCGTGATGGGAAGAAAACCAACATCAAAAAAAAATAAAATTTAAAAATTTCAATCCCAGTTTAACATGGGATATCTGAGTAGCAGATATCTGTGTCCGGTCTTCATGTTAATTTTAGCTAAGTGGCTTTAGATGTTAGCTTCATGTTCATGGTACAAACATGAGAGTTCAACCAGAAACATGTTTCCAACAACGTTGACACACAACATGATTTTAAAACATGAGGTAAAATGGAGGTGATTCCCCCCCCCCCACCCCGCGCCCCCACTTCCTCAAACAGGGATGAATGAGAGAACGGCCCCTGTTGAATTTGTTGGCTACATATGCATTATGCATGACTCAGATTTCTCAGGAGAATTTACCATTTACATTTACATTTTCACTTAGGCTTAATTCTTTGGTGCAGAACCAATTGCTCAGTGCAGTCTCTGGAGTTCAGACTACGTGGAGGAGCGAACGAACAAACAAAGACCAAAAACAATTTCAGTTTACTGACACTGCGGTGGTCATATCTGAGCATGAACGACACAGATGTCACAGGGCAAGACCTTGTTTCAGCGGATTGCGAGAGTTCTGGTTTCTTTCCTGCCTCAGGATTTTAAGTTGCAGGTTCAATTTCAACGTGCTGTTTGCGAGAGTGCATTCTGTATTTGCTATGAGCACGTGCATGCTTCACTTTGTGGTGCTGTGTGGGTGTTACAAACATTGCAAGTGATACAGCAGGATGACTCATACAGCTACTGAATGAGACAACACTCAGTAATCCCCCCCCCCCTTCCATCCCTCCATCCCTCTGTGAGTGGAGGGCAAGCCTAGAGAGAGAGGCAGTAGGCGAATTGGCATTCCTGGAAGGCATCAGTGAATGACACTCTGCAGCCGCACCTACTACACATGTTCATTCATTCGCTGAGAAGTGTTGGCGTGTGTTATTAATGAATTCTACAGGAAGGTACAGCACCAGCATCAAATACCTGCTGTTTCCTGTCAGTTTGTGTCAGTGCAATAAAACATGTTCATGATAAGCTGATGTTAAGTGACCGAGGAGGAAACTTAGCAGCAGCTAAAAGTCTTGTTTTTGCTGACCTCCAGTGTTTGAACCGCTCATCTCACCACAGCCATCCGTAATGTTTGACACGTTCTGAGCCGCAAGGTTGTGAAACCTTAACAGTGGTGAGGATGCGACATACAACTCTCCCCTCTCTCTTCCTCCACCCTCGATCTGTCTCTTCTCTCCTCTCTTTTCCACCCACCTCACCTCTCATCCCCATTTTTCTTCACTCACCCCAACCGGTCGAGAGAGATGACCGCCCACACTGATGCTCGCTCTGCTGGAGGTTTCTGCCAGGCAATGAGGGAGTTTTTTCTATCAGCAGTCGTCAAAGTGCTGCTCATTGTGGGATGTCTATAATTCTGAAGGTCCTGAAATGTTGAAACTAGTGAATGAATGGGATTTATCCTCAGAAAATGTCTGTTCCCTAGTTTGCCTGCACACTCTCTCACTGCACAAAACCCTCCTTCCCTCCCTGAAAGAATCACACGTCTTGTCTTCTGAATGACCCGTTCTCAAGTTATTAAATGTGTGAAAAGCTGCCATATGCAGTTTTCGCTCTTGATATCAAATATATTCCTTTCAGTGCACACATTCCGCTCAACAGTTGCTAGGGAGCTGACAGCCAGGGAATTTATTCTGATCAGGAAGCTTCCACCCAAACACCTCTCTGTTTCCTCACTGTTGGACACTGGTCAAGGTCCATCTATTTATCACAGTATTAGGAAAGCAGTGCAGTGTGGTGTGAGAGGGGAGTTCAGTGTACTACATTTCTATACCTGGAGCTCTTATATGCAATACAAATATACAAATAGTGGAGATGGGTGTTTTAATTATGAATATATTCCTTTACACAGACAGTCAAGCAGCATTCGAGATTTGCTTGCAACCCAAGCCATCTTCTGCTTTTACTCTCAGGTCTGAGTAAATTAGAAGTGAATAAGGGTGGATGTGTTCTAAATATATGACATGCCAAAGGGATCAATACTCTCTCTTTGGTATCTCGGATTTGACTGGTTTGAGGGCAGAAAAATGCTAATGCATTTAAATGAGAAAAAATAGACCTTTACAGGTTTCAAATGAAAAAGTTAGAGTGAGAATGTGTTCTGCCCTGAAACTCCATTATCAACAGCTCATTCAAATGTTTGTGTCACTGCTCATTTCAAACAAAGACAACACAGATCCATCTTTACCAAGATAATGCTGTACAGCTAAATGCTTTAAAGACACAAATCTTAGCTTCTGCGCCGCTTGGCAAAGTCCCTAAAGTGATGAGTGGTCTTCCATGAACCAGGCTTTGACTGTGCACTATCATCTTAAGTGTTTGATTTGCCCCTTTTCCAGCTGAGCATTGCAGAACTTTGGTCCACAGCTCTGTGGTGCAGTGGTTAGCACTGCTGCCTCGCAACTTGTTCAGAGTGTACCCTGCCTCTCACGCAGTGACAGCTGGATTGGCTCCAGCACCCCCCACGACCCCCCAGCACATAAACTCAGTAAACTAACTGAACTAATTTAGTGGTATTTGCTGTAAATGTTGCAGTAGACACTGTAGTAGACATCGATTTGCATTTTTATTAGAATGTTTGTGATTATGCTCTTCATCTGTATGCATTTATTTTCTCCTTTATCCCCTTTGTGAAGCACTTTGTTATAGCTCTGCTTATGAAAGGTGCCATGTAAATAAATCACTTTTCTTTCTGTTTCTGTACATGTACCGCACACCAGTAACTTCTCATTCCTCATTCACAGCACGTTAATGAATAATCATGTTTGCAGATTTGATTTTGTAAGGCAAGTGGGTGATGTGGCAGATGCAATTAAGCAAAACACCAAACATAAATGATTCACGTCTAATAAATCTGAGAAGAGCAATATTCAGCTAACAAGGAGAAATGTGTGGCAGTAGACTACCTCAAAGCCTTGAATAAAGATTGAGCGAAATCATCAGAGGCTTCTGTAATCTTATTCATTTAGATCCTAATTTCCAGCAATTTACATTTGCTCTTCCTGAATTACCAGGAAACATGACAAACAGCTGCCGTGTATGTTTCTCCCTGAAATCATTTCTCAGAATTACACTCAGGATCAGACATAATGAGGCAACCGTGCGTGATGTAATAACTGCATATGATGTGGTAAAAACCTCAGCTACGTGTGGTGCATGTGTCCTATGTTCTGTCCCAAGTTTAATTATGTGTGGGAAAGATTTAAAGTGGAACTGCAGTAATAGTCTGCAGCTCTCCTCCTAACCAGTACACTCTTAAAAATGTGGTTAAATATCCGGATGTAGATGTTCACCAACCCCTTACTTTGTTGAAATTAGTTTTAAACACGTTCATCTGCATGCACTCCTCTCCTCCACTTGTCCACCATCAATAGGCCAGTGATTTGAATTTTTGAACTCATTGGGAACAAATCTCTGACCGTCAGATCGTCCACAGTCAGTCACTCAATACATAATTCTGTTATAAATGTAAAAAGAAAGAGCTGAAGAAAAGAACCGAGAACATTTCTGTCAAACTTTTACATCTACTTTTCTATTGCTCTGTGCAAACTGTTTCCCTGCTCTAGGTTTGGGGAAACAAATATGTATTTAGTACAATTTTCAGAGTACTCACAGGGATATTGGCAGGTCTGGGCAGTGAGGTAGACCTGTACGACATTCTGGGAAATCCATCTGGCCAGCTGAAGACCGGACATGGGTCACCCCATCTACTGGAAGCTGATTGAGATGGAGTCTGGTCATAACTCATAGGTACAACTTTCTTCTCCTTCTCCCTCCCTCTTTCTGGTCTTCGATTATCCTCCCAGCAAGGCTTTTCTCTCCCTTTAACCTTTTCTTTTGGTTTCTCACCTCCTCTATCTCTCTCCCTGGGACTATCTTGTTTTTTCTCACTCTCCTTCCCTATCTCCGTCCCCTCACCTCCATTTCTCTCCCATGTAATCCTGTTTTCCCTCTCTAGCCCTCTCCCCATACCCTTTTCTAGTCCTTTCTCATTCCTTTCTTTCCCCAAGGTGCCATTAGCTACCATTTCATCAAGTTGCCTCACTCTGTCAATGTCTGTCTCTAAATAAAGTCTCCCAGTGGAGGGCTGTGCCTGGACCTTTGTGCGTAGCTTCAGGTCATGCTCTTGGTATGAGTTACTGTCCCCTTTCACTTTCCTCAATGCATCCCCAGGTTCCAAGATTTTACAGCTCGGTAATGTCTTGCTCCACTGGTGGATGGAACTGGTAACATCCTTCGAATCATACTCCTTGATGGTTTGGAGGTTTGAGCTTGTAGGGCTGTACCACAGGTTTGAAACTGATGCAGATGGTGGTAGTTGTGGGTTTATAGAGGTTGAATGCAGCGCAGTTGTCATTGGCAGGTGAGATGGAATCGATGGAGGTGGTGGAGGAGAAGGTAAGCGATGTCGGAGGGTAGATTTCTGTTGCTGAGCACCACCATTAGATTTTAACACCCTGCAGGCAACCTCATCCAGAAACTGTGTGAATTTGCGTCTGTCGTCGGTCTTTTCTTCTCTGTGATGACATGAAGCTGACGCAATATTCTTACTCAGGCAAGTTGAGGATGAATGACTTGGATTTCCCGCTTCTTTCCTTTGTGCTGTGGAAGCCCTCTCTGGAGCAGATTCCTCTTTGATTTTAGCTTTAGGGACAGGTTGTGAGAAGATGAGATTTTGGTAAATGATTTCAGGTTCAGTAATCACAGGATTGGACTCCTGGTTAGAGGAGTAAGACTTTCCATCAGATTCCCCTGTGGACTCGGGGCTGTCTTGCTTAGCAGGAGTCCTTAACAGGCAGGTAGCACCTGAGCTCCAGCTATTTGTGTCCCAACTTCCATCATCATCACTGGAGCTGCCATTGCCACTCTGCAGGCTTGGACTGGGACTCCACTCAGTGGGGCTGGGGGTTGAGTTGTCAAGGCTGCCAAGAGATCGCCTCTTCATTCGAGACACTGATCCCCTCAGGTTGGGTGTGCCCTGGAAACTGGGCAGAGATCCCTGGAGACTTGGTAATGATCCTTGGAGGCAGGCAACAGACCCTTGCAAGCTTGATAGGGAACCTTTGGCGCTTGGGCTGGCAGACTTGTGAAGACTGGAAAAAGAACCCTTAAGCAGAGGAGAGGATTGGCGACGGAGTGGCGGGTCTTCTTCATGGTCACTGTATGGTCCAGAGAAAACAGGGCAGGATGCAGTGGAAGAACAGGAGCCACGATCCTGCCGAGTTGAGGATGTTCTAGACTTTGGTTGCCTCCGCAGAGTTGCCATGTCAATTGCCTTCCTTCCCCGGCTTTGCTCTGTCTTCGGTGATCCTCTATGAACAGACTCGAGCCTAAGACCATCGCTTGAAATGGACACACACAAGTGTACCATGTCAGGCTCAGGAGAACTGATTTTTCTGTCCTCTGGCTTTGCCTAATTTGAGTTGTCTGCCCTAGTTGTCCGGGCCACTGACAGTGTACCCCAGCTGTTGCAGTGTGACACACTTTCACTGTGCCAGCAAAGCGCACAATGTGATCCTAAAGGGGTTTCAGTTGGACGGTCATCTGGACGTCATCCAACCTACATTCATTACCATTCATACCCTGACACTCAATTCTATTTTTTTCCTTTTTAAGATAGCATTATAGATTAACAGCTGCATTCCCAGCGCTTTGTCTGTGGGCATCATCTGTAATGAATTTGTGTATTGACACGAATAGTGTTGGAAAGCAGCTGCATCCAGGTCAGAGATATTGACCACAGCTACCACGTGAAATCTGCTTTGTTGGTAGCAGGCAAGCAAAGTGGTTGCATATCGATCAGTCACACATGGTACTCGTGGTAGTCAGCTTGTGTTTGTTATGCTGGGGTGCATGGATAAGCATACTAAATACCATGTTCATTAATTTTATATTTCAAATTGTCCCTAAATGACATTATATTAATTCAGCCACTTCTATATTTGGTTTAATGTTAAGGTAGAACATCTCTATGTTGGTGGTGCAGCAGCTGCATCTGTTGCCTCTTTGGTGGATGAAAAGGAGCCAAGCAGATGTTTCCTTGTCAAGACACCTGGCCTGTAAAGGTGTCAGCTCTCCAGCTGAAAGGTTGGCTGTACTTTGAAGTATGACAGTATTTTCCCCATGAACATCACTCCCTGAAGTCTCATTCAATAGTACTCAAGTCTCTCATGATTATGACTCCCATTTTAATCAAAAGCTTTGATTTGGAAAAAGGGAACAATTAACTATACTGACAAAGAATAATAAACAAGAAAAGAGGAGATCAAGTATGGTATCGTGACTATGGTGAAAAATAAATAAAAGAAAGGATTAAGAACACAACTATTTTGTCCCAATTTTCATGTGATTGTTTGAAGTGTATGGTTTCTCCCAAACTGTGTGGGTTTGATTACACCACAAGAGGAGGGTACTCAGCCAAAGCAGGAAGAGGACTGGCTCGCTGTGAGTGAACAGTGTGATGCTACTCTACACGGCAGATGGCAGAACCATTAAAGAAAACACCGCTCTGAACAGCTGTACCGCTTTTAATAAAATGTAAAAGAGGAGCATTTGAGAAAGGAGACATGCTGAGTGATGATGCAGAGACTGAGCCTGGGGTGGACCAAAGCAAACCTTGACACATTGGGACCAATACACAGCAGTCCTGACAACCTGTTCTGAACCTTCACACCAAACAATCACCCACCCAATCAATTTGAAAGTTGAATGTGTCCAAAAATGCGAGGAAAGTTTGGGATCGTGACAGAAGTTTAAAATGGGTGTTCTTCAGTTGTGAAACTACTTTGCAAAAGCTGGCACAAGGAATTGTGAGATAGCTTTTCAATCGGAGCCTGTTCCTAACATTTAGAGAAATCAACCAGCTCTTATGGTAGCTGTCACTTAAATACTTATGGGTCCTGTAAAACTTTTCCAATAAAAAAAACCCATTTCCAGCCTATTGGCATCTTATAACAAATGAAACACTTCCATCACTTTTCTGTATTTCTGTTCCTCCACTGCGTCTTTATGTGCAACACCGGCTGTCAAAACTCAAATGGACTGGGATGATAAAACTTAAATCAGATGCAGCAACGCGAGCATCCCCCCAGCTCTTTGAATAATAGACACTGGTTGCTAATAAGATCTCTGCCGACTTCCCATATCCTCTGAGTGCACCCTGATTCCCTAAAGCCTTTAAAAGTGAAACAAAAAGATAAGATTCTTCATTTCATCCCCTCAAGCGGCTGCCTGATATGCTTCTCCATCTTGCTAACGCTTTAGATCCACTCCTCATTGGAAATAAGTATTTGGTGTTTCCTGTGAAATTTGTTTATTACAAGTCAAACCTGCCTTTAGGGTGATTAATAGTTAATTCTGTTGCTGAGCATGAAAATGGTTTTCAGTTATCTTGCTGTATTTTTTGTCAAGGAGTATTTTATCCTCAGGATATTAGAGCTCACGCAAGGCAGCTTATTTTTCCAGCTAAAATCAAGAGGTGGCTATTTGCTTTGGGTTTATGATGTGTTTACAGAGGCCTGCAGGCATCTGCATTAGGACCCACTTTGAGCCCTCTCCTGGCAAACATACTCTGGCCTGTGTGCTTTAATACTTTCAAGACCGTCTGCTCAACTCAGCGTGAGACAATTCTCCCCAAATGCTCGCCAAGGAAAACAGGCAGGTTGTGAGCACAGCAACAATCACTCGTTGAAATGTAACGTCACTTGGGCCACTTTCAGTCTTCTCCTCTTATTAATGAGCACTCAAACAAATGGCAGACCCCCTCGCTTCCCCCTGGTGTCAACATTGATGTTGTCATGGAAACTGTGATTGCGAACCAGATGCATCTTTTCCATATCTCGCTATGAGCCGAGAGATCTGTACAGCCTTCCGTCTAAATGCCAAGGCAATAAAACAGACACCTATAGGAAATGTCAGCGGGGCTGTCTGACAGAGGATATGGAGCCTGACAGCCATGCCGAGCAGTATTTTTCATTTCCATGTCAAGGCGAACCCCATGGCGAGGCATCCATTCCATTTAAGAGAGACAAGACAATTGATATGAATGACACTGCGCTGAAAGCTTTGAATATGCCATTCATTTACTGTTGCGCGTACTTGTGTATGCACATGCTCACTTGTACCCTGTGCATGTGCAGAGCACCTCCTTTGTCTATTACAGATGGACATTGTTTATGTATGCAACAGCGCTCTCTAGTGACTCCATATGGTACAGCAGAATTATGAGATCATTTTTGTTCGGCTTCTGTCCTTCACCTGTTCTACTGCTTATTGACGGAGACACAGGATAAACTGCTGCATGATGACAGTGACGAGCAAGTACAAGTGGTCAGAGGATTTTGTAAATCATTAAAATATATAGTTATGGATCAAACATTTTCTATTCGAGCTGTGTGGCTACTGCCCTACTTCCTGCTGTGAAATCATATTTGAAAAGGTCTATAAATAGTATTTTGCCACAAGGCTTGTTCTTACAATATAGGCTGACTTTTAATTCATTTGGCATTGGAGGCTTTGGAAGAATGTGCCAGGAAGTTCAAAAAGTATTTAGGTCTGAGGGTAACCAACTTTTTGATGGATAGCACAATTCAAACCGTGCGAGTGACAGTTATGGATTGTCACATGCTCCAGGGAGCAATTAACAGAATACATTCCCCAAACCTCTGAAAATGCATGACTGAGATTATGACTAATCTGCTCTGCTGTTATACAGTGGAAGGCTTTCAATATTCAACACTCATCTTATATGGTAATAATGCATATGTGGACGTAGTGCAACACCATGGGGAGCTCTAACACATTGCATTCTCACTTCATGAGATGTTTCTCACTCCTCCTTTTCCATCCTGTTGCTTTAATTGGTAGTTTGCAGGAAGCATATGAAACGGCACAATATGTTTTGGTTTGAAGTTTAAATCTACAAGATCTGTTGTTATCTGTTCATGTGCAAGGGCAAATTTCTGATAATAATCAACAGAAAAAAAGAAGAGCTTCAAACCCTGCAGAAGGATGGAAACATAAATGCTGAAGAGTAATGGAGTTTAGTTCTGTCTTGCACAGCTGTTAATGGTCAATTTATATGTCTGAGCAGGTTTCATGAATATCAACAAGGAACCCACACGCAGCACAGCAGAAATCAGAGCAGAGAGATGGAAAAGGATAACGCCGAGGACAGATTGTTACTTTATGCATGGGAACAGTGTAAAGCCTGAATGCTCGTGGGAGCTCTGAGATTAAGGACGATTTCATTAGTCTGTCAAGTGCAGTGGGGCCTCATTTGTAAAAGAATCAGGTTCGCTGTTTAATTCTCTGCATAAGGAAAGATTTCTTTATGTAAATGTCTATGTGATTTGCTTCGTTACCGAGCCTCCAAAACAACAACGAGCCGTAAATGAAAGACAGTATTGTGAATGTTCCGTTGCTGTCTTCCTGGAATGACAATCGGACAATTAGACAATACTAATTAGAAAATGAGTTTGCAGAGAGGGAACCTGCGCAATTTCAGTAAAAAGATATTTCAGTGTTAAAATTCCAAACATGTCTCCATCTAAGATGTTTAAGGCCACTAGATGACCTCACTTTTGATTAACTCTGATTAAATTTGAGACAGTTTATCTTCTAATATCCCAGTTTGATATGAAAGTTCATTGGATTTGAACATTACAGCGAATTCCTTTTTGTAAACAAGTCCTAAAGGCATCTGGAATCATCTGGCACAACTACAAAGAGTGAATTACACACGAGGGGCAGGAAATGGGAGAGTGTGTTTTTATCGCTAATTAACTAATAACCTCTGAGGGCTCCATACTCATTATCTGCATTAAAGAGACAAAACGACGGAATAAAATGAAGGCAGCTGCCGATGAGACTCGATGTGTGGTGTCGTCATTA
The DNA here is from genome assembly GCA_016785235.1 of Pseudorhombus dupliciocellatus. NCBI lineage: Eukaryota > Metazoa > Chordata > Actinopteri > Pleuronectiformes > Paralichthyidae > Pseudorhombus > Pseudorhombus dupliciocellatus. The sequence goes on from JAFBJW010007502.1 coordinate 2,865,503, forward strand.
AATTGCACGATAAAGGAGGAAGAGCACCAATGCAACATTCATTTTATTTAAAAAAAGTCAAGAAAGTTATATAAAAGTCACATTAACACCTACGGTCAATTTAGAATCTCCAGGGGCATTAAATCAAATCCTTCACTTCCTGTTTTAGGAAGTAAAACAGTATAACTTGGAAAAATGATGATGATGGTGCATAGAAGATTAAATAAGACATCGCCATGTGTCTGGCCAGGTTTTCATTAATATCCCTCGTAACTGGATCTTTAATTATCATTGTCCTAGAGCGCCAGACGAGCTGGTTGCTTATAAGCACTGGTGGTGCATGTTAATAAAGATGGATCTGATGATCAATCATAATGTTCCCTAGCTTCTGCATGTCTCGGGGGAAAAGTATGCAGCATATTTTTAATGCCACAAAAAAAAAGCGCATTAATATTCTAACTTCATATTTCTTTATGTTACAGAAAAAAGTGTGGCAAATGTTAATGACCTCAGCTGGAGTAAACAAGGCAGTAAGTGAGCTCTCTATCTCTCTGTCTAATTTAGAAGCATCTGGTGTCGAAAAAATGTTTTTTATCCTGTTGCAGAGAACGACCGGATTTCTAGCCCGATCCCGGGCTAATTTATGTTGTTTTGATTCATCTATCTTTGTATTACTTTACTGATTTCAGGAAAAAAAAATATTGGTCTGATTGGCCACTCTGGCTTTCAACTCCACAGTTTGCACCATCAATTCTTAATATCCAGATTTAACCTCAAATCACTCTGGTGTGTTTTTTATGTTGTTGTTGGTCAAACCTTCAAGAGTGGAACATCAGAAGGACGAACACAGCGAGTGGGCGAGCTGTGAAGAAAGATACGCAGACACACACAGGAGGATCGAGCAGCCTTATGATCGTATTGATGTATGTTTGCTCAAATAAAATTGGTGCGCCAATGCATCTCCCGGTTGCCATGGCTACAGCCGATCCTCTCGGTGCATATGTAGTGTGACTGGTGTGAAGCCACAGAGGGACCAATTATCTCTTTCTGAGTAAAGGTGGTGTACGCCACATTTCTCTGCGTACATGTAAAGTGAAGGTCAGAAGTTGTAATTGTGCCAATTGCAAGGACGTTAGCAGAATGAGAATGATGCAGAGAACACATAGAGGATGGTAATTCGTCACATTGTGAAATCATTTCAGCTCTTTGGATAAAACCCTTGAACTAAGCTATTACTAGAGCGATGGTGCTACAGCAAATAAATCATACATTCATCTTCCACTCAGGTGTTGAGCAGTGTTATTTTAAACCCATTCACAACCGCAGGTGTGAGATGTAGCGGCTATGTCATTTTCTCAAGTACGTGCATATTATGAACATTCAGAGAATCAGTCCCCTTTCTCTCCCGTATTTCTCCCTCTCAGACTGTGAACGATCTTTACCAGGAAGGAAGCAAGGGTCGGACTTTGTTGCCGAGACAATCGGAGTGGGTTGTACTCGAAAGAGGTGCTTCATTATGTTTCTGTCAATGACCTGATTTGAAGAATGGTTCATGAAAATGTTCTCTCCTCTTAAACAAAATCAACTCCTTTTGTCTGCTGCATGAGCTCAATTCGGTTAAAGAAAGTACAATACATTCATGGCTGTGCATTAGTAAGATGAAATTATTCCTCCACAAGCGAGAACAGACCCTGATCAATCTTCATTTAACACTGGGCGGTGTAACATTTGTAATTATCTCCACGAGCATTTTGTGGAAAATTGCTCGTCATATTTTGACAGTCGCAGTTTGAGAACCTTGACACACGAGACTAATTTGAGAGCGGTTCCATTTTTTCTTGGCAGGTCCTTGTCCAGAGAAAGAATATGGAGTTGCCTCTTCACCAATGTACTCCTGCATTATCTGCTGGACTGCAAATCTCCACATAGAGCCCCGGTTTCTGCTGACTCAGTCCTTTTAAACCCAGGAGTCTGTTTTTCCTGTGTGGTGACCAGAAATACAGAATCACACTTCCACTTGAATTTACATTCTACACAACCTATAACTAATTATTTGTCACTTCCTCACTCCAATAATTGTACTTTACTCTTAGTACATATAAAATAAATAAATCCAAATAATGGCTGAACAAAACCAGCCCTGTTGGAGATGACAGTCGCTGTCATTGCTGGCAGGGCTGAGATTAAAATAAAGGGTTTTCTGCTTCTATCCTTGTTTGCCTTTGGAAATACTGCTGACAATTTCTCTAGCTAATGCTACGCTACCGGGAAACACATCCTGTAATTGGCCCAGTTTTGCCAGTGGCCGAACAGCACAACTGACTGTTTTGGAACAACAAGCTGCAAGGATTCATTAACGGTTGAGCTAAAAGAGCCATTGGCTGAGTAGGCTGCAGCAGAGATCTGGAGGACATCAGGGGACTGGGCTTCTGTGCCTCCACTCCAGAATCAGGTCATGAGAAATAAAAGACTGCTTCAGCTTTGAATAACTGTGATGAAAACAATCTCTCACCAGAGTTAATGGAACACCTAGAGACGGCCCCCCTTGCTGTTATCCCAGAGGGCATCTGGACACACAAAAGACTGGGGCCAGAATGATGACACAGCTCGATGCAAAGGGAGCCTTTTTCCTCCGAGTCAACAGGGACACGCAGCCACAGCGCGTTGGGAGTTGCTGACGGCTGTCAGTGATGGGCCTGCTGCGAGAAACATCTCATCAAGATAGTCTTCACCACTGGCCAGTGGCCACTTCTAACACACACTGAACACAATCCCATGAATGAAAACATCAGCAGGAAACAGAGGAGGCAATGAAGGCACCATGGTTAAGAGCTTTCACGCCAATGTTGGTGTTGAGGAACTTTAAATCTAAACCGTCGATGGTCCTGGTTCGTGCATGTGAAACCCAGGGATCACCCCTTCATCCCTTCTCCTGTCGTGAGCATGTCCAGTCATAGATACAGGATTGAAGTCCAGCAGAATCGCGTTTACTGGCGGGAATTCCCGCTGCACATCATCAACCTCATGCTCCTCAGATGCAATCAAAGCCGCCACACTCTGAACTCTCTCCTTGAGAGGCCCATGGACACATCACCGCTGCTCAAACACTGTGACTTTGATGGATCAGAGAATTAACAACTTTTACTCCTCTGGGCTGTGAGGTCCTTTGCAGAGGCAATTGACCTGGCACAGAGCGCCAGGAGGAGGCAGGGGTCTCGGAAGCCAACTTTATTACTGCTGGAAAGTCGTAGCTGTCTGACTGATAGGGAGGCCCATGGTGAGGAAATCTCCGAGAGGGCGAGCAGGAGCATTCAGTCTATTAGAGGGACAGACAGGCCGGACTCAAGAGGGCTGCCCCTAAACTGGACCTCCCTTCTCTGTGAGACACAGGGGAAAATCAGTGGACGCTGTCCCACTGTTGTTAGTATTCCACTCCGCCCACTGAATGTCAGACGAAAAGAACATAGATGTGACAGTGTCCTGCTGTCGTCATCCATCCTTGTCCTCTGCTGACACTAATGCAACTAGTGTTATTCATGAGGTTATTCATGTGGCCTTTCTAAACAGGCGCCCCTCCCCTCTTGGGTTTGAACTCCCTGATTCCGTGTGCATGCAAATTTAGATTAAAAAAAGGGACAAACCTGATCCCTACAACGGGAGAGTAGCGTACAGGCCATTACAGTCTGGAACAGGAGGAACTTCCATTCAGAACGGAGACATTTATTCCACATCACTCCCCTTAGATTTAAATTCTCAGGAGGCGCAACAGCCACAAAGCAGCGGCGCTGTGACACTCAGCCGCACAGACACAGCAGCAGCAGCGGAGCAGGGAGCAAACTGCATTAAGGGATAATCTGATCCATGAGTTTCAAAGCAACCTTGCCTTGGCATCATTCACTTTAATGTCGAGACGGTGGAACCTATTTGCAATGTGTTGTCTCAGCAGTGAGAGTAAACCTGCCGTGAATCTTGGCAGCAAGAGTTTCTCACACATTTCTCCTTGTGGCTCAACTTTATGAAAAGGCCATAACTTCCTGAAAATCCTACGACCTATTTCAAACCATTTCTCACCTTGGCCTGTGAAATGAAACGCTCCGATGGAGCAGAACAACTGGGTTCTTTTGGGGGCGCACTGATCAGCTGATTAACATACTCAAAACAGTATTTTTTTCGAGTGGGTTGCCTTTCTTAATTTATGCCGAGTCAAACACCCACCTTCACAGATTATTTATGAGATGCAAGTGCAGCTGCCAATACGACACCTTCTCTTTTCACACAGGTGTAGTTAAAAGCCTTCGCAACTATCCCTGCATACAGTTATAAGAGCTGATGAGGCGTTCTCAGGTTCTGGAGCTGGTTGTTTCCAGGCAACAAAGTGAAACGGCCTCAACTTTACAGGAATTCTAATTAGGTTGTATGTCAGTCACACCGGCCGCTTCCTTCCCGTCGCAGCACGTGGGCTTAATAAAGGAAATTACACGCTGACTCGAGGTTTCTTACTGCGGTTCAGATCTGGTTTAATATCAACAACTACTGCTGCTGAGAGCCTGTTTTCTCTGCTGATTATCAATTAAATCTACAAGCAAGATATAAAGAATGCAAGATGTTTTCCGCATGGTTTCCGATGACACCAATTTGTTTAAAAAAAAAATACAACAGTGTCAGTGACTCTTCAGCATTTCTGTGCCGGAACTGAGGAAACACTCAAAGGTCACGCAGCGGGCGCGTCGCCAAAGCTTTGCACTGCTCGCTGTGAGGAAAACACGACTGCAGAGACAGAAACGAAAACCAACATGCTCAGCGAGCACCTGATGGATGCGTGCGTGAATGTGTTCCTTCACAGCCAATGAGGCCGAACTGGAGCCGCGGCGATGATGACGGAGAAACGAGCCGAACAGTCGGAGGTTCGCAAAACTCCCAGTCCCATTTGGAAAAGACGGCTCCTTCACTGGAAAGACGCCTGCTGACATGAACATAAAACCCAGCATGACTCATCCTTGAGTTGATTTTTCTCTCCCCCATAGGTTTGTGTGACAAAAACCAAGCCGGAAAATTAGATTTTCCAAACTCTAAAAAGCCCTGAAGACTGTTATTACAGTTATTACTGGCATAGAGAGTGACATAAAATAAAAATGCCATCAAAAATGTAATTCATGTTTTTATTCCTTAGGGGAATATTATTTTCCTTTGACATTTACCAAGGAGCAATGCTTCCTAGTCCATAAATTCATGAGATGCATCGTCATCATCAGGCAGAAGTCTCGGTTATAACCAGAGACACTGATTTTGTCAAACTGATAATTGATTATTGATGTAAAGTCTTTTAATCAGCACACAGCAGGTCAGCTGGCTATATATCTAAAAAAAACAAAAAGTTACTTGACGCCCAGGTAAAGACGTGTGAACTGTTCTGGTCGTTCTCAAATAAATCAAATAAATAAATCAAATAAAGCAACATCAAATAAATCTCTAGCAATATTATTCTGCAAGAAAGCAGCTTCGGATGAAGGTGAGGCTGTTACCTGAGGCTTTGTTTTGAAGGTCTCACTCCACACTCTAACAGAATCACCTTAAAAACAGTCAGCGTCAGCACGATGGGAGGGTTTTTGTTCATTCTGTACACATCTTGTCTCTCCCTCTCTCACAGCCATACTGTGAGAAAAGGGGGCATCTGGACACACACACACACACACACACACACACACACACACACACACTCTGTTGTTGCCCCTTAGAGGGAATTTTCTCCCACCTTGGGATTTATCGCTATACTGTATTTACTCTCACCATTCTCCTCTAAATGAGCCTTACAGTAACAGCAGGCTGGATCTCCCATTCATCTCCTGCTTTTCATCCTCTTCATCGCCTCATTAACAACGCGCCCCTCTGCTGTTAGACAACAGCTGATTCCTCCTGTACCTTCATCCTATTATTGTCATAGCTTCAATCCATTCACCAGAGTCCATTTTCAGTCGTTCTAAACATCTCCTCTTTTCAGCAGACGTGAAAGAAATTGTTGGTGAAAGGAAAAAATGCAAGGCAAAATCTGAAGAACAAAACAAGGTCAAACTGTGCCTTCACTATTATGCACATCCATATGCATCTCTTTCCGTGTTATGTTTAAGGCCTTGTTTCATTTTGTTTCCCTGAGACGGAATAACCCTGATCCATTGTGTGGATGCTTCGTTTAAATGTCTCCTCCCCTCAGATGCAATGGTACCTCCACTGTAATCTTTATATTCACTGGACAGTTTTTCTAATTTGTTCACGGTGAGTATCCTCACTGCACAGGCGATGCAGAAATAATGAATTCAGGGAGGCGTTTGTATCACCTCCGCTGGAATGATAACCCTCGCTCACATTCTGACAGGACGGCTGCTGGGAGATGGGAAATGGCAGAGGAAACTGGGTCCATCAAGTGAGTCATAGTTGGAGGAGCGTGGACACTTTCATTATCCAGAGCCGGTCTGCGTGAGGAGGAGAGTGATAGAATATTTCATGAAGGTCATGACTATGATCTCTGAATGTCAGTGAACCAGACCGGTTCACATGTAGAGCTGTCTGGAGTGGATGTCGTCTCATTCATAAGTGCAGCATGTGGTGGGGGCGGGCTCATAAAGCACAGAACGCATCCCGAGCGCCACGGGTGCATGTGTCTTCCTAAGGACTGTTTTTTATATATGGTGGCTTGATCTAAGAGGCTGAGTTTATCTTTCCTTGCGTCTGCCTTTTTTCAGCTGTGCGTGTGAATAATTCATAGCTGGGGACTGTAGTGACTGAGCGGGAGCAGAGAAGGGGCAATATCAACACGGTCTTAACCTTGAGCCTGCATGGCAGCCAGGGACTTCCATGGAAAAGTGAAATTCAAGAAAAGGAAAGGCGAGGAATATCTTATCCGCCGCATGTATCCTCCTCCCCCGGCGGCCATCGTGAGGGGTTTACGGTGGCAGCAGATAATCGATGATAAATAATGAGCACGTCCTGAAGTGCATCACAATGAGAAGCACACAAGCAACATGGGACTGAGGAGGTTTGTCGATATTTTACGGTGTGATTGAAAATAACAATGTGCTTTTCGAGTGAAAATAACATGAGAGCGATTTCTCGGGTTGAAAAGCAGAGATGTTTATGCTGGGCAGCACAGAGGTGCAGGGGTTAGCACTGCTGCCTCACAGTAAGAAGGTCCTGGGTTCAAGACCCGGTCAGGGCCTGTCTGTGTGGAGTTTCCTCCCACAGTCCAAAGACATGCACGCCAGGTTCATTGGTCTAAATTGTCCGTAGGTGTGAATAGATGAATGTACGTCGGCCCTGCGATGCACTTGTCCATGTGTCCCGCCTCTCGCCCAATGACAGCTGGGACTGGCTCCAGTCCCCCACGGCCCGGTAACGGACAAGCGGTTGAAGTTGAATGAATGACTGAAAAAAGATGTTTATGCTTCATCCTCTGCTGTCAGACATGCTCTGAACTCTGAAGTGCTACATGAGAGAATGAAAATGTCCTGGACAGTTGCCGCATACCGAGTGAGAGGTCTGGAGAACGGCGATGTGAGAATACAGCTGAAAATTCTCTAATATAGGACTGACGCAAACGGGACTCATGCAAACCAGAGGGAGTAATTTAGGGATTGTGATGAAAAAAGTATGTAAGAAACAAATAATATTCTTTGCTTTGTTGTGGCTTGATAAAGGAACTGCATTGGCAGAGCAGTAATCCCGTCATAGTTTTTAATGCTGTTTTACTGGAGTTAAAAATAATATTGAATTTTTGAATGCTTCAGACAGCTTCGCAGGCCAACCAACTGCCGCTGTTCAAGTCGTCACTCACCCAGATTGCACAGTTGATTCCTGATTGCCCCCATTTACTGCTGCTTGAACGCTTGCAGGTGGCTTTGAGGACGCCGTCAAGCAGGCGCAAAGAGGACATCGTCCTGATTAAGATGAGTGACAAGTGCTGGTCCCCATCAATCAGATGGCAGAGGGGGACAGGATGCACGTGACAGTTTGCCAGGTTGGGCAATAATTGCAGGGAGTCACGTGTGAGAGAAGGTGTGTGATTATTTGAGATGAGTCATGAAGGTAAACAGGTAGAAAGGTTGGATAAATGCAGACTTCCTGCTGCTGTTGTTGTTGTTGTTGTTGTTGTTGCCTTGAGCCACCTCCCACCCACCCCCCCAGTCTGGCTGCTTTCCTCCACTCTGCCGGCTCTTTTAATATTCGGTGTGGCACAATAAGATGCAGGTTGGTGATGAAGAGGATGACAAAAACTGTTGGGGGGGCTAAGAGAACACTACAAAAACACCATTAATCTCGATTATATTCTGAAGTAAACCTAGAGACACAAGTGGCAGCAGAGCGGCTCAGAGACACATAAACAGGATTCCTTTAATGAAATAAAAATAGAGGTGCCAGCTTTATAGACACAGCCGGAGTTATGTTATTACACAAGAGTCATAAAAAAGTTTTAATGTATTCGCCAGCAAATTAACTGACCTCAACAAATCAACGACATAAATCATGCGAGGAGGTTGGGTGTAAGGGCTGCATGTAATCTGTGTCTGGGGGAAACACCAGTTTCCAGCAGCCGCACTCTGTCAGCAAGTGCTGTGAACTACTTACCTATTCTATGTGTCAGTCCTGGTATTTGTTTACCTCAGTGCCCGGCTATCAGCTCTCTACAGCTCCTGGGCAATTTTTGCTTTTGGCTTTTTTGATTTTTTTTTTTTGAACAGTCAGCAAGAATGGGCTTTGGGCAGCAGCTGAAGGGGTGCACACTTTAACGTACACGCACCTCGGAGAGCGCGCTCACTTATGGACTGTACACAGCAACGCAGGCATAGAGAGATGCACAGGAAGACAATCGCCAAGCAGTCTGAGAAAGAGAGAGGTCAACGCACTGAGAAAAGTTTGCAATTTTTCTGTTCTGTAGCAGCGGGGGCGGGGCACGATGCCTTGAGGCTGCACACAACTTCCACCACACCAACAATATATAGTGACAGTAGACGTGGAACTGCACTTATTCTGCAGTAGAATGCAGAGCATTAGCACGGATCAAGAAATCAGCCGATTCCAAACCCCAGGTTTAGAACAGTCACTGCACTCAGGTCATGAAATACATACTTGGTTAAATCAGTGAGGTTTAAAAGCAAATGGAGGCATTAAGCGTGATGGGGAAGATAAACCTGACTCTGTGTGTTCCAGCTCAGTCAGGGATTCAGTTTCTTAACGTGGAGCCACTGAAGCATTAAATCACAGCTAACAGGCCATCAATTTGCACCGTGACTAAAACCCACACAGAGCGGCTCAGCGGCGGCAGCGCAGCTGTCTGTCTTATTTGATTCAGGACTAATATACACTCTGATACCCCTCTGTGTCTGGATCGCTTTCTGAAATCACACTTTCCGGGCGGAAAAGATGATCTACTTGTTATATCTTAATGATGCAAGGCTAAAGCAGTCTGCAACAGACACGCACAAAGACAGCATGGTCCCGTGTTTCCCATGGTAACAGGACAGGAATAACTCATCAGGTGAAGTCATTCCTGTACACTTGCCATTTCCCTCCTCCTCCTCCATTTTGCTCTCCCTCCTGCCTCAATCACTCTCCTCTGCCTTGCTTTTGTAAACTATCAGTCTTGTCCATCTGCTTCCTCTGCGACCTTAGAGCTCTCCTGACAACGAGAGGTTACCGTTGCCATGGAGATAGCGAGCACGCTGGCTCCGCTAATGAAATTAAGTCAACATCTCAACATCCCGGCTCACAAAATGAGCAGATGGCAAATTCCACAGGTTTCTGCCTCCGCACGTCTGCAGTGTTTGTGCACGGCAGCCGCGCAACGTATGAAGAGGCATTGAATAGCTGCAGGTGCATGTTTTCTGTTTTTATGCAATCAATAAATTTGTCCATGAAACATCCCCCAAATGAAATACGATATTATTATTATTTACTACCACCATTTAGACTGTCTTCACCCTGAACAGGAAACTCACAATTTAAATCCTTTTCATTTTAAAAGCCAGAAGATTGTCCACTGTCTGTATTTTAAACATCTGCGGATTAATGGTTGCAAGAAAAAATTTACCTACATTTTATTTTTAATTTGCAGCAGTTGATTAAAAAAGGACATTGGGAGCAAAAAAAACAAAAAACTAATCACACTCGTCTACGCAGAGTTGATGCAACACCAGTGTAAAATAGCAGCATGGGCCATGTACAACATGCCCTGCAGGAATAGTTAAGGCAGGAAGCTGAAGTCAGGTACAAAGAGGTGACTCTAACCATTAACAAGACAGCAGGTCTGACCTGTCAGAGGCAAAGGACGTGATGGCTGATATGAATCATGCTGCGTGTAGCAGTTCAACGGCTCATTGGCTGTCGCCAATACCATCAACGGCACCGGTTGTCATTCAGGAGCTAATGCGTTTCCCTCCTAATGTTTCTCTTCCCTCTTTTTCAGATTCTGTGCTGATAGTGCCTGAAGTTCTGCCAACACGTAGGCCGAGGCAGGGCTCTTCCCCTTCAGCATAGCGCCAGGAAAACGCACCGTATGCCACCGTTCATCTGGAGGCCTCCACATTCAATACAATTGGTAAAAGAGAGAATTGTGCACTCAGTTTCCAGCTTCCATCCCAGATTCATGCAGGAGTGCAGCACACTGAGGATGAGGAGACTGATGTCTTGTCTGACTGCTCGCGGACTCAGCGTGATTTGGTGCTAATAGCATCTTTGATGTGGAGCTGAGGGCGATTTGAGCTCATGAGGGGTGAGAGTTTCCTAAGCTGCTCACCGACGGAGCCTCCTGCGTCCTCTCTGGTAACCACAGGTATCCCAGCTGTTGAAAAGAGGCGGGGAGCCAAATCACTGAGGAAATGACAGCGCTATTTCATCTTTCACCTTTCACCAATTAAAGAGACCACTCATTGCCAAAGTCACATGCAGGTCTCTCCATTGTGACTAATTACAGCCTGTGATTGGAAGCTGAAAAGCCAGAAAATAGAATTAGGCCCAGATTTGACATATAGCAGTCAGCTCTTCTCTTCTTTCTGTCACCCACAGAGAGAGAGAATTAGTGAGGCTAATGACACTAAGCTCCAGTCTGGGGGCTTTTATGAAATCCTTGTGACAACACAAAATGCCTGTCAAGAGACTCAACTGATGAATGAGTCAGTCTTTTTAAGTGATGAGCTGCCACGTCAGTGTTAATCACCGGCAGGGCTGCAACTAACATTTAGTTTATTGTAAATCCAGTGTAATTATTTCCTGACCATTCTTTTCATCTAGCTTGTCAGGAAATGTCCCCTGAGAGTATTTTCCACTGTCGTGTTTTGCCAAACAGTTTAATAATATAATTTAATTTCATGTCAAAGAAACTAAAGATGGAACCTTTCACATGTGAAAGGTTTGGGACTTTTTTGCTTTGACTATACTGTAATAAATAGGTTCAGTGAATAATTCCGAATGATTATAAGATACTGCGGTAATATATTTTTTAGACATCACATAGTAAAAACTGATAAAGATGAATACAAGTCGTTACATTCTGTCATACCATCGGCTCAATAACAGGATTTACTGCATGCTGTTAAAAGTGGTGAGGCGTTCGGGGACAGTTTGGGGACATCGTCCGCCTATTAATTTTTCATAATCATTTTCTTGACTGAGAAAGTGATGCAGTTTGACGACTAGTTGCCTTTGACCTTACCACTTCAAGAAGAAATCACATGATATCACAGTATTCATTGTATGCTTAAATTATATCCAGTAATTAAATGAGTAAAACTCTTCCCTGTAAGCTTTATATTGGAGCATGCTCTAATCTGAAGTGTAACCACGTACTGTGACCTGTACTGAAATAAAGTCATTAAACCATGTGTGTTTGTTGTGTAATGGCAGATGCACTGTTGTGTTCCATGTCAGTAAGCGAAGCACCACGCTCCACCTGGCATGATCCTGTCTAATGATCCGCCATAGAGCTGCCCGGGCGGCCGCACCACGCGTTATTATCCGGCTAATTGTGTTTAGAATTCAATACTCCAGATTCATTTCCTGCGAGCCACTGTTTGCCAGCTGAGATTTGAAATGAAATGATCTGTATCAAACCCGCAGCATGGCGGCTGCATGGCGGCAGAATGGGGGATTTCTTTAATCAGATTCCAGAGTGCGCTGGTAGACTTCGTTGAGGATTCAAATGAAATTATTTCTAAGGTCTCGTGGGCGTGAAAGGAAATAATCTGCCGTTGTAACGTGCAGATCTAACAGGGGACGGCTGGAACACGTGCCGTCTCCTCACCTGTGAGTCTCCTCCGCTCAGCATGGGACGAAGCCTCACGGAGATTAGCGGTAATACTTGTTATGTTATTGAGATCACTCCCTGCAGATTCATGATTGCTGGAAATAAGCCCTGAGGTCACAAACAATGTACTCGAGAACACCCACACAATTTATTGGCTTCATTATCAGGTCAAAGATTTTGATTTGTCCAGCGCATAAAAATAACTGAAACCTTACAATGGTCTATGTCTCATCTTGAGTATTTGAAGGAAACTGTCCTCTATTGCATATTTTTTATGTTTCTTACTGTTTTGTTGTGGTAGTTCATTCACATACAAAACAATCTGAAGTATTACATTACTACTTTCTACTAGTTAATGACTTTCCCATCAGCTTTAGCTACGGACTGCGGATACGGCTACGGATGAATCTCTTCAGCTCCAACAGCTCAAACCACAACACGTGTACGTAGAAGATACGATTTAAAAAGGAAGCAACCAGAGCAGGTTAAAAAAAACAAAGACAAGATGCGATCAATGCAGAGGGAAGAAAAACAAATGAAATCGATGAACACCTCCTCCACTTTAATCCTCGGGCTCATACGAACCTGAGACACTTCAGGACTGACTGATGTGGATCTTCTGCGAATGAATCACATCGGTGCCGTGATGCGACGCTCGGACTCTGGGCTCGGCCTCTGGAGGCTCAAAAATAAACACGCAAGCAAGAGCTGAGCCAGAGGAGATGAGACTGGAGCCCTCTCAAAAGATTATATCACATCAGAGGAGGCAGCTCTACTCCCATCTGCTCGGGCCTGTCTGTTTATAGTGTGTGTGTGTGTCCTTGTTCCAGCGCGAGAACAAAAGGGAGCTTCTCTGGCCTCGTTCGACTGGGACAAGAGAAAAATAACATGGCAGCTCATTTGCATTTGTATCTCTGTGCTCCTGCTCTGCTGACTGCAAACCCACACACCTGCCTGATCCAGAGACGCCTCCTCCAGACACCATGAGCGTGTTTATCTGTGTTCATCTGTCATTTGTCATTGAGCCAACCCGTTTTTCTTGCTGGATGAGACACAATAGTGCACGCGACGATATAAACAATGAAGAAGATAAATAGGAAAGAGCAGTTCATTTTCCCTGATGGCTGCTCGGCCAACATTCTCAACATCTCCACTTCTGATCTCATGTTGTCTGTGATAAAGTTATTAAACTCGGCGTGTTGTTAGTGGAAAGAAAAATATCATGGACGGAGGTAAGAGGAGATTGGGGATGGCAATAAGTGCACGAAGGAGGATCAGGGGGAACTCGTACAGAAGTAAATGGTCCAGGTGAATCTGATCTCAACACATATGCAGTATGGTGATTGAGTGGGTCTTAGTGTTGGTAGGTGCTCTCTAAGTGTCCCAGTACGTCATTACTATTTACAGCTGCTTTATCTTTCACTCCACAACAACAACTGAAAACAGGAAAGCGGGAGTATTTTCATTCCTATGTTACCACATTATCTCACACACAGGCTACTCGTTCCAAGCAGAGACCCTAACACAAATTCACCAGATTAGGCATGAATAAAGAATTAAGAGCAACAGAGAGAGAGAGAGAGGAGGAGAGACAGACAGAGGGAATCGACATAGACAGCGGGACAACATGATGGGTTCTGTTCTGGCTTGTTAATGCACAGTACCTGCCCCCCCCCCCCCCCTCAGAGAGAGAGGGGGGGGGGGTCATTCAGTGTGGTGCTCCCTCTCTCCCTCTGTCTCTCAGGTGGGAGGAGCGTGTTGCACTGGGACGATGCTCGGTGCTGCAGTCCCGTCCAAACCTCCAGGTCCACCTTCAGCGGCAGCGGCGGCTGGAGCGTGGCTGCACCTGGAAGTGACGCTCTTCCACGGACCGACGCTCGGATTAAAACAACACAATCCGATGCATCTAATATGAGCGCAGACGCTGGGACACACAGCATCGGTGCAACACAAGGTAAGGTGCCCCCCAGGAGAAGCCTCGAGATCATTTAAGTTAATTATGTTTTGATCAAACATTCCGGTAATTGCGAGCATAATATCTCAGTTACTCACTCCGCGCGTAAAGGGCATTTTGAGAGCAGACGCATGGCTCAGGTGCGCCAGTTCTATTATATTACCATGGACACTAATCATTTGCCCTCCAGCGTGATTTTCATTCTGACAACGTTATCAGTTCACAGGTTTAACCTCTCGGTGTTTGCTCCCATCCCCATGCGCTTCAGAGAATGTGTCCTATCCGCGAAGCGCCTTTCTCAATCCTCTTGTAAATGCTGTTTATCGTCACATTAACTTTGGAGTGACGTTCCACTGAGCACACTTTCCTCGCTTGCTGTGATTGCAGGATAAAGAGGGTCTTTGCTGGGAATCACGATGCATCTCACAGCGGTGGTCTTGATTCTGGCCGTGACAGGCATCGCCAAAGGTAATCAGAGATTTATTTATTTTTTAAGACCATGGCACAGAGGAAGAGATCTGAAAAACTCTCCCTCTGAAGAGACGTACTCTCTGCCTTGAAAGAAACTACAACAGATGAATATTTTATTGCTCTGAGTTTTCAGTGTGTTTTGATTCCGCTCTCTGTGTCTCTCTCATAGGTTGGGATTGCAGAGGGTGCAACACAGAAAACGGGTTTTGTGAGAAGCCGGGGAAGTGCAGGTATCACCTCAGGACCTCCTCAAATTCCTGTGTGGACCATGGGTCGCATCATGCTGGCGCTTGAGCAGCCTGTTTTCCATACATTACTGGAGCTGTGAATGTCCCTCTCTGAGAAATGCAATCACAGCCCAGCCAGCTGGATGCTGCTATTTCTGGATCTGTTTGTGCAAAGCAAATCAGCTGGGATCGGTTTGAACAGTGGAAAGCATCGTTATCCTAACATACAGCTCAAACACTTGTAGTTACACTTCCTGCCCAGTACTATGTGTTTCTCTGGCAATGGTTGCTGCTCTGCACTCCAACATGATTGGAAAAGAATTTAACCAATTACAGATAAATGATGGACAATCTTCAATTTCACCTTTAACGTGGAAGCAGCCAGAGCAGGGAGCCCCACATGCCTGGGAGGAACTGTGCGCGGTGTATTAATAGGTTTTCGTTGGTCCCTTTTCCTCTCCTTCAGGTGCAAACCTGGATGGCAAGGAGACAGCTGTGACCGGTGCCTGCCGTTCCCCGGCTGTCTGCACGGCACGTGCAAGAGGGCATGGCAGTGCCTGTGCGAGGAGGGCTGGGTGGGCAGCCTGTGCGACCAAGGTGAGTGTCACTGAGCTCTCCAGACGCACTGCAATCCGTGTCCTCCTCTAAGTGCTCGCTGACGAAAACAGTGGCTGGGGGGGGGTGAGTCACAGAGCCCCAGGAGCACAGACACACAGAAAAACCAAATGAAGTCCGGGTAACGTGGTTTCATTCTATTTTTAGATGGAGAAAGTTAGAGTGGAGGATGATAAAGGGATGGAGGAATCTGGGATGATGGGAGCTGCAGCCCCAAAATAATCCTCATGATAAAATGCCAGTGTCTGTTTTCCAATTAATGAAGGCGCATTTAATGAACCTGAGATGATTTGCGCTGTGGCAGCAAGAATGTAAATGTTGACGCTTTCCAAAAGATGCCTCGATTCAAATGTAGTAATAATAAGTCCTCGACTATCTACATTCCCGGTTTTCCTCCTGCTGACAATATGCTGGGGTGGGGGAGTGAGAAGGTGCAGACAAAGGAGTGGGAGGAAAAACAGGCAGCGAGACACAGAGTCACACATCAAGAGATAGACAAGAAAGGACCAAAAACAGCATGCTTCCTTTTTTTTCTTGAACAACAGACACGCGCCTGTGCTCATCCAGGCCTTGCGTCGGTAATGCCACCTGCATAGAGACGGGAGAGGGCGGATACCTGTGCATCTGTCCCCAAAGCTACGCCGGAGAAAACTGCCACCTGAAGAGAGGAGCGTGCCTGACAAACAGGTACCAGCATCTCTAATCTGCATTCTGATTGTAAACTAAGAAAATACACCGGTGGCTCTGCGCCCTTAATTCTATTTTCGTCACTAGGAGCAATAATCAATAAATAGAGCGATTTATGTCGGGGCAGCCAATCGAAACCACCCATACTGTGACTGCTGTGCTGGTTAGGGTCGGTGGTTCGCGCTAATGAGACAGCGTGGCTGTTGTGACTCGTTATAGGCAGTGTGCTGTTTGTCTATTTCTTAGACACAGAGAAACACTGGCTTCGACACAGCTCCCCCACAACGACGTGCACGCTACAAATGAAGGACTGGCACGTTTCCAGGTCTGCGAACGAAGCTTCAGCGGGGCTTCGGCTCATTAATCCTGGTCAGAAAGTCAACTCTCATTTTACGACTGACGTCTCTATGAAATCCAATAAGGCAGAGAAGAACATGGTGTGTACTTTGAAGAACAGCAATATATTCTGCACCTACAAGTGCATAAATCAGATCCTTGGAAGTAACGTCAAGATGTAACACGCAACAATTCTTAATCAAAATGAGATTGAGACGCGAGCCTAAATGGTCTGAACCCACAAAGGGTGTGTACAGTGAATGAAAGGCATTTGACTTTAAGTCCCCTATATCATCTCTCTGATAATGAATGGGCTCTTATAGTGGCTGCATAAAACAGCGGCAGTTAGAGGAAACTTTGGCACTTATTAGGAGTCCTGACTTCGTCCGCCTGGAAAATGAAAATCTAATATTCACTCTCCTACGAACTCCAGAGGGAAATCTCTCTCTCCTCAGCCGTGTAATGCTCCACTAACGCACACCACTGAGTTATTAACCATATGTCCACTGAGCCGCTGCCGCGCACCGGGTCTTAGTGACGCCTGCGCTGACAATAGTGTGTTCAGAGGGAATCAAAGCTGAAGCAAACTGAATGTTGGTACCTCCATGTTAAGCTGTGTCGTACATCCTCCACAACAAAAACAAGCTTCCTGTCAAGCTCACTCACTCTCTTTTTTTTTTTTTTTGCTTTCATGCCAGCACAAGAAGCCTCTGATGTGAAAAGAACGAATTTCAGAAAATTTCACTCCTCGTCTTCCTCTTGTCACAAACACAGCGACAGCCGTGGTTCTCGTGCTCCTCGCCGGTGACGAGCAGACACCTTTATATGGCAGCCAGAGCTGCGTACCTGGGCAGCGGTTCAGAAGCTGCATCCTCGGAACGTCAACATTTCAAAAGTGAAGCACTATTAAGAATGTGACAAGAAAATCAAGCGTCCAGGATTTGTAGGACAGATGTGCTTCACATATCCCACAATCCACTGCAGCCCTAGGCTGTAGATTAATCACACATTCAGATAGTCCTTGTGAATTTGCGTCAGGTGCTCATCACTCACTGACATGAACGGAGCCAATTATTGTGAAATGTCAGAGGAAGATGGAAACGATTGAAGGTATAAATAACACTGTTGATGTGTGTTAAGAGCCTTGATCTGTAGCCAGTGTCAGAGATAAACTGAAGTCACCATTTACTGGTAATCATCCCGGGGCCACGTCCATGCTGTGTGGAGGAACTGAAGGGTTGAAGCACATAATGTAAAATCTGTAAGGAGACTGCAATTATATTTTTCCCAGCGGACCTTGTCTGTCTGTCAGCGTTTACCGTCATGTCTGACTGCGATGATGAGAGAGAGAGAGAGAGAGAGAGAGAGAGAGAAATTCTGAACGCACCAGTAGCTCCATCCACATTTGGAGGGATGAGGCTCAGTGAGGCCGGCAGGATGTCGGAAAGGACGCACCTTCACACACCGCCTCTGAAAACAGGCCTTGGAACGTTCCATCTTCTAAGATATAAAATGGATGAACGAATCATCTGGATTTGTTTTTGCTTTCAGATAAGATTCAATATCGATAAAAATGTCCACAAAAAATCCAGAGATTCATTCCAGTCGGCTGCACTTACGTTTCCCTTCCCACCACTGCGTTACAGACAGGGCTCATCCTCCACCCACCCAGCAGGAGAATATGAAAGACTCTCTGGAGACACTGGGAGCTGACACTGCACACCCCCCCCATGTTGGTTCTGTCAGCCAGCCTTGTTATTGACTTTAACGACACACCTAAAATTCAATAGCCTTCAGCTCAGTGTCAGCGAACTGACAGATCTCCTCTCTCACAGAAAGAAAGTCTTATTATTTGGACAATGAGACAAGAGTATGCCTGTGGAATTCATTTACTATAAAAACATCAATCAGCCGACAGAGAGGAGTACAGAATATAATGTAATTCTTTTAGGCTCTGCTCAGCCAGGAAGTCGCGCAGTTATATAATTATATAAGCCACTATGAGAGCTATCGATTGGTTTTATCAGTGCACTCACTCAGACACATCGATCACCAGCGGCACACACAAGTGACGGAGGATTATTACACAGGCAAGGATCAGAGTAATACATTATTAGTATTGCTATTATTACCAGTAGATTTTATTAATATGCAGAAAATGAGCTGCATTCGTTTTCATGAGTTCGGCATGACATAAAGCCCAAACAGAGGATGCATTGATTGTTTGGTAGTGGGAAGCAATTTGTCACCTCACAGAGCAAATATGTAATAATAGCAATATTAGATACAGCCCAATATCAAGACAGGGAGCTATACTGCTGCCGGCCACCAGATGGTGATCAAGATGCTTTGGCTTCACTTTTTCCACCTAATTCTTTACCATATTAT
This sequence comes from Pseudorhombus dupliciocellatus, assembly GCA_016785235.1. Classification (NCBI taxonomy): domain Eukaryota; kingdom Metazoa; phylum Chordata; class Actinopteri; order Pleuronectiformes; family Paralichthyidae; genus Pseudorhombus; species Pseudorhombus dupliciocellatus. The sequence goes on from JAFBJW010007502.1 coordinate 2,884,449, forward strand.
AAAACCTGCCTCAGTGTAATGTTGCTGTACTGGCCTGAATGTGAAACTTTACCAAGAATGCTCAGCAAACCATCCAGGAACTGCAACATTAGCATAAATATAAATATACTGAGCTCTGATGAAGACAATTTTTGGGGAACTGCGTAAGCAGATCGTGGCACCGCAATCAGTGTGATTGAACTTGTTTCCTGACATAAATTAATGGTGCACTATCTGCTGCGGCAGGGCTGCCTCCCCAAGCATGAGTCAAGTGCTGACAAATTAGATGTGTGTGCCATGGCCACCAGTGACCGCAGAAATGTAAAGCTTAATCTGAATAATTAACAGGAGCTTTTTGTGCGATTACAGCGCGACCTGCCACAATTAACAACTCAATATTTTGCAAGCTTGTTTACTAATCCATGTTTTTTCCTCAGATTTTCCGAAATAAAGAAAAGAGTCATGCTCAGTCCTTTGAAAAACACAGTCCAATAGATTAACTCTTTTTTTCCGTTAGCTGCAGGTCAATAGTTTACAAATCACCTAATTTAAATCAAAACCCCCATACTTATATTATGGAGTGCTCATTATCGTCATTATCGACTTGGCACATTAAAAGAATAATGCCTTCAGGACACTTCCCTGTGGAACCCCACGAATCCCAATTAAGGTTGCCAACATCCTGTTTTCAAAATTCAAATTCATTAAAACGGGATCAAACTTTCATGGATGCCTTACTACAATAGTGTAAAATTCTCATTATTTAAGTTGTATTTCAATTAAAATCCTCTTTTCCCTGTGCTCCTCTGTCCTTCAGCTCTCCTTGTCAAAACGGAGGCACATGTACAGACAGCCCTGGTTCCGCAGCCTCCTCCTCCTGTTTTTGTCCACCTGGATTTTCCGGAGATTTCTGCGAGATCAGCGTTGACAGCTGCCAGCCTAACCCCTGCCTCAACGGTGGCAACTGTACGAATCACGGCCTGGCCTTCACCTGTCTCTGTCCGCACGGCTTCACTGGTTTTACGTGCAACGACAACAGCAGCCTGTCGCCCTGCGCCGGCCAGCCGTGTGCCAACGGCAGCACCTGCGTCGGCCAGCCTGACGGAACCTTCCGGTGTGTTTGCCAGAAGCGGTTTACAGGTCCCACATGCTCCCTGCAGCACAGACCGAAGGCCAAGCCTAAGCCTGCCAGTGCCAGGCCTGCGGACCGCAAGGCATTTGCACTGACCCCGCAGCATTACTCGCTTCCTGCTCACGCCTTCCACAGGCTCCTCAGGCCGCCAGAGAGAGACCTGCTTAAGATCACCCTGAAGGAGACCGTCCACTCCCCCGGTGTCCTCGTCACCCAGGGTCAGCTCATATGCTTCGGCATACTGGCCCTGCTCACCTGCCTGGTCATCCTGGGCACCACAGGCATCGTGTTTTTTGGCCGCTGCGAGACGTGGCTGGCTAACGCCAAGTACAACCAGCTTGTTCGGCAGCAAAGGGAACACCTGCTGAGGGACACCGGCGGTAACCAGGAAGAGTCGGAGCACTCAGTGAACATCATCCTGCCGGAGAAGATTAGACTCACGAGCTTTGGGAGACACTACACGTCCATTTGATTAAATTGTCTCTTCCCCCGCTCTGGCTGGAAGGAGCTTAATTTGAATGTCTTAAAATTACAACAAAATAAATAAACCATGACTGCTGTACATTGAAGTTAAAATTAAAGATTCTAAATGACATTGGTATATAACTGAATGTACAGTCGCCCTGACTGAAGTGGACAAACATCAGATCATAAATGTGCTTTAAATCTTAAAAGATAAATATTTTAAAATGAATAATGATTTAAAAAAACATACTATGTTCTAACATACAGCATCTTGATGGATAGATTAAAACAAAGATGACACAGTGAATTTCTTCGACAACTGAAAATCCAACAAACAAAATGTTGTTGTACTGCTCTGTCACAGGCAGAGGATGACACTTCTTTCAGTATTTGTAATTCAACTCATGATGCCAATGATTTTTCATTTATGAACAAAATGAAATGTCAGATTTTATTACCATTTCTAGAGCTGCAATGACCTCCAGAAAATTACCTGGCAACTATTTTGATTATATATTCATAATTTCAGTCTTTTGTGAAAATGTGAAACATTTGCTGCTATGATGATGAAACTGAATGTCTTTTGGCTGTAGGATACAGGCTGTAGGATATTTTACTGAACTGATCATGTTATTGTTTTCTGTTCTGTAAATTAAATTATAATTAAATAACTTTGAGCTGAGAACACCCCCAACAAATGGGGACATACTGTGAATTTCCATTACATAAATACACATAGTGAGTTTGTACATATGTGTGATAAAAACGTGTATTACTACATTCCATCCAAAACAACTGGAGTTACAAATACTAAATGTTATAACTCAGTATAATGTATTTATGTACCTGGAAGAAATAATGTTCCCCAAATAGCATTCAATTAGCTTTGTAGATGCATCACTGATTTTAAAGGGATATATGTAGATGTCAAACACATGGACTGTTTGTACTGAGCAATATGGAAAAAAAAACTATTACATTTGAATTTATTTTAAGTCCAGATACTTTTGAAAGATTTGGTCTAAGTCGTTTTTTGAGCAGAGAATGACAGTATAAAACATTTTACAAATCTGAGGCAGGCGAAGGATGTGTTAAACCTCCTCATTGTGCTTTCACAAAGCAATAGATCCTTAAATATACTGACCTTTTGTTAAATTGCAAGAATTCTTGACATTGTTGTACTTGTTAGTTCTCAGTTCCTGGAGAAATGCCACCTCCTGGCTTTGGTGCAATCTGCTTGAATACCTGCCATCAATGTCTTCACGCCTTCATCAGCTCTAATAAGATTTTCCCAGCACTGCTTCTTACTTGGACATTTGGAATTTCACAGAAAGCCCAGCATGTGCCTGTGGTGTCACCCAGTAATACAAAATCAAACAAGTGTCACACTCGTGCTTATTAATCTGCAGACTAGATATCAAAAATCTCACGACTCAAATCCATAAACAATGATTGCAGGTGGCATTTCTACAGGCAGGACTTTTTAGTATTGATTCCAAGTTTACGATCCTTGTTGTGCCAAATATTGCCTGATGTTTATTTTACGTTTTTTATTAAATATATATGTATAACAAAACTTTGCTGATTTTAGTCCTGTATTTAATTTATATCAAAATCTTTCTTTCATTAAAGTGCACCAGATTTAAACTGAGGCCACACTCTTCTGCACATCTGTGGTTTTCACAGTTGGTCATCCACCCTCAGCAAATGCTCGACATGCCACCATGACCTGCTCTGGAATCAGTGGAACATCTGCTCGCCTGTTCAGAGCCAGCTCACTGAATCGCCCCCTGAATGAAATCACCACACATCCACTGTCCCCCACTGTAAGAGACAGTCTCTGTCTCCACCTTGTGGTGCCGGTTATCAATGAAAAGTTATAGTGTTATCTGATACTTCTTATAAATTCATCATCGCATTATGATGAAGAGCTTCTCCGGCTATGCAGAGGCAGACTGCCTGTGTAGACAGGTGAGGCGTCACTGGGAATTACCATGTCATCAAAGTATGAAGTGATGAGGGACAGTAATTATCTTCTTAAAATCAGATGGACACATTTCTTAAGAACACATGATAAAAAAATATGTTATTAACAGTTTGAGGTAGCTCTGATTCATCTCCTGTACATTTTCAAAATGCGTCATATAAAACCTGATTGGGCTGCAGGCCTGAGTGAGGGGGCACAGTGTTGAGCAGAGTCTGCCATGTGACGACACCATTAACTTGTCTTGTCTTGTCTTGTCGAGTGCAAGAAAAGCCAGAGAGCGCCGGGCAGGCTGGCAGTCCAGTTTGGTTGTCAGACAACTAAAGCATATTGCTACCAACTATGATTGATATTCCCATTGACCAAATTTGAAATGTTGTCCTGTTGATTGATCAAATATTGCTTTAATTTCATTTGAAACCTTGATATTTAAAACTCAGTTTGCTATAAACTGCATCTCACAGATTTCATTTCAAGCAGACGCGAGTGGGTCAGCTGTTCTGCTTTCATGTCACTCTACAGAGGAGCCAACAGAGAGCAGTGCTGCTGTGGGTAGATTCCTGCCCGCTGTACTTCAGCCTCCGTTTAAAAGGTCTAGAGAATGCATGTGGTTGCTCACTGTGACCACGAGGTGTCATCCTGCCTACAGAGGACCGGGGAAATGCAGTGGTGAGATTTAGAAACGCTGGATTTTAGAGTCAATTGTGACTAATTTACTGTTACCAAATATCACCGGAGCAACTGTGATTCCTAGATGCTGTATTCAAGATTGTTCCCGATTCATATTTTCTACCAGTATCATTCGGTAAAAAAGAAGAAGAAGAAGAAGAAGAAGAAGAAAAAAAGAACTTAATTGATGTGATTACAATTTCCCCATTTTCTGTTTTTTATTTTTTTTTTTATTTTCTTATGTCCAGTGATACAGAAACTGTTACAGACGAGGATGATTCACGCCCACCCCATTTTCTATCTCCAGTTCCGCTGATGAGCTATTTCAGTTCAGTGTTCGAGTGACATTTTAGTGTTTTTTTTTTTGTTTTCTGCCATAGCCAACCATTGCTCACTCCAGACTGAACATTATTGGAAAGCGTCTCTGGGACCCCTGCTGCGTTACCGAAAGTCCCTGACCTTCAAAAGCAGCCTTAAAAATCTGTGGCTGGTCGAGGAGCTTGGAACAACGGGGATCAGTTACATGGGTAGACAATGTTAGACTGTGTATTAGTATTGAATCAGCATGGGTTGTGCATGGATAAGTCTTTTTTCTAGATGCTGTTAAATCACTTCAAATAAAGTTTTTTTGAATAACACCTCCAGTTCTCTCGATTCCAGGAAGAAATGTCCATGGGTTTTATGTCTCCCCATGTTTGTTTATACCAGTAAAAAGATGATTGCTTGCAGAGTTTTTAAATGTTCACATGCAGAAACTAAATGAGGTTTCACTTTGTCCTGAGGCCCACCACTAGATAGTCATCTGTGGAGTTATGGCCTTGAGGAGGGAAGGGCCCCTCACCTTCAATGCTGACCAGAGAAGCTATAAAAAAACACACCTCAGTGGACTCAAGTCCCCTTTGAGTCATAAAACAAAATCAGGGAAAAAAGACATTTCCCTCCCCGAAGCCTGAGACCCTTTAACCCTTAGTTCCTGTGCCTCGCCGCTGACGGATGAGACCTAATATCCATGGAAAATCACACATGGAAAGAATCCAGATCCAAACTGTTCCAGTTGGGGTTTGTTTTCAGGGGTGCACACTGGACACACTGGGAGTTTCACAACATTTCAGAGAAGCAGGTACCACTCTGTCAATCTGTCAGCTCTGCACACAGCGAACGCTCTTGAGTGTTCAATGTGTTCCAGATGAGCAGAAAGGTAAGGCTGTGAAACCCAGACACTACTGATGACACTACACTTCAACACTCTCTTACTGGCTCCCTGACTGTTTGGCTTGTGACCAGTTGCATTCGGCAGATCGGTTATTTATTATCAGGACAGCAACAGTGAAAATAGAGAAAGCAAGATGAGGTGGTCTTACGTAATATCACTATATCAATAATAATAATCAGATTTCAGATGATTAATCTGATGATAATTGATGATTGAATGATTAATGGATAGTGTTTAATATACTGACTAAGTGATTAATGATGTAGGTTTAAAGTCATTACTCTCTATCGCTGGGCTATTAAATATCATTCAACAGTAAGGTTCCTCCATTGTGCATCAACACTGAGTGAGAACCTGCAGCAGAACGCGAGATTACCTGAAAATCAGGGATTGAACACAGAGGAGGGATGTGATCCTTCTTACCCCACATCTGAGAAGCTGCTCCACTCCAACATCACAGACATCACGTGACAGCCAGTTTGCAGCAGGCGAGGCTGTGATTCATACCCAGCGTGTTTCCTGGTAAAAAAAAAAAAAAAACCTTTACTGACAGTGAGCATCCTTAGGGAGTCCTAAAGCCCTGTAGTGTTGTGTCTACACAGATTTATGCCCCATTTGTGAATGTGCCTCCTCGCTGGGGGTAAACCGCTCCAGACTCCAGACTCGACCATGAATAATGGCACAAGTTGAGGCAGGGGGGGTCAGTGTCATGACTCCTATCTGAGGGTTGGGACTCTGGGTATTGACTGTATGATTCCAGATGTAATGAAGTCTCAAGGGGAGCGATGGGTCAGTGCTACATCACTGCAGAGTTTCAGTTTCAGTATGTGCACTAGTTTCCATGGGAATTCTGAGCACAGTTAAATGCCTCCACTCGTAACACTTGGAGCGTTAAGCCGTGAAAACATTTGTGTTTAGACCCTTATAGGTGGATATATCACTCAGCATAATAGGATCAAGTGTGATTATCCTCACTTAATTGTAGGAGGTCAAAGGCTTAGGAAGGGGCTGTGGAGAACAAAGCACGGCTTCTTCGCTGCAGCATTAACCAGAGACCTATAATCACCATCTATACAGTTTTAAAAGAGGCTGACCACTAATTAGATACGACGCACTTCAGCCTGATCGCAGGGATCGAACCAGATTTTTGTTTCAGGAAAAACCTCAGTGAATGAAAAAGACATTGAGTAGAAGACAGTGTGTCAAAGAGAATACTGCTGAAGGGAGATTTCTGTTGCTCTTCACTTTGAAAATATGTCCCTCTTGTTGCCAACCGGCATTAGAATATTCCTTGAACTGAAGTTCTGTTCTAATACTCAGTCAGTGAGGATTTCTCTCATTTTTAGAGTTATTTCATATTTTCTGCTTCATGCACAATTTTCAGATGCTGCATTTTTTTTCTGGAGGAGTCCACGGGAGGCCAGTTGTTCTTTACTGCTCAGGAAATTGAACATTCATCCTGTTTGTCTGCTACATGTATGAGACTGTGAAATCTATACACTGCATTGCTCTTATTCCAACAACAAAATAAGGAGCAGGGCAGCAGACCTGCACGACACAAAAAATGGGAATGTTTTATGCAATTTTTTTTAAAAAAAAGGTCGAGTAGATCAAAGCTTTTTATTGTATGAAAAATATATCCATAAAACGTAACAATATTTACAAAACAGTTGAGAGCAGCAGCTCCACTGTGATCTCCAGTAAGGGAAACATCAGTATCGGTTCTCTGGACTCAGCCCGTTTAAAAACCGAACTTCACAACAGTACTGAGGAGCACAGTGATGCGCAAAACTCACCATCCCGGCGGGTTCAATGAAGGCGCATTTACACTCGGAGAAGAAATAAAAACAGAACTTTTGACGCACAAATACTTTTGTTCATTCACAAAGAAATTGTCTAAACAAAGCCTCTTTTTTTCTGAGTGGATCCTAACAGGGTGCATGTGTCCAACACGACACGAAGGAGCCTACATTAGTACAATCCGACAATGCAGAAGAAATTACTTTGATCCAATCATATAAAAAAATAAATACACTTAATAAACCATTAATGAGGGAGACAGACTATCTATGTGGAGTTATAATACTGAAAAATTCTGCAGCATTGTTTCGTTCTGTCTTCGTCACAGCGTCAGTGGAGAGGTGCAAATGAACCTACACATGGAGAACTAGATTACTGGACGTGTCCAGCCTCCCTCTGTATTGATCCAGCCAGTCTCTGAGCTCTGAGATCCGGTAGCCCTCGGGTCCTCTCCCGCCCTGGTAAACTATCTTTCCCTCCTGTAGGATGTAAAGTCTGTCGAAATAGGCTCCGTACGCGGCGTTGGAGGAGTTCTCCATGCTGTCGACGACCACCGGGCAGCCGGGCACCTCCAGGCGCATCAGCTGCGCCGCGTTCAGCCGGTCCTCCAGACACCGGTGCCTGGGGATCTGATAGGGCGCGTCGGTGCTCATCCAGCCGTCGGAGGGGTGCGCTTCCTCAATGTACACAACTAAAGAGTCCGCGATGTCTGCGTTCTGTTGCACGACTCCCTGGAAAGCCTTGAGCCGCGCCATGAACGGCGGTCAGGTGCAGCTGCCAAAGTTGAGGATGAGCGGTCTCTTGTCCTTCGCGTAATCGAGAATCCGGCTGCGCCGCTGCTCCTGCAGCTCCACAACTTCGGTGTTGGGCGCCCCGTGTCCGAGGTGCGCCGCCTTCAGAAAGTCCAGCTTGTGGCCGTGCCACACAGCTTTGAGGGACTCCAGGCTGAACAGGCGATTGGAGTCGGATATGCAGAGAGGAGGATCAGTGGCGTCGCCCTCCTGCTCCTTCATCCTGAAGAAGACCCTCTTCCTAATGCAAATAAAGTCAAGCAGCCAGAACATGACCGCCGCCACCAGGAACCGGGGCAGCAGCACCAGGCAGACTATGGCGTTTTTAATAGCTTTGATAGTATTCATTATGACCACAGGGCTCTTGCGCTGCGCACGATCTTGTGGGTTTAAGTTGGGTTACTTGCAACTTCCCCTCTTTTTATAGCACCGGCAGATTTGAATGAATCACACCCCGCCTCCAAACTGGGGCCGAGGCCTCACATGGTGGGGATTACCTTCTGTCAACTCCACAGCTTTGAGTCACAGCCAAAAGCCGAGGGTGCGCCACAGCAGTGCGTCGTTTGGACAGCGCCGGGTCTGAGCGCAGGCTATAAGGACCCTGTTCAATGTGCACTATTTAAAACTACACGCTGTCACGGTGGAGGTGCGATGAGCGACATCCTTCAAGTTTTCAGTGATATGATGTGTGAGAGGCGCGTAAAGTTGATGCATCAACAGCAATGATGAGAGCAGAGCATTTGAGCAGATGCTGCCACTCTTTTAATCTACTCCAATTAAAGAATTGGCCTGTGTCATTGTCCCCAACACAGCAGGACGGTTTGTCCTGATGACATGTCACATTACTCCACACCAATGCTCATGTGAGAGATAACACGATCATATCACATCCAAATGAGCCGAAAATGATTTATAATTCATACTCCATCACAGTGGGGTCTGTTCAGAAGCCCAAGAAATTAAAAAAGGAATTTTTTCCAGTTTTCCAGGAGTGACCGGGATAGATTGTGGTGACGTCAGAAATTTTCTTTCTTAGAATCGGAGGTTCTTCTCAGATTACAAATTAATCTCAGCTTCTCAACTATTTGTTTCCCATGTGGCCGTAATCCTCTTCCTCAGGTGCTCTAGTGCGTCAACTAAAGTAACATTTCAACAAAAAAAAAAAAAACCTCCGAAACACGCACAAGGATGCACTAAGCTTCCTGGTGGGGTGAGGGAACACCGGCCCTCTGCTGCTCTCGAGCACCTCAGGATATGAGTCTGAACACACACACACACACAAAAAAAAAACATTTGGGGCAAAAAGAAATAGAAATGTCCCAGGCTTTGCAGTTCCATCTATCAAACTGTGCGTTGATGTGGCATGTGCTGCGGCTCAACATAGTACACGCACACGTGTGCGTCAGCAGTACAGTAGGTATGCTGAGACAGTGTGCACTGGCTGTATCGTTAGACACCTCATAAAATCACGTGACACCTCATACATATGATGCTAACTCCCAGTTCAGCTGACTCCAACTATGAGGCGATGTATGTTGATGTAGTACATGTGTGTAGATTACATGTACATGTGTGCGTTTGTTCCATTAAATCATGTGCAGCGTACTTTACAACACCCTGGCACTTTATGTGAGCGCCACATGTGTGAGAAACAAACCCGGGCCAGCGTGACATGTGCGTCATGTGTGCAACACCTGAGTCTCCATTGTGAGTCTGTGCTGCTCCTCAGGGGGTTGGTGGGATCTCAGACATCGTACATACGTGCCGCACGCTTACCGAGATGTTGAACATTACTTGGCGGAAACTTTGGACACCTCGTACTTCACCCTAACGCCACTTTTTCAATAATCAATTTAGTGACGTGTGAGCGTTGCGTAATCTCTAGTGATTGTGATTGCAGGCAACTTCAAAATTCATGCCGACAATGTCGCTGCATTTAAGCTTTCTAACCGGTTTTGTGAGAGCCCTTTTTGTCAAACAGCTTGATTCTGAAGTACAATCTTTTAATTCAGTCCTGAATAAAGAGGGTCCTAGAAATGTCTCTCCTCCGATGAAACATGTTGTGTGAGCTCTTCATTGAACCCGCCTTTGAAAAAAGTCCATCCAAGTTCGTTATCGCTATTAAAAATTAAAGCTACACGTTTCTGTATCTTCCATTAATCGAACACATTAACGTAGTCTCGTAATCTCGTTTTTTTTTCCAAGTGAAGATGCTATAATCTGCAGTGACCTATCATTCACCTGAAAACCATTTATTTATTTATTTAAGTGTCGCTTTGTATTGAAATAAGATGTTCCCTACAGAATTCAAACGGGGGGAAAAAAAAATCAGAGAATACATGTCTCAGGACGAAAAGGTGGAGTGTACGTGTAGAAGGCACTGACGAGGATGTCAAGGGAGGCTATGGTTATGATGACCAACGTGATGTAAACAAAATTGTGGAATTGATATGTTACATCCTGCCTCTGCCTGTGGAACCAATCCTCACGGGAATCCTCTGGGGGATTGGTTGCTGCTGGGAACGCTTCTGAGCAGACAATCTCTAGCATGTGTGAATGAAATACTGCAGAGTGAGGCCAGACCGAAGTCTCTGGAGATCCTCGGCCGGCCATGTCTGAGAGCGAGGCCCGCCACACCACATCCATTATCACTGTAGGAATAACACTGAAAAAGTGATCTCAGGTAAAGAAAATAACTTACAACATTCAACTGCCTTGTCACATAATGTTTTCATCAAGAACTCACTGTTGTCTATAGATTTATTTAGTCAGGGCTGAATTGAGCGAAGCAAAGTTTCTCCTCCTCCCATCTTTTTAGCCGTCTCTCGCTTCTCAGCTGTTTAAACTCCCAACAGCCAGTTCAATGCAGCAATCAATGAGTGACCCACCTCCTCTCCCACACCACCTCAACTCTGAACACCAGGTCATGTCCGTTCAAACCATCCAATCAGAAGCTATTTATGAGACGCCCCAACTTGATGCTCCGCGCCTCATCACCAGTGTCCGTGCTGCACGGAGGAGCCGCCTTCACATCTGAGGCATAGGAGCGCTTCTGTGGCGTTCCTGCTTCCTGTTAGGATCCAAGCATCAAAGCCTATTGCTCTGATCACAAGAACGTATTTCATCATTGTCACTCATCTCTTTTGAATGGATTGAACTTGTCTGTGCATTAGGAATCATCCTGCGGTGAGAGCCGACATGTTTTGAGTCAGTTGTCAACAGTTGTCATCATGCTTAACAGGAACAGATGGTAATGTTTGCCAAAAGCCAGAAACAAACGCTCGCTGATTGTTGACGCCAAAAGTCTTTTTTGTAATAACACCACTTCCTTTTCTTGATGCTGGGGGGCTGCAGGGCTGGTGGAAGTGACTAAAGCTTGTGTTTGTCTTGGGAGGATAACATTCATCCACTGTACTTACTGCACATGCTAATTTTACAGATACATACCATCAAATGGAAAAAAATACCTCACTGAGCTGTTGGCCTTTTGAACCCCAGGATCAAATCTCTTGATTTTTTTTTTCCAATCAGCTTTTTATCGATGTTTGAGCTGTCTGAAAACACAGACACTGGAGTACTCCAATTACGGACTATTTTCATCATCATGTTGTCGCCCAAGGACTTGAAAGGCAAAAAATAAAGTCCTGCCACGCCTCTCTCAAAGTAAACTCATATTTTTAATCCCTGCAGTCATTATACCTCCGCTTTTGTCAGATCCAGCACATGCCGTGTGTTAATTGTATTTACCATGGCTCTGTTCCATGTCAAATTCTTCTACTCGCCAACAATTTTTTACGGTTTCCTGAGGCCGCAGACAGTAGCATGTTGTTGACTGTATTGCACTTTTTTTTTTTTTTTTTCATGCATCTCTGATTACAATTTAAGACATTTTGACTGTGCTATTCTTCAGAGTTTGAGAGGTCTCAAGATAATGGGGGAAAAAATCATAGTTGGCATTTCCAAGGGTGATCTCTGCCCCGTTTGATTTATAGAGCTCAATATCACATACTTGCTTCAGGGTGCTCAAGGATATGAATTGGTTACAGCATTGAAAAGGATGACGGGGAGAAAAAAAGGAAGAGAAGTACTCCGAAGTGAGGACTGAATGCAAACAGAAACTATCTGACTGCAAATTGAGATGATAATAATCACATAACAGTAAAACTCCAGAGCTTAAAATTATAGTCATTACTCCAATTACCGCTAAAGAGGGCTAAGCCACATATTAGATAATAAAGCGTGTGGCACACAGTATATAGTCATTACACACACTGGTGGTTAGAAATCCATGGCTGTGGTCTTGTGTATTGCAGTGTTGTGCTCAGGGTCTGCGTCTGTGCTCAGCAGGGATGCTACATCTGGACACACATTACTGGCTAAATGCCATTCACTGGTCTGCTCCGCCAAGCTTCCTCGACAAAAGCATTCCACGTTTAGTGTGCACACACTGTAGTTTATTGCTTAAGCCCTAATCTCCTGTTACAGTAAATCCCTGTCATGTTTGACTGCAGGGTGGCCCCAAGACATGTAGGGGAGATGTCACCCGTCTGCAGCCCACAATGCCATGACTCAGACAGCAGACGACGAGGGAGTCGCACAGGAAAGTGATATCTCAGTCAAATATGTGTCTCGGTTCATTTGCCTGCAGGTGAAGTTACGAGCCGTATCACGTACAACAGTAAGGCGATAAGTCAAAAGGCGCATGTGTGTTTTCATCTGCAATGCACCCAAAAATTATACAAAGATTGTGGTCGCACTTTTAGGCACAATTTTAATTTTAATTAAAAAAAAACAAAAAAACAATAGTTATTTGATGCTATTTTATAGTTCTCACAATGCTTTCTATACATTATGGCATACTTTGTGATTTTAAAACAAATCACTTTAATTATAAGGAGGTGCATTTTACTGGTTAGTAAGCACATCATAAAACCTATACATGAAAAAGAAATTAAATGAGACAAAATATCAACAGAAAAAATTCTGATGAATACAAAAAAAAATCGTCAACTGTTTCAGCATTTTCCTGGTGATCTGATTGTAGCTATAGTATAATAAGTACGTACAGGATACATTTACATTTTATTTCACCATTTCTGCAGAGAAATAAGATCAAAATTAGACATGTCCAGATTAATTTTTGTAGTATTAGTCTTTGTAAGTAATTATCACTGAAACGATTAGTCACTTCATCAACTAGTCAACGGAGAGACAGAAACTCTGGCAACAGCAAATTGGTAAATGTATTAAATCATTCATCAAACTAAAATGTCAAATCCTCCCTTGATTCCTTAGCGTCTAATCTAATCATCTAATTTGGTATCAAATGTGAGAAATTGCACATACCGATATTACTCGTAGCAATTTCAAGATGTCAGCTCAGGCAAAACTGTGGTTATAGGAAGATTTCATGAGCTTCTCGTGTTTAATAAACCATATTCCTTCAAGCTAAACTTTGTTAATATTCTGTTTAGCTCACATTTAAACAGGTTTCAGCGGATTGCAAATATGTTTGTATGTGTGAACCTTGGCTTTACACAACATTAAATGAGGTTGCTTGCTTCATCATTACCATTAGTTTATGAGGGCAGCTCATGGAGACTGGGGGGCAGAGAGATGAACATTGTGGCTGCAATGAGTTCAACAGCTGACTCATCATTCCCGGTTCTGCCATTCTATTTCTCAGGAACACATTTTAACATGTGCGTTATCCTTTTTTTTTCTTTTTTGGGGTGGGGGGGGGGGTCTGCAGTTCTTTCACTGTGAGGCAGTCTCGCCCTCCCCCAATCCGTACCCTTCCATTTTTCTTTCTTTACCCTCTGCCGCACAGAAACAGTATTAACACTCTATTATCTAAACCCTCTTTACTTTCTCACAGCAAGAAAACAGAAGTGCTTTGATGGAAAAAAGGCTCACCTGCTGTGTCTAAATTTGCTTTGAGGAATTACTCTTTTGTTGTTGCGGCTGAAAAACCAGAGTTGCAATCTAACCTGCTTACTTTCTACCTCCTATAAACGTTGCTGGATTCTTGGCAGCAGCGCCAGGTTCATCTGAGGACAATGCAGAACTGGGAAAACAGCCCTTTTTTCTGCTGCTTACTTATTGAGATGGCAGGGTTCCAGAGACCACAACTGATGGAATATCATAAACACTACTGGCTGTTTCTCTTTCAAGTCACTGATATCTCTCTCCTTGCCGCTGAATAGAATAGAGGATAAAAATCTACCTCTTTTCCCATCCTCTGCTTCACCTTCCACGACCCCATCTAAATCAAAGAGCACTAGTGTTCATGCTCAACTTGAATGAACTGCTTTTGCCTGCCCTGTGGGCTGTTTGTATCTCAGCAACTGACGGGCCAATGAGAGGTGGACTAACATGTTATAACAATCCGTTTTATCTTGCCAGTCACTCGAGAGACTTTTACACCTCGGGACATTTCCTTTCACCATCAGAGCAGCGAGCCCGACCATTAACGGCTCCGACAAGCTAGATCAGATAACTAGCTGTTAAACTAGACAAATTGCAATTTCTACACAATTGCCCTTGTGAGGTACTGACTTTAAAAGTATTTCCAAAATTGAGTGAGGGAATCTGGAAACTGTAAGCGTTGCCAAACCTGAGAGAACGACAAAGTGTTACTGATACTGACGGACTATACATTCAGTCAGTGTGTTGGCAGCGCCACGTCTGTACTGTAGCTGTAGGGTTCATGATAGGGTTACAGAAATAAACAGTGGAGAAGTTTATATCTGTCCGTCAGTAAAATAGCACCAGCCTGAGACAAATCTATAAAAGAGGACACCTGATCCGTTGTAGGTATTTCATGAGGACACCATCTTGTCTTGTTTACAATTTGATTGCAACAAAACAAGCTGTTTACTGAATGGCCATAAACGATGCTGCCGACACGTCTGACAGATAGGGAAGTTCACAACGCTAGCTCAAGATGTGGGGTGTTTCCCAATAGGAAAGTCACAAGTGGGCACTAATAGAGGCAAATTTGATCTAAGTGGTGTGAAGAGAGGCTAAAACATCCTGTGATTTGAAATGGTTTCGTAACTTTGTTCTCCTCTTGGATCTTCATACATTTATTTGAGAAATATACAGAGGCAAAGGAAAGAAGGCGGATCTGGAGGGTAATAACAAACAGAATTGAGTTAGTACTGAGGTCAGTCTGTCTGAGATGAACACACACACACACACACACACACACAGTTGGTGCACGCTAGTTAGCTGCAGCTAATGTCTGCACAGACGGCACGCTGGCTGTTTGGGGGTGAATTAAACCCCCGGCTGTGAAAAAGACCCCAATGCTCGAATAGCAGAAGAAATAAATCAGCTCCCTGCTCTGTCTGACCTCAGGGCAGCACAAATGTTACCTTATGGTGGCTCAACATCTGTGTCCACATCTGCATCTGCAGTTACTCTGTGACATATCGCTGCAGACGGGCCGCAGGCTTAAATTCTACATGAGTGACGGCTGGATTCTGTTTGACTGCTTCAGTTTCAGGGTCCTGTTAGTTCTGCTGAGTCACTGTCACACCTCAGGACTTACTGAGACACCTGATGCGGACAGAGCCGCGTTATTCGTGACACCTTTCTTGTCACGACAGGTCAAAATGTATGCTGTGAAGAAGGCCTATAGGTGGCAGTGGTTGGACAATAGCTGTCCGTCTCTGCTCTGGCTGCAGAGGGATGATTTTGGCTTGGCCTAGTTTCTGCTGGTTTACATCAGTGTCATTTATTTGTGTCAACTTTTGCATCTTCCTATTGATATAAAAATTATAAAAAGTTTTCTTTTATTTGAGACAGAAATGTTGTTTTATTTCTTCCTGGATTGATCTACACACACGCTCACTTTAAAGACTACAGCTGTCCTCTGACCGGTAGTGCATTTTGACATATTGTGCAAAGACTTTGCACCACACAAACAACGTTTCATGTCTGTTTCGCAGACATCGACACCGTCTGTGGTTTGTGTGGTTCCTGGCAAGTCTTCACACAACTTAGCGTCTCCAATTGTCGCTGCCCTTATTTGCACTCGCCGAGTAATGATGATGGCGAGCATGTCAGAGGATGTCCTCATGTGGCTTCTTTCACTGCTGCCTGTTTGAGCTTATTAGTCAGTGCCCGTCTGTACAGTCATTGATGCCAGTCCCCAGGACAGATGGTGGCAAGACAGGGTGAGTGAGGAAAAAAAAAAACCTGTGCACGCAGCCGCACATGCGCTCAAATACACAAACTTGTCTCGCTGTGGTATACACACACAGATATTGTATTTCCTAGCCCCCATTCTGATCCTAAAGAATTGGTGCCACCTGCCAGGGCCACAAGTTTTGTTTGTTGTATGTGAGCTGTATGTTTGGCATTTCATTAAAAGAAACGGTTTCCTTTATAACTGAATTTTGTTTGCATAAAATAATTATAAAGACAATGTTAAGCTATACATTTTAGAGGGGCATCTAAAGTCCATTTGTACTTCATTGTAGTCCAGTTAGGGAGAGGAAGTGTGTTTTATTTATCAAATAGATTTTGTTTGTTTTTGTGTGCACGTGTTTAAAAGAATACAAAAGGTTAATGTGTGGTTTGTGTGCTGACCAAAAAACTAAATCCCTCGGAGGAGAATCAAAGCACTGCTGTCCTCATAAGGTCATTGTGCACTCAACAGTGTTTAATAGGATGTGTTTTCTGCCCTGAGTTGTCTCTGCGGGACACTGCTAAAGCAGTGGGACAAACATCAACTGGCAGCATTTGTGATGCTGGACAGGAAGGTGAAGCAGAACATTACAGGCTGAGATCTTCGGGCGAGCAGCAAACTGAAAGACAACAAAAGTAAGATGTAAAGCCTGATTAGCATGGATGTAGAATGGCCCAGAAAGAGCCAGAGCACATATCTCCACAAAGGACACACAAACTTACATATGATCTCATTTTAATGCTCAAAATAAAAATAAAAAGTCCTCTGTAAACCCATATTTTGTTCATAATGAAAGAAAATGGAAAAAGTATTTCTGGATCTGTCCATTAATAAAGAAAAACATGAATTGAATTGGAGGATTATTTTAAAAAACGTGAGAGACCACAGACATGACAGATTTAGCTTATCTTTAATAACATAATTGTCAGAACACACACATGATTTGGCCTGAACACAGGGCCACACACAATGTGGGAACAGTTCCACAGTGACCATCCCAGAGACTTGGGATCTCACAAAAAAACACTACACTACACTACTTGTTGGTGATGCTTCTTGGTCAGCTCACGTTGTTTAGCATTTAAGGGAGAATCATCACAACTTCGAAATAAGTTCAATATTCACATGTCCAGATCGAGGATCTGATCCAACTCCATAAGATTATTTTCTAAACCCCACATACTTAATCGCCTCCAAATGGCTTCCAGTTGGGGAACGCCCCACAATGGTCAGAAGGGGCAAATCGGGTCAAAAAACAGACTGATCCTGATTACAAATTAACAAACACAAAAAACCATAATCTTGTTCGCAGATGCTGAAAAGCTTTGAAAAACTCTTTCAACTTTATACCTTTACGAATTGTATGGATTAATATTTATATATATTTTACATAATATTATCCTCTATTATTATTGCTTAGCTCTTAGTGGTTAGATGAGTGGGTAGATGTTAGGACAAAACAAACAGAGTCCTGTGTGGTTACATACATATAGCATCCTCTTTCAAGGAAACACTCATTATTTCTTTGAATTGGTTTCTGTAGAATTTGAGTGATGACAATAAGATTTTCTCCATTACAGAGGAAAAAAGGCAGTAATGCCACACAAGTGATGACTTGAAGTTGATGCTCACGAGACTCTCAGCTCTGGGCATATTATTTCAAATGTAAGATGATGGATGTTTTTATTATGTGCTATAATTGCAATACACTTTTGGGGGCTTTTATTAAACAGAATGTCATTATGAAAAATATACCCTCAAATTTCTATTAATGTTTGCGGTCACCGCTAACCACTGCTGAAATCTTCATAAATTTGTCATTTTTCAACTATGTGACTTCGCTTCAGTCATATCCAAGATGGACTCAGTTCTACTTCATTCAGAGGAATGAACTCATGACCGAAGGGTATGTTGTTTTTCCTGTTCCGTAATTATGTTATTAGTTTAAAATTGTCAGCTTATTCTCAGTTTAATTAATTTAAATAAATAACATATGCAGGTGTTTGTGTTTTCGGGTAATTTGAGGACATTTAAAAATGAAAGATAAGGAAACATGGACTGAGAACATTTTCTCACTCAACTTGTTAATATATTAATCCTCAAAGTAGAGGGAAGCTGTTTCCTTCAAAACATGTAAAATTTCTTTTAACTGACTTCTTTTTTTTTTTTTTAAGCCAGGATTTACAAGGACTTTCACATTACCAGCCGTTATTGCAATTTATTTCATTTACCGTCATCTGCAGCTCCGAGTGATGTCTTTAATTTTCTTCACCATCTCCCACCCCGTTCGTTTGGTTTTCCTCATTTCCCCCTCTCTCTCACCAATCTGAAACTACACACCTCCTCCCTCCCCATAACTCTCCTCTTCATTATTGCCTTGGCTTTGTAAGACCCCCTGGTGAATCCTGGCATCACACTATACTCCCATTTCAAAGGAATGAAAATGCAGCACTGGTCTGTGCCATCAGTTTGCTCTGTTCCCCCTTTCATCTGCCTGGACATATTAAGACAAGAAATGCGAAGCTCTGCAGCAGCTCCCACATGAATCAGTCCAAGCCCCCCAGTGGGAACGTGTGCTGGTCATTTCAGGTCCCGAGCCAGACGAGGGAGGGAGAGAGAGAGAGATTAAGTTAGAACGAATATGATTGACAGAGGAACAACTTAAAAAGAAACTGAAGGGGAGAGATAGGCCATGTGGCACGTTTGTCTGAGGACACGGCATTTGTTGCTTTCGTGTCCTTGTTTTTTAAGGACACCGTTTTATAATCAGGTGTCTCTGATCCACTGACCGCTCAAATGAAGGAGCGACATTCGAGCACAAGATAAGGCTACAGTCGCACATACAGCAAGATTGTCTACAGAATATTAAAACAGAACAACAATTAAAATACCCGATAGAGCTATGTTAAACAACTGGTAATATCCTGAAAAAGGAAAAGAGGCTACAACGAGGGATAAAGGTAGTCGCTGACAGTCACATTGTAAGGGTTGGGAAGAGAAATCCAAAAACTGATTGTCAGTGTCATCACCACCTATCTCTAGTGGGAATTTAGAGGCTGCACCTCAAGATGCAAACTACTCATCAGCTCAAGTTATAAAGGAGGAAAAAAAGGCAGAAAATCTTCAAGCCCCAATTCGGGCAGTGGGGCTCTCAACAAGTTAATCAGTTAAGCTTGAATAGATCTCTTCATTCAAAATGAATGAATGAGACCAGAATGGGATCCATCCAAAATTAAAACAGATAAAATAAAAACAGAACACTGTGGTTTAAGAGACTGGGCTCAAGGAGAACATACTTTGTTTTTATAGCACTCTACCAATGAGGCAAAGGGCAAGGTGTTCTGGAGCTGTAAAACTAAGGTTAAGAGGAGCCAAGTCTAGCTGAGGTTTTTAAAGTAGAGATAACTGGGGAAGAAAACAAGCAAGGAGTCTACAAAAAGATGCTTGTATGGGCAGGAGGGAAGGATGCCAATGGTGCTCACAACACCCACAGGCCATTAGCAAGGGGCTCTTAAGAAGAAAGTATCACTTGACAAAGTTATGTAAGTAGGGCTGTGGAGAGTATTTAATTATTGTACAAACCAAAAAGTATTCAAGCATGTTAAAGATTGAGACATTTTAATGGGTTATGATGAAAGATCAGGAGTAAAGGCGGAGTAAAGGCGAATAATTCTTTCTATAGTTTCATATTTTTTTTATTTTAGATGTATGCCTATTTCTCTCTCCACTTTATAAAATGATTTAAATGTATATACTTTTCTGACCTACAAATTACCTGTAAAGTGTTTGTTGATTTGTCATCCAAGTATTTCGATCTATATACTATAACCTTCCCAATTAATGATAAAATGTTTTTTTTGGAGCATCGTCAGTCTCCCTGCATTGAGGGTCAATGCTTTATTAAGTCTAGGCATCTGGCATCAGACAGCCACATGGTTTAAACTGCGACTGCTGGGAGTAGTCTGCTATTGGAACAGTGGAAACAGAGGGCAACAAAGTCAGACGCTAGAGATTTTGCAGCACAGGAACACAACACTACTTGATCTTCTGAGACAAGACATTATGCACACACATTGGGCAGTACTAACAACGGGATTCCTACGTGACATTGGCTTCGTGTAATCAGCCGAAATATCATGTATATAGATGCTGTCGTGTTTCATCTGATATAATTTGGAACTAGACAGTAGCACCCACTGAAGCTGCTCCACTGTATCAAGGTCCTGATGATACACCCACTCTACAACTCCTCATCTATATTTATATAATCGTATTAGTAATTAACCAAAATGTACCAGAAATGTAGTTTATGTTTGGTCCATGTGCCATCAACTAACATGGAGGAGGCAGGGAGGTTTATGACCTGTACTGCAAGGGGCAGTGAGGACATTTTAGGATGACTGTTATGAAACTCATCATCATCATCATGTTGTCTACCTTTACGTTCACTCTTTGGCTTTGACTGTAAATGGTAAAGAGGCAAAGACCCATAGCACCCCCCACTTCTCTCTACATAGGCCAACTGACAGGCAGGACAGTTCACTGACTCAGCGAAGAACAGTATTTTAGGGGCACAAAATATGCAGCAACTCTCTGACAAGACTTGCCTTTACAGTATGTCTTACAAAAGAGAGAGAAAACAAACTTCTCCGAACATGAGTTTCAGTCTGGCAGAGGATGTTGTCGATGTCCTCTGCCACCTACACAGTCTGCACAGAAACTTTTTGTTCAAACTATCACATCCTGACAGTCTGGTTGCATAAGGAGTCACAACGAGTCCACTTTCAATTTGTGATTCCATATTTAATGTGTTTGTGGGGGAGGTGAGAGGTTTTTTTAAGGAGTAAACACCTACCTACGTACCAGCCAATGTGTTAGAGTTGTTTGAGAGGACAAAAAAAAAAAAAGAGAGCGCCATAAGGAAACATGCAAACTAAGAAGTGAACTGCAGACGACTGAACAACAGAGGATAAGTAAATTCACTGTAAACGGACGATCAAACAGGTTTGTTGGTTTGTCAGCAGGATTAGCCAAACTGTGTTGAACAGATTTCCCAAGGAATTATTCATATGATATATTTAAACAAATGTAATCGGGCGCAGCTTTATTGCATTCAAGGAGACTGTTTGGCCTTTGGCTGACTGTCACAGCTAAACATGGCAATAATTTGAATGTGCTTACAGGTCTATTGTGTCAGAAAGTTCTCAGGTCAGTGGTGGGAAGAGTATTATGTTTCTTCATGTGTGATTATACATTTCATACTCATGCATATTGTGAGCGTCCACAGTGTGCGTCAGTGCACTGATTATGCATCACATTTCAACCCAGATCTGAGGAAAAAAAAAACAAACACTGTATCCTCTGTTCAGCCCTGAGCACATTGAGAATGTATTGTATGTTTGAGAAGAAACAGAAAAACCAAAACAGATTTTATACTAAGTCTGTGGTGGTTTTGCCACAAACTAACCCTGACAAGGTAAATTAAATGACAGACGATAAGAAGAAAGGAAAATAAAAACCACAGTTACACCTGGTTAAAAAAATTAAAGTGCTATGTGTTGCCAGATTCAAAGTGTGATCCGAGTGTGATCGGGCCTGCCAGACCTCCAGAGGTAGTCTGGCTCACGCTGACCAGATCTCGCCCCGGGTCTGCCAGGTGTAATTTAATGCAATCCATTCAACGTGTTTCTCAGATTTGTAACAATGCAGATAGGACTTACAGGAACTCATTTTCTAATCCCCTCAAACTGCATGTCTTAAAAGATCTGTAGCTACATTAACTGCTATGGCACCATATTATTTTTCATCAGTTCTGTATCCTCCTGCAAGAGCCAACCTCCTTCCCCATCAGGGAATGAAAATACATGCAGAGAATTGGTTTGCAGTGTCGATAATAACATTCTTAATGAGCAACCATGCATTTATTCCATTTACTTGCCAGTACTATGCATGTTTTCATGCATGCCCTTCCTTAAAGGATGAGGCATAGTTCTGTGAATAAGCCATTCAATTTTGATGTGGATGGAAATCAAGCATAGTGTCTGAAAACAAATGACAAACAAAAAAAGCATTGAACATAATATTTCACTCAGTATATTCCATCATCTAAAGTGATGGCCTTATTTGGATCCATCCTGTCTGCAACAATCAGATCATGTCATGTACTGTGGAGTCCTGATGAGTGTTTGATGTTGTATTTAAAAACTAAAATGGTCATCTCCATGGAATTCTTGTTTTCTGATGATTATTTTATCTTTATGTTTGGCTGTAACGGCACTTACACACTGTATAGCTATACTGTCTGTAGCAGGAAATGCTTGTGCATCAAAACAGCATACATTAAATGTTGATTCATGCTTTCCATTTTCGTGTAAGCCGGCTAATTGCATATAGTTATGTTACACTTCCGGTGCCTATGGCCTTTTGCACTGGAGGGTGTTGCACAGATTATTTTGACTTTTCTGGAGGCTTATAAACCTGCAGACAAAATTACTTTACGGGATCACTGGTATCATCCACATCCTGATTTTGCACTTCATTCAGGAGCAATGTGACTACGGCTGTGGCCATGCAAAAAGTCACTGGGATTTAACGCTGACGCAATGCAGTATTTTTGGTTTTCCTGCTGCTTCTGTTGCACCGGTTGCCACGGAAATAAAGCCCCCTTTTTACATCCATGTCATCGGTGCACTTTTCATTAGGAGTGAGATGACCGGATAACTTGCGACTGCCTACTGTTTATACAACATGGGTGTGCGTCAGTGTTTGTGTGTGTATATGCATCTGTATGCATGTGTGTCTCTTGATTAGCCGTGTCCCTGTGCATCTCTGTCTGCAGTCTAGTCTCTCTCCCTTCTCTGCTGCGAATTATAAATGACATTTCTCTCATTTTTAGACCTGATACGAGTCCAAGTTGACTCAGTCGCATCTCAGATCTTACTTGTTGACATGCTGGGAGCAGGCGGGAGGCAACGGAGCAAAGCAAGCTAATGCCGAGCGGAGAAATACAGGGGGAGAGAAGGAGACAGAGAGAGAGGGAGGCTACACAGCAGCAGGACTCAGCTGTGTATTTGCCATTTCATCCACCCAAAGTTCAGCCGAGGACAGACTCGTACACTCGCTGCCTTGAGATTAGCCACAGTTTTTTTTAGGAGGCAGCAGACAGGAGAGGAGGGTGGATTTCAGCTGCACAAAATGTCTCCCTTTTTCAAATATTGAACAAAATTTGAATAATTAGACAAAAACAGGTTGAGAACTTTTCTAAAAAAAAAAGAAAATCCTTCCTGTATTTGAATCAAGGCTCAATAATAGGTGAACACCACAAGGGAGACCTTTAGGGCTCTCCAAGGATCACATATAGATCCATACAGCACATCAGCGCAGAAGAAAGGGCTACAGAGGAGTATGCGTTCATCGGAGACAGAGACGCTTCTCCGTGGTAATTCTGTTGACATGTAAATGGATAAAAGGCTATAGGACTGGGGGAAGGATGGCTGGACATAATGAGAAGCATGTAAGGGAGCATAATGAGAAGCAGAATGTATGTGGAGGGTACCTACGTGCTCTGCATGTGTGAGGCCTGGCATATTTGTTAAGTTGTTTATGTTAGACCCCACTTTTCTCCCACTGATTGTGTTTGCTCATATTTTGCTCATAGATGTGGCTCGACCTCCCAAAATGTTGAAATCTAATACAAATAGACAGAAAAGCCTTTGTTCTTTGTTCCAACCAATGTCCTCTGTCATGTCCTTTACGTTTACCGTTAGCTGTTCCCTGAGGTTTCCATAAAGTATGCAGTGAGGCCCTCTTTCTATAGCCTACAGTATGGACCCCTCCAACAGTCCCTGGGGTGGGTGGGTATGTGTGTGTGTGTGTGTGTGCTTTCGTTTGCCAAAAACGAACTTTTGAATGTCAGCCCAGCAGAGCCTGAGTGAATGAAGGGCCACGGTTGATTTCCACATTAGCCTTTCGCCCAAAAAAATGTTCAGGTTTTCATTTGTGAGGTGAGTTTAGAAAACGACAACAGTGTCGAATGCTCACTGCTGCAAAACCACTTGTGTGAATGTGTTTTTATGGCTATCCAGGAGGAGTTAGATCCTGTCAAATGAGAGGAAGAACAAACAAAGGACGATACTAATCAATTTGCAACAGCCGGTGTGAGCCAAGAATACAATGACCTACTTGATAAAAAAAAAAATTTACAGAGACATTGACCATTTGTTCTTAAAAAAGCTGAATGGACATCTTTCTTTCAGATTGAGAGTTCACTTGTGTGACATAGGTCTCTTTCATCTGGCTTTGTGAAGCACTTACAGTAAAATTCACATACAAGGCAAACTCATGACTAATCGTTTTAACTGTCGAGAGGAAATTGTCTGGATTTGCAAGGAGACAAGGGTTTTTTTTATTTTTTTTTTTCCAAATAGGCATGCTTTTTTGATTTGCTATTGCATCAGCCATGTCTCAGCTTACAGGGTAGTGATGCATTTCCAGTACAGGCTTGGGACCAGTCAAGATTCTTTTACTGGAAGAATCAAAGAATGGTTGACAACACAATGACTCACGAAAGTTCAGCCGAAGTAACACTGGGTCTGGTATAATGCAACGTCTGTTTCACAGCCAAGTCTCCTCTGAAGAGGTATGTTACAGCTCAGTCTAACCTTCTTACTTCCTTTGCTTTGGGCTTTTTCAATTAACATTAATCTTTCTTAATTTTCATGGTGTGTGACTATCTGACAAGTGATTCAGCTCTTTCCATGCAAAGCTTTTAAAAATATAACCCTATTAAAATAAACACATAAAAGCCCTTTTATTTTCTTGCCAAAATGAATATTGGCTACATATACATTAAATTGACATTTCTTTTCTGAAAAGCAATCAGTTAAGCCGCTGAAAACAAACGTCTGTTCATGTAACATGCTCGTCAGTCATGAGCTTTTTGGGTGCAGGATTAACACTGACAAAGAAGGAGGGGGGATTGTGGTATTTTTCTATTCCAGTCATGGTTTTTAAATCTCTATCAACCACAAATTTTTCTTTTTCTCCACTTATATGCAGGAGGACAGGCAGAAAACATCGAGAACGCAGCTCTGTCAGTAACAATCTAAGTGATTTTAAGTCCTAGGCCTGTTGTTCGTGTCCACAGGCCAGTGGGTAAAGTCAGAGTTGCGATTGAATACTCTTAAGAGATTCACCAAATAAACAAAATACTGATTATCACCTATTGACATTCAGCTACTTACTGGCTCCCAGTATGTTTTGGGAATGAGTGCAAAATCGTATTGATCCCATTTACTACTGTAGCCTTGCTCCTGGGTATATTTATAACCTCTTAGTCTCATATGAGTTGTGGAATGAATGGCCCGAGGAGACAGGGTTAGAGATCTTTATTTCGCCTGAGCTCTGGAATTTACTTGACTTGTTCTTTATGGTCCCACTAACAGATGAATAACACCAGTGTGTGAGTAAATGAATGCATCAGGTTTGTGGTGGTTTAATCATTCCATTGGTATACATAATACATATACAAATAGGCTTAATTAAAATAGTAATTTGTCTGACCAGAGTGCATATACTTTTTATACTTTACTGAGCTCCAAATCACCTTATTGACAAGCCAAAGAAGTTGAGTAGAGTAGACTGTTTAGACAAGACAATGAGGCAACCACACAGCAAATGATAAGCACAAATTACTTTACTCTTGTCTAATGTGTTCTTTCTATTGTGAGAATTTCATTGATTCATTGCTGGCAATAAATGTTGACCTGAGAGACGTCATCAAAAATCAATGCCTCAAAAACAAAATGTCTGGCGCATTGTCACCAATTATTCCCAACCACGCCCCAGCAGCACATATGGCACCAGGGTGTAATTGAGTGACTGGTAGCTCAACTATCGAGTTAGGGAGTTGAAAAATCTACCGTAAATGCTCCGTACCATGTGCTCAGCAGGGCCTGGGTTCAAAGGGCTTACAGCTTAATGTAATTCTCTAGCACAACAGGATCTGTATTAGTCCCAAAGAGGTCAGTAGGGTTAAGAGCCGCTAAGTAGTAGTGTTTAAATCCTTCCTAAGCCCAGCTATGACAATGCAGGGCCCCCCACACCCCTCTGGACTCATTTCACCTCAGGGTGTGATTTGATGAAGGGGAGGTTTTACAGCAAACGTAGACAATGGAAGCACTTATTTCCTTTAAGATTTCCTGTACCCATTATGAGAAATAGTACACATTCACCACTGAGTGAGGTTGGTTTAGTATAGGTGCTGTGATGGGCAACATTTAGCATTATTTTAGATTCAACCAAAATGCTATACATGGAGCATGATCATATAAATTATTTTTTTTTTCCCCAAAAGGTGGCAACATCCAAAAGTAACACTACTACTCTGCAAAGGAACCTTGAAGTGCACCACAAACAAAAAGGAGCCCGCAGCCAAATTAAACATGTCAGATTAAAGTGAGTGCTCTACAGACACTGACCAGACGACACTGTTCTTCTCTTGTAAAATGTCCAGTGTAATCGGTAACTGCTGTTGTCATAATCTGAAACCACAGCATGTCATCCTGAGTAGTCTGGTTTTGGCTTTGTTGTCCAGCCAGGATTGTTTATAGTAGCTTGGTTCAGTGGGTCATCTGGATTTAAGGCGCCTGACACAACTGTCAGCAACCTTGCAAGTTCATTGCAAGCCATACAGGCTCTAATAAACTTCTGACGACATTAATGTCTGGGAACGGAGCGATTTGTAGGTAATACGCAAGAAGAAAACATCACCAGCAGATGTCATCGCTTTTGCGCAGCTGCAGTGGTAAACGATGACGGCAATCAAGAATGGAATCCTTGCAATAATGGTAGAAGGGGCTAGACCTGGTCAAGTCTGAGCAAACAATGTGTCATTCATTCAGTGCACATTTCATACTAAATTCCAATTGGTTGGTTAGTGGCCGATACATTTTTAACATGGTCAGAATTTCTTGGCAGATCAACTTGACAATAGCTATCAAAACTCTGTGACATTTAGCCATTTTGAAGCCATAACCAAAGATAATGCAACATGTCCTGCTGGTTTTCTTTGTCTGGAAAAACAAAAATGTGCACTGGCAATGTGCACACACCAAGATTCTCTGTGAGATAGTAGTGAGCTAGTTTTTTATGACCAGCAGCTTGTTGTTCGGATTTAGAATGGGGTGCCACATTTCACACCGGATGCTTGTTTTATTTGTGGGCAGATTCATGAGAAATGCAAATCTCATCAGACTTTTGGCATCAGCCAAGTGGGCATGAGGTAGTGAGGATAGTGACCTGGTCAGGGATCTGTGCCCTCAAGTCTGAGGACAAGGCATCACGGTGCATTAGTGGAATCACTTGGGGATGTGACATAGTGCCCTGGTAATACAGTCACGACTGTGGGAGATGAGTCAGTAGTAAAGCTCTGCAAATCCATACTACAATACACTTAATCAATAAATTCATCATCATACCAGCAGGGATTATTCTATGACACACAACGTGTTGTGCACATTTTTAGAAAGCTACCAGCAGTCCAGCAAATGCCAGCCACTGTCTTGTTTGGTCCAACAATCTGGTCCAGACTGAAATATTTTTATTATTAGATGGATAGCTGTGAAATGTGGTGCAGACATATTAAAACTCTAAGGAATCAAACCCTGAAGATTTATCCAGCAACACCAACTGGTTAATGTTAATAACAACAAAAGGGTTCAGGAAACTTCTAAAATTAAATATCAGATTCCAGTACCTTGAACTTAGCATAGTTTAGAATAGTATATTAAGAGTAAGTTCTGAATACCACATAAATTGGGCGTTCAAACATTTTCTCATGAATAACATAATCACAACCGCACTTTAAAGTACTCACTGCGGAGGTTAAATGAGTACAACTTGAAAGACTTGAAAGTTGGAGTCTGACATGCTCTTAAAAGTAAGTAGTAACTATTTCATTTAAGTATGGAGGGATGGCAAACCATCTCTCCAGCTGTGAGAATTTGGCTGTCTGGTGTTTTATGAGCAGCCTCACAGACCAAGTCCAGAATGCTGGGTGTCAATATATTTAGTAATACCTGGACTGACATGAAGTGGTTTTGAACATATCCATCTTCGACAGGACAACAACTGTTCAGTATGAAAAACTTTTCAGAATATTGGTTTGAATTGTATCCCCCCCCCCCCATGATGGTGATTGTTTATCCAGTGCAGATTTACCTTGGATGAACCAAAGCCTATTTGGCTGCAGGGAGATGTGGGCGAGAGAGAGAGAGAGAGACAGACAGACAGAGAAAGAGAGGGAGAGAGATCTGACGAGGCTGAGCAGCAAGAGGTTGATTTATAATTAGAGTGAATGTCTGTTCAATACCCCTGCTGTTCTGGTGATGGCTCCTTTGCGTAGAGACGCAGCTTCGCTGCTGTGAACTTAATTTGAATTCTGAAGCACCACGCATCTTCCAGCATTTACAGATAGTTGTGAATGTCTGGGCTGAGGACATTTTAAATGATTTTTGACTGATCCAGTCAAACACAAAATCCCTAAACTTTTAGTCATTACAGTGCAATGTGTGGGGTGGTCAACTGTTTGGTGGACTGGATTATGGTCAGAAGACGGTCTGATCTGTTTTCTCACCAGCGATCTCATCTTTATATCAGTGATTATGCCGTTAAGACATTTTCACTCTAGAGCGTCAGTAAAGTTTTTCACTGCCGCACATCATCACAAATAGATGTATTTTCTCCATGAAAGGCTCACATCACCCTATAATGATTTGAAAAGGGCCATTCCAGATTCAACCATAAGAGAACCTTTCCATACTAAATTCTTACAATAATAAAATCTGGATGAAAGGAGCATACTGACCCACCTGCACTGAATGTTTGGATCACACCAATATGGACAGACAATGAAACTAAACAAACTCCTACACCAGATCAGACAGTTCACATTTTACACTTGATGCTTTTTACAACTGTATTGAACTTACACATTTATACATGCGGCTTCGATGACTGCTGCAGATGACGGTGTGAACATTAAACTTCCTCATCTGTGAGTGTGCGAGTGCCTAATTCAAGCATCATGTTCAACAGCTGTCCAAGAACGTGCTGGATGTTTTATAGGCAGTTTACTGCCATTCATTCTCATTACTCTGACATCAGTATACAAAAACACCAATAACTACATGCTGTAGAGCAAAGTCATGATTTACCCAAGTGCCACCCATGATGTTTGTTTGTCTATGACCTGCAGTCATTTATAAGTACTCATAATAGCTATCTGCATGTTCCTGTTTGTGTTGGAACTCACTGGAGTTGGCCTGCACATTCGCTGTTATATTGGACATGAGAGTTTCTTGCCAAGGCTGCAGCAATTACAGTAAAGAATGTGTGCATGTTAACTTCTGAATTCTTATAAAACATTTAATAACTACACATGGCGCTAAAGACGGTTGGTGAAGTAGGATAGATCCGTCCATCTCATCATTAGCCGCCTCAAAACTCCAGGATATTTGGCTCATAAAGGAAAACGGTACTCTATTACACCTCATAAAAAGACACACATTTAACAGCATTCTTATATTCCAGGAGAAGGTTTCACACTCAGCATGCCAGACCATGTAGGAGAAGTGCACGTGCATTCGTGGGTACATGGGTATAACTGAAGAGTCAGTAACCACATCATGCCTTGTCATTAGCATGTAAAGTAAAGCTTAAGCCATGAAGCTTCCATAGTTAAACCATATTTATAAAGCAACACTCACTGACATAAACACAGGTGTAACTGATTTAAACATTGGCAGTTGGGGGTGTCAGTAGCTTCTCTAATTTAATCTTCCATACTGGAGATTGACAGAGGGGTGGTGTGAAATATTTGACCGGCCAAGTAACAGAACACGTGCAGCTACTCATATCAACCATGTATGGGCAGGAGCTATGGAGGCCCGTAAAAGAGGAAATGTCAGGAGGAAAAAAGCTTGCATGGGGTAGGATAGCATATCAGACAAATATTAGTCAGCACTTTGGACATTTTCTCTACCACCGCTACTGACAGCTGCAGCAGCTGCTAACAAATCGGTTTTCTAATCTTTAGTTAAACTCAGTTTTAGATTCTGGGCGAACTGAACTGATCATTTTGTTTTGTGGTTGTTTTCCCTTTACTTGACACCTCAGTCCTTTTCCCCCCAATAACAGAGGACAAGACTTGTTGTACTTTGAGCAGTATGATGATGATAACAACAGAATAAATGGTTGACTTTAACCGACTTTAAAACTAGTGGTTGCAGCATTTCCAAAAGACTTCTGTGAATGCCAAGCATGCAGAATGTTTTACAACCCTAACACATATGACAACAGATTTCAACACTTTATGCTCCTTCATTACTGCCAGCTAAAGCACAGAAGCTTAAAGTTACTGTCACTTCAGTTAGTAAGCAAGTGGTTAACAGGATAAAGAAAAAGATATTGACTGCAGGGGGGAAATGAGGCCAGCTTATTCTAAAATTGCAAAAAACATGACCACAAATTATAATGTGTTAAGTTCATCCAAAGAAGAATTACCAGGACTCTGCCTTTCCTAGAAATCAGGGAACGTGTTACAGCTCGCAAAGTCAAAGCAACAAAATTCCAAGGATGTGAATAGAGCAGGAGGGGAGAGTTCACCCTCTTTCCTTTAACTCCAGCAGCATAAAGATGGATCCAAAATGAAAACACTAACACATTGAAGCAGCCAAGTGCAAGAAGTGACGGCTCCAGACGGCTCTTGACGGCTCTATCATATGTGCTCAGTGTTGCCCCAAGATGACACCCACACTATTTCTCTATTTTAGTTGGAGGTTAGTGGTGTGTGTCACATTCTAAGTCTTTTATATTTTTGAAGAAAGACAGAGTTAATTTCATGCAGCTCTGTAAACTGAACAACCCCAGTTAATAAAACAGATGGGTTCAAACACATCTCAGTGTTTTTTCCATTTGAAACCACATTAATATTCATTGCCATCATTTGTAACCCTCTGGTTTGGAGGGCCTTTCGAAGCCTCAGATTGTGGTGCTACACATGCACTGCTGGGTGAAACATCCTTGGAAACACCTTTCACTGATCAGGGCCTTATTTGTCACCATGCAGGCAAAATTAAAATGATAATAAAACAAGTCCTTCAACACAAAATTGAAAAAGTTCCACAGCTGTAACTGAACCTAAACGTTTTAGGAATAGCGATATAAATGAAACATCTAATTTCCAGATACTAATAATTTATTTTCTCAGATTTATAGTGAAATCATATTGAAATTAATGTTAATGATAATAGGCTGAATATTACCATAAAATAACCATGATAACTTGGTATCACAGAAGACCAAATCAAAATCAGTTAAAAACAACCCTGTGTGGTTTGAGGAATTAAGAATAGAGAGAGACTTATATGACTTATATGTCTGAAGTTCACGGATGTAGATATATGACATACATGTTAAGAGATTAAAGGATCTTTTGGTGTAGGACATGTCCAAACATCATAGAGTCATTGCATGGTGAGGGATATCAGAGGAAATAGAAAATTATGATTTTTATACCTTTATCCAAATCCCACAAATCAATACTCATGGTTTGTCTCAGAGCAAACGAAAGAATACCACCAGCCAAGCCACAGCACACGTTAGTCAGAACTGACCAAAACATAAAATGACAAAAGCCGTCTAACTCAGCAAATTCAGAAAACAACCAAATCAATTTGATGGCGTGAAGTTCAAAGGAGCAGCAGATTCTAATAAATTCACAAAGCACTGAAGTTGTTGTCAAACTGAGGAAATGCTCGGCTTGGCGAGCTCGGCCATGATGCCGGAGACATGAGTCCAGACAGGAGGGACATGTTGGAACAGAACTGTCTCTCCTGGAGCAAACAGGAAGTCAACAGGAACACAACAAAATTGACCAAGCCAAGAACATTTCAGACCACTTCAGTGAAAACACCTAACTGTCAAATGAACATGATGTCAACAGCCAAACTGCTATAATCTCAGTCCCAACAGGAAACACACAAACCAGCAGCTGCATGTATCAGACAGTATGAACATGAACTCACAGCGTCATGGTGGCTAACACTTAGCTTGTTAACAGCAGTAGCATCAGGCCGGCGGGGTGCGTGGGGGTTGGTGGTGGTGGTGGTGGGGGGAGCTGACGTGGGGAGCCGCCGCCGAACACGTTCACAAGACGACGTGACGAACTGTTTACCCAGAAATCCATCCTGGAGTCACATGGTCCCGCAGGTACGTTTCACGAGCGGAGCGATGGTAACCTAGCAACGCCGAAGCGGCAGCAGCGGTTTGAATTACCCGCCATTTTGGAACAGTAAACCCCCCCCCCCCCCACTCTCTCTCTCTCTCTCTTATGAAGGTTTGCCTCATAAATAATGTTTGGACAGAATCAAAATAAAACTATAATTTAAATTTTTTAACAAAAGCTGCTCACTGGGTATTTCTGATAACTTAAATTATTATTCAGACCATTCATACAAAATACAACTTCCAAAATATTGATAATTGATATGTATGTACAGTGGAAGAAAACAGGAGTATGAGCAATAGGCGAAACAACTGGTTATTTTCAAGGAAATTATGTATTTACACAGTGTTACTGACATTATTGATCGCCAGGGGCAAAGGGAAGCCGCAGCAGAAAAATGGTCAATATCAGCTTCACCTTTAACGGCAGTAAAATTAAAAATAAGTACACATTTAGCTATCAGTAATTAAAATCCGATCCAGAATACATTATTCTAAATGGTGCCATCCTGCACCATGACTGTAATGTGTTTCTACTTTGGTGAAAGGGATTTGATTGCAACTGCATGCTGGTATGGTTTAATGCAGGACTGTCAGAAGAGTGAATAGAGGCAGCGTTCTGCAACAGACGCTGTTACCAAATGAACTCAAATCTGTTTTCACCATTTCAATAATCTAATTCGTCAATGGTTTAATTTCATTTTCTGTTCAAATATGGTCTCTGGTGTTGTCCACCAATTCCTGGACAATGATCTCTGACCGATTCCCGGTTCTGAAGTTCAGTTTACAGTTTACTTCCAACACAGCCAACTGTGTCCATTCTGCCTCAACACGAGTCGGAACACAAAGTTGATCCGTTCTTGAAATAATCACGCTTCACGTGTCAAACTAAATCCTCCGTGTGTAGATAATTTAACGGATTGTGTGCTGTTTTGTGCCAAACACGAAAACTCCTTTCCAGTGTGATGAAGGGATCAAGTGACTCCTTTTGAAAGTTGCATGACCAGAGGACATAAGTTGACTTTCTGTTGCCGTGCAGCTTAGTCAGTACAGATGCTTCTGAAATCAAATGAGTTAAAAGTGGACATTTCGTGGTAAATATTTGAGATATTTCTATTTAATTGCCTCATTGTTGGCAAGTTAAAGCTGCTTACGAAAAACCCCTCTTTTATCCACTCTTAAGCCGCCTTCTCTGGCTGCATTATTTTTCACCTATAGTGGATTTCCGGTGGCTGTACAATGTTTTTCCTTTGGTTTATTCTCTACTTTTGATGAGAGGATAATATGTCAACCGTAAGTGCTGGCCTGTTGTGTAACTGACATTTCTGAAAGAACGGCGGGTTAAACCGCGTGTGCGTTTCCATTTTTAACACCATATCCCCCGCTGTGCATCGTAAGTGAAAGACCAGAGCCGAAGATATTGCCTGCAAATCAACAGGAAGGTGCGAAAGCGAAACAATTCAGGGTAAATCTAAAAAGAAAGAAGTGCAACTTCAAAATAAGACCCACGTGAACACTTAAGTCATTTACTTTTGCACTAAAATGGTTAAAAAAACCAGAGGAGGTGTTTTATTAGAAAAGAGCTGGGTAATAAAAACATCTGAGGGAGGCAGAATACCCGCCGGGCAAACATAGATTGAAATCAACCACAAACTAAATGCAACAAAACCACATTGACATGCATCAAAACAAAAGCCCAACTGTGTTCGTCAGTTGTTTTCAAACTTTCATACCTGATTGAAGATAATGAGATGAGGCACATCACTACCTGCAAATGAGGAATGAGCTTCCTCTCCATTCCCAGAAAGTGAGAGAGAGAGAGAGAGAGAGAGAGAGAGATGCAGGGCCCAGAAACAGCTGATTAGATTACCCTGCTGGGGCTGTGGTGAGGCTTTACTCTGCGGCTGCCACCCAGCCTCTCACCTCAGCTGCCCTCTTCCCTCAGCTCTCATCCTCCCTCTGGCCCAGGCTTGTGCTGCAGCCGCCGCAGTGTAACACCCCCCCCTGTAGGATCAAGGCAGGATTTCAGAAGCCTCAACTAGCCGGCTGCCACAGAGCAAGATTTGTATTATTTCATTATTTCTCAGTTTGTTTGTTTGTTTGTTTTTTACACAGTTTTAATTTCTCCATTCAGGCTTGTTTAAAGGACAGATTCTGTTGTGGTGCAGCTCTTTTGAAGTTAAAGTCTTGGTGGAGATACACTCCATTACGGCCCCATTCAAGAGGTAATCTAATTCTGCCTGCACC
The DNA here is from genome assembly GCA_016785235.1 of Pseudorhombus dupliciocellatus. Taxonomy (NCBI): domain Eukaryota; kingdom Metazoa; phylum Chordata; class Actinopteri; order Pleuronectiformes; family Paralichthyidae; genus Pseudorhombus; species Pseudorhombus dupliciocellatus. Next base: position 2,919,210 of record JAFBJW010007502.1, read on the forward strand.
TCAGAGGAAGGATTCTAAAACTCCACGTGTCAATTGCTGTCAGGAAACGACGTGTTAGAATTACTTTAGATTTTTTTCATGGTCTCAAAAAGACTTCCAGACGGACGTGCAGTCTGAGTAAATATGTCAGAGCACAGGCCAGATATGTCTGAGGAATCCAGAGATGGTTGTTTGCTACCAGACTACACTACATAGAGGTTTAAAGGGCCAGTGTGATGCCAGCGTGACACAGTCAGTACCAGCACTCCTCATTCCTGCTTTATCTCCTTTAAATTTAAATGTGTATTATTTTCAATCCTGTTTCTCTGATCATCACTCATCTATATCTTAGATTAAACCTTTTTCCGGGGATGGAAATCAACATTGGCAGATGTTGATTTTGAAAAGACTCATTCGCCGTAAGTCTAAACCTTAAAGTAAAGATCACAGTAACCCCAATAGAAAATCAAACTGAGTTAAATGTCTATTGTACCTCCACTTATAGATGCTCCTCCAGGCTGGGTGACAGCACTGAGGTCCAACTATACAGAGAGAGATACAGAGACGTTGATTAAGAAATAGAACACATGAAAGATGTAAAGCTGATACTGGTTGTTGTAAATGCCTTCTCTCTCTCTCTTTATAGTGAACCACTAATTAAAATCATTTTACGCTCTGTTGGGGAAGGTAGAAAATGTCACGTTTGCAGCAGACCTGCTGCCAGATCTTTAACCTCCTCCAGGAAAGATCCGTCTCCAGAAACTCGGCCGGGGAGATGTAACATTTTGTTTGCGAGTCGGCCCTAGCGGAGAGCGGCAGCCTGCGATGCTCCAGATGGTGACAGCCTTCCCCTCCAGTAGTCTGCCGGCCTTGGCTCCCGGCCACCTGTGAGTCAGGTAGGGCAGGTGAGGACAGCTTGGCAGCTACACACTGCGGCACGCAAGCCCAGGTGATGCTGTGCGATTTGAGAGAGCGGCCTGATCTCTGACCTGGATCAGAAGGAATGAACGTGGGTATGGTCAGTTTGTGTAATGTTCCATCTCGTGCACATGTTAGGTTATACACCAGCGTCTTTATTTGTGTCCCTCTGTGATGCTGGGTGTGTCCTCCCAGCCTAGTGATAAGTACGAATTTACTACACCTTTTCCTACTTTAAATCACTGTACGTTACGGGAGGGTTTAGGTGTCATAAAAGTGGCGTCTTCCAGTTTTAGTGCTCGGAAATTATAGACCTTTCATTGCTGGTGAAGTGAACACCTGGGCCTGAGCGCTCATACTGGCAGGTCTCCAGGAACATCAACAACTACACCAGTCATGGCCCGATGAGCGAACATCGTTGCATCATGGTTCACTCCAGGTCGCGAGTATTGTCCATGATGCGAGAAGAAAGGTAGAAATGGCTTTGATAATCTTTCAATATTACGGCGGTCACGGAACATTGCAGCATTCAGCTCAGAGCAGATTGAACAGCTGCTCGTCAGAATCTGACAGGGCGCACACATGCATTAAGGGAACCTGATAGCTAACAACAGCCGTTGTCACACTAGCTTTTAATTCATTTCATGGCATTATGTTGGCATACATACATTATACGTGGATCTCAAAGCACTTTAAATCCCACAGGCTCTCAACTCACATGTCATCTGGTTCTAATCTTGATGCACTAGTTCGCTTAATGGTTTTCATACATACACAATGTTCTCGCTGTATAAACATACACGTAACATACATAACTAAGACCACATACATATCATATGCAGTCATAGTTTATTTGAGACATTTTCCACGTATAATATTCTGAATTTTTGTTGTCGTTTTTTTTTTTTTTCTTAGCGTGTTTCGGTTCTATCTTGTCACTTAAAGATGTGACGTCAAGATATAATATAATTAAAATGTCTAAAAACTTGGGTAATTACATTATCCAAAGGTTTCCAACACTGTTCAAATCCTGAGAAATGAATAAAAATGTATCTAAGGAAAGGAGATTTTTCTTCAGGGTTGCCCATCACATCTGTTAGCCTGTTAGCTATTGGACTTTAGCTCGTTAGCCTGTTAGCCAGTAGTTGTTACTGATCAAGATTATTACCATTATTGTTCCAGTTTTTTCTGTGTAAATTGAAATAATCTGAAATAGATGAGCTCATGCATGAATATTCCTGCAGGGTTAGCCTTTTACCAACAATGATGGAGCAGACACCAACTCCCATGATCCCACACTGCTTCAAGACATCAATTAGGCAAAATGTTGAACAGTAGCCTATACAGGAAACTAGTTAGACTGGTGCCACGTGTTGGCATAACTCCACAGTCTTGCCCTCTTTGTAGTTTACTGAAGTTTTTTTCATGGATGAAAATAAAAGTGACTTTACTACACTGGTACTTCAAGCCAACTGTCAATTCCACGCTTGATTTCCGTCCGCAGTGTCAGCTCAGGACAGAGCGACAGATCTCTCTGAAATCTCCAAATAACAGTTTCTGGTTTCACTGAAATCTTTGCCCCTTCCAAAAACAAACAACCCTTGTTTACAGCGGTCCTTTGTGACTCTCGGCTTCGCCTTCACCTTGTGTAACATCGAGATTAAATACTCTGTGCACCGGGAGATAAGCTACTACAGCCAACTGTTGCAAGGAGTCCCAGGACAACCACGTCAAAACAAAAGCACTCATCGCAGAAACAGGAAGTAATCCATAAAGCACGTGTTTTTGGGTTGACCCTTTTTCCCTGCCTCTCAAAGAACAATTAAATTCTTCGTCCCTGCCCATGAAGGAGCTTTGAACTTTCCTGTCATTTCCTCAGATGTAATCTGAGATTAGAAAAAAGTCACAATTAATTTAATGCTAAACTGATAAATACCTTTGTCCACAGAGAAATTGTAAAGAATAACATAAGGGTTTTTTTTCAATCAAAATGTAGTCAGTTTCCCCTTTGAATATTATTAATATCATTGTCAGTCTATTAAATCTTAATATTACAACTGTCAGGGCTAAAGGCCGAAAAGAAATTTCTATTTACAGTATATTAGTAATAAAAGTAAAAATATTACAAATAATAAATTGAGAACAAAGTCACAACATGAATCCTACTAGTATTGTGATTTTTGCCTTATATGTGTATGGAGGGATCCTCTCCTCTGGATCTGCATTCAGTTAGATTGTCCAGTCACAACTATCTGGCCCCCCCTTGTGTTGAAAACATTGCACTGCCAAAGCTGCTGCTCACCACTGAATCAAAACCTTTCATAGATGGTGCAGGTGGGGGTTGAGTTTGGATGAAGCACTCTTTGCCTGTGGCACCCAAGGCCCCCCCTCAGCACATTAATCATACTCGTACTGACAACAGACTTCATCCTCATCCTCAAGTTGGCTGTTGTTGACAGACCTGGCGCACAAGTGAGTTCTAGAGCACATACTGACAGTCCGTGTAGCCATGACTGGCTGCATTGTGTAGCAGGGCCTCTGAAGTCACACACAGAGGATCATTAGGTGCCGGTGGCAGCAGTGATAAAGCCTGGAGTTGTGGTAAGGATAAAACAATCTTCTTTTTGTTATCTGGAAAGAGAACATAGCTTCCAGGAGCACATAGATGAGTTAGCACCACCAGCATCTTTGGCCTTGTTCATTTTTGTCTATGTCTTTTCAGTTAATTAAAGCCAAAATGGATGCATGGTTGAAAATATATATTCAAATAGTCTCTTTATTTGTTCTACATAGTTGTACACCACTAAAGACAGTGATAGGAGCACACAACGGGCTTGAACATTTGTCAGTTACTTTGAGGATGGAGGAAACTTTGCAGATTTTTATTTTTAAGAAAAATAAGAACATTTTCTAAACTGTGTCACAGCCGAAACAGGAGAAATCAGACGGTATGTGCTGGATTTACTTCTTCAACTTGCTATTGATGTTTTTATTCTGTACAGAGGGACAATTTGTACAAAATTAATCTAGATATATATATATTTATATATAACACTACATGAAACAAGGTAAATCATATATACAATATTAAATGAATCATATAGTACAGGTCACATACAAAAGGACACTTTAAGTTATCATGTTTTGGAAATAATGTGTTAAAATTAAAAGATCTGCAAAGATCCTGCAGTGGGACAAGAAGCCACCAAATCATCTTGAAATCATCTCGCTATTTGTGGACGACTTGTCATTTTTTAAAATAAACCTCTAACATCTCAAACTCATAAAATCCATAAAACATCTTCTCCCAGCAAGCAGGACCGTTTCATAAACGCAATGACAGAAATCCGTTTGGTGAATGGCATTCCTCCAGGGTAAAGGTACATGTTTAACATGGTAGTTTTAATTTACATATTTTTGCATTCAAGCAAATACAGTATTAATACAGTTAACAAGCCAAGTCACAATGTCAGTTTTATTTTCAGCATCTATCTGGCTTTTTTGTGGCCATTGTTTGATACCAGTCTGTTTCAGCTTCGGGCATTCTGAATGGCCAGAGGACGGAAAAACAAAAAGAAAAGAAAATCCAACACCTGACATCCACACTACTAACCTCCAGAGACAAGACAAAGAAATACACCACGTCAAATATGAAGAAATCTAGCAGACCTCCTCAGTTTAAACAATGGTACTGACTGGAAGATACTTTCCAACTTTTACACACCTTCCTCACTGAGAAATCAGGAAGCCCACAAACCAGGGAACTGAATGAACGGTAGCAACACAAACATGCCACACCTTCAAATCAAAGCATTTTACATGTGTTGCTCTCATCAAGTTACTCCATTGATCATCTGACGTCAGTATGTTCAAACCTACTCTTTGCTCATGTTTGTTAATAAATTAATTTATTTTAATCAATAATGAGGCTTTTAAAATCTTTATACCGTACAACACTAATACGCCGTCTTGCTCTGTAAAGAAAAACAATGAGCCAAGGTTCTAACTCAGCAACGGCTGCTAAAACCATCAGTGAGTGAAAAAACATAACGGTGTGTGACAGTACAGATCTGTGTCCCCTCCCATCCAACAACAAGATTATCTGATTACATCTCCCTTCCACAGGTAATCATCTCTATTCATTTACAGGATAAATATACTGTATTTTTACCAAACCCATCGCAGCCATGCTCTCAGTCTCTCTGCTCATGTGCATGTTTTTTTTTAATAAAACCCAGAATATTGCAACTGCAACTTAGGTAGAAAATGCAGCTTTTCATTCAGGCTGACCCTCATCAGCTCAGCTCAAACACAGCGAGTACCATTGTTTGAACCGTCTCGGCATCACTGTGATCTGGTTTTCAAACTTCGCCAGTGAACATAATGAAGCAAGCATATAAAAAGAGCGGCGTATGGCACAAAACAATAGAACAAGTGGAACAGCGTCAGATGTCCACAGGACAACTTCCCCGTTTCCCAGCCATCTTTCCTGGACGTTGCAAGGCTAAGGACAGGCCTCAGTTTGGTCTTAAATGTGCTAAATAAAAAAAAACAAACAAACAAACAAAAGAACTTTTAAACACCAGTGACCAGAAACAAAGGCAGGTGTCCCAGATAAAAACATGAAACAAAGCCAACAAAAAAAAAAAAACAGTCTTGGCACTGATAAGATGTCCATCAGATTGAGCAAAACTAAAATAAAAAACAACAGAAAACGTACAACAGATGGCAGGAAAGTCTTGTCTTTCATTTGACCCGCAGGTTCTGTTTTTGCTCCCTTAGACAGAAAAGAAAACCAATCAGAGACCAACAGATCCTTAGACTGAGTCAGTCACTTATTATGTAACCACGTCTCATCCTCAGTGAACACGTTTACAAAAAGGAATGAAGAAACCAGGTGAGAGGAATCGACAGGGAAAACAAAAAGTAGAACGATTGCGGCAAGGGCTGAAAGACACACAAACACACACCCACTCTTCTTCCTTAAAGGAAAAAAAAAAAACCTGAGAAAGCAGAAATCTGAAGGAGGTGAATATACAGCTTCTGCACCGGGGCAGCAGGGAATGAAGGAGAACTAAGGATTCTGGGTAAACAGATGGTGGGCACAGGGATGAGAGCCCAGCGCGGGTCGTAAGTGTTGTTCTGGCGAACGGGCCGAGTGGATGTCCATGGCTGTCGAGGGTAGAAGGGGCAGTTGAACCAAGAGCCGGCAGGTGGCGGGACCTAGAGTCCGTCGCGGGTGGTCAACATGTCTTCAGCTCTGCGGTGGGACTCCAAGGCTTTTGTGGTGTAAAGATCCTGAGGCAACTCAGATTTACGTCGCACCATGGGTCGCTCTTTCCGCTGGTCATGCTGCAACTGCGGGGGCCGGGAGACGAGAGAAGGATGATTTATTTACTTATTTTTGTCCTGAATTTGTAGTAAAGCACAACAACAGATCAATCAAATCAATCACATAATCATAGACAGTGAAATGTAATAAACACACTCAATAGTCAATAAAGCAAATGATAACCAAATACATAAAGAACAGAAATCAGACCTGTGCTACACATATGGAGCCTCAATGTGTTCAACATCAAATAAATGAGACATTATGAGAAACAATCTAGTAATGACTGTGTGACACATAAACAAATAGTCCAGGACGTTATTGAAACAATCTTCAATGAATTACAAAACAAAACATCAAATCAAACTTTGATTGCATGTTCCAGTGATTCTACTGGTGATGAGTAAGATCACATCAGCTGAAAGAAATGCATCCAAGATGCATCTGAAATGACCAACACTGCAAGTGAATCCATTTACTGATCACTGAGCATGTCTGAGAGAAGAATAGATCTTGTTTATTAGTCCAAAACAGCAGTTGTGCAAATGACAAGTACTGTTTTAGAGCAGTGATTTCAGCCATTGATATAATGTCAGAAAATTGGCAGAATTTCCCTCTGGACAATTCAATGTATACGACAGATTCATGTGTTTAATAACATGCAGCTGGTAGTGGTGTCTGGAGAATGAATTTGTTTAAACTATTAATTGTTTATTTCATAACTTCTTATTTATGTAGATAACACTGAACACTTTGAGGCTCCACCCCCCCCCCCCCAAGACTTCATGCTGGGGATGTAAACACAAAACAGAAAAACACTTGATTCCAGTGTTCAGTTAATTCTTTTTTTTTTTTTTTTTTTTATCAATTGATTAATTGGGAAAAAACAGTCTATATTTAAACACACAGTATAGCTTGATTCCAGTGTTCAGTTAATTCTTTTTTTTTTTTTTTTTTTAATCAATTGATTAATTGGGAAAAAACAGTCTATATTTAAACACACAGTATAGAGTAACTCTTTGAGTTTGGGTCAATAACAAATCTATCAAGTAAAGGGTTTTAGTATAAGAGGAAAGTTGAACAGAGACAGAGTAAGTCAGGTTTACCTGAATGGCGCCCTCCTCAACTGTCTCTTTTAACCTCTGAACATCTTCTATCAAAGGGACATCCGTCTCCATTGCTACAGGACTATTGAGGTCAGAGGAATCAACATACATAGAGAACTATGTTGAAAAGAAAGGGAAAACAGAAACAAAAAACAAACACAAAAGGATGGAGAAAAGACTTCAGTCGCATGCAAAGAAGAATGAGTCTAAAGGCTGTGGGTGAATTCAAGCAACTCTGGTCTACGGCGGGGTGTCGTGCTTCAGTTGTGGTGTAGAAATGGAAATGATTAGGACTTTATTGATTGTGAAACACACTGTGTTCAAGCTTATGAGTAGATTAGAGCTGCGACATTAGAGCTGTTTTCAGACATGAACTTTTGAGCCGAGACATTCTCCTCGATTTGACTCTGACGTATTAAAAACGCAGCAGGATATTGTCCTGGTCAGATGTGCTCACAACAACAGGAACATTTCCAGGACATTTCAGGCAAGGGGTGGCGAGGGAAGAGCATGCAGAAGGCAGGATATGAGGTTAAAATTCTGCTGCGGAAATTAGGTTTCTTTATTATACAGCAATTTTGCTTTTTTACAGACTCGAGAAATTTGCGTACTGAAAACAGCTCCAAAAATAAATTAATCATCTCTGTTCGGGTACATTGGGATTTTTGCAATCATCTATTTGGGCTCCAATTATTTCACTGCACTACATTCTGCCAGATTTTAACCCGTGTGTTGTTGCTCTTGAGGGATGTCATCACATCACTGATGTCACCACAACTGAGTACAGCTCTAAAGCACTTCTTTCCACATCAACTAGGAACAAACAGTGTGAGCAAACCTACATGGGGTAAGATGGGAAGGGAGCCACAATTCAGCAACACAGCTGGATTATAGGAAACACAAGACACTTAATGCATTTCATCTACAGTCCTACACAGAGACATGCACATTGGTAGGAAGGGGAAGAACAAAGGTGTTACAGACTGCACACCTGGCTCACCTGTGGATTCGACTTGGCCAGGTTCTCGATCTTGATCCAAGCCTCCTCACGTTCTTTTGACTTTGCCTTCTCTCTGTCAAACAAAGCGCCAGACCTCCACTCATTAGTCTGCTAAAATAATTCAGTGGGTGGTAGAACAGCGCGCCTGATGCCTACTTGTTCTTCTCAGCCCTGAACTGCTGTGTGCAGTCGTCAAAGAGCTTCTGGTTCATTTCCATGAAGAGCTTCAGAGCGTTGTAGATGAGGCCGTGGATGGTCCTGTGAGCAGACACACAAACACACAGCCAGGATTAAAACAAATGATCACAACAATGTTCAACGTTGTTCACAATAACTCAGTGACACAATGATGACCAAGCTTCAAAAAGCGTCCAACTAAATATCAGTCTCCGAGACAAATATTCATTTTATTTTCAAATCAGGATTCATGCATTGTTCCTGGACAGCAGTGAAAATGTCAAATAAATGTTTGTAATTTGGTACAGGTGGAAAAAAAAATCCAGATCCAGCAGTCTTCAAAGTAGCTCATGGAGGCAGGTGTTTCTCAGTTGCTGCATTTTAAAATATTTTGGAATGGATCCATACACAGATCTAGAAATGATATCATGCTCTTTAAAACTGAGATAAGGCCCTTGGTGAAAGTATGCACTGAAATGTGTTGTAGTTTCATTTCATTTGAATGCAGAGCAGCTTGAGTTCAAAAGTTCTACAATTCTTCTTAATCTTTTATTCTGGACCAAAACAAATAAGCTAGAAAATCAATCACAATAAAATATCTATCTGGAGCAATAGCTGGAATAATAAAAGGCATGCATGAGCACATTCTGTGACCAAACCCGATCTATATATAAATCTACGCACACTCACTTCAGGGATCGGTATGTGAGCTATTCAGTCAGGGGTTGTGACGGACTGGTGTTACATGCAGCGTGAGGTACATACAGGGCATTTCAGGACACAAGTACATGTGGAGCTCGTCAGCTCGAGGGTCTTACTTGTTCCAGTGGGTTTTCGAGTTGCGGTACAGAGCGGGGAACATAATGGGCAGAATCTTTGCTGCGTTGTCGCTGATCAGGCTCATGATGTACTCGTTGTTCCAGTAGTACAGAGCTCTCTCTGCCACCTACAGGAAACAACACCTCAGTCAGATCTGAATAACTCTTGAGTAATAACTAAAACACTCTCTCAACATGTGTTTGAACCCTTGATTATTAATCTCCATTCTAATAAAAACATCTGCAAATGCAAATGACATGACCACTGACAAACACTGGGAATGCGTGGGCCAGTGTAAACAGGAAGCAACTATATATAATAAGTTGCAGATTGCTCTAATAGCTTGTTGGTCAGCAGCAACCTTCTCAGTTTTAGGGGTGTAGGAAATGTTCAGATAACGCATCAGTTACCTGGAAGTGCGGACTGGACACACACTTGGCGAGCTGTCGGAACAGAGGCTCCTGCACCTTCACAAACTCAGACGGCTCGATGACGTCCAGGATCTCCTCCAGCTCGTTGAGGAACATCACTTCCTTGGGACTATGAGTCTTTGGCCAGTACTTTAGTAGAGCCATTACCACCTGTTGTCACAACAAGGGAAGATAACAATGTGCTGAATCACCGTCCGGGTAGGAGAAAAGGCTTGATAGAAAAGTTTAATATCACAAAAAGAATCAGCCAAATGTTTAATTCATGAACTTGTGACCTTGCAAGAAAAAAAAAACAATGAAGGATTAAACACTGTTTCAACTTTAAGCCTCCAAACTGGAGTCTCAGCAAGATTCAGAAAGGGACGTACCGGCTCAGTTAGAGTGCTGTCCTTTTCCAAAAACTGCACCACACAGTAAGCCAGCTACAAAACACAAACAAACACAAATCGTTGCACTGTGAAAGCATCTGAATTTATCCACAAGCAAACTAAAAGTAACATGACAGGGCACCGAACAGGCCCGAGGCTTTGACTGGCTGGAACATGAAATAACTCCTTTCCCCCCCCCCCTCTCTCTTTCTTTAACGAGACTGCAGAATGACCTGCTGCTGTCACAAACAAAGAGAGGAGCGTCCCTAAAGCAGGTTTGGGCAAGAATATTCAAATACATTTTTTAAAGACTTTCACCTGTAAATAATACACCTCCTATTTCACACTGCTTGAAATAAGAATTTTAAATGAAGCTTCTCGACTTACCTGTGGATGGTAGACACTAAGTGATTTGACTTTGTGCAGAGGCAATAAAACCTTCAACAGGAATATTTTGTGCTCTTCTTTTAGTGGTAAGGCAAATCCATTGATTATGCTACAAAATAGAAAGAGAAGTATTACCAGAGACCTTGAAAAGCAAAATACAAACTAAACATTCCAGAAATACTTGTACCTTTAACCAAAACTAGCAGAGCTACATTACACAAAGCTTGTAATGTTTGTTAGGGCTCATACCTTCCAAGTATTTCCAGTAGTTCAGCTATACCATTGTGGTGCTCTGTCTCATAGATAAACCTGCGAGAACAAATAGGAACTAGATTCAGTATTTAATGTTTCACAGGTTGATCATTCATCTTGTGTACATGATAAAAACAAACACGACAGAGGGAGGGGCTGAACTGACCTATAGAAAATGTTATTGATCTGTTTTCTGATGTACGCTCTCAGCCCCAGGAACTTTCCATAGATCCTGTGGAGGGTTGTTTTGAGGAAGTCTCGCTCTCTGGGATCCTCGCTGTCAAATAGTTCTAGGAGCTGTGACGCCAAAGATGTCACATGTTATGACAACGAACAATCTAGTCTGGAATTTAAATGTTTACAGTCTGACGGTTTGGCCAAAATATGGTCTCTTACCTGCATAACAAATTTCTGGTCGATGTATTTCTTTGCTATGTTGGGCTGAAAGTCAGGCGATTCTAAAAATCTAAGGAAAAATTCATAGACGAGCTGCAAAAGAAACAAGGAAGACATAGTAATTGAGTGAATATTGGTAAGGAATTCTAAGTACTTCACAAATATTTTACAATCAGGTCTATGAATACATACTGCAAACTAAAGCAGTCTGATAGCAAGCTTCAGCCATGAGGCTGTTCTACACTGACAATCACCATTTCAATATTTGACAGTGGATGAAATCGTTTTTTTTTTTTTTTAATGCCAACCTGGAGGTGTGGCCACGCTGCTTCGAGTGTTGGCTCGTCCTCCTCTGGATCAAACTCCGCTCCAGTGGGGTTGGATGATGGGGGCAATGTTCTGAACATATTCACAGCAAACTAGAAGAGGAGAAATGACATTTCTGAATGTTTACGACAAGGATAGAAAACCATTCATGTCAGCGTCTTTTTAATTCAATAACCTAGACCCACAGATTGTGCTTCAACCACAGTGAACATCTATTTAAGTTGGGAAACAATAGACAACAAGCTGCCCTTCCCAGGTTGTGTTAGGTTACACTACAAACAACCAGACCACAACGCTCCCTGGACTTGGATAAGTATTTACCATTATGACACAGGGTTAAATCAACAGTTAAACCACATCAAACTAGGGGTAGGGCTGCTTCTTGAATTTGGTGATTGTTTCTAAGAACAATGCAGGGTTTAAAACTGAAATTAAAGTAACAGCAGCATCTCTGTAACCAGTTCAGCACACAGAGGGAGCTCAGTGCCAACATTTTGCAGATGCAGTTGCTTGCAGAGAGTTTGTCTGAAGAGGCTGTTAAAAATGCTGACATCATATGATGAGTACAGATAATTAATTCATATCCTGGGCCTTGTGTTGAATGATGAGTGCATGTTAGTGTCACATTTCACAGTTTTGTTTTTTAATTTCCTTAGGTTATTTAAACGGTTCATCACAACTCTAAAAGCATGAGAAATGTCCCATCTTAGATATTCTAAAATCATATTTTTAGGTTAATGTTAACTTTGCTAACTAGCCTCAGAGCGATAGGCCCAGAATAATCCAAGTGTGTTGTGTTAATGGTCTCTCACAGTGTCAACTGACTCCCCTGTGGGCTGCTGCTCCCTGCTAGGCAGATCATGGGACTCTGCAGGTGGCCTACTAAAACAGCAAGAGCCTTGTTTGAAAAGACAAGCTACAAGGTAGACTGAGATAATACCGTCAGGGATGAGCTGCACTTCACCAGAGAGCAGGCTGTGGTGATGACTGTGCATTAACTCAAATGGAAACATCCTATAAGTGGTTAGGCCAAATCTGCTGTAGGCTTTGAGGATGAAAAGATAATGATGGAGAATCTTTATAAAACTTCACTGTGAACTAAATGTTCAGAAATCACCAGGATGTTGTGTATCTTTACAATCTCTTTAAAAATTAAATCAATTCACAAAACAACATTTGGATGTTGCTGTTATGGTGAAATGGTGAGACAGAAGCCTCCTCGGTGGAAGGCAAATGATTCTTTGTTCCAAAATTAAATTTTTTGACTATTCTCCATGTCTCGAGGATACCAAGCCCAGCTCATCACCTGCTCAACACCATCCTGACAGTGAAGCGTGGGGGTTAAAGCGTCACAGAGAAACCTTTAATGAAAGTCTGACCCTGAGCGCCTAGGCAATACAAAGCAAGAGGCGGTAGGGGCCACTCTGAATGTCAGAGTGACAAGAGAAATATGAGAGTTTAGAACTGTAGAATTCTCAAACCCAAGTTTGGACCAACATCATCTTAGAGAATGAACAAATGCATAGAAGAAGAAAAAAAGCCTAATCGAAACTGAATCATCAGCTGGGACACAACCAACAGTTGAATCAACTCGCTTTTTCTTATTTACCCTGCAAACAGCTCAGTCCTGTCGCTGGCTCCTACTCTCAGAGTTTTGCCCTCATCTTCTGCTTTCATCGTAAACTTAACCCCCTCCAGCTCCACTCACCATGTGCACCACCTCTGGGTAGATGGGCTCTGTGATGACATTCCTGTTGTGGGTGATGTACTCCACCATTTCGCTCAGCGCCGCCCGCTTCACTTCCTTCCATTTTAGGTCGCTCAGCGGGTCAGACAGGAAGTCAAATAGAACACAGCACTGCCGTAGCTTCTGGATGAAGAGCTTCTCCTGCTCAGCGGGGGCCACATCTTAAGAGACACAGGGAAAGAAAAAAAAAAGGAGTTAAAAGGTAGGAAAGACAAAGTGACAAAATGATAGTTGCAGGTGTAACAAGGATAACAATCTGAACAGCAATGGAAACAGAAAGTAGCAGGAGAAGGATAAAGAGGTAAATGAGTCATGAAGACTGAAGAGAGCACTGAGAGAGATGGTAAGAGCCCAAGGGGAGGATAACGACAGAGTGAAGAGGAGGCAGGACAGGGAGGGAATGAAGGATGAAGGATTTTGGGACTAGGTGAACAGTCACAGCTCTATTCATAAATAAAACCATATACGCCTGTCATTATATTTGACCATGGTGGTTTTCACACTTCCCTTTTCTCCTAAGCAGAGGCTGATAGTTGACATAACCATCAGTGATTGCAAATGTCATGGTTATGTGACAACTTTGATGTTGCTTGTTTGTCTCTTGTGTGTCTACTGATGTATATTATGATCTTGGTTTCTACATTTTCACTGTCCCTCATCTACCAGAAAATAATAACTTAAAGATAGATAGAAAATTACCATGTCAAGGCGCATTTGTCAGACTGATTATGTGGAAACCATTTAATGGATTTCAACAGAACATGGGTCTAGAAAGAACCCATCAACCCAGGAATTTAATTTCTCATTTTGTGATTTTCCCAGAGAATGTCATAGATCTTGATGTAAGAGGAGGATACATTTTAGAGACCTATCAGTGAGAGAGTGCAATGGTGCTCTGAACTAAAACAACTATGGATTTATAGCAGTAGTTACTTCTACAGAAGAGGTTATGCTTTCACCCGTATTCCTTTGTTTGTTTGTTTGTTTGTTTATAGGCAGGACTATGCAGAAATTACAGGATGGATAACAACCCAATTTAGTGAAATGCTGAGGCATGAGTCAGGGAAGAACTCATTAAATTTTGGTTTGGATTCAAAACAGGGGTGTATCCAGCAATCTATTTGCCGTTTGTTTAATCTAGTTAATTGAACGTGGGGAATGGGGAATGTTGGTCATTGGCAGAAGGATGCATCCTGAGCACCATTATACTGAAACAACAATTAGTTTACAGTAATCTTTCTGCACATCAGTTTGGACATATGTTAAGTATGATCCATGACAAGCTCAATCAGCTATGGAAATACATTTCCTAGCAACACCCACTTCTGTTGATAAGCTACTTCACAATAAAAGAACAGGCATATTATCACCAGTGACTATCTTGACTGCCAGACAGGCAAAAATCTAAATGCGCACCCAGGTGAAGCTGTAAAATTAATGTCACAGCAACCCGTCACTAAATTCAGGTGTGGGTTATTTGAGCTGACATAAGCAACAGATAGCGGCCCACATGAGAAGCCTGCCAAATCAAGATGTTCTCATTTGGTTCAGTTTATAAGGCTTACATTCATGTCTCTTGTTATCTAATGGATGATAAGTATCATATGTTTTAGTGACGACTACCTACACATGCGTACTGAGAAATATCTGCATTCAGAATAGCCTCTTATGAACCACGTTGCTGTAAAACTCCTGATGACAAAGTTGGCTCTGTGCAGTTACAATTAAATGTGGACGGCACAGCAGTGAAAGAATGTGCTTCATCCTTACATCTAAACCATATAGAATACAGCAAATCCGGTAAAGACCTGTGCCTCATAATTACGTTTCAGTGAAGGGTGTGGCTTTAACAATGGGTAAGCACTGGGGCTCAGAGCTGTCTGCACAAGAGGAGAATGTTAATGCCATGGGTGAGAAATAAGACCAGAGGGACACTTGTGTAAACATCATGGGAGATGGATGGATTTTAAACATTCTCCATGATTCTACTGTAATCTGTGGGCAGAATGCGCACAATTACTAAGATAAGCAAACTACACTGAGTGACAAATTGTGATTTATGAATTTGGCACAGAGAAAATGTATAAATAATAAACAACTGATATATATATATATATATATATATCTAGGACAACTTAATTCTCTCTGCTTGCTTGCTGTCTTTCATCTTGTTTAAATTACATTGGAAGTAATGAGAAAATAAACCGGCAGTGAATTCTGCCAAGTGAATTGTGCAGGTGTTGGAAAGGAAGGAGAACGCTGTCTTAGACTCTAAGTAGGAAGTAATGAGGAGCTGAAACTATTTGGTCATGCCCTGATTTCAGTGGATGCACTGAGAGAGTTACAGAGGCCATAGCACGGAGAAGAGGAGGACGGACACAGACACACACACACACCTGGAGTGTCACATTCAAGTTGGACCATTTATCTTGATGACAGTCAGGTTGGGAATTCCAGAGCGGAGAGGGTTAGTGTGTGAGCTGCCATCATCGCACATTTCCATAAATGTCTTAAGCGGCCTATTGCCACCAATTTAGTGGCCAAATCAGCTTCAAGAATGAAGCTCAGTTGAAACAACAGCAAGGAGCAAACATTAAATGTCATTTATTTGGTTGTCTTCTTTCTAATTTTCATCAACTGTGACAGGGAGCAGGTCTGTGAATATGTTGCCTCGCCTTGCACCCCTGACCGTGTCAGACTTAGCTTGCTGCTCTTACATAAGTCTGTCTGCCCGTGTCATAAAGTTTCTGTGCACTCCCAAAATACCCAGCAGGTTGTTGTGTAACAGATAAAGGCCCAGTGTTGTGATCCCAAAACCGATGTTAAGCACAATGTGACTTCTATTAATGCTGCAAACAGATGCCTGAGGAGAGCGTGTATGCGCACACACCAACACTCCCGAGCATCATGTCTTATGGAGAACAAAACGAGATTTATCTTGATGCCCTCTATTGCAAACAAAAATAATAAAGTGGAGTCACATTGGAAATTAGTCAGCACTACAGTCGCTGCAGGTCTGAAGTTAGAATGGAGTTGGAAATCTGTTATATCTTCACAACATTATGCTCAATGTAAACACTGACATGAGGTTAACTTCCTATCGATAAGAGCATGGACTTCTTTAGAGCATCCTATGTTGTAGATTATCTCTACACCTGTATTAGATGGATTTTACCTGTGCTTTTATTCCAAAAGGTCATGGTGAAAGGAAAGAGTAGTCCACTTAATAACACCTTGGAGGGTGGGAGTGGATGAATACAGTTAGAGAGTAACTGTCTGAAGTAAAGAGAAGGTAGCCATGATCAATTACAACTGATATGGCTGCATTGTAAGCAACAGTGGAAAATACTTCCTGCATAAAACAAGTTTTCATGGTTGCCACAGATGAGACACTGGTATTGCACTTTGGAGGCCGACATGATACTGATCAGGGCAAGAAACACTTTTCAAGCCTTGAATAAAGAAAATTCTGATTTAGCTCACTTGAAATACGGGCATGAATTAATCCATAAGATGTGGAGCACGATTTAGAGATGATCAAGGATTTCCAAAGATCTTCCAAATTCCTTCCTAAGAGCACTAACATCTAGGCATTTTTGTGAAGATCCAAAAGATATCAACCCAAACAAACCTTTAAATGAGCGCGCACCATGATTGTTTATGTCACATGAGACACCACAATCCTGTAAACATCCATACAGAAATGTATATAACATATTTGCAGTACAACATGAATATATTGTTATGGGCATTATATGACATTACAGCACGGATGTGAACAGGATTGTGGATGATCCTTCCAGATATAAATTTTAATAAACAAGTGACATTCTTTAAATTTTGAGCATCACTGTCCTGTCACACATCCATGCACAAAATATTCATTAGTTTCCATACTAGTGCTAGTTTGGTTTCCCTCAAAACATTGGTATAATCTGCTTTCAGTCTCAACTTGATCCAGAGTCAATGTGGATGCAGAGCATTTGGTGTGAACATTAGAGAATCACAATGGGAATAAGCGGAGTGTCCAGCTTGATCTCCCCCTAACACTGAGTTGTCATTCACGGCAGTCGCCTCTGTGGTTTAACGGAGTGTGATCAATAATCGCCTGAGGCTTCATCTAACGCTGGGCTGCACCAGAGTACAGTGGTAACAGCCTGGGCTTTTCAACCATGACTGAATGCATTGTGCACATATTAAATAGGCCGAGCTCCGGTTGGTGTAATCCTGAAACGCTGCTGCTCCTGCCGAGACACGGACGACTGGGGTCATATTCACACTGATCCGCTGCACTTGAAGAGGAGAGACGTTCATTCACGAACGTGGGGGGAGATGGACGAGGGGAGGGGGCTGCTGCAGAGCTGAGTCCGTGTGCTGTGACCGATCTGCACCCAGATGAACTGGAGTGTGACAAAAAAAAATGCTGGGGCGCGAGGGGGGTGAGGAGGACTGGGCATGTTGGGAGTCAGCTTTTAGCATTAGCCTTTAGCTTCAGGGCTACGGCTAATTACTGCACATACAGACACACACATGAATGCAGAAACGCATTTCCCAGCGAAAACATGTAAAGCCGAGGACAAGACCCTTCCCTGGGCTATGACCTCACTTCCTTTGACATCACTAGCTCGGCGGGGGGATGGGCAGAGAGCAGCTAGCTAGTAAAACCTGATTTTTTTTTTACACAGCGTCTCGCGGCGAAGCACACGAACCGTCCCCACCCCCCGTCGTTCCTCCAGCGACACAGACGAATTCGGCTTTCGTCGTTCGAACGCGGTGCGAACCGAGCGGTCGCCAGCGGAAGAGAACCGGAGCACAGCGACACACATACACACACTCGGCTCCCTCTCCCCGTAATTCCCCGGGACAATGCAGGCGGAAGAATTCGTCCTTACGTACCTCTGAAGTGCATAAGAGCCAGCGGCTGAAAGGGCCCGTTGGAATTAGGCGCATCCACGACCATCCTGTCTCCAGATTTATTGCATGTCAACATCTAAACCTCAACCAGGAAGGCGCATCGACTCAGGGCGAGAGGCCAGCCTCCATTTTAGCACAAAAGCGGATCAGAAAATGAAGCTCTCCGCCGCTGGAGGGAACTGGCTGCTGGGTGACGTAGGCAGCGGGGGGAGCGGCTGATTGGCCGTGCGCTGGCAGCTCGGGAGCAATCAGGGTGTGACGGGCTGTGGGCGAGGGATGCGGATTGGGTCAGAGGGCGCACAGAGGGCGGGACGTGTGTTGGAATTTTGGCTCCGGCTCCTCCTCCTCCTCTGGTGACGCTGTGCACCACTGATACAGATCTGAGATCAGATTGGCTCAAATCAGCTGAACAGTGTAACCATCAGCGGATTCATAACAGAAACAAATTCAGGATAAATTGGTCCCTGGATGTATCTCCCTCCTGTCATCTCCTGTCTTGATGAGGAGGTGGAGGTCAGGGTCATAAGGGGCCTAAAACCATTGACTATAAGGGGGACGAGAAGAGATGAGAGGCAACCACACGAGGGGCAAAGGCTTAGACGATATCCAGAGAAAAAAACCTCCAAAAGTTATACTGGAATCTGCAGTGAGATTATATTATATAAAATACAAGAGCACTTACCTCCACCAACAGTCGACTTATTGTACCTGATTTGTTTCATCAAAAGATATTAATTATTTCCTTCAAATCAGGTAAAATGTTGAAACAAAATGAAAAACACCAGGAACATTCCTGAATCCACCCTCCAGCATAGACCCATATAACCCATATAACATTACATAATATTGTTTACTGACACACAAACCTATATTAAAACATAGCCTCCTTGGCAGAGGTAATAAAAGACAGAACTATATAAAAACAACGAAGACTTCTCTTGGGCCATTCCTTGTCTGTGTAATTTGCTGGTGATGTGTTCATGTCCTGACCTCAGCTGGGATTGGCTCCACCCTCGCAATCCTCAAATGTATGAGCATAATTGATGGAAGAATGATTCAAGACAGAACCTAAACATTAACAGCAGCAGCAGTACAGCTACCAGTAAAAACCATCTCAAAGTGACACAGTGATACTGAAAGTAGCAGTGGGTCAGCAAGTATGTTAAGCAGAATGTTACTGATCAAAATCAATAGACAATACAGCTGATTATTCTATGCAAACAAAATGACAGAGCCCCTTGGTCTATGATGTTGATTAGGTCTAGTCCTGTGAGGCAACTTTATTTTTACTAATAAAAACAAAATCAAACAACAATCTATGACCTCTGGTTGGCCTCCTCTTTTATTTGGTGAGAGGATTTTATCAGTCCAAATCGTTTTGAGGCGAAGGCAGAGTTTGCTGCATTGTGTTTTTCTGAGTGATGTGCATGTGCTTAGGAAAATAAGCTGTAAACAGGAAATGAAAGCAAGAGGATGGAATATGAAATGTGCAAGCACATGGCATGTCCAACATTTATCTGATGAATCCCACTCTGTGTTTTTAAAGCAGACTGGGTTTTAATATTAGGTGTCACATTTGCATGGTGCCATAAATCATCTTCAAATTATGTAAGTTGCGTTATTTGGGAATTATTTACAAACAATATGTGAGCTAACTCTCAAAAACATGAATCAGCACTTTATCTTTACATAACCAAGTGCTTCATGTGATTTATCAGAGGACATGCTGAAGGAAACCACATTCAAGCCACTGGGCCGAGCACAGGCTCTATAACAGTGGGTCTCATCATTTCATCACAGTCCTTCCACAGTCTTTTAATAAACAGAGGGAGCAGGCTGTCCTCAAGCTACAGACACAGCCAGACAATTAAATACAATTTAATTAAGAGAGTTCACCAGGGAGGCGCTGATGTACAGTACGCCTTGTTACAGTCATCCAGCATCTGGAATGACCCAATAAACATGTCATCTGAGGGACATGCTGAGGTCTGACTGTTCTGATTGAATTAAAACAAATACCCTGGTGCACAGAATAGGTTGTTTTAAGCTATATGATGCATAACATTTGTTTAGGACATGTTAAATTTCTTCTTGGTTGGTAACTTTACCCTTGGAAGCCTAGTGTTAAAAAATGACCTTGAGAGAAGAGGAGAGGAAGGTCTCCCTCTCTGTTGGAACCTTTACATTCCACAACCATGACAACGGGCTGCAGTATTTGCAGAAAGTAGCCACTTATTTCACAAACGGGTAGATATAAAATACTTAGACAAATCTGATCCTGTTTTATCTTTTTAGCCTGCGCTACTACTGCAGTTTTATTGCAGAGCACAGAGGTGCACTACCCCAAACCTTCCTATGTCTGATCCCAGATCCATCCATCACAGTGGATTATGCCTCTGACACAGACCTCACATTGTTGTCCAAGAATGGTTTAAAAAAAAACATCACGAACAGGAGTTTATTTTAAGTGACACACACACACACACACACACACACACACACACACACACACACACACGTGTTCACACATCATGTGTTTTCCCTGTTTGTCCCAAACAAAGTTTTCATGAAAACCACAGCACTCAGCTGTTTCCGGATTTTATATTCAGCCTTTCTTAGGAGAATAAAAATAAACTTTCTGCTGCTTTTTTTTTTTTCAACTTATCTTCAGTAATGATGATGAACTTGGGGCTGAGTGCTACAGATATCAGACAGACAAAACTGAGGCAGAATGACACACTTAACACATTTCACTTTAATGAAATGACCAAAAAATTCAAGTCTTACTCTTGAAATATGGTCTGTCATATATGAATTACATTACATTATTTGTATTATAAAAAGTTTCAGACTGAGGACACTCCACCACTTCAGCCTTGAACCAGAAGATGGCAGTGCAACAACAGCACCCTTCACTAAAGGCTAAATGGAAGCAGCCAACTGTTTATTCTTCTTCATCAACACACAGTGTAGGTTTCCTGTCATCAAGTCATCAAGTGCACAGCAATGCTCTGCAATCAGATTTTCTACTGGGCCTGATCCTCTTCCTCTCTCTCTAAGCCTTTCTCTGAACTCTGATTCCGGTCTTCACTTGTCTATGAGATGTTTTGGTCATTTTCCCTGAAGCTGAATTCTGATGAAGATAAGACAACATAACATCTCACATGTGACATAATATTGCAAACAAAAAACTTGTATTATAAAAATTGCCCCAAAACAGGCTCCATTAAAAACAACTGCTCTTTTATAACTTTCTCTAAAACGGAATAGGCAGTGAATAACTCCATCTCTTCAGAAATTACTCTTCAGATCTCTTCAAATGACAGAACAAACTGAAACCCATGTTGCAGATGAACAAATATCAGTGTGATTATAAACAACCTAAAGAGAACCTGACAGAAACCATCTTTGAGATTAAGTCATTTCACATGCGCGTGCTTTGGCTTCACTTTCAGGACGCTGTCATGTCCTCACGTCCATGCCTTTGAGGAAGCACATGCAGATACACAAAAAGCTGCACCAGCACACAAAACAACCAACAGCACGTATCTGTTCTTAACCTAACGCCACCATTTAGCATTTAGTCCCAGTTGGGTTCATCATTTATTTGTGTTCCCTAGAAACACATCTGTTCTCCTTCAGGCTCCTTGTTTCTGTATTGAGTTGCGTTGTGGTTATCTGCAGTGTGAGTGTGTGTCATCAAATTATTTGCCTGTCTTTTGACTCTCCATACAGCGATCCCTCTATATTGCCCCTCGGCATCTTCTCAAAAATGACACAACTAAAACATGTTTGCAATTACACAAGGGAAAATAAAAACATGTGATACACGGTGCCCGCCATCAAACCTGCTAATCCTCTGACCGCGCGCCGGCATTGTTGCTGTGTCGTGTCACCCGGCTCTTGCAGGTACATGAACAAAGCATAGCTGGGTGTACTTTACAGGAAACCACTTAGGCCTGATCCCGTCTGTAACGCTGTGTGTAAACAAAGAAGCCATGAAAGATTGATGTGAGCCGCAGCCTCACTATCTCGCCGAAGAATTTGGCGTCAGTGTGATAGAATCAATCAACACGGCAAATTAAAACACTGACAGCGGGGCCCAGTGTGACCGGACTGTTATTTCGGTGGTTTTGCTGCCAAACGAATCAAACGCGAGTTCAAATCTCTTCAGCTATTTGCTCCTCTCGGTCAGAATGGACCATTTAATAAAAGTAACAAACAGTGAGCTGATAATAGGGAGCAGCACCGACAGGCCTGCAAATAAAGGATTACAGTTGCAGTTTGATTTGCGCTGATGACTTGAGTTATTATGGGATCGGCACAGATTCATCCATGTTGTGGTCCAAGCGCTCTGAGTGGGAGGTTATATGCGTTTCCTCCAGTCATGGCTGGAGATGCAGGTGACTGCACAGCATTTGCATTTCAGATAAAGTCTGCTTAGCGATAAATTATGTAGTGAGGAAAGACGTGAAGGTTAAAAAGGCAGTTATAAGGATCCACCAAGGCCATGAATAGTTAATGTGATTCCCTACATCTGTATAGGCCAAACACGCAGTCGTGGATAAAGGTCGTCTGGCATCTTCCAGGAAGAAAAACAGGAGTCGTTTTTGTAGAAAAAGTGAAAAAAGGGTGTGAGCTCTTATAAAGATACAGAACGAGGCATACCTGCCAGTGCGGGGAGCTGCTGTAGTTCTCTGTTAGTACTGAGGGGGAAAGAGGAAGTGCTGAACCTCTTCTCCTTCTTCAGGGCGGAGTGTGACCCCGGCTGCTTCACCCTCATCAGCTGAGTTGCAGGAGGCACTTTCTTATTAGAGCCCTGAGAAAAGCAAACGAGTGGCAGAGGAAGGTCTCTCATTACTGGAGCGGGGATAGGGTGAGGTGGTTCCTGTCCTGAAGGAAGTGACACAGGAATCGTTTGACTCAAGTGTCACGGAGGGTTAGAGAGGTGAAGGGAGGATTGAAGACGAGAGTGGAGCGGAGAATGGGCAACGACTATGCTTTTGGGTCAAGTTCTTTTCCGAATCAGATCAGGTGATTCTGGGTGAAGCAACCTGATCCCAGCCACTGGTGTACCGTACTGCATCAGCTGACAGGGGTTGTGACTGCCCTGTGAGGACAGAATAATTGAGTGGAGATGGAGCTGATAAAGCCGTCAGTGAGGATAAACCAGCACGTCCAGTAAGTCAATCAATCATGTAAATTGCAATGAACTGTCGTATGACAGAAATGATAAAGGGGCAAAAATAGCTGCTACAATGCTGGGTATTCTTCTCAGAGGCCAAATGAGGCTCGATGGTGGAGCTGAATGATAATTTTCAGGGAAAATAAAGTCATAAGATCATGCCACGACATCACATGAGAAACTTCATGAGAATAAAAAGTCAGACACAAATGGAGGATTAGCAACAGGAAAAATGGAATTGTTTAAGTCGAGGATTTACACAAAAAGGAAATCCCTGTATTTGCATATTGACCTGTAATCGGCCATTATTGTTGTTTTGTGAACAGAACACAAACAGTCAGGCAAAAAGATGATTTCAAACAAAACAAAAATAGCAATTAAAATGCACAATATAGGCAATATAAATCTATACAACAATAAATCAGAACAATTTAACTGTGAGATTATAATTTTCTATCCATGCATTTCAATATCATATAATGTCAGTCTTGTACTATTTCATTTTTTGATAGTTACTACTTTATATATGTGATTGCAGAAAATCTGATTCTTATAGTATAAAAAGATGACAAATAAGCAGGTGCATTAAAAAGGTCACTGTACCTTGTCCTTTTTGCTCTTGTGAGGCATTCTGGGATGGGACTCCTCTCTTCTGTGTCAGCAGGTCAATGTGAGCCTGTGGTCACACACACACTGTCAGCGGAAGGCTGCTCAAATGACTGACTGACACACACGCGCACACACACGCACACGCGTGCACACAAGCTGTAGCATTTGCTAACCCCCGCAGGAGGTCAGTAATGTGACTGGGTAAGAGCTGGTTGACTGGTTATTATTGAATGATAATTGCAACAGCAACTATTATAATAATAAAAGTTGATCAACAGTTCAAGTCTCTGTCAGCCACAGTGACAGTGTTTGTGTCCATCAGGTTTCACAGCACATAAGTAAAAATACTGTAACCCCCAGTCAAGCGTACCTCACCCTTCCCCCCTGTGTGTGAGATTGTGCTCACCAGAACCCGCAGGTTGTACTTGAGCGGGGATGCGTGACCATTAATCCAGTCAGGGTATGCACATGGCCAGATTATTGTTATGGATCCCACCCAGGACAACAAATACACGAACCAGTTTCATGATTTCCCCAGACTTCCAGAAGCCCCCCGGTCACCTGGAGCTGAAGCAGTGAATCACAAATCCATTTTCAGTTTCTCCAAATGTGATTACTTTTATTTAGGCTCTTTGGTTATTCCCTGGAAAACACAGCAATGCGTTGTTATTGACTTTCTCTGGTTAACGTATTTCCACTTGTCTTCTATTTATGTTGCTGTCGAATCTGAGTCTGCCCATGTGGTGGCAGTGTTGTATTCTGTTGAGTTTTAAATGGGAAAGTTCCTCCTCCTGACTTAGTTTGTATTTATCTACAGGCAGGTGAACAGGGGAACATCAATACATCTTCCATCTGGGACCAGCCCTTCCTTCTGGGTGTTTGCTTTCAAGCATCAGTAGAAAAAATATCGGAGAAAACTGCAGCACTAAAAATGTAACATTGACAAAATCCAAGACAAAATCTGATTATGTTTTTTTAATAAAACTGGGTGAAAACATAAACCACCCATATGATGCTTTATGAGACAAGGCTTCAGGCTGAATTCCATCTCCACCTCCTGGATGAGAAACCTGAAAGGAATTCAAACTAGTTCAACTGTGATTAAGAAGGAGAACTCAGGAATTATTTTTTTCACAACTTAGAAAAACAACATGATGATAAGCTCTAAACAGTAGAGTGCATTCCATTAGATTTTCATTAAGATCCATAAAGAGGCCAAGCTGCCATGTGACGGAAAATGACTAAAGAAATTCCTGGATATGTCCCTTTGTCTGGATCCAAAATGTATTAATATTCATGACCTGAAAAGCCTGTAATCTTGAAATCACATTTCAATTTGCTATAAATTTTAATTTGGATATACGAAAAATTGCATACGCTCCTAAACATCAGTCCCTCAAATGTGATCCATTCACTCTTCTCTGAAATAGAGAAAAACTCATTCTATTGCAATGTTAAAGAAAATGACATTCACGTTGAGGTAGTTTTTGCGTCACGCTGCTGAAGAACAGATGAAAACCACAACCTCTTCGGCTGGAGCTAATTAAGTTCTATCAAATCAAAATTAGGAATGCAATCAGTTTGAACTCATTTCACTTCCTGAAGTGCTTTTTTGAAGCCGGCTCCGTGATGGTCTTTCTTCATTGCCCATGATTAGATTGACATGAGCGATGACTGCCTGTGTGGGCTACAAACAGAGTGGGATTGTTTGCTATTCTGGCCGTCGATGCACTTGCTGCGTATTGATCAGGTTGTGAGCGCGTTCCGTCCTCTGAATCATTGTGTTTCCATCGCTGCCTCTGTTCATGGCCAGAGCCTCATCATCAGCACGCCGTTATTACTGCCTGATACAGCTCCTTTCATTTCCTGTAGCCGCAGCAGCGCGCAAGCGTGTGTGCGGCCGGGCGGCTGGACGACGGCACGCATGTGTGACAGCACAATATGTCCTTTCTTCACGGAGAAACGCAATCAAGTGCAAGAACATCAGAGATGTGAGGGCAAGATCTGCTTTTCTACTGTCTTCCTACAAACAAATCAAATATTTAGCTCCACACAAATCTGCCCAATACCGTCATCTTTTCTTTCTCTCGCTCTCTCTCTCTTTTTTTTTTTAAGCTCTGGTTAAAATTTGTAAACCTGTGTATCTCCAGCACTCCCAATTCACACTAGCCCTGTGCACCACAGTCCCTGAATTGTGACTTGATATTGTGAGAAAGCTGTTGACCCAATGAGGCTGAGGAGTGGAGGCCGCTCAACGACAGCTTGTTTGCTTTTCCAGGAAGGTGGGAATAGAAATGGCTGAAGGGAGAGAGAGAGAGAGAGAGAGAGAGAAACAGGCAGCTTGTTAAAGCAGAAGAAAATTGCCGGAGAGAACAAAAGACAGTGAGGGAGAGTTGGGGAGGAGAGGAGGGGGATGGAGATGGCTCGGTTGACTGAAAGCACTGTGTTGTATTGCAGGTGCACGATCCCCAGTGATAACACATGCACATGCATTGCTCGCTGCACACGTAAATACACAACAGCTTTTTAACCTGCTTTGGTTGTGAAAGGGGACTGTCACTGCACAGCAAATGGGTTTGGGAAGCACGTTCCTGAGAAGTCACATGTTCGTGACTTTCACTAGTCAACGTGAGAGGTGATATCTGAGGTGCCAGCCACTCTGGTGCTATCCAGATTAAACCTAAATCAGAGGAGTTGTACATTCAATCTTATTATTATATGTCTTATTTACTTATATACAAAAACATCCATTAAGATCAATGTCACGGTCAATGTATTTATATCGAACATCTCCAGTCTTGATGACCGCTCAGAACGCTTTACAGCAAAGTCTGCCATTCACACATACTCACTCCACACTCTCCCTGTCATGCATCACTCACTGGCTGCACACTGAGACCTGTTCACATGCACTTTAGCAACAGTTGGATGTGAACATGCTGGTGCTTGGCGGTGATGGAGTGCTCTCACTCTCACACAGATGCGGGGCCCTCACCTCGCCTCAGCAGATGGCTGTTTGATGGGTGTGGAAGCAGAACATTGTGTTCCACTGGCTCCAGGAACATCTTCCTGAGGGATTCAACTTCCCAGTTTCTTCAAGGTGACCTTTGCGTCTTTTCACCGTCTCTTCTTCTTGAAGTCACCTTGCGGTTTTGTGCCAGCCCGGCTGCATCTCACCTCGTGTTCTGCTACCGGCTCCGACCTTATTTGCTTTCCCTCGAGAGTTGGAGCTGCTCCCCAGACACATCTTCCCTTGGCTGAAGTCTTATTTCTTACTTTTACACTGATGTTGGACTTTCAGAGACCTTTTGTGAGTCAATCTGAAAAAAAATGGTGGTAAAAGTAGTTGTATTGTTCTTAATAAAAAAGAAAAATTGTGAAATCCACGAAGATCTTGAAAGTCAGTTTTAAGATAAGATCCTCTCACCAAGTCTACTCCAGGCTGTAATGGGTCAGAAGGGACTGTCTCTGAAAGAACAGCCCTTAGAAAACACACACACACACACACACACACACACACACACGCACATGTGAAAACAGCAGAATTTAAGACAAGCTGTGATTCAGGAAAATAACAACTACCGATACTGAAAAGTGGAAAAGTACACTTTGGCTCCACGGCTGATGCTCAGCTTTAAAACTTGAGACGTCTGCTTCTTCTCCTGAGCTGACAATATGACTTTACTGCAGGTTTTTCTTGCCTTTGTGCCTCTAAGGTCTCGACATAAAGGAATAAGGGATTACAGTTTTGAAATGAGCCTGTAGAGCTGAGAGCTCCGATATCAGTCAGCTGGTTATGAAACATTCAATGGAACTGCCACCATGCATGTGCGCTCCATCTGTGGCACATGCATATGCATGCACAGGAACACAAACAGGCTCTACATAAATACATGTGATGCAGGGGAAAATGCACATTCACATGCTGCCTTTGAAACCTTCAACACACAACAGATATGTTTACGTGAACATCAATATCAATGACCCAGGGAAATTACACGCTTCCATATGAACTGCATTTTCTGATTTTCCTCCCCCAAATAATGTCACTTGTAAATGTATTAATGTATTCACTTCTGGATTTGTAGCCTTAAGATTATTTACACAAAAGAAAGACAGAGTGACATGCTTTTATCAAAGCATGTCCACACCCACGCATGCCTGCACGGACACACGCTGATCAACACACACGCACCCACAAACGTTCTCTCCAGCACAGCGTTCCCCTGCCAGGCCCAGTGACTGCACCGTGCATCGCTAACCAGGAAAAACAGGATAAACCCTCTGTGGTTAAGTTAGCTCCATCTCAACAGGTCCTGCCCTCGTGTGTCTAAGATCGGCCCTCTCTGCTGGAACCAACTGACAGCCCCGACAGCATCTGCAGCCGTCACGTCACTGCGATGTTTGCGCCGCTTTGTCCGTCCGCGATGAAAGAAACTGGCGATTTCTCTCCCGCTGCAGCAGCAGAGGGGAGGACTCGCTCTCATGAGGTGCTATGGAGTGTGCAGGCCCTTCTAACAACACGGGGGACATGTCAGCAATGAGACAGAATCCCCACTGTGTTGTGGTGCGATATTCTTCTCTTGTTTTTTGGTCTTTATCGGTCCTGAAATGTAAGAAAGAGGAACGAAAAGGCTCGTCACAGCTGCAGCTGTCAGCGCATCAGATGGAGGAGGAAAGGGAAGGGGAGCAAAAGAAAAGATTTAGCTCCAACCAAAGCAGAGATGCATTCCAAATTTGAATTCTTGTACAGAACAATTCATCCATCCCTCCATCCATCCATCCAACTACTTCATCCATTCATCCAGTCCTCCATCCGTAGTTAAGATAATTTACATTGTGCTGTATTGATGACGATATGAGGCACTGCGTTGGTCTCTCTCCCTCCAGACCTCCAGGCTGAGTCAGGATTGTAAGACGTTTTTAGGTTTTTCTACTTATTATTTCATCACCACATTTGAGTTTAACTCTGACTGTAAAATATACATCTGATAAATAAAATAACACCATCCTTCTGTCAGCCGGGGTTGTTCACGCTCTTCTCTTCAGAACCTCCGACTATCTCGGCCTTTTCTCTCGCTCTGTCCTATTCACATTGCTTCCTCCTATCTCTTCTCCGCTCCATCCCCTGCATTCACTGGGCGGCTCAGCTCTGTTCCTCTCTGCTGGTGAGTTACCCAGGTCAGAAATTGAGCCGGCTGCCGGGGCTAATCTGCAGAGTACAGGCGGCTGGAGACCGAGACAGAGGTTGACAGAAGGGCCGGCTTCTCCACATTGATAAAAGGCTGTGCTCGAGACTCAAATCAGATACCGGCCAACTTGACCTATAAATGTACTTGAGTGCCACGGAGACAGAAACGCAGCCTCATGTCTGGAGAGGCTGCGTCACAAGACCTGAAGTTCAAAAGACCCCCCCCCCCCCCCTGAAGAAGAACAAATGTAAATTTTGACATTAGGACCTCAGAGTGATGGGAAAGAGGAAGCTGCTTCTTTGACTGTTATGAGGATCGAGTAAATTATTTTCAAAACCATTTGCATCTTTAATCAAGTGTTTTTGCGAGTTTTTAAAAAATGCACAAAACACACATACACACACTAATGAATCCATCTTACTTTAGAGGCTGAACGCTTTAGCAAGTATGAAAATCACTTTGTTTCCTAATCTCACTCCCTGGTTATATAACAGAGACTATTACAAAGAGGAGTGTGATGAAATAATTTTTCAGTTGTTCGGCAGAGTTCTGCTGCCCTTCAGGTCAGAGCAATGTTGTGATGGCGACTTTTATGTGCATCTTTGTGTGTGTGTGTGTGTGAGCATGCGTAGTGTGAGGCTGTGGCTGGAGGGGATGACCAAATTTTCAGGATTGTTCAGAACATTGCTGCCCTTGTAGTTTGTGGAAGCCGATGTTGGCGGAGAGAGAACAGAAGTATTGTTTTAGTTGCTGCAATAATTCAAAAGGTGTCTGTGTGTAATCCAGGGAAACAGAGAATTTTAGCCACGGCAGCATTAAGGCTCGAAAGATGGTGTCTAAATAATGAGTACAGCGCTTCGCAATTTTTCTTACATTTTCAGCCATCAGAGACAATTTAACCTGTAATATTTTGCCCGCAGAAGAAGCCAGGGATCAAACACCGAGATCCTGGTTGGTGGATGACCCGGGTTACCTCCTCCGCCACTACCCACCACTGTCTTCACCAGTGCTCCTTAGATCCAGACTGACATGTCTAGACAGGTATTTTATTGTTTGTGATGATATTCTGTACACACACGTGCATGTCCTGGCAGACAGAGGCTTGATTATAACACGCCAACATTCAGCCAGATTTTATCCAGTGCAATATCTTTTCTTTGGATTGACTCGTGACTGTCGGAGAAAATCGGTTCAAAGCCGAAAATATGGTGCGTCATAAAACAGCCAAAATCCTTTTCTGAGTGCAGCGAATTTCTAATTTAAAGAAAACTGCCGCAGTGAAAGTCTGAGAAACCAGACATTTGCTTTTTATCCCTGGAAAACGTTCGCTGAAGGAGCAGGAGCTATGAAGTATTTATTGGAGCTGTCACTGAACGGCGTGGGAGGATCACCGTGGTTGAGTTGTCCACTCAGCAGTGCAGAAGCAGCCCAACACTGATGGCTCACGTCCTGTTGGACTTGATTGAAGCTGAAGACCCAGCAGCCTTTGCATTATCCATAGAAACAGAAATAATATTTACATGAGGAGCATGTTAGACAGAATTAACTTGTATAACTATAATATTAATATATGATTAGTATTATTATAAGTGTACTGAAAGAACATTTACACATTATTAATTTACACGTCACAAGAAAAAGATGGATTAAAAAATAATAAATATGAAAACATTTATTTTGTGCTTTGAATAATTTGAATGAGGAGAACTTCATTAAATAAAGATGATAACCATGCCTCACTACATTTGGGTTCAACTGTGGTTCATCTGCTCCTAAGTTGAGTTCTGACTGGAACAGACAATGTTTTGGCTGAGTGTGTGTGTGTGTGTGTGTGTGTGCGTATGCACTTGTCTTTCTATCATTATGAGGGACAACTTTGGCTGTTAGGACATTTTGACCCTGTGAGGACATTCTGATTGGTCCTAAATTCCTAAATTCAGATTGTTTGAGGGTTAAGTTTTGGTTTACTGGTGAGGGTAACAGTCAGTTTTAGGTTACACATTCAATTTAACGTTAGGCCAAGGGTTCTATGGAATCCATTATGTGTCCTCCCAACTAGAGTCTGTCTGTGTGTGTGTGTGTGTGTGTGTGTGTTCTCTCCTCTCACCTTAAACCCTAACAACTCTCCAGCCAGCAGCTCCTCAGTACATGCTGTCACTGTGGAATTGTTATGGCAGCCGAGACGTTTTTTTCTGCTTATGTTTGTGCAACACTCTGTCTTTGTGTGTCTGTCTCATGTTGTCAGGCCCGTGCACGTACACATGTGCACGTGGTGTATGCAGATGACATTGTAAGCGTCAGTCTCTTTCCTCGGTGAAGCAAATTGCATTTCTTTTTCTTCTGGGTCTGTTCCCTCATTGTTAATGCACTTATTCTACCTCTATAATATGCATATCACTACACTTTATTCTAATATGGTACCCCGTATGAATTATTGTTTTGATTTCAAACAGAAGGACGAATGGTTCTCTCTGCTCCACATTCCTCCCCTTCAGCTATTTATCATGTTCTTAATCCTTCTGTCTAAAAACCACGCAGTCCATTTTCCTGCTTGGTTAACCTTCAGTGCATTGTGTGGATTTCATTGCACTGACCGATGGTTTAACTCTTTCATCCAATATCCTGCAAAGTCATAGTCAGCTCTGTAAGTTGCACAGCTGGCGACTCGGTGAGCGAACAGACGCGATGACCTTGTGGACGTTGGAGCCGTTGACCATGACGCCTTTGAAAAGAAGAATGTGTCTGAAGCTTATACATGTTTTAAACAAATGGTTTTATGGACTCATGCGGCTCTGGTTTCATGCATAAAACATGAATTCTTGGTGTGTCAGAAAAACTGCACTAACAGCAGAGAGGAAAGAAGAAAGCCATCTTTGAAACAATCTTGCAGAATTAGATATTCATTTGCATTGTAATTAGTTCTACAGTAAAACAAAACAAAAAAATCTGTTCTTGCTTTTAGCTCATTTCAGTCATTCTCTGATCACAAGTTATGCAGTTTTCCTAGAGATGCATTTGATCCACTGGTGATTGATTAGTTCACATGCGTGGGTGGTTTGATTTTTTTCTTGACTCTCCCTCATCACCATCTTCGATATTTCCTTAAATCTCTGGACTGAAGCAGAATCTGTCTTTTGCAGAAGTGTCAGTTGAATCACTATCATTCAATTCAGTGTAATGTAAGGCACATTCTCCTTTGAGTTACCACCGTTTCCTTTGTGACTGAACACTACATGTGGAGGCATGAGACATGAAATGTGAAATATTCATCCAGCCTCTTGAATCATTGATCCCCCGTGTTTGCGATCATGTATGTTGGCGGAGGTGTCTCGGTGATCGTGTGAGTGTGCGGTAACATGGGAGGCAGAACACCACATTGAATATGCATACGTGGCCAGAGCAGCCTGAGTGTCTGTGTATGTGTGTAGGTGGAGGCAGGCTTGTCGGACTGCATATGTGCCTGTTAATCAAAATGGGAGGCGGTTGTGAGCAGCACTCCATCTCATGTTGAAGCCGATGCATAATTTATGTACTGTACCCTTTCTTTCTGACCTGCTGCAACTCTATATTCACACAGAGGAAGTCAGAGGGAAACACTCGAAAGCCTTATCTCTGAGAGGACATTAATATTCGGGTTAAACATGCTCTCTGAATGCTAATCTCTTAAGTAAAAATATGACGACTCAACTTCTTCTTTTTTTTTGGCAGCTAGGTTAAAGGCGAAAGCGCGAAGTATGTTAATGTGTCTTGTTCGGATGACCACTTTAGTCCAGGCTTCAGTATCGACACACAGAATGAATATTAAGGTGGACGACACTATAAATCATCTTGATCGCTTGCTGGGGGCTTCCCACAGCATAGGATATAAACCTTGCCTCCTCCGTGTTAGTAGGTGGGATATTGACCTCCAAAGTCCTTCGAAATGGCCCTGACTGTAATTTTTCACTGTCATTATATTCAATTAGAAAACAATAGGTAATTGTTAACTGGAGAAAACTGGTGAAACAATAATCCCAACTAGGAAAATGTATATGTATATATTGAAAATGATGAAAGAGGTGAGGGAGTCACGCTTTTAACTGGCTTTAATGAACACAACCCCAGCAACAACTGTGAGGGCAGCTGTTTGTCTGGCTCGGGGATAATCAAACGCATTAAATGATGAGACTCTTTGCATTTATATCTAATTCAGAAGTTTATTTTCAATTGTCTCAATTTCAAATCGTCGTTTTACTCTGTCAGTGTATCAGCCGAAGGCTGCAGATATGGGGCTGATATTTCAGGGGGCTAAACAATCTAAGATGTTTGTTGAAGTCACGCCTCGTTAGCCTTTGACCTGACTTGCATCACACTGTCTCACGATCTGTCGGCTAATTGTGTCCGCGTGCAGGTCTGGCGCTGTCTTTTCTTTCACATCTCCTCCCCCCATCTGTTCTCCTCTGAGGTCCCTCTCGGCTTTCACTCCTCACACGAGTCAAGAAGTGACAGTCGCCATCCCGCAGGTTAAGTGCGTCCTGACCTTTTAGTTCCTCGGCTCAGGACGGCGTCAACATTATCAAAAGCCTCTTATCTGCGCTGATCTGGAGTGACGGAGCTACTTTTGGCACCCGTTTGTTTTTTAAGTGTCTATATTTCTGGCACTTTAACCTTTATTAAATAGGTCAGAATGGCGAGAGCTGCGAGCTGATTTAAATCTCGTACTGCACAGCTTTTACTGAACCAACTCAGCCTTTTTGTTTTTTATCTTTGCGCGGATCCAAGCTCCTCTATTGTCATTTGTTTCAGGTTGCTTTGGATCATTCGGATGAATTGAGACACCCCTGCTATCCCCAGAGGCAGAAATCAATAGCTGTTGAGCTAATTGTGGTATATTTAATGCTGCATTCTGAATAATTGGGTTTTATTTGTCTAACACTGTTAAATGTGACGCACCTTTAAACTCAGAGAGCACATTCACTGAGGCACACTCACACTGGGATTTACTTAACACTCCATGACAATTGTATAAAATATAAAAGGAGAAATCTCTGTCTGTGTTTCAATTTACTTTCAAACTTGCCGATGTACGTCTGCTGTGAAGTGTCTTGGAAAAAAAAGGTTCTCTAAAAAACTTCAGCCATTGCTTTTCTACATGCAGAGCTGCACCTGGAGCACATGCCAGGGTTGTAGGGAAGTCATAACCCAGCTGCGACAGCACTTTGCTCGCCGTCACCCAGATGCTCACAGAGCAGAGAAGGTGACTCTCTGTGTCACAGCTGGTGCGTTTGAAGGCTTTCAGCCACCAGGTGAAACAATCAACCTTTACAGACATCCACGTTTTGAATGGGCACTGCATGAGTTTATCCAAAGTTGCAGCTAGTTTCCATCCATCAATGACTTAACCAGCTCAGACCGTTTGCCAGCGTATCACAGGGTCAACAAACAACCAAGAGTCTCCATCTGATCCAGGTGCTCTTCAACAACTGCAGGGTCCAGTAAAAGCCTGTAAGGCTGTGATGGATGAATTGAGGTGTGCATAATGGCTTTGTGTTTCTCTAATTGTCTGGTTTGATGCATCAGCACTGTAATCCAAACAAATTCCTCCCTTGGGAGACAATGAATGAACCTTAAGCTTAACAGCTGATATTATATCCTCCAACTGAATCCAACATCCAATTCATCAAATATACAGTAAGTAATACAAATACTAAAGCTGTGTTCTAAAAACTCCATGTACTTCATCCATCCGTCAATTGTCTATACCACTTCTCCCAACTGACATGAGGGTCAGAGTATCAAGGGCCGACACACAGAGACAAACACTCACGTTCACACCAATGGTTCATTTACGTAAACCCAATATGAGTCCCGCAGCAGAGGGTTCACATGTGTATCCAGCAGCTTCTCTGAGAGGCACACATAAAGAATTGATGGTAGAAACAGATGGAGGTCCATTAGGTCGCACTGTGTGGCTGCTCCGGAGGCAGAGATGGTCAACTCCGGTCTCATGTACATCTGCGGCGTGAACAGATCCCAGGCCTGCTGCACACTGCTTTTCTGCTGCCAGACTATGAAGTCAGAAACACAGCAGGAAATTGTCAGAAGTGTGGAAACCTTTGGGAAAAGAGGAAGCTGTCTGCGACATTCAGGTGAGCCGTGGTGTCGTGACAGATCTTCCCATTGTGAGATTTACACACTGCTGAATATTCAGAGTGGAAGTCTGTGATGACGAAATCACTTCCTCCTCAAACACGCATGTATTAAAGAAAAGTTAGTGCAGTCTCGTACACACACACACACACGTCATGTTCAAGCACATTTGCACCTGTAAAGATATTTGTACTGACTCTCTGGAGGTTTGAGTCTACGGTCTTTACTGTACCACAGGAACATTTTATGGGAGCAGCATCGTACAGACACACAGAATAAGACAACATACATGTAGATCTCATGGCTTTTCATTTCCCGCTGGATTGAATCCTGTCCCTCTGAGTTTACTCTTTCCATACACTCACATCTTTAGTTGTTTTAAACCTTTGCTTTTGTTCAGGAAATGTCAGCAATGTCCCTGTGACATGAAATAACCTTTAAATCTCCTGCTTTCATTTCCTTGAGAAGAGTCCCATAGTCCTGGGGAATAAAGATTTGTATCTATTTAAGCATGCATTCATAAGTCTATATGATGATATACTGTTAAGAGCTATGGCATGGAGCTGTTTCTACAAAATAAAACATCTTACACGTAAAATGTGTTTACACGATGGGACATTTATGTGCACAGTACTTTCATTCTAATTATTATTATTATCCATTATCTTATTCGTTTTTGTTGCCCTGTTTCCCTTGAGGTGTCAGTTTTAAATCCAGTGGGAAGGTTTTTCAGGAGCACCGTCTGAATTTCATGAGTTTTTGAAAAGCCTGTTTGAACTCGTCGTTGAAGACGGTGTAGATCACGGGGTTGATGAGGGAGTTCAGGTATCCCAGCCAGGTGAATATATCAAAAAGCACCGGGTCGAACCAGCAGTCTTTACATATGGCCGTGACGAGCGTGCCGACAAAGAACGGCAGCCAGCAGACGATGAAGGCGCCCAGGATGATGCCCAGAGTCTTGGTCGCTTTCCTCTCCCGCGCGGCGCACAGGCGTTTCCTCTCCACCACGCTGTCTGCCAGCTTCACTTTCACCATGTTCACGAACAGGGGCGACCCTCCTCCCCCACCTCCCGAGCTGTCGGAGTGGAGGTGGGCTTCCTGGTTGGAGGCAGAATTAAGAGAACAGAGAGAGGAGCCGGCAGATGTCTGGATGAGCTGCGCAGTGGTGAAGCGCTTCCCGGAGGACGAAGGCGTTTTGA
Organism: Pseudorhombus dupliciocellatus; assembly: GCA_016785235.1. Taxonomy (NCBI): domain Eukaryota; kingdom Metazoa; phylum Chordata; class Actinopteri; order Pleuronectiformes; family Paralichthyidae; genus Pseudorhombus; species Pseudorhombus dupliciocellatus. The sequence goes on from JAFBJW010007502.1 coordinate 2,955,677, forward strand.
AGATGCGGGAGCGGGCGGCAACATAGATCCGTCCGTACAGAATGATGAGAAGCACTGTGGGAACGTAGAAGGCGCCAAAGGTGGAGTATAGGGTGTAAGAGATCTGATCTGTATTCACCATGCACTCAGTCAGCTCCTCGTGGGCTTTGGCCTGCCGCCAGAAAAGTGGAGGTATGGAAATTGAGATCGAGATCACCCACACCACCCCAACCATGATCGCCGCCCGCCGCATGGTGCGCCGCTTAGAGTACTCCAGAGCGTCTGTGATGGCCCAGTAGCGATCCAGCGCAATCACGCACAAGTGCAGGATGGAGGCCGTGCAGAAGGTGATGTCGGACGACAGCCAGATGTCGCACACAATCTGCCCCAGAGACCACGTCTTGCTCACGGTGTAGACGATGCTGATCGGCATGACGAGAATGGACACCAGCAGGTCTGTGACGGCCAGGGAGCCGATCAGGAAGTTGGCGGGAGTGTGGAGCTTCCTCGTCAGAAAGATGGCGGCGACGACGAAGGCGTTGGAAAGCACGGTGGCCAAGGTTACGACGGCGAGCAGCGCAGAGAGGGAGACCTGCAGGCCGAGCAGCGTGGCCTCGCTCCAGGGCGGGGAGCTGGTGGCGTTGGGGATCTCTGTGAAGTTGCCGGTGAAGTAGTCCAGGGAGCTGTTGTCCAGCTCCATCTCACCGGTTGCTCCTCTTAAAACCGGATTTCTAGAAGGTTTGGTAGAGCCTCGTAAGTGTAAACTGTGCACAGATCAACTCAGACATGGCACCGTGGTCTTTTAACCTCCTCTCAACATTTTCCTTCATTTCCCATCCTATGCACAGAAATGTGATGTCATGCCAACCTTTAACGACAGTTTACACTAATGCTCATTTAATTGAAACCTACTTATTTGTCCATTCCGCTCATCTCTCCCGCCTCCCAGCTGCAGGAGAGATGATTTCTCATTTATATTCAGCTCCCGTCAGACAGTCACTTCCTTCTTCTCTTCCCAGTGCTCTTATCTTATTTCCAACCAGCAGCCAGCCGCCAACAACACCTTCAGACCAAACCCCCCTATCTCTCTAATGCTTTAATGGGCTCCTCCTCTTCAATAAAGCCAAGCGGGAGCTGCATGGACAAAGATGATGACGACAGATACACAGGTTTGCTTGTTGTGGCTCTTATCTATGCTGAAGTCTGAACAGAGCCTTTTAAATTGTGGTTTGTATTGAAACTCGGCCCCGTCTTGTGTCTTTGATGATACTGGAAAGCCAGAACTGTGCAATTACACGATCGCCCTCAAAACAGGACGAGGACTTTTTCTAGTCATCCAGACCGTGCCGATTCGTGTTTGAGATCCATATGGTTTGACAGGTATATACTGATGGCGTCAAACGCTTGTGTGTCGACACTTCTGTATCCAGGCGCCGTCTTTTCCGTCAACTCTCAACTGTAGGGTCGATGGAGACGATTGTGCCCAGCTTTCATGCAGCTTCCTCAGCAGCAGCTTTACCCTGGGAGCCACAAAATGAGAGAGAAAAATAGGATGGAAGATTAGTTTCATGCTGCTTCATCGTCATCCCCTCCCCCATGTTCTGCAAACACACAAACAAACAAACCACCTACACTTTAGGGGAAGTAAATACACTCCAACAACCTGTAAACTGAACCTTGACTTGCAAATGGAGCGTTATGACTTGACACACAGACTCAACGCCCACACAGCCTCTGCCATTCTGTTGGCTTATTACATTTGTTGTAAGACTGGCGTTCAAATCTCTAAGACGAGCAGTAAGAGAATATAAAGGCGCTTCATATTTAAATTTTATTTTCTTTCATTGCAACACTGCAGAACTCCACGGCTGGCACTTCACTTAAACAACTACATGCCTCTCTAAAGAAAATATTGAAGTTAATTCAGGGTGTCCTGAGTCACTAAGAGCTTTAAGTGCCACAGAATCAATAGATCAACTTGGTTCACATGATTCGTTGGAGAGGCTCAGGAGGTGGATCACGGCCGTACGACGAGAGACTGATCATGTTTCCTCCAGGTCAAAAAAAACATCATCACAGGGAGGAGAGCTGACTCACATTCAACAAGACTGAAGGAGATAGGAAGTGAAATGTGGAAATTTGGTATCATGTCTCAAGGGACATGGTTAATCACCACAGAAGACATTCCCTCCCTCCAGCTCTCCACGTATAGACGAGGACGACTATAATTTATTATTTAAAAGCAGCAGCATGGATACTGGCCACTTGTAATTCAGAGGCAAACGTGCATTAAGCGACACATTTAATGGATTCATTACATCTGGACTGTTGAGAACACTTGTTGTTGCATCACAACCCACACAGCAAATAATAATGGTAAATATATATATAACCAAATTGCTCTGAAAATGTTTAAATACGGGTCGAGGAGGGTTAAGGACATAAATCAACAGAATGTGGTTGTTGGAATGAGACTCTCAACTGGTTTTCTATAATATTTCTACCAGCTCCTTAAACAAACAACAATATTTGCAGAAGTAATTCAAAAGCGTGTGCCTCCTCACATTTACATTCTGCTGGTGTATAATAAGTGTCAAAGACAAATAATTCTGAGTGTGTGTTTGTTCCTGATACAACTCTGCAAATCACTTCCATTAGCTGAAGTGTTGACGGGCAGCTGGGCCCTTGAGGGGGATTATTGTGCTGCAGCAACGACAGCAAACAGGCCGCTGGGCTAAATAGACGGTGCACTCTAACAAGCAGGTCAACCCAAAGCGACTTTGATAAACCAAACTCCAGGACTGACCAGTTTGAACCTTGTTTTGCCTTGAGTTTGTTTTCTGAGGTTAAGAGATCAACCCACTGATGGCAAATACACTGCACTCCCTTAATGAGTCACATGCATAGACTGTATATAAAGGAAACGCCTCTCTGTATCTCCCACTACCTGGATACACAGATCCTCAATGGCCTATGTCCCATCCGTTACCCTGGAGGAGGCAAGCTTATCGGCCTATACTACTGCCAGCCACTAGGTGGGGAAAGAGACTTTTTAGTTTGAGCTGTTGGGATAAGTAATGCAGTCCAATTTTATACACGTTTCTTTAATTGGATGTTTAATGGTTGACTTTTTTTGTTCCATGTCCAATAAGCAAACAAGGAGAAGGCGAGGATTATGATCTATTCTGCAGCTAACCCCTAGGGGGGCCGTCATGTCATTCTTTTAGAAACACAGGCTTCAGTTCCACGAACCACTGATTGAACAAGAATCGTTGTGTCCATGCTCCGCTGTGCTCTAATATAAACCTGCACCTTGACATTCAAATGGCCGAGAGCGGAGTCGACTCCCGGCTGCCCTCCATCCAAGGTTTGTACATATTGTTTAACAGCACAGAAAAGGGCAGAGAGCGCTGATCATCCCCACACAGACAAACGCGTGCAGCGCTGCTTCGACCGACTCCCAAATCAAAGGGATGCTGCTCAGCAGCAACAGAGCTCGTTCAGCTTGTGTTAGTGTAATGGGATCATACAGTAATCTGTCTCTTCCTAAAGCATGAGCAGCAGTCCTCTACAGGTCCCTGAATGTGAAACCAATAACCAGGTGAAACGTCTTGTTCCTCTCATGCACAGCATTTTGAAGTAAAGGGATCAAAACATGTTATGTAAAGCCCTGCACGTTGATGGAAGTACAGTTTATCCGATAGGTTGTATAGATTGTCACAATAACAATCAAATAATAATGGCACGGAGAATGTCATTTGCAACATGTCTGTGAGCCCAGCCATTACCTTGACTGTGGAAACTAGAGACACATTTAGAGGGCAAGAAGCAGATCGCTTCGATGTGCCGTCACAGATATAGAAAACAACCCTTTTATTCTGAAATGCATGGTGCTCTGTTGTGTGCAGTGGAGAAAATTGGGAAGGATAATGTGCAAATGCTGAACTTTGTATGCATGAAACCTAAATCAACCAGTTTTAGGGAAGGAGAAAAAAGAGAAATAAAAACCCTCATCATTATGTTTATTTCTAGATATTGATGACGGTCGGTTTCATTTCCCACGTTGTGTGCACGTACTGGAAGAAGATGTATGTGTTTGTAAATTAGGGGTGTCATCTAATCCCAAGTGGGGATGGGGAAATTGCACTGGCACGACCCAGAAATAAAATATATGCACATCTATACAAAAAGGATGATAATTATTGTGAATCCCTGATGATTAGGTTGAGGATTCTGAAGCGAATATTAATACACGCCTGAATGATTACACATAGTAAAGGTCTACTTCATTTAGCTAATACATTTATTTTCAAATATCTCCTGCACCAGTTCCATTTTTAACTGATTGTTATGGACATTTCTGTGAACAAACAAGAGAGAGGCCAGATTCAACTATAATCACTAAAGTCCAAATAAAATTCCTTCAAGTTGCACCAAACAGGGTTAAAAATCCACAGGTAAAAATGACTGAAACACCTTAACGTACGTATGCCTCCAACACTCACACTGCATCTTTACAGCGTCTTTAATAGAACCCCGCCTGCCTCCTGAAGGCCTTCATCTTTGACTCGCCACTCTTTCTCACACACAATTTAAACTGCTTCAGTCCTCACGTCTCACTCATCATCTTTGTGCATCCATGTGCTGTAGCCGGGCTGAAATAACACATCCAGTACGGAGGTAGGTTGTGGAGATACTGATTGGTGAGGCATGGAGCTGCGTGACCACCTTACAGTCACACTTCAGCGCAGAGGAGATTGATAAGCGGAGGTCTTGTGATAGCGCTGTTATACTGAATGCTAAGAGGACGGTGGCGAATCAGTCCCTCACTCTTCGTTGTAAGCTGCTGCACTGTAATGTGTTTGTGGTTCATACCACACACACACACGTAAGTGCAGCATGTTTGATAGATGGCTGAATTGCTTATCTGTTTACACATCAAACAAGTCATGGACGAGGCTGATCTCTTCGGGGTCTGGTTCACAGCACAATAAGATAATGAGGTTCGCAATGAATGGTAGAGAAAAAAAGATTTTCAATCAAGGGCAGGCCTTTTCTAAATTGGCTGTATACTGTTTCTGTGGAATATATTAGCGTCTACATCTGGCTTTGAAATAGAGGCTGTAATGTAACAAGGCATGGATGCGCCTGGCGCTGGTTAATTTGTCTTACTTAAATCGGGGGGAAAATTTAAAAAAAAGCACACAAACACGCAGATGACGTCACAGTCCTGCCCTGTCAGCTCCTTGGCATCCCGCCTCATTAGCAACCAATTCACTCCTCCTTTCAGGTTCAGGCCAAATCTCAGCAGATGGTGCAGAATGTGCAGCAGCGTGTCTGTTGACCTGGGCGGAACCTTGTGAACCCAGCAGGCCTGCAAACACTGCGCGGCCCCACTGGAGATGCGCTAATTGACTGGCTGATTGATTTAGCTCAGAGAAGGTAGAGCCATCGCTAACTCCGCTGTCAGATACCGTCTTCTGTTTACTGAAGCGTATGCTGTATGGTGGCTGAGGGAGGGTATATGTTGTGTGTGTGTGTGTTTGTGTTTGTGTTTGTGGGGGGGGGGGGGGGGGGGGGAGGGTTTCCCCCGGGAAGGGGGGGGGGGGGGGTGCATGCTAACAGTCTCCTTACATTCAATCATCTGCACACACTAAAATATCAGTCCCAGACTTTTTTCCATCGAGGTGAATCCATTTATCCAACTTTTGTCTGCAACTGAATGACTTGGGACGAGCAAAGTGTATTAGTTTCTCCCCACCCTTCCGTGGAAATCTGCTCAGTACATTTCAGTGTTTTCCTGCTGGAAAAAACACAAACCTCACAACTAACCTCACTAACTAGCAAGAGATGAAAAGACCAAGTCTTAAGTGGAGGTAACGAGTTGTCTTCAATTATCACCCTCAAACAAATTGCTTTTTACTTTGTGTTGAACATCATCAACCTGAAAAGTGAAACCTGCAGAAGCTGCTCATCCTCTCAGGGTGTTTGGTTCCATCAGTAACCATGTTCAGTGGTTTCAAGTGTACACATGCCTTTAAACTGTCTCAGAGCCAAGTCAACCCTGCCAGTAATGACTTTGGCTCATGTTGTTTGTCACTGCAGCCAGTGTGCAATCAAGGATGCCTTTGTTTCGATTTGACGACATGTTTTTTTTTTGTTTTTTTTAATGTATTTGCATATTGTCATGCAAACAGTGAAATACAGATGACTGGGCTGTAGCTTAGAGAGCGCTGACGCTATTAATTGTTGATTAGTTGCTTGAACAGTCAACATGACTTCAGAGCAATTATTTGTTAAAACATAGCCCACGAGGGCAAGAGCATTAAAAATCCAAACAGACTGCGGGGCAATGGAGCCCGTGCAGCGTAACGTGCTGCCATGTCGCGCTGCGAGACAGGAAGTAGTGAACGGAATCGCATTATTTCTTGAGGGCTCCAGGGTCTATCATATCTGTGTTGTTTGCAGGTGCCTGGGAGTGCGGAGCGTGGGTGTTTTTCTGAGGCCGTGTGGGCTGCCTGTGTGCATGAGCTCTCACAAGCACAATTGCCCACCCCCCACCCCCACCCCCACACACAAAAATACAATGTAAAATACCAAACAATATAATCCTCATAGGAGCCAGCACGGGACGACACTGGAGGGGCTTCGCATGTTCATGTTGATTTATGGCGATGGATTCCAAATGAATTGTAGAGAGAGTTTCAGGGAGTGAGGCGTCATCAGTCTATTCAAACCTCTGGGTTCAAACTTCAGGGCTCATTACGGCAGCTGGGAAGGATAATCTCAGCTCGTCCATAAGCCGATAAGGAAGCAAACAGATTGTTGAAAATGGGACAATTTGGCATTTTCAGCAGCTTGACACAGATTAGTTTGAACGTCCTTAAATTCCTCACAATTTAAAGAGGTTACAATTAAACCAGGACATGCACATTAGTTAAAAAGCAGCCTCCAGAAACAGCACATTCAAAACCTGACACTGCAGAGACATTGGTCACACCGGTGTCTTTTCACTCTACTCCAAAGTAATAGACTCTTCACCGTATAGGCCCGTATAGAAAGTGGAACAGTTGAAGTACAAATCTAGGACATCTAGGAGATGCTGTCTCTTAAAGAGTGGGACGGTGATGAGCTGATGCAGAGATTGTAAATCCCAGTTGCCAACGGGTGTGGAGAGAGGAGACGTATAGAAGAGACAGAGAAAGTGTGCATCTGGTGTAAAGCTGAAGATTAGAGATCAGATCTAAATGTGCTTTGACACAATTTCTGGGTGTAATCTGATATCACAAGCCAAGAAATTAGCAGCAGAGGACACTAGACAAAACCAGTCCACAACCTTGAACCTCACTAAATGTACTGCAAACACTGGGATGAAGAGGAAACATATTACATTCAATCGTAGTATCAGCAGTGACTGTTTGGTTCCCAGAGTGTTTTGCCCTCACAGGTAAAGCCTCACCATCTTGGTCGATATTCCCATAGTCACCACCCCCACGTTAGTAGATAGGACATGGACCAAGCAATAAAGTCAAACTGCATCACAACTGTGTTTTTCTCAGAAATGGTTTCTGTTAATTTACGTTACTGATGTCTGCGACTGGCCTGTGGTCGAGCACAAATACCTACGGGATCACGTGACCGCAGTTCTACTGCTGCACGGACTCTAAATTCCATCAAATGGCGCTACAGGGAAGGGAAAGTTGAGTAGCGGTGCTAAATTTTATTTACAGCCGATGGTTTCTACTCATGGGTCCTGGATTGCTCTTGGGCCATATGTATAAAACAAACATTCCAGAGAGCTGGGATGCCACCACACAAATGTCTGCAGCGGATGCCATTACAGTGAGGAGGACGTAGACCAGCAATATCAGGAGATCTAAATTTGATGTGTTTAAGTGCTGCCGTTAGCATCCATATCACTGACTGATGACAAACAGAAGGGCTTTTATCTTTAACTCCTGTGTTTGAGTGTGTGTGAGTCATGGCAGTGAAGGGGCACTGATTCACCAAGGGTTGGAAGACAACAGTCGATGTTTGACGAGAGAGCTTAAGAAGACAAAGCGTATCGGAGGTTTAGCTGCGACGGATTGTTATTATAGAGAGAACACAGAGAATAAAAATGGAACAGCACAAGACTAAAACTAACCGTGCACAAGCCAAATTAAATAAAACATAAACTAGTCCAGTGCCCGTCCAACTCCTGGTTGTTTTGTGGTGATGCTAATTGCAGCAATCTTTCTGAAACTGTAAAATTGCCCTGCAGCTCGAGAAGCCTTGCACGGCTCATAAAGCCACCTAATGCCTAACCCTCTTAGACCTTTCATGGGCAATGTTTCTACGCCATGACATTTTGTAGGTATTCGAAAATGTTATCATCCTCTAATAAAAGTTAAGAGGCCATGTGACACAAGCAGATACGACTTCTTCAGCTGGCCCTGAGACGCACCGCTTAAACCTCTGGCACGAGTCTCTAGTACCATCGACTCGGCCGTATCAGCAGTGGATGTCTTTACACCAGATCGAACAACAATGGGACAATTGTAGTCTCGGACTTGAGGAAACTATCTCACGCAACATTTCTGTTGCAACTGAGCACTGGGTTCTAAAAGTGTTCATTGAAATTCCAGGGACAAGCACGTCATCCAAAACTTGGAGTGGAATTACACGTTGAGGTTCAGTGAGGGCTGAATTGAGGGCTGAATTGATTTTATTGTCAATTAGGCTGGATGGTTCCTCACAGCTTCACAGAATCCCAGAGAAAACAAGTCATTTGTGAGTAAAGAGACAAGACACTTTGACATCTTGACTTTGGAAGTGTTGAGCAACATTAGCATCCAAACTCTGACAGGAACATGGTGCAGCCAATTAACACTTTGAACTTAGAAAGTTTTGACTATTTCCAAAAAACTCTCCCAAACAATACCTGTCTCACTCATACTGACACACCTTTAATCACACACAATAATTCAACCATCACAAAGTCTTTTAGCAGGCAGGAGAAATTCAGATTACACCGAAAGCCACCAATTAAGAAAACTTTAAATCCGCTGCTGAGCCTCAGCAGAACAGGATGAAGTCACAAAGAGGACAAGGAGATTACATCAGGGTGTCCGTCCTCATTACAGCTTTGTCTTGCGTGGCTCTAGAGCTTGTCCCAAGGCTCACACATCGGGCCTGATTTGCATCTGGTTTGGAAGATAATCGTCATGTGCTTCACACGCTAGACCTCGTATAGGAGTACTTTTGTATTTTCGTCATAATTCTCTCTGTCCATGTTGGATTCACCAAACGCTCTTACCTGGATTAATGTGCGATGGCGGAATGCTTGTTCTCGCCCGATGCCGTGTACCTCCATGAGATTTGATCATCAATACTACCTAGAATCTGTTTGTGGCAGATGTACACTTACATACTGAAGTGTACAATTGGGAATTAAGCACTGCAGAGCCTCACGTCCTATATATTAATAGTGACTCTAAAGGGTTTTCAGAGTAGTGCTGTGCTGTAACAGAAATAACGAGGGGTAGGTGACAAAACAAAAACAAAAATACATCTTAGTTAGATTAGTTAAAATACACCCTTCCTCATTTAAAGGTGAAGAATCATGTGTAATTAAGCATTATCCTGCAAAAGAGCACTTTCCCCCATTAACACATGAAAGCACACCAGTTATTAGAGCTGGAACTAATAGTAATGATCATATTCTATTGTGTAATCTTGGCCTGGCTCACTAAAAAGCTGCTGGGTTTACAACATGAAAACAAGATAAAAAGGTCTAATTACGCTCTGTGTTTTCCTTCTCTGACTCACACGGTTCATATAACACTGCGGCTGTGCTGCACCGAGCCTGTGTTCAGAAGAACGTTCTTTATCTTTATAGATTTGTTGTGTTTTCCTGTTCAATCCCATTCGGCCCCAGAAAGGCTTTCAAGTAACAGAAACAAGCATCTTTCAACAAGTCGATCACAGAACCTTGTCCACTAATGGCCTAAGTGCATTCTCGTATGGATCCATATGTGACCCCTGCTGTCATCGTGATGGTGAGTGGCACATTGTCACGATCTATAATTACAGCTGTCATCTGGAGGGGCCAGTCTCAGGATTCAGATGGAATTACAAAGGTATCCACCGCAGATTAGTCAGAGACACAGAGGTATGGACAAATGAGAGGAGATCTAGACTTGGATCTCTGAATCTCTGAGGTTAAAATACAGATTTGCTGGGAGGTGGTACAATGTAGTGGATCGCACTCAGAATGATGAACAGAGACACAGAGAGAGAGAGAGAGAGAGAGAGAGAGGTGGGGGGGGAGCAGAGGGATGTTATTTAGTTAAGGAAAACTGCTTTCTCAAACCGTGTCCGATCCTATGGGGGTAATCCTGCCTGTAAATCCAGTGGGATTACCACTGATATAGTCTCAATTTTCTGGATTGCTGTAATTCCAGTGTAAAGAGAAAACTCAGCGGCACAAACAGTGAAGAGGATTTGATGAGCGGAGGTAAAGCACAGAGTGAAACAGAGGAATATAAATTCACACAGATTCACAAAGCTCCATATTCTTCCAGGATAAATCCAGCTGTGCAATTGTGACTTCCTCACCGCTCCGGTCTGGGAATTAGACTATTCTGCACACGTTCTTAGAGCTGCACATTTTCTTGGCAGCGATCTCAGATCACAGATTTTACAAAAGGAAAATTGGGCTCAGTCTAATCACGGCCACTGATAACACTGGTCCAGCTCACCAGCACCTGAAACTACTTTCACTCAGGTGTGATTGTGAAAACTCCTGATGTTTCTTCGCACTCTGACTACACGTGAAGTGACCATGCAGTGTCACAGCTGGATCTTCGGATATATTTTTCCACTTCAACTGTATTGTTTTCTGTGCGTTACTGAATGTATATCAGGCTCTGAGCTTTGAGCCAACATGCTGCTGGACTGCTTTGTCTTTAACTCTTTAAAAACCCTAATACAGCTATAAAAAAATAAAGTTACTGTTTACTTCTGAGGAGGATACAGTGAATGTTCTCACTAGTGCTGGACTTCCATGGGGTGAGGGTTGGGATTGTTTGAAGTTGCCAACATGAAGAGAATCCAAACCAGCAGCTTCTCGTGGATTCATTTCCTTTAACAATAACCAAAACAACCACACATGTATTGATCCAATCCATTGTTCAGTGTTTATAGATTTTGTATAAACAGAAGACCAGTGCTCTGTAGCAGTGGCGGCTGGGACTCACAACAGTAGCGTGTTAACGACAAGGAGGACGTGACAATGACAAGGACAACTCAGCAGAGGTGCAGCGTCAGGGTCCTGCAGCCGGACTTTCATTTCCTCATTTAGAATAGAATAGAAAGGTTTACGGGTGAACATCGAGATCAGGAGATTACATATTCATAAAGAGAGGCTGCGACCAGCATCACCACAGGCCCAACACACAGGCAGGATCCGAACAGCCACCGCGCTGTTTTTGTAGATTTCAAAAACGTTTTGTATAAGCCATCACATCATCAACAGGGCGATAAAGTGGCCTATCAGCCTGGGCAGCAGTATAACTCTAGAGACGCTCTTCTAGTCAGCACATTGATTCCAGTTAGAGCCGTCATGGGAACGTGAGTAATCCTGCGCTGAGACCTGGGTGTCTGACTGCTTCTGTCTCAGCTCAGGGAAGTTTGGTTTGGCAGACGATAGTTAATAGCGCTCTCTCTCTGATGTGACCATGGCGGGCCAATTTCAACTCTTTTCACTCTCAGAGCCTCCTGGTCAGTCTTCCATCACTGACATTTTCCTTTCTGTCTCACATCAAATAGTTGACACAGTCCCACCATCTGCTCCGCTCTAATTCTCTCAGATAACCTGTGCGTCGCGCAACACTGTAAACAGTGGAGTCGGTCTGCACGACAAACAGCGCGAGGGCGACACTGCATTAAATCACCACAAGGGTCTTTGTGTTTACCGGAGCAGGTCGTGAAAAACAGGAACGTGGTTCCAGTAAGTGGTGACAAGCGTGAAACCTGAGGCTGTAACTCAGCTAAATCCATCTGCTTCTTGTTCCCTCAGTTTCAGCTCAGACCTGCGTGTTGGCGACCCGCACGAGGATTTACAAGCTTTATCAGACTAAAGCAAACATGGAAAGTGTGAATCATATCTCCGGCGGCTTATATTGAAAACACCGTGAGAAATGTGTGTTGTGTTCGTCTCACTGTGGAACCATTTGTACTGCCATTTTGATAAATACAATTTCAAATATTTCAAGTATAATAAGTTGTGCTCTGGTGTAGTTTTCAGACATCAAGAGAAGACTGCAGATTGACCAGGTTGGACGAGCCGAGAACAGGACAGCGTCCGGAACATTCAGGTTAGTGGTGGCGCCCGCAGAGCCGGAGACAGGATGTGATATTCGAATTCCACTGCAGAAGTCACAGGTTTTCATTGACAGCATATCGACTCATGAATCTCATTCTCTTAATTGAACATGTCTGTGTGCATCTTGCACGTGCATGGCACCTCATCGTTATCCATTAATCTTTACTCCTGTGGGGTGTTTTCAGAATTACATGCCTCACATGAGATGGCCTCAGCGTGCTCACTCGCCCACAGTGAATCCTCCATATGCTTTCCAGCTGTCACATAAGCTGACTCTACCAGTTTACCAGTGGGCAGGAGAGGTTCCAACACATGCAGCTCCTCCAAAGAAAAGTCTGGACAGAGCTTTGTATTCTCATTGCTTTCTTCATAATTTCACTTGTGCTTGGAATGAGAGGAGCCCAAGCGGAAAGGCTTCGTTTCAGTTTGAGCTCTGCTCTCTGTGTAGCTCCAGGCGAGTGATCGGAGATTGTGACTTTACAAACAAACCCTACATCCTCCACATGTGCAAAGATATTACAGAGATCTGCTCTTTCGTGCACTCGGGGAAACTCGCGGGCATTAATTGCCTGTTCCAACATTAATTATTAAACCAGAATTTTACGCTTTGCCTAATGAGCTACAAATGAATCCTCTTTGTGATGCGCTCTCTCTCTCGTGACCCAGATGTTGGGAGAAGACTCCGTCATAATTGAGCAGGAAAATTACATATTCAACCAAGATTAGTTGTTTCCACTCTTTATCATCATTTTCATTATTGAGGAGGAAGCAGAGATGGCAAAGAATGAAAAGGGGGGTGCTCCCTCATTTTAATTGGTTGTTGATTCGGCCCACTGGCCCCAGTCACACCCTGGAAGTAGGAGTAAAAGTGTGTGTGTGTGTGTGTGTGTGTGAGGGAGAGAGCAGGGAAGAAGAGGGCATCAGTGTCAAAGCAGAGACTTCACAAAGAGGGATATTGTGTGCACAGAAGTACTTTTCATCATCACTGCATCGACATGGTGATTCTCTTTCATTTTGCCGAGTGCCTCTCACATCAGTCGGCTACTTAAAGCAAAAAATGCAACACGCTTCCTGCAAAGACAGCCCCAGGTGGGTTTTCTGAAAAGCTTGAGAGCACAGAGGACAGATCTATTTTTTCCGGCTTGAAATGGACTTAATGCCTGCGTGAGCTGCTCACCTCTTCTCCTCAGCCGCTGCTAATGGAAACAGAACCACCTTCTCATGTTATATGAATATTTTTATTCCCTCTTCAAAGTGAATATGACAGCAGGGAGCATAATATGAGGATTCTTGCAGCCCCGTCCACAAACATCTGTTTTGCAGATAATGATGACATTAAAATAGTGTGCAGTGCCCGCCTTCAGCATAATGTCACAAAGTGTGCCATCTTTATTTGCTGACCTATAACCAACATCTCCCTTCATATCTATTCTCCTGCTCGTGGATGTAGCTGTGCACAGCCTCAGCTGGAGGTGGGAGGCAACACCTTCCATATAATGCAAATGTTATGGTCTCTGAAGCAGCTCACACAGCAGGCAATGCCACCCTACAGATATTTAAGGCTTATTTTCAAAATTAGCATGTCAAACTTTATAAACTGCTTTGCTGTTATCAGTCTAATGCCGGGTTCCAACTCGAAAAAAGTCATCTCGCCATTTTTATACAGAAATCTGAGTTTTAGTGAAGGTTGTTTGAGGGGGCGGCTGACAGGGCTGGTCTGTGTGAAGTCTTACAAAGCAGCAGTAAACGATGAACTGGAATGGGCGTGTTCCTCCACCTTTATAAACATTTAATAGTCTTATTCTGACTCCACACCAAGAAATTCAGGCGGGCACACCCAGGCTTCATACAGGATCTATCTAGGTGAGCAGATTTCCTCACCTCCATCCCACTCCATGTCTGAACACCACGCAGAGCTCCTGTTATTTGCCCACAGGGCAAATAAATTGAGATTTGTTTTGAGTCATCCTCATCTCCTGTGGGGGTCAATTAAACAGTGCCACACGGTGCCAAGTGACCTCGTGGCGCACTGGTCTGTCGTTTGTATATGTTTTTCTTTTAGCTTAATCTTTCTTAATTGTACCTATTATGGTTTTTTTACAAGCACAACGATCATTCTTCACTCATCGAGATGGAACGCAATCCACTGCCGACTCCTGCGCGCACACAAATCCGTGCGTAATGGGAAAACTAACAGGGAGCCATGAAAAGCTTATAAGATAGAAAGAATGATTTATAACTCACCGCGTTTCATTGCTCCGTTTTAGCGTCTCTTTTCCTCTTCCCTCGGTGACGGCGCAGCGCAACATCAGTCAGGGAATCCCGGCAGCCGTGTCCGTCCTTTACGCGCGTTACGAAATACAGTGGTTACACTGAGAGGGCGCCAGCGGAAGCTTCTGTAGGTGCTACCACTGCGAGGCGAAGCCAGCGAGCATCCAGAGCCGCTTTACTTTCACATGACCGGAACAACACGAGCTACTCAAGCGATGGCTCCTTGTCTGTACGAGAAGAAGAAAAGGAAGGGCGCTTTGCTCCAGAGTTCAAGCGCCGGGATGCGTAAAAAAGTGGAGGAGAAAAGACTTTTGGACCGGCGGAACTCCCATTTGACGCGTCAGGACGCATCTCCTCATGGGCTGTCTCCAGCGACACCTAAACCCCCGCTGAGAGGGGAGGGGAGGGGAGGAGGGAGGGTGTGTGTGTGTAGGGGGGGGGGGGGTCCTGGTGCTGATGCGAGCCATCCAAAGGATGGAGATGACACAGAGACGTCAACGAGAATCAAGGGGGGGGGGGGGGGGGGGGGTGTCCTGGTGCTGATGCGAGCCATCCAAAGGATGGAGATGACACAGAGACGTCAACGAGAATCAAGTTACACTCAAAACTGCGTCTGTGGGAGGTTTTCATGGGCAGAACACACACACACACACACACACTACCCCTAACATTAACCAGGAGCACTGAAGAGACGCTCTGCATCATTAGGAATTCGATTTTGTAAAAATGTAATTCAATCACACCGGTGCCATGTGTCTGTTTTCCCTCAGGATCTTCAAAGTTAGAGGCTGCTGTACTCAGATCGGCTCCAACACTGAAGCCCATCAACACCTAAGGCAACATTCCCTGGTACGTCTCCTTCAAAGAGAAAGACCATCTGCTTGGATTCACAGCAATTCACATTGGACCTTTACATTAGAAATAAGAAGAGCATTATTTTCCACCATGTCAAAGCTAATTCAGCGTGATGAAAAGAGAGTGACAAATTAAAGGTCTCCTCCAGCACTTATCTATTCTGCAATATATTCCCTTGGTGTAAAACCTCAGAATCTTATGCTGTGAGCACTGGTTTTATGAAAAATGCTCAAATTCTAAAGCCTTGTCCACACACATTGCTCTTAAGCACACTGTGCTATGTGCTGCAATGCAGACTACATTGAATTCAGTAGTTTGACAAAAGCACAAGTTTCTCCCAGCCCACAAAACTTAAGGTGTAAAATGAAAACACATGTATCCTCAGGAGGTTGTGGAAGATGTGGAAAAGGAAATGAAGGGGAATTCCTGAACAATCAATTCTCCAGTTTAGGGTTCCAATGTTCATTTTTTATGTTCTATTCTATTCTTTTAATGTGAAAGGCTAGGTTTCAGTGTCCTCCTACTAAGTTCTGTCACAACACCCCAAGTAGCTTTTGTGTAATCATTCTTTACAAAAAGCCAACAAACGAACAGACGGGTGACATTAACCCCGCGTGGCGGTGATGTAAAAGTCTGATTATTCTGCATGGACAGAACTGATGTATCCACTGCTCTCAAATTTCAATTTAAAAAGTGTTAAGTCATGCTTTTTGGTCTCTGAAAAGCTCATTTGAAGAAACAAGTGTCTTCAAATGATTTTACAGGACCTGTAGTGATTCACCGTTGGAGCAGTTCATTAAAAATCTAGATTCTTGCTCCTGGTTCTCTCCCTTATCCTGTACATTTTAATCTTTAATTGAATCAATGGCAGCTCCTAGAAAGCTAATTAGTTAAGCTCTTCAAGTGGAGGAAATGTGAATGAAGACATGGACACACACATGTACAGGGCACATACACACACACGCACGCACAAGTGTTAAGTGGAAATAAAAGCTGCTGAACTCTAAACGGACAGTTTTGTCTTTGATCCCATCATCTCCATTTTGGGAAAAGAGAAAAAAAAAAAACCCAGTGAACACTTATTAGTGGGCCAAGCCTTTGAAATGCTGCTTTCCAAATGAAGGGTGAAAAGTTTGTTTTCCAGACTGTAAATGTTTTAGCTAATGGTTCGTTAATGAGTCAATGACTGGGTTTCTTCAGTAACTTATTTTATCTCTAGTATTTAATGACCAGCTCAACCACTACTCCTCTGCCAGACCATTGAAAACCCTGTGGTAATAACAGCAGGGCCAGATTTGACCTAATCTCAAGATTTTGGAAAAAAGCTTGTTATATCTTTTTTTTTGCGTGTTCACGCCTGAGAATCTTGGAATCCCCGCTGATCGCGATCACCTGCCTTATCCGAGTGTGTCTGCCACACTCAGACAGCAGCTCAGCCACACTAACCCTCCGGACTCTCTGTCTGTCTGAGAAAATCTGGTTCACTTGCAGAACTCTCAGGAGGATTCAACCCGATTTGCTAAATCACTCTGTGCAGTCTCTCTCTGTCTTTCTTTGTGTCTCAGTCTCTACAGTTTGTGATGGAATCGAAACTAAACTTGAACCTCACAAATGAAAAGGATTCCATATCTTCCTTTTTTTAAGAATTGGCAATCGTTGTTCTTGGGGGATCTCTCTGCTTGGGGACTGAACCGGTTCCCTGCTATGCCTGTGCCAGGAGCCGTGCACGGAGGTGACATATATTTGGCCCCTGATTTTGAAAAATCCTCACCACTGCATTCGTGGCTCAACAGTACATCACATTGCTAACTGGTTCATAAGTAGATAAAAAGAAAATTATTTGAGAAGTTGTTATTGATTATAGAGAAATACCAAGGCACACAGGAGTGACCATAATCTCAGCCACATGCCACCCACACCATGAAGACTGTAAATACCTCAGTTTACTTCAGAGTCCACTTTGCTGCTGTCACATTTTATCCCTCCTACTGAAATCAATAGATCCGAAGGTGCTTCTCTGTGACTTGTGAGCCATTAAAGTAGCCCTTATAAGTCCTCTGTTTATTTGATATGCGGTATATCCCTGCAGTGATGGATGCTGCAGGAGGAGTTTGTGTTATCCGTTACAGTCTCTTGGGCATTTACCCACAAGGAACCAGATATCTTTATTGCACCTCGAATTTAAACACATAACTTTCCATCCCTCCCAGCTTCTAAAGTACTGGCTGAGTACTAAACCAAGAGAAGAGCTCCCAACACACAAGTAATGACTTGAAAAACATGCTGAAGCATAATGATTGACAGGTGAGATGTCACGATTAGTCAAGACTGATTTGTAATGACCTGGATGATGTGGCTCCACCCCCAAATGGCTTCTGCACAGCCCCAGGCAACAGAAGTGTGAGGTGAACCATTTTGTCTTAATTCTGGATATTGAGAGGGAGAGGAGACGCCTTGTCTTTATGTTGACTGTTCAATATGTGACGCCGCGTCTAGTGTTTATTATAGAACATATAAGGGATATAGAAACTGGGAAAATGCATTTTCATTCATGAAATTACCATAATTGTGAATATTGCTGGGAATAAATGTGTGACTGAAACCAATTATTCTCAGTATCATCAATTACACCATCATACCAATAAACACACACACACACTTACTCCACTTATTACACTGTGGTGCTGTAAGGCGTGAGAACCTGAAACAGACCTGATAAGTTTTCTCCTGTTTTTAAGACTTATAAGTTACAGTAGTTATTAACTATGCTGTTCTGAGAATGGCATCCCCCTTTTTATTGATATTCACATTCATAAAATTTCATCCCTGGAGTCAATATCAAGTCAAATGTTTGAAATCGTGCCACTGAAGATTTTGTTTCGATTCAGGCTCAGACATGAAGGCTGCAGTTTGAAGTTTGACCTCCAGTGATACAGCAACGGCTTCTGGGTGTCTCCTCATGCCTCCCTACCTCTTCACACCCTGGACTGTTATGGCAGATATTATACAGCTCCTGGCCTTGGGGTTGTTTTGGTATCAAGATTAATGATACCTCTTGATACTGCCTGTATGGACATTAAATATTTATGCACAACATGTTGTGAAACATGTTCTCAGGGAAAACACTCATCGGGCATCTTCACGCCCTGGCATCCAAGTCTAAGGCCCCGAGTGATTCCTGAATAGCCCTGGATCCAAACGGTTAAGGCAGGTGGAGGGAGAATCATCTCCTGCTGTGAAAGAAGATGAATCGCTTCACAAACTCAGTAGTGTGTGGAAGAGGATTTTTTTTTTAACAACTCAATAGTCCACCATTTGTATCCAAGGTACACCTTTAAACATGGTGACAGCAACAGTATGAAAATGATAACAATCCCAAGAAACAAGTCTACAAGCATAAGCTTCGTCTCATTTAGTGGCCGCAACAAATGTGTCCTTTCATCCCAGACATGAAGGTTCCAATGGGGGGGGGGGGGATCCTGCCTGTTCAACCTATCCCAGGATTCATTGCACTTCAGGGGCCAACCTTTCCTCCTGGAGATATTGGTGAACTACCAGACATACAGTTATAGAGCATCACGCTTCAACTCCACCAAACAGCTGACGGTCTACATGCTAAAAAACCAAGAAGCTTTAAAACCTTTGTCCAACTGCAGCTCTGTTGCTAGGCAACAGCCACAAGGGTGGGACAAGCTGTTGACGGGGATCATGGAAATCCTCTGTAGAACCACACTGTCGCAATTTTGGTTCAGCCTTCACCAAGAAGGTGGTTTCATCAGGTTATAAAATGGAAAACTTTAACCGAGGACAGAAGGTGACTTTTTAGTTAACTCCATGTTACGCTAACATAGAGGATGTACGATCTGGACAACCACTGACAGCTGACTACACATGGAGAGCTGCCATGGCATCCATCTTTACATACAGTCTGTGACGATGATGGGATGGAAGATCTAAGTTACGACACTTCGTGTTTTTTTTTTGTGTATTGTTTTTTTTTAAGAAAGCCAGACACTGTGCTGAACATAATCATCAGCCGAACGTTCGTGTTCGGCTGGCTGCTGTCTGAGCTTGAGTATGAGCTCTGGCTCCGACAATGACTCGCAGTGATATGGTGGCACGACCCAACAATGAGGGAACATGTTGCCAGGACGAGAAAAGCTGGAGAACGCAAACCACGGTTGGGATGCTGCTGCCTTTGTCACTTAGAGAACAATATCCCGGTCAGAGACAGGAAATTACAAGAAAAGTAACCATGCATCCGTGTGGAATCCTTCCACTGCTCCAACAATAAAAAAAAAAATGTGTTTTTGTGGCCACAGTGAAAAGACTGGACCGACAGGATATAACAGCGAGATGCGCCCCATTCAACCCTTCTACAGGGGTTGTCTTGCAGCTACCACACACAGTGTCAGCTGTGCAATGTGATAAACACCACAGCCACGTCAAATAGTGTAATGACAGT
Source organism: Pseudorhombus dupliciocellatus (assembly GCA_016785235.1). NCBI lineage: Eukaryota > Metazoa > Chordata > Actinopteri > Pleuronectiformes > Paralichthyidae > Pseudorhombus > Pseudorhombus dupliciocellatus. Next base: position 2,975,614 of record JAFBJW010007502.1, read on the forward strand.
AAAACAAACACTAAATTGTTCTTTGAGAATAAAACAGGTCCTAGTTGTTGGTAGGTCGATGTATCTTCCCTTGGTAGTATAAGATATGGTTTGAGTCACACCTCCCTCTATTATTGCTACCTCCGCTGAGGAGTTAGTCAGGGAGATAACACAAGATAGATAGACCTGTTTCCATCCATGTTTACATTTTAGGGTGGATCAAAATAAACAGACTGTCCCTCCTCGTTCCCTTTGCCAGCATATAAAGGTCTTATCAGCTCATTAAATGGACAAATCAATCCAATCAAATTAACACCAGGAAATTAATACTGACTGTATTATTCTGTGGACTTACATACATAGAAATCACACTGGATTCATTTTATGACGCTTGTCTCTACAATGACAGAACCAGTTGATCCCATGAAGACATTACAGAACCACCCAGTGAACAGAGCTGGGGCTGTGTGACTGCAGCCCTTTGTAGGGGACACGCATTTAATGCAAAAATACTATACTATATATATATATATATGGAAATTGTGCTCCAAAAACTCTTCTGCTTAACTTATGCATGACTCTAAATCCCAGTAGGATGCTCCCTGTCTGTTTGCCCCAGGATGCCACATGACTCACCTGTCGGATACAGTTAGCACTGGTGAGTACACTCAGACCCCCCCACACACACACACACAGACAATCCTTCACATGAATTCAAGTGTGGCTCCTTACTGGTTGGTTGTGTAGTGGACACGACGGAATCAGGATCCGCTCATTAATCCTCACAGTGGCCGCCCAAGTCTTGTCGGTTCAAATCCCACCGTGCGGAGCGACCTTTAAATATTGAGCAGACAAGGGACTGGGTGTTAGCATCACTGAGGATTCTCGCCAGGATCCACTCTGGTCGACCTTATACTGGGAACCTGAATATTTTAACACACATTACGTAATAAGACTCACAAAATGAACAGGTTTGCCAGGTGACCCCAATGTGCTCTTATGAATATGTGTGTTTAATCAGGTAAATAATAACACACTCACTGTCGTTAAAGCAGAATATACATTTTTGCGCACGGGGACAATACAGTGCCATCAGAAATGTATGTAGTGGCCAACATGACTTGTTTTTAGAGCAGCAAATGCCCACATTGAGTGGAGAAAAATATTCTTGCTTGAAACTAGTCGAAGACCTCAAGACGGCCCCTCCATCCCCCGGTTGCCAATGCACACACTCCAAATTTATGAGATGTCAGCATTTCTACCCACTATTTTAATTTCATTTCTGGGTTCTGGAAATACACGAAGGTATGTCGTCCATCTTTATACAGTACACAGTATGTGTTTATTATAGATATGGAAGGAATAAAGTGCATGGTCAGCAGAGAGGCTTTATTACGTTCCCCTTTCATCCCTTTATGTTGTTGCATTAACAGCCTGTACAAATATTCATTAGTTGAGCCAAATTAAAAAGCTCTCCCTTCCTGTTCTCATTAACAGACCCGGCTCAGAACCTGTGCGAGCTCGAATTAGCAAAATGTTTTAACAGCCTCTCCATTTTCATCACACTCTGTGAGATAAAAAGGCTTTGATGAGTTTGTGGAATTCACACAAAACCACAACACAGCCACGCTGTCCTGCTGCGGCCAAATAATTCAGTGTTGACTGCAGCGACTGAATGTCCCATTATAAAATAAAAAAAATATTTACACACACACACACACACACGCTCCACTACCCCCCGACCTGCGGCGTGTAGCCTCCTGACATGGTCAGTTTAGCTCTGAGGTGTAACCACGGATAGTGACTTTCATCACTAATGGTGATACACAGAAGGTTTCTGCAACGAGCAGCGCCTCGCCAGCGCCTCTGTGAAACCTCATCCAGGCAGAATTACAGAGGGTCTCGTCGTTATTGGCCCGGAACACTCTCTGCTCGCTGGATTCACTGCAGGGCCAGCGCTGACACGCAGCATGAGAGCAGGAGTGTTTCAAGGGATTTTGAGGGACCCAGGTAAAGGGAACCTGGGCACCCTGGGGCCAGCACATGATGCACGATAGACATTCAGGGTTTCAACCAGAGCTATGAAATTACAAAGCTTGTGGCATGAGACCTAATTAGGGGGATTTCTTATTATAATATTATTGCAGTCATCTGTTCATTGTTTGGGCTCCAAGAAACTAGAAAAACAAGGAGACAGGTCACAGTGTCATAACACCTACGTTTCTATGGACTGTATTGAGGTCATCGGAACAAACAGTTTTTTTTCTTGTTTGAAATTAGAAAACAGGTGGTTTTTTTTATTCTAAGATGACCTTTCTCAGTCTCTATTTCCAGAATGGATTTAATCATAATTAGGAAAACAAAACCCAGATGGACACTGACAGGATGTTTTGTTTTTGTGAGAATATTAAAACTCATCCTGTATTCAGGGAATAAGAATAATTAGATTGCCGCGTGTGTGTGTGTGTGTGAGTGTGTGACTTGGGCGTTAAGTTCAAGGGGAGTTGCTGCTGGAGCAGAGATGAATGACGACAGCTGTTATGTGCACATTTGAAGGTGTCGGCTGGAGTTTGATGAACAGCATGAAAAACAAGACAGATTGTCACAGCAGAGCACTAACCCTCACCCACACACTGTTTCTCTCCCCTGCTCTTTAAACAGGAGGCAACAACAACAACAACAGTTTAACTGATGTATGGACTGAGCCTCTGCTTTTACATTCACTCTGTCAAACTCTGTAGGGGATTTTCGTTCAGCCTCGTTTTCATTATTTAACATTATTCTGTCTCACTGCACATTCAGCAATGTTGTTGCTTCACTTTTTAATAACAACACTTTATTTTTTACCATTTCCTGTTATATTGTAATGTTATGCAATAATATTTTCTCTATTTGATTTCTTCTTATCACTCACTCTTTTATGTTTTTAATGTGCCATACAGTTCCTTTATTATATGCACATACTTAGCAATATACTTATTCATTAATGTCATGTACTGTACATATTTTTTTCTGGTGAAAAAAAATCATTAACATAAATAGCAACATGAAGTAAAACTTGAAATTATCAGTCATAATTTAAGTATTATGCAAAAGTCGATCTAAACCCAGACTATAAAAGCCCAGAGGACAAAAGAATAATTTCCATCTCTGTTCTTTATGTCACTCAACACTCAAGCTTAATAATGTGTCAGCATCACGTGCGTGTACTGCTGTACTGTATCCCCTGCGCTGAATGAACAATGCATATATTATCCTTGTGTAAATTGTTGTCTGCCACATATGGACAGACAATTCTAATATTAGCGTGTCTTTCATGACAGTGTGAGGTCTGATTAAATTGCCAGGACATTGCATCACATGCTGATTCTGCCCAAAGACACTTCAGAAGGGCTTTATCCTCCAGTCAGCCGAGTTATTTTTAAAATGTCTACGTTCAGACAAAGACGGTGAGCAAAGTTGTGGCCATCATTACCGATCTGATTTGTCTTAAAACTATTTGGTTTTCCACACAGCCCAGTGAGAAATGATTCCACAGACCACACTGTCTCATGGAGAGACACAGGGGCTTTGAATTCTCTGAATGTGAGTGAGTAATTACCGCACAGTCAGTAATTCCCTGGTAATATGCTGTTGGCTCAGCAGGCAGCTAACAGCAGGGGTGGGAGAATGAATCATGATGCTACCCGGGTGTATTCCCCCTGCTAACGATCAGCGGAAAGATAGAGAGAAGCATGAGGATGACAAAACGCATCGGTAAGTGACAGATTGACAGATGCCTGAGAGGCTTAGCAAACAGAATTTTCCTTAACGGAGCGCTGCACTGCAGGGGAGTGAGAAATTTACATTTTGAATGAACAATTTTGAATTAAACAGCATTGCACTTTTCACAGTTTGTCTCCACGTGGCCATAAAACCTACAAACACGTGATTCACCTCCAAAACTGCAAAGCACAATCAACACAACACAATCTTAACATTTCTTTACAACATCAAATCAAACCAAATATGCGCCATACAAATACAAACACTTGAACATCAGCATGACAAGAACTACTAAAAAAAAAATTAAAAAGTAGTTTGTCCTTTCCATCATTTAGCACTGAGCCCTGAAAGTGAGCAGTCAGGATTTCAGCGCCTTGTTATTAACGTATTCCGTCACCCGCTGTAAGATTTCACTTACTGCCTCCATGCAAATTACAAATCAGGAGTCGATGTTCAGGCTCAGTGAGAATCTGTTTCAGCAAACAGTCTATTCATAGCTCCTCCAAATGTTGTGACTGGAGGTAAGAGTAATGACGCTCATATGGAAAGCCTTCCCCTTTCCATAATGGAATAAGAGATTTGTGGTTATTGCGGTAGATACAAGTTTCTATTTCCCACCTAAATATGCAGCACAGCTAAAATATTTGTCCTCATCATTATTTCATTTTCTATTTGAATGCAGAAATAATATTTCTCGAAATTCACAGATGTTATTAACACAAGGAGAGTCAGACTCCACTAAATTGGATTGGTGCTGGTCCCAGTTCAGTCCAAGATCTGGCATGAGTCCATGTCATTTGTTAGATTAGTAAATGTTTAGTGTGCATGAGAAGATGAAGCAGTTGATCCACCACTCCAACATGAGCCAAAGTTTCACCGATGCCTGAACATTTATTTATGAGTGGCTGTTAGTGGCTTGTCTCTGAAAGCTTTGGTTCATTTCTTCGTCCCTGGGGAAGGGGGGGGGGGGGCGCCACCTGAATGTCGACTCCATTATAATATGATCAGTCTTTTGGATTTGCAAAGACTCAAATACCCTCATCTGAACTGCTCAGATTTTTTGGTGCTCAAAGGTTAAAGGTTATGGTTCTTGCATTGTTCACTCAGACTTACAGATGGACTAATTTGATTTGTGAGGTCAAAGATCCAAGGAAGTGGTGGCTTCACAAAATAGGTTTTATGCCTGAATCAGATCACCTGAAGTCTTTAGACAATTTATTCCAACTTTGAATGGTTGCTTCTTGGACTAAACTGATAACCTTCCAGCGGGGAGAGGTTGCCTTGACCTCGTGAGTGACATGTAACAGACTGATGACTGATACAGCCGCAGGGCAGAAACTCTGTAGTTGTCAACAGCATTTTGTGAGAGCGCCTAAACCCTTTGTTCCTCGACATGTTTTTTTAATCTGAACCCTTTACACAAGGAGGAAAAGAATGGATCGAGAATCCAAATACTGTTTCTATAAGTGTGTTTACCAGTCCCTCACATCACTGCTGACATTTGACTAACACGCAGAGAAAATGAGAAAAGGTTTCTCATCTGTCGGCTTCTCTAACTCTTAGTGGTTTTGTTCTCCGTCTTCCCTCGCCGTCACTGGCACTGTTTTTTTTCCCTCCTCCTTTGTGTTTGTTATATTACTTCCTCTCCATGTCCTGACCTCTCTGCCTGCACACTGAGACTCACTGGAGCAGACTCCACGTGTCACATCACATCAGTGAACCAGCTCAGTCAGACTGTTTGCCACAGATAAGCATGATTCTTAATGTTTGACCACGAGCAGGGCTGAAAGCCTGAAAGCCGGACTCTGCGCCACAGGATTCGCAGCATAATGACCAAATTTGAGAGGTTGAAAAACCAGGATTTTGGTGAAGTTTAGCCAGATGCATTTTAACTATCCACAAACTGATGTCTGTGCTGCATTGCATGCTGTGATGGGATTTTTATAATTACATTTAAAATGCACAAAATATTTCAGTCTGAGGCAAAGCATTTCATCAACTGACAGACAAAGAGATGTGATCTGTCTAATGAACTGGTGATATAATACACCGGTAATATTTGGGTTGTCAAAGGTCAGAGGTCAAGGTCACAGTGACAAAATATGTTTGGCTTTTTTTTATACATTTCAGGTTGGCTTTGAGGTAATTTATCAAAATTAAAAGAATCAGATTTCAGCTATCAAAGGTCACGGTGACTTCAAAGGAGTCTGCGATCATTTTCGTATGTAGAGTAAAACTGCACTGGTCGGCAAAGGCACACAACCAGAGGGCAGTAATTGTAGCTATACACTGATAGCTATTTATATTCATTCCTGAGTACACGTCATTCTCTTTAGCTCCCGTCACTTCTATCCCCTCAACACATTCATCATCGTTCTGTTCCCACCCTCTCCCTCCCTGCACGCAGGTATCAGTGAGAGTGGCTGTGGAGGACGCACGCCTCCCTCACAGGCAGGTACGCACTCATTCGCTGTAAGCCTGATCACTAATTCAGCGAGATCAAAGGTTATCCACTCAGGGCCCATTTATAACTATGACACCCTCTGCCTGTCGGCAGCAGCGTGTCAGGACAGCTTCAACCTCTCACCCTCCCTGCAAGTCTCTTATTCTACATTTATATAGGAGATGAATTGAATAAACTGAACGGAATTCGCTTGAACTTTTGAAATTGCTGCAGCTGAGTCACTGAAGTTCAGCACAACCAAGGAAAAATATAAAAAATATAATGTGTAATTACCAATGTATCATGTACATCTGGATTAAATTAACGCAACCTAAGAGCTGCAATAAATCATACTCCAAAGCAAATAAAAATCAGCTGCTTTTTTGATTAAAGATTTCTTGAACTTCCTGTTCTTAGGGCTACAAGGAAAAAGAGGAAAATTGGAGGGCTCCTTTCTCCTTCCTTTTTGTCTCCAATTTCCCATCTCTTGGGTGCTGCTGTCCCCTCGGCTCAGGGCTGGAGCGCAGGTGTGACAGAGCTGTTACTTTTGGGCTCAGACTGTTAAAGTCAGTTAGGGTTTCCCCCAGAGACGGGGAAATGTGGTGGAGATCCGCTGCTTGCAGGTTGCAGGCAGGAGCAACCAGACTCCCATCTAGTTTGCTCTGCTTCGCCAATGGAAGATGACGGAGCTGCGGCTCCGGGAAGGCGGAGAAGACTGCTGCCTCCTTCGGTTGGGAAATGTGACAGACCTTAAAGTCCCAGCTGAGAAGCGGGAGGGAGAAAATAAAAACTTTCCGTTTCATGTCCCTGGTATCGTCACAAGAAAGCTTCTGAGCCCCAGAGGGGGAACCGACAACAGCGATGAAGATTATGGTAATAAGATTAGACTTTAAAAAGCTTTAATAAAACTTTTGAAGCACTGATTGATTTTCAAAGGTGCTGTATTTTGTTTTGAAATAATGAGCGTGTTGGTTTATTTCTCGTGCACGGTCAGTAAAACCACAATCAGACAGAGCCTCTGTTCCCACAGCGATTCAAAACACCTGACTCGTTCTCAATTTTAAAGATGATGATCTTCCCCTGCTCTCTAAACACATCATCCACTTGTGTCTGTGAAACCATTCGTCCTCGGCCAGAGGTGAGATGAAATGCAAATAGGAAGAGGACAGGAAAATGCTGCTGAACACGCTCATCAGTACATTAATCATTGCAGGTCTCTCATGGCTCACACTCTGGAGGAAAAACAAGAAAACGCTAAAGTCTTGTTCGCTAAAGTAAAGAAAGTGAAAAAAAAAAAAATCACCCCAGATTCCATGGCTTAATGAACTGTGTCCATGCTAATAGCGTCCTCTGTGTCTGGGCCTCATGTCCACGCGCAGACTGTGCTCTAAGCCACACACTTGGGAAGCCGCAGGTATAAAGACAAATTGAAGACGCCAGTGTCTTTCCGTCTCCTTCAGCAGGCGCACAAATGACAACACACTTTGCGCCGCGTCTTTCCGACAGCTGCTCGTCTGGCGAGAGCCCGAGTGCGAACAATACAAGAGCTGAATTATGCACAGTGTGCTTCACATGATTAGCGTCATGCTCCCCCACATCTCTACAATTTACCACATGACTTCTCTGAGACGCTCGACGTGCCCACTTCAATTTGTTTGAAAATCAGAGAACTCCTGGATTCACAGTTCACTTCCAACAAATCAGGTCACACCAGCAATTGGTTTCATTTAATCTGGAACAAGGAAAGATTGTTTTTTATTTTTTCATGTTGGAAAAAGTGACAGGTAAGTCACCACAGATTGTTTTGGTGACTCTCATGTTGTCCGCCATCATCGCTGTCCTGAAGAATATCGATTGCTGTGTCAGCAGCATATAACAAACAGGCTCACTGTCTCTGAAGGAGGATGGAACCACTTCTGGAGGCCCAAAAACTCAAATATCACCACAAACTCAAGCAACAAAACAAAGGTGAGATTCGATGTCTGATGACACCAGAAGAGGACTCAGCGGGGAAGTAATAATGCATCTCAGTTTTGATTGTCAAACCCCGACTCCTGGGTATTTAAAGTCATGACTATGTTCTAGGGACAAAAGTGGTGGCGGTCAGACACGAGTGCAATGGCCGCGTGTCCTCGCTCCAGCCTTAAACCATCTCATGAAGAGGTCAGTGGTCTCTGCTGGAAGCCACTGAGGGAAGTCGATAGGAAGCCTTACTGGAGAGTCCCTTCAACATCAAAAGACTGAACGACCCTGAACTCATACCGGAGCCTGTCAAGACATCGGCTCCTGGGGAAGCGCGTGGCGTGGTACGGTGAATACTGATGACTTCTACTCTCATTGTGCAGCTCTGGCTTGGAGCTGGGATGTTTGGGTTGTTTGTTGCGGTTTTGCAGGGGACAAGAACCCTATGTGCCTTTTTCATTCTTACTTTACAAATAACCGATTGGCCCCATGGGGCTCTTACAGCGATGATGGGAGCAAAAATCATTATCAGTAATTGAATGTTAACAGTTGACTGAGCAGCAATTACAGTAAGGCTCCGGAAAAAAGTATTTGAGCTGGTGTCTACAGCAAGCTCTGCCAGAAGCGATTAGATAACCTCTAATTAGATTTCAGCGTTATTACAGGCGGTTTATTTAGGGACCATTATACAAATTATGTTGTTGGTTAAATTGTCCTGTTGTGCTCTTCTCAGCTCACCCAACGCCACCCTGAGCAACATTTGATTCCAGCGTTTTATTAAGCGCTGCTGCTGCCGGACATTCAGCATTTCTCAGGGTTTTCGTTCAATGAGATGTGTTTATCTTATTCACCGGGGAATTCAAATCAAAATGTCAGATGCAAACAAGCCCTGGAGCTTTGTGTGAGCAAATGGCATCGTTCATAACCACATCCAAGGCAAATTACTGCAGGCAAGGCTGGAAACCTGCTACCCCGAAGAGTCCGCTTTCACTCCACTGTCCCCTGATCTGATTTGAGATTACGATATCCCTCGCCTGCTCGCCTGACTTGCAGGGAACAATACCTCCATTACAGCAGTGGCAGCAAATTAAGTTTCCCCTTTTCACAAGGCAACATAGTAGTTAAGTGAAAGTTCTGCCAGGTTGTGCTGATGTGTCTGTTTTTTTATGATCAGATAATAATACACTTAGAAACACAAGGCTGCCCAGCTGATCAGGGCAGTTTCACTCTATGTAAAGACTCCAGGGATCATCATGAAGAGGTCAGAAACGTGTCTTATGGAGCCACCGTGACTTGGACACTCAAAACCAAGTAGATCATGTGTGAGTGTAAGTGAGCATTTGTGCCCAGCTGATCTAAAACTTTGACCTTCGAGCACCAAATTCCAATCAGTTCATCTAAGAGTTCAAATTTTTGCCAAATGTGTGTGGGCTCCATTGAGTTGTTGTTGAGATATAATGTTCACAAGATAAAGATGGATGGACAGAAGAACATAAAAAAGAAATCCCTCTGGCCACTGCCTGCCCCCTTCACAGAGGCTTTAAAATATTTATGTGGACTTGACATGTGCTGACAGAGTTTCATTTATAGATGAAATAATTATGATCTTCTTTGGATGCTGTTCTGAAATATCCAAAGAAGTAGAAATCGACCACAGTGTCGACCTTGGAAACAGCAGCTGCAGCTCAAGGTCTTTGTATTGGCTTCCCTCACAAAGACACCTTCATCCATGAACAATGGATGTATTCCTGGCACGCCACACATGGACCAGAGATTGGACTGCATTCAGGGCTCGACAAGATATTTAGAGTTGATGAATTGTATTGATTTAACCATAATAACCTGTGTGCCGGACCCTCCCAGAGAGCCTCTTGTCGTGGCATCAGCTCAGCCTCAACACAGATGCAGAGCTGAGAACATGCCTATTGTACATTTCCCTTGTGTTACACTGTTAATTTTAAAAAGTTGATTACAGCGGCTTTAAAGCCCCCCTGGTTCTTCAACGGACCAACCCCCTCCTCTATTTCCTGACTGCCCCTCACAAATCCGGAGGAAGTGTCTGTGGGCCCGTATCTCACCGGATTAGGGGATTCATTGGTGAGGCAATACAGGGGTCTTTAGGACTGCTTGGGGTACTTATTCCTCAGGCACTCCAGAATGGAGAGATTGCATTGAAGTCATAAATCCATCAGCACAAGGGATTACACCTCTGGAGCTCAGCTACCCCAAACCCTTATTCGCAGAGATCCAAGTGTTATAGATTTAGGTGCCAAAGATGCTGCCTATATAGATTTCTACAAATATAGAATGGTGGTGATGAATAATCATCATCAAATGATGTACCAACATCATTTGAAATCATGCAATGTTCATCCCTCCATGCTGCATCATCAGGACTGCTTATCATTTGATTGTCACGGGGGAGCCAGAGCCAATCGCAGCTGGCATTGGGGTGGGAGGCGCTGCAGACAGGTCGACATTTTTGTGATCCAATTAACCTCACGCTTATCTGTATGTTTTTGGACTTGTGTGAGGAAGTGGAAGAGTAAAAGCCACACAACACAGGGACATTGTGCTAACCACTGCTCCATTGTGCAAAAGAATAACAGTATATTTCATGTTGGAAGATGCACAGCCTGGGCTGCGACACCATCAAAAACACACTGAACAACTTTGATCTTGATTGTGGCTTTCAACATTAATATTTTAAGGTCGCAAATTATCTTCATTTCCATTTTTTAAATATGTGTTCTGTGAGTTGTTTTGCCTCATTTGAACACAGCTCACTCATTACATATGGTCCCATTTGAAATCATCACCACCAATAGGTGACTCTCAGAGTGACTCAGCTCAAACCCTGAGCCCACTGTTTCATATCAGTTATTGCGAGCTAGAGTTCAAAGATAAGCTCATCTGCAAGGCTCCAAATTAAATCAGACCCACAGCAATGGACTGTCAAGCCTCCGACACATGTGACCTGTCAGGATAACCTTGCTAATGACAGCAGCATGTGTGGCAGAGCAAGATGACTCTTCACTTACTAGATTTCATAATCTCCCGTTTCACACACAGATAACATCTCTGTGTTGAGCTTGAATCTGTGAAATGAATCTATGGTCACTCGGTGCTTCTGCAATTAAGATAAGCTGTTATACAAGCCCTGTGTTTTGCGATGCATTATTCATAAGGGAAAACAAGTGTCACTCATCCAATTAAATGAAAGTTATTATGTAAACACTGACAAACTTCAGAGTTCATTTACAGCTTTTCTGTTCTATACTTCCTTCCTCCATCAGCTCTGAACTGCATGTGACATCATCACGCTAACATGCTTAAAACGACAGCACTGAAATGCTAATATGCTTCATTGTACTTGTTTGCATGCTAACACAATACAGCTGACAAAATAATCCAAATACAGATGTTACCCACCATCTTGCACTGTAAGTTAATTCAGAGGCAGACAGTCTTCACAGTAGCTGCGATATCGCCTGGACCTGTGCTCAATCAATCATTAGTCAGTTTCAGCTGTTAATCATGACAGCCCCCCTGTTTCTATAGCATCAGACAGATAATAACTCAGCAAATAGCACTTGCACATACATCATTATGATAAGAACTGCTTATAATGAACCTGCCTTTCAGATAACATTTGGGTTTTTTTTTTTTGGTTTGGTCCACGTCCCACCTGACAACACTGAAAAGGAAGGGCTTGCATTTATTGGCAACTGTCGAGACATTTCATTTGATGTCAGCGTGTTGGCACTAAATCATTTGGATCTGTCCTCTGCCTCTACAGAGTATCAGTATCCAGTGTCATGGCGATCCAGCCAGTAGTTGTTAAAATGCTGGAGTCTGGAGCAAAGTGACAGACTGAACCGACAGGCAGACACTGCTCTCTCCAGAGCAACGCGGCCGGCTTGCTCAATTAATAAAGATGCTGCTCTTGGCCCAGAGCGCTGACTGTGCTGCAGGTACTGGACTTGAGCATCTCCCAGGTTGTTTCCTGCGCTGGTGATGACAAAGACGAGGTGACCAAAGAGATGACAGACTCCCAGCCTCTTAACATATATTTTCATGTCATTGACCTGACAGTTGACGGGGGGGGGTAGTTGTACAGTGTGTGTGTTTTTTTTTTCCAATGTGGGAAAAGCATACAGTATGTATTATTAAACTGTACAGCGTGAAAGGGTAGAGACACTACATGAATTATACAATATGTTATTTGAGCTGCAATCTTTTCCCACTCTTGACTGCCGCTGCCAACAGGCTCAACATGGCGGTGCCTTCTGCAGATGACGTTACGGTCTGACGCGAGGCTCAAGCTGCACTGTGCCGGGTGGAGGAGGAACGAACGGTCCTGTCCCTATTCGTTAACCCCGGTCCTCCAGCTTGTCATTATAACAACTGCAGCGAACTACCTGTCAAATCAAATTATTATTAAATCACAACTTTTACCATTAGAAAAAAAAAGTTGTAGAAAATGGTCAATATGTGTCCAATACAGAGATCGGCTTCATCAGTGAATAGTAGGAGCCTCTGTGAGACGAGTCCAGATATTCGAGAACGACGTGGCTGTGCCCATCTCTCGCTGAAGAGAGTGAGGGAGCTGCCTCATTTCCACTTTCACTTTTCTACAGAATGTCTGGACAAATGGCTCCATACAGCTGCAGAGATCTCATATCTTCACACCGTGTAGCTATTTATCTTCCACCCAGTGCGGTGACAAGACGTGTAGTGAGCAGAAGACAAACAGTAATGGTTGCGAACCTACCTATATCAATTGTGAGGTGCTATAAATATCCCTCACTCATATACAGGGCAGTTATGTGCTTTTTTTTTTTTGCATGAGTAGAATTACTGTTCCTGTACATGTTTATAGAGGAGAATATCCACAGCCTTGCATTCTTTTAAACCTGCAGTGGAGAACATCATTAGCGGTGTTCCTGTCTCTGGTGGTTCCCTTTTCAGCAAATCCTCCCCAAGGGCAACTAGCGGAGGATTTATCAGGCCTCAGCTTGTGTCCAGGTGGCCAACTGCTCTGTGGCTGTGCTTCTCTTAACGCCTCAATTGGCTGTACCTTGCCTGCAATACAGGCGACTGCTCAGGGCTGCAGAGGAGTGGACAGCAAAGCCCCTGAGTCGAACTTTAAATGGCACGAGTCCATATCCACAGCTGCCGTGGCACCAGTCACTGACCAGGAGCTCCTGTGGAGTGTGAGTTTCCATCCTTACATGCTCTGCCTCTGCGCTTTCAGTTCCAGAAGGACAGTTTGCTCCCGTCCCTGCGGACGTGTTGTTAGGATGATCAGTGGGGAAACTGGAACAGATTTCCCTTCTGCGCGGATATTAGATTTGTGCGAAAGCTCAGATTGAGATTGTGGGCCTCAATCGACGCCATACATCAGTGCGACGTAAGCGCGCGCCAGCTTAGTGTCAACTGCTGCGCATTTCAACCTAAAGTATCCTTACCGAGTCTAACTGACATTCTAAGCACCACAGAGTTTGTGTATTAGCATCATCCCAGTGCCTCCCGTCTTTGTAACCACAGCCAAACTGTTATAAAGACAAGCTGTCTCTCTGTGCCTCCCTGCTCGCCACATGCTCGCTGACGCTTCTGCTTTTCCGCCTCCCTGTGGTCGGCCAGGCTCCGGAGGTGGAGCTGATCGTCCACTAACCCAGAAGGGCCGTTGTTTGACCTAAATGTCCCCTTGACGACTGATCCAGCAATGTGTGAATGACGATGTCCGTGTCTCCTTTCATTGACTTACATGAGGCCTAAATCAGAAATATACGACACCTTGTAGGAAGGAGGTTGTTGGGGGGAGCAGCAGGAAGCAAACACTGTTGCCATGAGGATAATAATCAGAGCAGTAAACAACGTCCTCATCTGCATGAGTGTCACATGACCCAGTCGTTATATCCGCGGCCCCTCTGTGTACATGCCGCTGAGACCAATCGGTGCTGTTTGCTATTGCATTAAAACTACATCTTTCTTCACCTGAATCTGGGGGTCCTGTATCCCGTCCCAGTCCCTGTTGTGTAAATCCGTCCATGATCTGCCACCTGTGTTTTTGGCCATCTGTCTGTTCTCGACCTGTCATCCCCCAATTTGCTTCATCACAACAGGAAAATGTCTGAAATATAAGAACAGCCACATAGGTACAGCGGGCAGGAGGACAGGACAGGAAAGTCACTCCTTTTTGTAAACAGCACATCAGACGCTAGCTTTGGCAGCAAAACTTTTCAAATCGTCTTCTTTTGGCGTCCTCGTGTGCGGCATCTCTTTCGTTTGAAACCTCATCAACACGCCCACCACTGGACTGGCAGAGAGAGCTCTGGTAAATGTCAAAAGCAACTGACTCCTATATTTGTGTTCTTGGACACAGAAAAAGTATGAAATTACTTTCTGACAGTTTTGGATGCCATCTTGTCCCAGCTTACATAACCTCGTACCCCGTTCATTCCCTTGTTGGTTTCTCCCAGTAACCTGCACCAGTCAACTGCCGTGATTTGTATTCTTCATGTATTTTGGCTTTTTCTTCTATTTCTTCTATTTAAAAGTTTTGCTGCAGACAGAGACCGTCCTCCTGATCAATCACTGTGTGTTTGGGATTTTTTATTCTATGAAAGAGATCCGTGTTTTTTTTGTTATCCCTGTCAGAAAGCCGTCGATTGTGCTCCCCTTGTGTCCTTCTTTAATCTCCCAGCGATGCGAGGGACCGTGTGGAAAGTGTGTTTTCTGGCTTATTGTCAAGACTCTGGAGGCAATCTGTCAACTCAATCCCCTCAAACCTGCGGGTGTGTTTGTGCATACTGTTGTTCGTGTGCATGTTCCTGCTCACTATGTCTGTCACCACTCAGCTGTGTGAAGCCACCCATGGTGCTCTCCTCCTCATCTCTTTTCATGGCTCCGTGGGTTTCCATGCCTGCTCGGCTCCCTGCGAGATCGGCGCTGATAGCGCTGATGAAAATTTCTACATGAGGTTACCGCCGCGATTAACTGCTGCTGACAGAGCAGGGGTCTGCAGAGGGGACCACTCCTCATGGCATGAAGGTAAAGAGGAATTGTGGATTTAAGTCGACTCCAGGAAAGACTGAAGTCCTTTGGGGTCTTCCAGAGCTATGACTGTGTCAATAACAACAGAGACTTGGGTAGTAACGTATGCTTTTGTAAACACTGAGGAGACCGTTAATTAAACAACTCGAAATATGTACACATGCTCCATAAACGGTTTGTGGTAAAACAGTCGTTAACATATTTCCCAGGGTGTTTGCCGATGAAGTAAACCAACCTGTGAGTTAATCAGGAAGGAAATGCACGCGACTTGAATGCCCACATTGATCACCCTCATATTATTGGTTTATTTTCACGTCAGCGCTTGAACGCAGCATTGTTGACATTGGACGACAGCTCGCTCATCAAACAACTCCCAGTGAACATTCTGTCAGGCATCCCGCTAATGTGGCTCTGTTCGATTCATATATGCACAAACACCTTATTACTGAGCTGTGTGTGTGTGTGCGTGTGCGTGTGCATGCATGTGTCTATTACATATTTTTACCCCTTTGAGGATTTGAAATTAATATAATAATATAAATTCTTGTGTCAGTCTTTTCTTTACACGTCAATCCATAATAATAATAAAAATAGGCAACACATCTATACTCCCTTCACACAGTTAATAATCTCCACATTAAACATTCATAAATGCAATCTTCATTCTGCACCCGTTCACATGAAGGCTGCTGCTGCCACCGTGCACTTCAAACAAACTTTAGTTAAATGGTGCAGATTTTAATGTCTGTACAATTCCAAATCCAAATCTGTGGCTACCTCCTGGATTAATCATCTAAGTCTCCAGTTATTCATCTTTTACTGCGTTGTGTGTGACAGATTTACATAAATCTCCTTTGTGCAAATCTTTGTGTTGGAGGACACAGCTGTGTTAAGCTGTCACACGCAGGATTTATAAGTGTTAGCCTCCGGAGAAAATATGAAGTTATTGGAGTGTGGGAGCTGACACTCAGTGCTCTGTCTCTCCATAATGACAAGATATATAGCAACAAAATTAATTCAGATAATGTTGCTGACAAAAAAAAAAAATCAATCAATACCTGAACTCAAGCCACAGTGGATTCTGTAATCAGACATAAAATATATTTCCCGTTTCACCTCCCCCGTCAATACTGAAGGCTCCCAGAGGTGTTTGCACCTATAAGATGTTCATTATAATAAATAAAAACCTCCAAATAAAAACGAGAAAAAAAAAACATCAACCAATCACATACTGAATTTGAGTTCAGATGGTCAACATAAAGGGTTAATATAAATCTGTGGGGCGCAAATGAGAAACAATTTTTTATCAGACATTGGTGCGATTTCTTTTGTGTCAATTTTATATCCAATCTTTTTGTCTCAAGTTTGTTATATTTCATAGGGAGATTTAAAAGTTTGTGGCCTTTGTTGCGTCAGTTTTCTTGCTCTTGTTTGAAGCCGACCCTTGAGAGACCCTCAGACTTGACGGATCTATCAAAATATCCTTTTAACACCTTTAGCTCACTTCCTTCCACCGTCGCTCTTTTATCAAGCTGTAGATGCTCTTGTGTGTACTTGAGGGCCGACAGCTACCAATGTCAGGAAAGTGGGCAAAAGGCACAAGGGTCAGCTGCCCATGAGTTCTCATTTCATACCATCTGTTACACGTAACACAAGCTAAGTGGCACGCTTGTTATTCCTCTGGGTTCATGGCTCCCACAGGCAACGTCTACCTTGACCTATTTACCACGCCACAAGCTCGAGCAGCGCTACGACCCCACACGTGGAGTATATTCAGTCCCACAATGACTAAAGCTTTCACCTTCTCCTGCTTTTTTCACCTTAAAAGTTACCAAACTAAATATCAGCACAATGAACCGAAGTATTACAACCTTGAATAGTTTTAAAAAACTTCACCTGGGTAGAGTGTGACAAAGTTTTGATCTAAGCGGTAGAGGAAGGGACTGAATTATACATGTTTTCCCCTCAGGGCTTACCACGGGTTTATATGCACTTCCTGCTGATACCAATCAGTCTCACAAACCTGTAAAACCTCGACTCAATTAGCCGATGCTGATACCAGCTTTATTTACTTCCTGCTGATGACAAGGGTTTGTTCGATCTGTTCATGTACCGGAGACATGCTGGACACGTGTGCGAGGCATTACCATCCCAGGCGATGTCTGAGTTTGTCGGCAATATAATCAGGTACTTTATTGATGTGGGTTTCTCATTTTACTGGACACGTTGTTCCATTTTATCTTCAGTTTGTGTCTGGGGGAATTTAGCAACCCTGCAACTCTGAATTAGGATTTTTTTTTTTTTTCTTATTTATTCCCTTTAAAATATGTATGCTGTTTTTAACCTAATGTAGCTCACATTGAAGGAGCCACACTTGGATATTAAAGTGGAGGAAGTGATTACCACGCTGACGCATATCTGAGCCTTATCCTCACTCAACTTTTTTTTCAACTTTTCTCAGTGTGTCTTCTTTTAAACTTTGTTAACTAAGTGTTGCAGTCCAATTTAAAAGCGATCGTGACTGAGGTGATTTTCATAGAAATGTATCCTCGCCTCAGCTTGAGTTTGGATTGAAGTTGGTCC
Source organism: Pseudorhombus dupliciocellatus (assembly GCA_016785235.1). Classification (NCBI taxonomy): domain Eukaryota; kingdom Metazoa; phylum Chordata; class Actinopteri; order Pleuronectiformes; family Paralichthyidae; genus Pseudorhombus; species Pseudorhombus dupliciocellatus. Next base: position 2,993,405 of record JAFBJW010007502.1, read on the forward strand.
TGAAAGGCTGAATGATCCCAGCCTCAAACTATTTCCACAAATCAAAATCTCATTTTAAATCTCCCTATAAAAGTGAACCTTTCATATTGAAAAAATAAAGCAGTCAGTGCAGTTTGAGAGAAAACTTTGATTACTTCTTTCTGGAAAATAGATTTGAACTGTATTTACGCTGTAACCCTACTATTACTGCCTTGGCTTATACAGAGAACAAAGAAAAAAATTACATCGATGAGTTCTGAGGTTTTATTTTTTAACTCCCAGCAAATCCCAGCAACACATCTACACTCCCACTGGAGCCTTTTTTATTGTGCATAACTAAACAGATCACAGGTCACAGTCACGTATAATGAATACAGATGAAGCTGCTCCATCAGTGTGTTGACTCCTCCACCTTCCTAATGTTTCTGTCTGACTGATTAAAGTAGCGTCGCTAAATGAAAGCAAATGAATCAGCCAATGGGAACATACGTTGCTGTCATTCTCACAAACATGATGGTATTTTTGTTTTGCATGTAAATTGCAGACGAGTGATTTCTCCTCCATTCAGAGAGTCACTTGATTAAGGACTAGATACACAGCTCAACCCATTTATCTGCATTTGCCTAAATGATGTTTCATTATTCTCTCATAGCAAAGCAGTGTAAACAACAACAAGGGCTTTGTGGGAATTTAATGTGATTTTTTTTTTTTTTTGTGATAATCCATTCAGTAATTGCTGTGACGTAGTATCATTAGAACAACATAACATCTTTTGTTTTCCAGATCAACAGCGGCCAGACAACAGGGGATCAATCTGTCTCACAGAGGCTCACTGTAAAGGCTTAATAAAGAGAGCAGAGGGTCATCAGCGAGACATCGATGTCAGTCCAGACTCCTCAGAGGTGAAACTAATTCACGCTCATCACATTTTAATGCAGAGGGAAAACGAGCTCGTGCATATTGATCGGCGACTCAGCATATCCTCCGCCTCATGACAACCTGAGAAATGAACAGATCAGGCGGAGAAAAGCAAAACTTAATAATTCCCGTGTCTGATGGCTCTGTATGATTGCTTCAACACAGCAGGACAGATGCTGACCCGTGGTCACGCGCCCGATTATCTCAAGACACATCCGCTGATTTATATGCCGTCATCAAGCCTGCCTCAGTAGAAGTCATCATTGTGTGGCATCATCTTTCACGTCTGCTTCTGTCTGGTGTTAATTCACTCTCTGCTGAAGCCGTGCAACACAGAGCTCAGATCTTGCTCGTTGGGGCAGATACAGTGAAGTGGTTCTAATAGGATAAACACAACCCTCCTGTCAGATAAAACCATGTCTTGTTAGTGCACTCAGACAATGAGGCTAAAACAACACCCTAAGGCCAGCAAGCGTCCTGCGATCACAGGTCGGGAGAGAACCTCTGTGCATGCGGGTTTTTGAGGAGTTGTGACAGCAAGTGGTCGGAGTAATTAAAGATCAGTAGTAGCCAGAGGTGGCATGAGGAATAAATACGGAGCCGCTGAAAAGGTCGAAGAGATGCCCACCTCACTCAACGGCTTGGCTGACCTGAAATATACGGAGGCCGGTTACTGCGCTGACAGGAGAGCAGGGAGACTAGATGTCACTAAATTCTACTCAATGAACCTTTAACCACACGACAAAAAACTGAGAGAGAGCTGAGGCTGGGGGCATGTGACCTAATGATGTCTGGAGAAACTGATCAAAGGAGGTTGGTCTTGGATGAGTAACTCCTGAGGACCATATTACCAGCAGCCATTGATGCCTAATCCCTGTGTCAGCATCGTAGCGCCGCTAAACGAAACGGTAACAGCGGTGAAGAACTGCTCTCTTTCTCTGAAGCGGAGGACACACCTCATCAGCGCCAGCTTCACATGCTCTCCATCCTTTAGGATCATTACAATGAGAAAAATCAATCTTTTCCTTGCGCTGCCTTGAATGGAAGAATCTGGAGAAAGGTTCCACTAAAAGCTTCTCTCTGAAAACAGCTGATTTAGCGGTTTGCTATGACAGTGCTGACTCCTCTCAGGGTTTAATGATGTATTATTTAAGCACAGTGGAGGTTCTTCTTCTGCATTGAACAGCAGCTGTGGTCAGCTTAGGTACACGTCAGACACAATGTGCTTCACAATGAAGGAAAATAAATAGCCGAGAGGATTCCACATCATAAATATTATTTTTAAATTGCTTTAATGCAACTGTTAACAGACAAATGATCAGTTACTGGGTGGCCTCATGGGGCGACGAGTGCAGACACTGTGTTAAAATGTTCAAATCTTTCCCAAAATGAAGAGCTTGATATGACGTGTTATTACTGAGCTGTCTTTCTGTTCATGCTGGCCTGTCCCTCAGAGCAGTAGAGCTGAATATAATGACAAATTATTCTTCAGGCTGTTCATTTTCTCTCCTTTCATTATTTTTATGACAAGAAATGAAACGTTGGAAGTCTACAGACATGGGCAGAGCAGAAACACATATCTGGATCAATGAACTGAACTTGTCAGACACAAGTGAGGGCTCAAGGAGCCAAAGGAGGAAAGACGCCAAATAACCACGATGAAACCAAGAAACGCAGGGTGGGGGGTCGTTTTACGTATCTCGATGTAGAGGCCTCGTGTTTCATAATCTTTCCTTGAAATTACAGAAGATCAAGAAGCAACTTCTAGCAACATTTATACTATCAAATCAAATCACTTGCAAGAGACGTTTAAAAAAAAAAAATGCTGCTTAAAGTTTTAGTGCAAACGTTGTACCGTGTCAGGACTTCAAGAGGCAACATTAAGTTTGACAGGTAGCGACGGAGCAGGCTCATTTCCATATTCCTGAGTACATTCCCACAAAGTCAGAATTTTAATGTCTCTGCAGGGATGATCCCTTTTTGTCAGCGGGCCTGTCCCACTAATGGAGTTACTTGTGGGGCCACCCTGGGACGCTGCTTTTGTTCTGAACCGGGATCCATCCCGTCACTCCTCCGAAAAACACCTGCACTTCACACCGACGAGGGGGAGCGTGATGGAGTGGGGGGGGCGGTCGTGTCTCTGAATGTCATGCTGATGAAAACACTTCTGTTGGCAGGAGCATTGGGAAAGAAAAATAGTGGCGCTTTTACTGACTGAGTGTCAGGCCGCTTTTAATTCAGAGCCAGGAGGGGAGCCGGCAGGAGAGAAACAAAGCAGCCTCCCTAAAAATAATGACAAGGAATGGATGCAGACAGAGATTAAGTCAGGCTGATGGATGCACTAAAAGGAGACTGCTCAGTGTATCTATCTTTCTTTTACACACACACACACACACATAGCTCTCACTGCTTATATTTACTCCAGTCAACCTGTAAGCAGATAACAGGTACAGTAAACATATGGTTTGGTGTCTCTTTGACAGCAGTGGGTAAAAAATGCATATGAATTTTAATGTTTTCCTCACTGTACAATCATTTGCATTTAAATCAGACGGTTTATCGGCACAGCTATACATCTGTCGAAGTCTCCTCGCCTCTCTCCGTCTGCCAGTCTGTCCCGCGTGCCCGAGTGCGCGTGCCATCGCATTCCAGCTAAATGCTAACAGGCGCCTGCAGATTAAGAAAACTGTACTGGAACAATACTCCATAATCGACTTCAGCGGTAAAGCTGCCAGCGGGGTGACACCCCTATTATACAGACAAGTGGAGCAAGGCGCAGGGCGGCGTCAGCATGGTCAAACCTCTCAGAGGCACAGACTCGCCAAACTACACGGGAATAGAGGTGCCGTGTGGGGGAGATGTGCTATGCAAATGTGTTTTCTCGGCTGCAGTGGGAGGTGTAGAAGAGGGAGAGTCCTTCTCCCGGGGAGGTGAATTTAAATGAAATGCCTTTTCTCCTTCTGCAATGACATCCTGCACTTTTTAAATTCTGGCGTGTCAGTGTAATAAGAACTTCTCTAATTCTTTTTGAAGCCCTGAATATTCTCCTGTGCAGTAGGCGATTTGATATTTTATACAGTTACCATAGTAAGTGTTTAGTTAGAGGTATAATTACCTCAGTGTCTTGAAGGGAGATGGGCTGTGACCTTGCAAGCAGGTCTGAGCAGAGGGGCTGAGCAAATCAATATGTGCAGCTTGCCATGAAAACAAGAGTTTACTCATTTAAGACACAAATAGGAAATCGATACGTGGTGTAAGTGTTAATGCTGTGGTGGCCGCGAATTAATCAAAGTATGGGGAAACAATGAACATTATGAAACTGTGGGCTGAGCAGGCAGCGCTTCAACGTGGCCCAGGATGGGTGTGTAAACACGGCTAAAAAGAAGGTGGTTCACACTACTGCTCATTTCAACAAGCATTATTTAACTTTGGTAATATCACATGTTCATAAATAAATAAATAACGCGAGTGCTTTTACACTGAAAAACCGGTCTGTGATATGAATGTTGTCTGAGTGATCGGCTCTCATATGGATCATTAATTTACAGCACTTGTGATGATCAAACCAGGTCTGATCCAAAGCTTTGGTTTATTGTACGACTCCGGACCTGTATCAGTCATAATGCTGATGCTGCCCCCCCCCCAGTCAAAGTAGAACTCACACGCCACCCTCCTCATGAAATATGTAGGAAGAGTAGAAGCCTCGCTGTGGATCCACTCCGCTCTCAATGCATCTGAGCCAAGTTGGAAACGTGGAGGTGATTTAAGCCGGTCCCAAAAAGAAAAAGCCATTACGTCCCTCAGCCCCAGTGGGAATGTGTGAAATGTTTTCCAAAAGCAGCCGAGTCCAAACCGAATTGGAGGAGGACAATATTTGCATCAACTACAGGCCTGAAACGCTGCAGATTATAGCAGCTGACTCCTGCCAGGATGAGCAGAGGAACAATGGCTACAAGCTCCATTTATAATACACCAAGAGAAACGTGTCCTGTGCTCGTTGTGTTCATGGAACCATACAGAACGGGTCCATGCGGTTGTTTGTTTTTTTGTCGGCAATCCAGCAAATTTATGGCATCCTTCGCAGGTTCCCTGGCACCGCCCCCACCTCAAATGCTATTAACTCCCTGTAAGCATGGCTATTCATCATTTGTTAGATTTCCGCTGGGCATTTTCCTTTTACTTTTTAATCAAGGGTTGGATCCCATGCTGAGAGACCTGTTCAGCTGTGAAACAAAGCCCTGTCATGCCCAGCTGAAGATACGCATCCCTAACATCGCTCACCAACACGAATGGCTCCTGCAAATAGAACATGGCATCGGCAGGAACGCTCGACAAATGTCACAATGGAAGAACTAGAATTCCATTTAAACACACACACACACACACACCAGTTAGCTTTACCTGGAACATTCATTCACCAAATCGATAAATAGTTGATTTCACTGAACCGAACTGTAATTACTGTGGAGCGTGGAACACCGACGAGAAATCTCTCATTTGATTTTCAACAAATCTATATCTGAAACCATGATAGCCATAAGCAGGATTCCTATATTCTTTAGTCAGCCAGACTAATAAAGGCCTTCCTTTACTCTGTAATATGTTTGCCATTTATTATACATTCAATATGTGGTACACAGGCCTGGTAAAGATATGTAATATTTAATGGTATGCAGCCTTAAACTATCTGTTCTATGTTAACGTATTTCTGTGAACAGAGGATCTCAGTATTTGGTTGTTTGAGTCAGAGTACACAGAGATATTCGTGATGAAGCGCTCATCATATAGCGACGTTTTGATTAAAACCGCCACTGAGCTCATTAACGATCAGTTTGTTTTTGTTAGTCTACAAAAATTAGAAAATGATTAAAGATCCTGAAATAGCTTTTTCCGTGATAAACAGTTCAACACGCCTCATTAACAAAATGAATGGAAGCGTCAACAGCCTCAGCTTTCCCTGTTAATGAAGGTGGAGTTCCCTGTATGGAGGGAGCCTCAGAGCCTCATGTCGCAATAGAAGGCCACGTGTTTATTTCTCCCATTAACAAGTTCAGTCTCTTTGAAAAATTTCAATAGGCATGTGATTGTTATGCCGCTTAATTCAGTGGTGACATTTAAAGATTTATATCTCTCCACCGGCCGCCGCCACATATAATAAACCCTGCAATCTTTAACAATATTGCACCAGGCTCCATTCATTGTGAGAAACTCCTGCAGTCCGTGTTATTGAGTATGAGGGATGCACAGGAAGTCCAGGCCTCCGGTTAGCGTTCCTTCTTTTCTGTGGCAGCTGAAGATCTTTGCTGGCACCGAGATTCACTGAGTCACTCTGCCTCAGTTATGCCTCGTTAAGTTTAGCGGGCATGAGCAGAGCAATCAGCAGTAGCTAGAGAGAAGAAGGACTGAGGGCCTCGTGACACCGACACAGACTGTCTATTTGTTTAATTGTTCTGTAAAGAATCCAAATGCTTCGAAGGATTTGCCATCACCAGTGGAATCAGAGATGCTCTGCAGTCCGGACATTTGCCCGGAATGTACTGGAGCCGTCAACACGACCAAAATACAAAACCAACGAAGATGTCAAATAAGATCCAAGAGCTTGTGGTGATCAGGTCCAGCACCGGAGATGGTTTGTTGGAAGCAAATACGTAAGATTTCAATTACATCCCGTCTCCCTCATCCTCTTACCCTCTCACCCCCCCCCCCCCCCCCCCGCTCCCAAAAAAAAACCCCCCCCCCCCCCCCCCCCCCCCCCCCCCCCCCAAGGTTCTGAAAAAAAAAATTCATCTACTTTCTTTTTTTGTGTAGCTCTTTGTAACACTGTTCAGAAAAGTGCTAGATAGCTAGAAGAGACACAAGACAAAGTGTGTTTATTCTTATAAGCCTTAATGGAGTTAGATTTGCTTCTCCGCTCAAAAAGATTCATGCGTATTAGCATTCCACTACTGTTATATTTCCTAATAAATATGCACAGGAGGCTCAGGGTGTTTTTCTGTTCCGTGGAACGTCTGCAAATGCTCCTCTCAGGCTGCCAACAGCTACAACAAGCAGCACAAACTACAGGCCTATATATAGCCTGACAGGCAAACTCCGGGGGGAAAACCATGTGAGAAGTTGCTGCTTCTTGTTGTAAAGGTCGAGATGCGGCTGCAACGAGCCAGCAAACTCAACGTGGCGCTGACCCCATTTGAGGGGAGGCGTGTTTACAGTTGCTCCAAAGGGCGACATTTGAAGTCAGGGTGAAAAGTCGACAGTAAACGAACAAATGCGGGGAGAGAGCTGGACAGGCCCTCCTCTGAGGTCTCCATACTGCTGCGTTCACTCGTTCACGCTGCTTTGAGACGTGCACTGAACTCCAGAGATGCGCCCGACGTTTTCCGGAGGGGGTTGCATGTGAGAACGCAAACGTCAGTTGCCCTGGACATTCTTCGGACTTTCTCCTGCAAGGCCTCGAAAAAAAAAAAGTCCGTCTCTTGGAGACTGAAGAAGGACGCTGTCCCCAGAATTCACGACTGGCCGTGTTACTGACTGTCTCAGACCTGCGTTGGACATGAAATTGAAACTCTCAGGATGAGTGAGAGGTGCCATCTGGTAAGAAGACGAAGACGTCCACGGGGGAAAGACAAAGAGACTCTGTTGGGGATAGGACACTGAGAACTGTTGTTGACGTGCTTTAAATTCATACAATATGCGGCGCCTCCTGCTTGCTGCCCCACTTTGACACCACTACAGGGTTTGCTTTTTATTTTGTCCATAGCCAAAAAAGCTAAAGATGAAAGTTGAAACTCGCTCTCCATTCACCTTCTCTGAGAGGCATGCAGCTGGCCAATCACAGCGTTAGCTCGTCGGACTGATGGTTTCAGACAGTTATTGAAGACTGTCTGCTCCCATCAGTCCAGACGTTGGAACTGTGTCTGGGGAGGGAATATCTGAAACCGCTCAACCATCTGACAAGCAGGTCTAATGGTGTATTGGTGCCAACCGCGCCAGCAGGATGAGAGCACGGTGGGAGAGAGGAGAGGAGAGGAGGGGGCTCTGGTTTAGTGGCAGCATGGGGTATTGCACTCTATTGCACTGGCTCAAGTCCATGTGTGAAGGCTTGAGCCAGCCAGAAATTATTTATACCGATCTAAGTGAGCAAATCCAACCAAAACTTTTAAAAGTCAGGGGGCAAAGAAACATAATTGTACATTCTGCAAAAACACGAACGTGACGCAACGAATAAGCGGCAGCGGCTGGAGGAGCTCTGAAAGGTATTCGCTGTCTTTTTCATATTTTCTGCTCCCCAGGCTCTTTTTTCAACTTCATGAAATATTTACACCCTGCGAAACAACAAATTTCATACTTGATGTAAACACATTTAAAGTAGCCAGGTGATGCAGAATGAGGACTGCGCTGTAGTGTATGGGACATCTGGCCTGGCGGCCACGACGGTGGTTGGACGGTGAATACGCTACGACACGCAGCACCAAGGCCACTGCGCGACCAAAACTCCTCTGCGGTCCAGTCAGAGCGGTGCAGTAATGGACGGGCCGCCCTAGACTGGGATCAAGTCAATAACATTTTTATTACTTTAAGCCGAGCATAAAATCTCACCGGCCCATTTCCTGTCTCCCCATATTTTATTCAACGGGTGAAAGCACAAAGTAAAGCCTCCTACTGTGCAGATGAAAACATGCACGACCTCAGGCAACTGAAAACCATCAAGGAGATCAGGGTCAACGCAAACTCAATTACATTTTATTAGTTTTACAATCCAGCCACTTTTGTTTTGCGGAAGAATTCCCGGGTTATGACATTTTATACACACACAGCAACGTTTTTAACACAGTCGAGTCCGAGTGGGTCATGAAGTTCCTGAATCTTTTTTATGATTTAAATTTAGAATTCGTTTTTACTTGAAATGTATCTGCTGAAATGTGACATGGCAGCTTTGTTAGAAGGCGTCTTCTTCAATAATAATAATAATAATAATATACATGAGCGTTCCTGATGTTTCATGTTTACCGAAGAACCTCAATGCGTTTCCCTGGATATGCGGTAGAATTCAAGGCTGCACCTGGAAATGACTTTTCCCAACGTGTGCGTGCGTGTGTGTGTGTGTGTGTGTGTGTGTGTGTGCTTGTATTCCTTGTGTGTGTTTCCAACAGGAAATGAAGTGGCGGCTGATCAGTGGACATTGAGGAAAGAAAGCGATGACTGTCTTATTAAAAATGTGTCAGATGCTGCAGGGCGGTGCATTCAGGAGCCCCAGACTGAAATGAACGGAGAACAACAGTTAACGTCTTTGCCACAATTTGGTTTTAGCATCTGGATAATTTAATCCTTTCATCCTGCGTTCATGTGTCTGATTAGAAAGCTGAGACGAGGCCCTGTGGCTGCGTTACGTCCTGGGATGATGGAGCCTGAGCTGACGCCACCTGTCCATCTGACCTCGCTGCTCAAATGACAGATCGCTGGTGCTGTCTAATGGAAAAATTTGCCTTGCGTTGAATTTTGGAGCCGCAGCTCCTACATTCCTCTGCCCTGAATGTTTTTGGCTCGCAGCACAGATCAAACTCCATCCCTCCCACTTTCTGTGCTCGGTGACAGCAGCTTTGCAGAAGCCACTGATCCGCAAAATCTATTCTTCATCTTTTCTCCTACAATTAGTCGGTTCTTTGTGCAGCTCAGGCTGCGCTCGGCCCATGATGTGACCTGCAGCCACATGAGGAAACCCTAACAGTCTCCTTCCAGTCATTCCTCCGGTAAAAATAGACATATTGTTTTAAAACGCCCCCAATTCAGCATAAACAAAGTGCCTGAGGCGGAAACGGGGTCAGCGCCGTCCCCCTGAGTCCTGACCCAAACCTAAAAGAGAGAGATCAATGTGTTCTTGTGGTGGTTTTCCCTCGGCAGCAACAAGGGGCAAAGAAGAAACAAACTTCTCGCGGTTGTTCTTCAGTTTCCACCTTCCAAATTACCAATGTGTCCACAAACTCCATAAATGCCCATCTGTGTGTATAAAGCAGCGAATCTGACAAAGTGGCTTCGAGGCAGCTGACCTGAAGTCACAGTCATCGTCACTTGAAGTTAGAATATAGATGTTAATAGATTTTAGATTTTCAATAATTCTTGCAGTCACTGCTCACAAAGCCAAACAAGATGGTTTCACAAAGATTTAAAAAAAAAACATTTTCTTGCTATACAACTGTGGAGAAAGAGACAAGGCGAGGGCTCTTAAAAGTCTTTTAGCACTAACCCGACTATAGAAACATTGAGCGTCTGCACTTTCCACCCCGCCTCCCTTTCACAAACCTCAAAGGTGGCCCTGGCCTGAACCTCGGAGTGTGTGCCTTTGATGGACGGACGAACTGCAGTTAACCTTGTGCTCGATGGAAAGAGAGCGCGGAGCGGAGCCTGAAATGTTTGGGAATCTCAGCGTTCTGCTGTTTACCTGGTAGAGCAAAGCACGTCACACTGCTTGAAAAATGCATATCGTTTTTAAAATATGGGTGTTTTATTATGCAGAATGACTCTGCACAGTGTGAGCCGTGGTAAGAGCTTTTCTTTTGTCGCTTTCCTCGGGGGCCTTTCACAGTGCATGATTCTCTGTGGCGTATCATTTATTCCGTTGCGTGAGGATGTGATGCCTCAAACAAGAAAAACAATGATAACCCCAGTCACCACTTCCTGCGGAGCTCTAATTAATTACTCGATAAACAAGCCGGGGGGACACGCTTCCGAATGAATGAATGCCCGACAGAGACTTGGAGCTGTGTGGCGAAGCGTGTGCGGAAACAAATCGCAGCTTCCCACATGATCTTTTTCAACTTCAATCGAACGTGAACAAGCTGCTTAATATGAATTAATGGTCAACCGCCCACGTCATCCACCTGGTTATCGGTACCCTCAAAGAGCCGTCAGTCATGTGGAAAGATGTAAAGGTGTTTCGGTGGGTGAAGGCGAGGCTTGTGGAACAGCCGGTCACAACAGACGTGAACAAAGGCGCCTTCTGATTCCCACGTGCCTCATTTACCTGATTATTCGGCCATCGCCATGACTCAAAGCTGGCTGTGCGGCGGCGCTGTCAGATAAGAGCGTCTCTTAAACTTCTGAGGAATTAAGAGGAATTTAAAATGCACCTTATTTCAGTGAGATGCCCAGAACAGCTCTCAGCCTTTAAGGGCCCGACCTTGACACGTCGAGGGCCTCCGTGAGGATGATGCAATCGGTGAAACACAAGCGCTCTGCTCTGCTTCCTTCACACGTACAGTCGAGATCCCTCAATTCCGCCCGATAAAGTCGGTTTAAAATGCAGCATCCAAAAATATGGCATCATTGTTTGCAGGGAAAACACCAGGGTGGAGCTTCAGGAGAAGAAAGGCACGGAAAACTCTGCATAATCATCGATGTGATTAATCACGCCAAAGCATCGGCAGGAGATCAAAGCCTTGAATCGTCTTTGTCAGTGAACATCAGGAGGAATCAAACCTCAAAAGTAGAAATGCAGGTAAAAGCAGCTCCATGTTTCTGTATGTGTCACAATTCCTCTCTGGTTCATGGATCACTGTATCGCCCCCTAGTGGTGCCGCGGCTGGACAAAGATGTTTTTTGTAAAACAATGATCGTACAGCCACTTTTTTTTTTTTTTTTAATGCAGAGGAAAACTATCCGTTCCTCAGTCTTGAACACACTGGGCCTTAAACTGCCTTATCCATAATTCGTCTCCTGGCTCTTGTTAGTCTGTGTTCCCTCACCTCTCCACCCCCAGTGTCAGAACATCACACATCGGCCAGTACTGAGGTTTTCCACATTGCTGTGATTTGCCGTTGCCTCCAATGGAAGCTAAGTTTCGCCGCGTCTCTCTTCACTGAACTTTCCTCCGTGTCATGGTCCGCCCACTTTGTTTTTTATGATGGATGCATATTGTATTTGCAGTTGACGCTCATGCTCTTTTTCTGCTGGGCGGAACAGCAGACAGTGAATAAATCCTTCCAGCGCAGATAAGATGAGTTGCTGTCAGTCAGACTTTGTTGTGATTGTGCCCAGTGGGTCTGCGCGGCGCAGAATGACAGGTCACCAGAACTATCCAATTAAGACTTATCGCTCAGTGTACGTGACGTCGCGTTTACTGCCCCGTGTTTGTTTGTACACAGCCTGAGTCCCGGACTGCCGGAAGCTTCACGAAAACAACAAATCACTTTAAGCTCGAGAGGAGAGAGGTGCAGGTGCGAACGCAGCTGAAGAATAATGTATGCATGTGTTTGTGCAGGTTTCCGAGTTCAAGGAAACCAAAACAAACAGCAAGTGTTCTTCTTCGTCATCCGGAGGTCTGAATGAGAGCTCTGACTCAACTTCAACAAAATCAGCCGACAAGCTGCAAAACACAACCCACCAGCGCTGGATACCTGCACCATGATGCCATTCACTTTACCTCACACCAAAATAAAGACACGGGCTTCAGGTTTCACAGCCTAAATCATTGTGTTTGCTCACATAAGGAGAGGAGATTGATGCGTCTCACAGAACCAAAAACTGTCGGTGGAATCTGGGGAAATGCACTTTAGTAGATCGATGTCTGTCTGCTAAAGCTGCCATCATTACCACAGGGAGGAAGCCGAAAATATCTCATCATGGGTTTGAACAAACATCATAAATACACTGCTGGGGGCTCCGTGCCTTGGAATCAGCTCTTATTCTTTGTAGGTGCAGCAGCTGAGTCCTCCTGCGAAATCTTATCTGATGGATGAGATGTTTTACTCGTCTCCTTTATTCCTTTCCTCTTTTCAACCACCTTGCGGTTGTCAAGTTGAAGTTCATATCCATGTCAGTCCAGATAATGTGGTGAAGGAATTTAATAAAACTGTATTGGGTGTCCAGTTCAACAGTGAAATAAAGTCAGGGTGACTCCTTCCAATGATTGATTTCTTTTTAAATTTGCAGAATGTAAAAATGCCATCACGTCCCTGTTTTATCCTGTTTTTGATTAAAGTTCATCCTCAAGTCAAAGTGAAGGTTTATTCCCAGGCAGAGGCAGGACGAACAAACACATGGTATGAGGACAGATAAATGCGCCTAAAACCACAGCTCTGATCTGGGGAAAAAAAACAAAAACAATTTAAGATAAACTGATGAAGGAACAAACAGTTGCCCTTTTTCTTCTTCATCAATAAAATAATTAAAATCCACCTGTAAAGACATGAAAACAGTTTAAGACCAGTTCCTGTCAGCTTTAGCTTTTTAGATTAAATCAAAGAAGATCACAAATAACCCGAGACGTTGTTGGCTCTTTCATCGGATGATGAAAATAGTTTAATTTGCTCATTTAAAAACATTCTCACTTCATCGGGTGGTGTAATGATTTTCTAACGGCTCTGAAAAGATGCTGTACATTGAATTAAAATTCAATCCATGTCCGTCTCTCTCTCTCTCTCCTCTTCCCTTTCTGCTTTTTGCCAAAGCACCAGTGCAAATGTTGATCGTGAGAGGCGAATGCTGTGAATGCTCATTTAAACCCATTTGATTTGATTTGTAAAGAGAAGTGAAAGAGCGAATGCAGCACAGCAGCGCAGTGGGCCGGCTGTGCACAATGTGATTTAAATTGGCTGTTGTGATCATTTGAATAACACAACATGCCGTTTCACAGCAGGGTAAACACTCGCTCCTCTGCCGTCAGATTGTGTGTGGACGCCAGATGCTGGTATTTATTTATATTCTGACCCTGTCAGTTACAGACCAGCGACTTCAGAGCTGTAATGTAGCAGAGGAGATGTTTAGTATAATCTGATGCAGTGCCCGTTCCACACGTGTACACCCGGTCTGTGCAAATGTGACGGTCACTACTGCACACAGAGAAAGCATCATCCTTTCCTGAGCTGCAAACAGAGAAACAAAGATTCCTGGAAACACATGAAGTCGTAAAATTCACACTTCTGCAATTTCAATCATTTCAGCAGCACTGAAATTGGATGTGTATTACTCAGTTTAAATGGGAATTAAAACACAGTTTTTTTGTTTTTTTTTTGGTTTTTCCTCATGTACGTTTTCTCCCAGCAGCGACAATAATAACGCTCCGGTCAGACCCAGTGCACCAGCAGCTCATTATACAGCTCCAACCTATGGATCATCCCATCACAGACGCTTTGTGCTGATGATGATAGTTTTTCCTTCCTGTGTGTTTCTGTGATGTTTAATTTTCATATGAGGTTATCAAACACGCTCTGGTTCTTTCACACCGCAGGTCTAATTGCCCCCCCCCCCCCCCAGTCTAATTGCCCCCCCCCCCAATTACTCAGCTAAGCCCCACTGGTGAGAGAACACCTGAAGGCTCAGGCTATTTGAATGAATGATATCCAGTTGAATGAGACCATCTCACACACACACACACACACACACACACACACTCCTGGCATATGTAACGTGTGCTACTTGCAACACTGTTGTGTCCTTGCTTCCACGCTACAGAAACATCCCTCTACCTTTCTCGCACAGGTTTTAAAATTTGGAACACGCTCATTTCATGATGTTTCATGAGCCCTCAGGCTGTCAGGGAGCTTAGCAAGCGGGAAGAATCTCAGCCACGCAAGCTAATTAGACAGAGAGGCGCCCATTTTTTATTCACGTCAAGCCCACAGCTTCTCTTTTAATTTTTTTTTTTTTTTTTGAAAGGCTCAAATAAAGTTTAAGGAAGTTGCAACTGGTTGCCAGGCCGACTAAAGCGGTCGACAGACATGCATTCGCTTTTCTTTTCAAGGAGCTTAGCGTAGCTTCAGGGACAGAGTCACAGAAAAGCCCAGGAATTAATCACGATTCATGCAACGGCCGCTCGTGACGTTGTGGTCGCAAGTTCAAAGGTCACCGAAGTCGATCCCTGAGCAAAGCCAAGGCAAGTGTGCTTCACCACAGGAAGCACATGTTTAATCCGCCCACTCTCTCTCAGAGGATGGAGGGGAGCAGGAGACGGTGAGCCACTGCTACCTTTGCCTAGGTGTGACGCAGCCTTTATCCTGCTCCTTCCCACTTGTTATTAGATTTCTGAGGTCTGACTTGTGACTCACGACAGAAAGAAAAGCTAGCTCCACATCAAAATAAATATGGTAAACCCTGCTGGGGAAGTCACTGTTGGATCTTATCACAAGAAGTTCTTGAATCTCGTCTTTCCAAGCCGATGTCTTTGTCTGCTGCCTCTGGGAGTGGAGACACTGAGAGCTGAATTAGGTTTTCTTACTCTTCTCATTTCTCTCGCTGCCTCCATCACTTAAACTATCAGATAGGATATACGTTTCCCTCAGTTCTGCTCCTTGTAGGACAAGCTGCCGCACGGAGGGTGGATGTAAAAGTAGAGTGATTCACAGCGGGTGTCTGTGTATCTCAGTCAGGCTCCAAAATACAGAGCAAGTCATCAACTGCATCACGTCTCGAACCGGGATACAAAGTGATAAAGAATCGAAGTATAGACACAGCTTGTGGATATCTTGCTACTAATACTGTGACAATAAATAGTTCATCAATGTCCTCTATTCACAGCCATTGTCAGACTCTTGCTGCCACCATCAGCAGTCCGTACATTAGCAAAGCCTGCGCATCGCCTGCGTGGAGCCGGCCCCTTGATTCTCCTGGTGCTTCCAAGTGTCAGAAGCTTTTACAGGTGATGAGGAACGGATGTGATCCATCCTGATTCAAGGTCACCAGCCTGTGGATTTAATCTCCCGCCTGCTAATGATGCATTTATCTCTTTTTTGGTGCCGTGCTGCATCCAGATTGTACCGCGCCGCTCATCCCCACCAGGAAAACTGCAGAGGTTGCATTAAAAGGCGCTCGCTCGAGCTTCAGGCTGCATTTACAATTATATCCAGCTTCAAGGCACGTGCTTTCAGAGGGGTTTTATTTAGTGTCTTCTCACAGCTTGTGTGTTTCTTGGATTCTCAATTTCTACAACTGTTTTCCTTCAACATGACTCAGAGCGTTTCCTTAAAAACTAGAATCTCTATACGTCTTCTCCAACACGAGACGGGAACACCTTTAGTTTTCCTGACACGAGCTCAAGCCTTGACGCTACCCACACTTACACTGGGCTGCATTCTTGTCACGCAGTGCGATTTGTTGTGTGTGGTTGAAAACTATCAAAGCGTTAGTGCTCGAGCTCCGTCAATGGAGATCCCGGAGCGGGTGTAATTGCCTTTTAACTACGGCGTCACTGAGAGTGTTTTATTGTATTTTGGCGGCAGTAGTTTTTCTCCTGGAGGAAAGTGATAAATCAAGCCCGCCGCCACTGTTGCTTTCCAAATCAAGTCACACACCAAACGAGCGAGAGGGACAGAGGACGACGGCGAGAGCGAAGGACACGCAGGAGAGAGGAGAGTGCTGCTAATGAGGACGTCAGAGGCAAAAGCAATTTGAGAGGGTGGCGCGGCAGACCACAATCAGCTGTCATGATTAATGTCTGAATTTGTTATTCTCTCCTTTTATCCGGCTGCTCTCTTCCTCCCCTCTCGACTACAGCGCAAATAAACGCGTTTCATCGCAGCGGCACTGCAGCATGAGTCCAACCAACAGAATAAATAACTGTAACTGTCTATGTGCTGTTGATGATTTTCTTTAATATAAACTGTCGATGCTTCCTTGATTTTACTTGATTCTTTTTCTCACTCGTCGATGTGAAACAGATTCACGCTGCCTCGGCTCCAAGTGTTAAACTGTCATTGATGACTAATCATCAATTATCAGATCAACATTCTGCATTTTTATCAACCCGGGAGTTAAGTTTGCTTAGAATTAGAGGCATCGACATGTTCCTGCTTATTCCTGCCTAGAGTAAAGCCAACACTTTTCAAAGTCATAAAAATTAGTATTAATGTTTGGTTAGAAAAAAAGAAGAGGGAGCGACGACACTTCTTATCGCATAAATATGAAGTTTTGCCAGCAATGCCAGAAAAGGCATCTCTGGTCGCAGCTTTGTTTCTAAACACTTGAGAGGAGGCAGGTTAATCACAAAGTGCGAACGTTCACCTGAAATCTCCTGGTGCGGCTGAATAAGTCAGCTGTTTCTGCAGAGCTCAGCACAGGAAGAACATGCAAACTGGAAACAGAACGTTTCAATCCCAGATCCTGCTGGAGGCTGGGAGGAGGAGCCCTTGCATGACAGATCTGCTCCAGTCGCCCTCCGCAAAAACAATGCGATGACACACTCGCTTTTATCGCCTCTTCCTCTCCAGTCCAGGGAAGCTACACCAGTTTTCCGCTCCTCTTCCCTCATTCCAGTTGTCTCTTACTCACATCAGACAGAAATAAGATCTGCTCTTTTTCCCTCCAAGAGGAATCTTTGTTCTTTTGAAATGGCAGCAGATTACATCTGTAGATGGAGCTCATCGCCACAAAGTACTGTCAAGTAACGAGTGCAGCACTAGCTTTATTATTCTAACTTAGGACTCATTCAAAAGTTGATGATGAGAAAATCCGAGGGGAATTATTTTGCAGAGTTGACGGAGCTGAACCTTTCTGGGCTGTGAAAGTACAATAGAAGTATTTCTTTCTGTAGAAACGGCGCGTGAGCGAGCGGCGCGCACGGTTTGAAGCCGCCAGTCATCGCCGTTCCAGTGCTCGTACAGTCAGTGATTTTCAGAGGGGCCGAGAGACAACAACAATGAGAAATAAAACCAGAGGAGATATTGCGATTACCTGCAACTCAGGGCTGAACAACAGATGCATTCAAGGCGCTCGATGCATTCCTGACCCCACAGCTGATGCCCACAGCACAGGGCTCCCTCCCCACAAACACACACCCAAAACATTTCAATATTTATCTCCAACTTCTCCTCCTTTCATGTCTTCAGGGGCTTTTGACACGAGAAGTGAAGAAAAAAGCGAAAGATAAACATCAATAGTTCCCTCGGATGAAGCGAGACAAGGAACTTTCCTTTCAAAGTTACAGGTGAGTCAGTGCGCCTCCAAAATTCATCCTTACAAAGACAAAGACATTTCACGGGGGGTGGGGTGGGGGGGGTATTCTTAGTGATTCCTAGTCAGCACCTCCTGTCCGGCACAGCAAGGAGCGCTTGTAAAGGTTATTAAAAACAGAGAACTTCACGAGCTGTGTCGTTTGCTGACACACTGCGTCCCAGTCATCTCATTGCAGAGGAAACCTTTTGTTAGGGCCACTCTGTTGCTCTTGCGGCCTGCCCCATGTCACAGTGACTCATGCTTTTCAATTCTCATGTGCGTTGTCAAGTTTTTTTTATGTACATGAAAAGTGAGCAAAAAGCAGCCATTGTGCCATAAAGGGAGCTCCTCCCCTCCACAGGAAGCACACATCACCTCACAGTCAAGAGTTTCACGTCAAAACTTTTCCAGTGTCTTCTGTTCAACTCATGTTAGAATTCAAGCTACATGGGATATTTGCAAACAGACAGCAGAGTGGATTGAGGGTTAAATGATGCCATGGCAGTTGATGTTTGGACTGAACCACCTGGCAGAGCTGGTTCCCATGACTATTGGGAACCTTCTATACAACACCCGATCTATAGCTGTGCATCTGTGCTCGCCGTCAGTCTTACCCGCTACTTCTGCCCGAGCCGGCGTTGACAGCTGTCCTCTTCTTCATCCTCCTCTTCCTCTCCCATCCGTCTCTCTCTCTCTCTCTTGATTAGCTGCTGTCCCTCTCCTGAGCGTCTTCAGCTGCCACAGCCGCAATGGGTGAATCCTGAAATATTCAAAAGAGATGAGCTGGATAATAATCTCACTGGTCGGACTGTTCAGCTTCACTGTGTTTTCTTAAAGCAACTTTTTTTTTTTTTTTTACCTTCAAATTAGATGGATGGTGCTCTGACTGGTTGTTACTCCGTGTGACTTCTTTTAACAACGGACTCAAGCGCACGACTCGAGACACAGGGATAAGGGATACTGGGCCCAGGGTTTAGTTCACAGTAAGACTGGTGGTGTCCTCGTCCCTGAGGAGCAAGACAAACTGGCATCAGACAAAAGAAACACTGGGAGGAAATACTCTGAGGGGCGGGCTGATAATGAGACACAGGTGAGACACATGAGGGAGCAGCAGGCAATCACACAGGGAGGAGGGGAGCGGGGGCAGGAAGTTAGGATCCGAATGGAGACAAAATAAAACAGGAAGACCAATACTGAATTATAGAAGTGTACCATAAATGGCCAGAATCAGGGCCAGCAAGTTCAGGACAAATGCTGAATTGCAAATCTCTCCAAAATATATTTTTAAGCCAATTAAGCGTTTGAAGACAGAGTCTGGTGCATTTGTTCTCGCAGCTGCTGTTCTGGGTCACGAAGCTGGGCATCATGAGGAATATGTTGTGTTTCAGTTCAACACAGTCAGCGCTCCAGTCAACACACACACACACAGCTTTGTTTTCACCGTGATGCAGAAGCACCGGGGCTGCAGTGACTGTAACAGGGTGTACTGTGCACCTCTGCGTGATAAAGTGTGCTTTTTAAAATACGGTGTCTGTTTATCATCCCCATGGTTGAATCTCGCCAGGCCCGCTGCTCGTATTTACTGTCCCTAATCTGTGATTTAACTATCACTGCTCAGGGACGGGGCTTAGCCAACAGCTACATAAACTTATAATCTCAGACAAAACATATACAAGTATCCCTGCCTCCATCATCTCAGATACATTATTCAATGACTCAGTCAGCTGATGCACCCGCACCGTTGTCTTTTCCAAGGCTGTTTTCTTTGTTTCTGACCTCAGGCGCCGTTGGCCTACAGGGAGCTCCGGGCTGGTGTACTGCTTCTGCCTTTGTGCTTGTTAGAGTTGGGCATCATAGTCTCACAGGAGATCCATCTAGAAAAGACAGCAAGAGAAGCCCTCTGATATACTGACATAATGCATGAGAATGAAGGGATTATCAAATCACTCGCATCAGAATGACAATCAGAATGACAATAAATCCTCTATGGGTGTTCCCAGGTTTTAGAGAGAGTCTAGTTTGATTCGAGTCAGGCGGCCCTTGATACAGACAAAGTGGCTTTCAGACAGCAAGTAAATGGGAGACACTGGGAATTCATACAGGTAACTGGTCACACACGTTGACATGTAGCTGATTATCTGCTGCTCTTTGTCTGTTTCCATCGCTCTCTCCCTGTCACCCACGATCTCTGTTCCCACTCCCAGCCTGCTCTCTGTCCTTTTGTGGTAATTGGATACAACATGGCCCCGGACAGACGGGACAGTCACACACGTGGGTTTTAACTGACTTAATGATGAATTTCTGATTCCTCCCACTTGGCTTTTGGAGGTATATACCAGAGGACATCGATGGGTTTGTGGCTTAGTAGGAGTCAACCTCTGAACCCCTGGGCTTCCCCAGACAGAGTCACTAAAAGGTTTATTCTGAGACAGAGCTAAAAAGGTTCCCGAATTCCCTACGGCTAGACATACTCTAATGAAAAAGTCTCAGATAGTCTAATGACCTTGTGCCTGCGTGGGAATTCTCCAGACACACGGGCTTCCTCCCACAGTATATACAGACATATATTTTGGGTTAATTTGTGACTAGCTTGGTGGAATAGCTTGCAGGGGTGAATACGAGTGTGAGGGATTGTTTGTCTCTCCGTCTAGCTGCTTTCAGATATGAACAAAAAATACGCCGTTGGTGGGTATCTGACAGTGTTCTGATGCATTGTGAAAGGCAACTTCCAGAAAACCTAATGTCCTGGAAATACTTATGTCTGAAAACAGCTCAGGTCGGCCGGATGATCGACGACAACCTGCCTGGCGGAAACTGCCTTTCGCCTAATGTCAGCGGGGATTGGCTCCAGCTCCCTCCTGCGATCCTCAAAGGATGGGGCCATGTGGATAATGAACGGATGGATGGAGGAGCTGCTTCTCAAACGACTGCAACAGGGAAACTGAGAAATGATATAGAATGTAATATATTATAAAGATCCACAAATGATAATTTATGTTTGTCATAGTCACAGTTTTGGAGATAAACACGGTCTGTTTTCTTGCTGTGAGAGAGAAAAGAAGATCAATACCCCTCTGATGTGAATAAATACAGCTGGCAGCTGGTTAGCTTAGCTTCAGCATAGAGACTAGAAACAGCAGGAAATAGCTACACTGGCTCTAACTATGCACAACAAAGTTATGTAGATACTTTCATGTGGTAGAATCAGTCTTGGCCGGAACCAAGACAACCAGCAGTGGTGCCAAGAAGCAAACTGACTCATGACACGCTGTCAAAAAGTCAAATCGTTTTTTTTTTTTGTACAATTCTTTGAAAAACAAAATAAAAATGTGTTGACTGCACAGCTTCAAGTTTTATATACTGACATAACAGTGGTATCAAACTTTCAAGACCTTTTGGCAGTTTTGTAAAACTCGGCTAATATATTTTAATACTTCTTGCATTTCCACGGGAACAAGTGTCCTCTTCCAAGTGACGAATAAAATCACCGTGTCGTTAACTCACAGCAAAGTAATACACCATCTTCCTGCTAATGAATCTCTGTGCAAACTTACTGTACTCTGAGTTCAATAACTTATTCCACCCCCCAGCACAATGAGTTCTCTCTCTCTCTCTCTCTCTCTCTCTCTCTCTCTCTTGCTCGTCCTGCTCCTCCAGAGACACGGAAAGGGATGGAGGTGAGAGGAGAACGATCTCTGGGAAAGAAAGTGATTTATTCCCAGGCATTTCCAGGGGAACATTATGAATAAATTCAGACTGAGCTAAGCATTCATACATGGCTCTGTGATTGTTTCGTCTTGTCCCCATGGAGAAACGAGAGAAGGGCTGATACAGTATGCATGTTTTATAATTGGAGCTTCAGCATGTTTCACTGTACAAGTGCCAGAAAATCAAACTTCAACACAATTTATCCATTACTAATATGGATGTAGGTTTCCTTCTATTTAGTATGAATTTATTAGTAGGGTCTGATTGAATTTGATGCCAAAACCATTGTGGAAAGTCTCTCTCCTGGGTCTTGTAAGACTTAATTTACCTTTTGCCAGGTTTAATTTATAGGGAGACAATTTCCAGAAATGATTTAATTTAGCTGTGATGTTCATCTTGTACAATGAAGGGGCAAAAATGCAATTGCCCTCTCTGAAGGCAGAACAAGGCAGATTTATTTATATAGCCCCATCGAGATACAAGGCAATTTTAACATTCACAAGACTTGCTGCTTCACGAAAAAAATACCATGGCATTATGTAAAAACTGTGCTTTCAACTTAACTGTATAAAATGGTATTCTTCAAATAGTTATTATAGCTCCACTCATTGCCATCCACTCATCCACTGCCGATCGGTTTAGAGAGCTCTGACTGGCCTGCAGGGCAGTTTGGGGTGATTGTCTTGCTTCAGAGTGTTTAACTTTAGATGGTATTCATTGCAGGTTTAATGCCACCCACAGAATAGATATTTCATTCGGAGCATTTAACAGTTTAAATGTTTACAATTCAAATGAAAACAATCAATAAACCGTTAAAAGATGATTTTCATTAATAAAGAATCAAAGCCAAAGTAAACCATGGTTAGATTAATGGGGAAAAAAATACATTACATTTATTCATTTTGTTCATATAAGTAGTGTGGTTGGTGAGCTGCAGAGGTTAAAGAATGTACTTATACATGCTCATTTACATTTAGTATTGCAGACTATGAGGCTTTTTTAAAAATCAAAAACTTATATGTTGGATAATGTACTACATAAATCATCATTATCAGTTACAGTCATATCGTTAAACGAGGATTTTTTTCCCCAATGTAATAAATCTCTTAATCATCGGTCAATCATTTGTAAAGCATTATCTGAAGCCATTTGTTACAGGAAGACAAGGGGCACCTTGTGTGAGAGTGAAACCATATTTCTTTCTATTTCAGAGACATTAACTCCGGGTTATGTTTTCAGAAAGCAGACGCTCAGCTGGACTGTAGCAGTGTGATGTGTTTTCTTTAAAGCCAGGTACAAGCCGGACGATCATTCATTAAACAACAGCCTGCTGTGCTCTTTCTGTTAACCCGCCATTGCTTTGAAAACAAGAACAGCATCTCTGTGGATAACCGTGGCTTTTCCTCAGGTCTCTGTAAAGTCCTGCACTGTCCCAGCTTTAATAGAACATGATCAAAAGAGCGGTTCCATTATTTGGACTCTGTCTGTGTGGTCTCACAAAGTTGTGCAGCAAAATGATCCGAGTGTTAAACAGCATCCCTTTTTCCTCAAAGTTTAATCATTAAAAAGTAAAAGTGAAGAAAAGGGCGTGATAAAAGCCGGGGAAAAGCAGACGTAAATAAGGGGAGGAGGGTGGAGGCAAAGACAAGGCCGTGTGCTTATCCAAGAACTGATTAATGGAGCGAGGAGAACATGAGGAAAGTAGAGAGTCCCCTGTGACTGCACAGGCGATGGAGACACTTCTTATTCTCTGGTACAACCATCAGTGACTGTCAAGGAGAGGCTTAGATATGACTGGAGACGACTTCGTACGCCATGTTACAAGAGAGGAAATCAATACTGACTGCACCACTCATGGAGTTTCATTACTGCTTATCATGATCAATTTACCATCTTGGTGGAGCGCCTTCACTCTTTACTATCTGTTCTCATGAAAATCATCTTCCCGTTTGTCATGTACAAGGAAAGCACACTTTTCAAATCATCCCCGGCTTGAGCAGGTGCTGCGCCGCTCCTGAACGCACCGGCTTGAAATCCTCATTAGAGAGCATCGTCTGTCTGTGGTTCCCGCATGCTTCCATTTTCCTTTCTCACTCTCTGCCTCTGCATGCACACCTTCTAAGATTCCCTGACCAGTTTTATCCAGTGAGCAGGCATTTAAAAAAAAAAAAAAAAAAGAAATAAATAACTGATTTTCTGCAGCCTGAGGTCAGTTAAACTCTTCTCATTAAACTTCGAAGGTCCAGCGAAAAAGGCTCCGGCTGCTTTATTTGGTTTCTTAATGAAATGTGTCTCCTCTCCTCTGGTGCTTTGGTATCTGATCTAATTAAAACCATATACCAGGTCTGAATACTGATGTTTCATGGCCTGCTATGGATTCTTTTGACAATTAAGTTGAAATGTACTAACGTCCACACAAGGCTCTGGTTTTAAAATGGCTCCACTGGCAATGCCTCTATCATGATGTGTTGCCTGACATCACTGGGCAAAACATTTGCAGAATGCGACAGACAGACAGGGAAGCTAAGCTCAGGGACCCATATTTCCCACACATGTTCTGCAAATTACTTCAGTCAAGCTTTTCTTTCTGTGTGTGTGTGTGTGTGGGGGGGGGGGGGGGGGGGGCCTTTTCTTTCTGTGTGGGGGGGGGGGGGGGGGGGGGGGGGGGGCTGACTCCTAATACCCAGCATATGGACAATATGGACGAATGACAACACAGAAACATCTGAGGCCCCCATCCCAGCCAGTGGACACAGATATGAGCAGCTCTGGAAGCGGACAGATGGCTCATAGTCATGAATAATTATTGTATTTAAGTATTTTTCTGACCCCAGTGAGCAGGAGTATAAGAAAAGAGTTGGATGGTCTTGCAGCAGCGGATAACACACTCAAGGGGGTTCCTGCATGGGCAGAGTGGTTCCATATCTTGCTCCGACCATTTTACTCCCAAGTGTGTGAATATGTTGAGTTGTGGGAGGAGATGAATGCAAATTTGTGCTTGTTTATCCCAGAAATGCTGAGACTGTTAACACAAGGGCCAGAGACACTGCATACCACACCACATGTTGTGTTTATTCTGGCATTCGTGAGTCTGGATAAACTTCACCTCTAACTGTGATGGTATCTCTGAGCGTCAGGTAATAAAGTCTATTGGTTTGAAATGAGCCCCTGACGTCCACAGGCTCAATATCTGCCTCATCACAGGTGATTTCACACAAAACGGGCTCCTCAATAAACCGAAAGAGAATTCGTTTATTTACAGTTCACATTGCGGGGCTGAGATTGATTCAGTGGCGACGGAATTCGTTCTGGATGAGCTCCATCAGTCGGGGTGGCTCGCGCGCGGTTCATGTGTGCGCTCGCAGGTGGGCGGCCGCATCTGGAGACTTAATGGCTCCCATGCTGTGTTGAGTGGTCTGCTGCGCTGTGGTCAGCTTCAGAGCCCCGCACTCAGACTGAGAGAGGCTGCAGGGAAGCTGCTGTTTCACAGAGCTCTACGGTCAGTGCTCTGCCTTTGGAAAATTAACAGTTTGGTTTCCATTTCACTGCATATATAATCTACAGAGCGCAATGAACAGTGTTGGCTCTTTGAGATGTTACATCACATGCTGTATATTGCCCGTGTTAACGGCTGCACACAAACACGCTGTAAATGCACAAACAGGAATCAATACCCAGCAATTGTTTAATGTTCCTCAGAGACTCATACTGAAAATAGCCTGTGTGTCCTTCAGCTTTGATAAGCCTGCAGAGTTACTGCTCTTTACCCTCCTGTGCAAAGTCCGTTGCATAATCAATGGAGCTGCAGAGCATCTCACACACACACACACACACACACACACACACACAAATCAATGGCGCAGATGAGGAAAGAATGCAGAAACAATTATGACTTGTTTCAGCAATGATACCGCTGAACTGACAAAAGGAATTGTTTGCTCCTCGCTTTTACAAACCAAACATCAAACTGCACTTCTCAGAGTTTTGTCTTTGTTATTGCCTGAGTGTGTGTGTGTGTGTGTGTGTGTGTGTGTGTGTGTGTGTGAAATGGGCATTTGGTGCGTGGGAAAGAAAAGGAGGTTGACCTTTTTGAAGTCATTTCGTTTAAGCCATTTCTGTCACAAAAAAGTTAAAGTGACACTACGCACATTTCTTACTTCATAACACGATCTTCAGTATAAGCTTGAGCCCATGTGGAATCTCGGGGTCTATTATTCCCTGTGGTATGACCCCCATTGTCTTTGACTCTGAAAGGAAAGATCAACTGAGGGAGGTAGTGTTGGATTATTAATCATGCTCATCAAAGGTCAAATATTTGGTCCAGACTGCAAGAACACCTGAGATCTGTTTGTCACGTAAGCGTTTCCTTGCTGCCCCTCTAATGAAATTCATCTGCTGTTAAATTATTAAATCCACACTGGAGCTGTTAGGGGAAAAAATGCAAAGTATGGCTGAAAATAAAATATTCATCCTTAGAAAACATTCAAAAACTTTTTTAAGACCACAAATAACAGAGAGCAACAGGTCGATACTTCCAGTGCAGCCACAGAGAGAATAATCCACGCCCCGGGTCAGAGGTGGATTCTCCAGAAACTGAAAAACTGCCTCAAAAGGAAACTTCAGTGGTTAGAATCATTCGTCTCAAGACAAAGCTCACAGATAATCCAAATTAAAGAGCACTGAAGACCTGAGAGATTATCGGGGAATTGAATCGATATCTCTGTGAGGATCTCCGCAAAAACAACTGCACATTCTGAAATTCACTAAGCTGCGACTTATTGGAGCGAGGCAAACAATCCCGCAACCTGGAGAAAGCGGCAAAAACCTGCAGCCCTGTGCAACTGGAAAAAAAAGTAATATACTGTAATGACTGCGAGTGGATTCCACCCCTGCTGCAGTCATAATGGGTTTACATTGGAAAGACGACGAGGGTGCCTTCAGGCTGGCGGAGGAATGAGAGGCTCAGGTCCCTCACACGCTGCACTATACGACACTACCACACCAGGAGGACGAGTCAATAATCAAATTGGATTTCCCTTCATCAAAGACCTGCGATATTGACATTTAACACAGACCAGTCCAAGATTTGTATTCAGGTCTGTCACAACCAATTTAGATTATTAATGTAATATTGCAAATGCCCCAGGATTATTTCATCTCATCCAGCTCAGCTCCATGTTTCTACAGCAGTGAAGCTAAGGACTGGACCTTTTCACCACATCCCTGTACTCTGCACTCGTCTCATCTTTATCGTTTGTTTTTTTTTCCTGGAAAGCCCAACATTCCGACTCTACTTCTCTCTTTTTTTGACAGTGACCAGGATCCTTCTCATGAGTTTGCCCAGACCATGACCCTGAGAATCAAACCCGCTAGAGGGGACCGTCCTGATCGACGTGTCGGAGTACCATCCATCTTGTTTTCTTTCCCCTGCATTTGTATGTGTATCTGTGCATTGTTCATACGGTCTGTGGGCTGGAGGTACCACGTCCCTGGTGAAACGCTGCACATGAGCGATATTTGAAACCACAAGGCCTCAACAGTCTGCTGACAGTGGTACATCTAATCGCATTTGCCTCACACACCCAGCATAGAGTGATTCGCTCCCATGCAATAGGCCACATGCTCAGCTTAGCATGTTATTGACTAGTTGTTACAGATATGCACGGGTGATACATCACAGCCACAAGACCGGAGAGTTGTTATATATTAGAAAAAAAAGCGAAACTGCTTGTTAGTCACAGTGTGTTACGCACTGTGTAATGAGGGATTTGCTTTCTTCATGCTTTCCCATGAGCCCCCTTGCGCACGTCTGCCTCACCGGGGAGAAGAAGTGCTGGCTCGACCATCTGCAGCAACAGCGGGGCTTTATTTTGCTCAAGGACACTTTAGCGTGGACATACATCCGCTGTCACGGTGGGGAGGAAAATGCAGCGTCTCGCACAACACTCACTTGACTTGTTTGGTGAGCAAAGTGAGCGTGTGCGTGCCGTGTGTGTTTATGTCAGAGGGGTCTCATTACAGAGAAGTCGATAAGGCTTTCTGTGATTGGTCGCTCTCTCTTCCCAGATCTCAATTTTCTGAATTCGATTTGTGACTCATCGGCAAGCTCTCACTCTCGCTGTAGTGTCTCTTGTCAGAATTTTGCAGCCGCTCTTGTCCATAAATAGATATAACGACTTCAGTCGCTCTGCTGTCGTTCTAAATCTTTTCAATTACGCTTAGAGGTCACGGAAGACAAAGACAAAGGTCTGTGCTTCCGCTCATGTAAATATAAACGTGTCACAGGGCTCCACACAGAGCGCGGGCATGATGCAAAAAAGGTTTTTATGAAAGGCACTTGTGAGTCGAGCAGCGCTGGTGTGAATGTGTAATTTGCAGTGGTAAGTTGTGTAAGTAGGCTCGCGTTTTCATTTGCATAGGTAAGTGTGTAGATTAGACTACATTGTAGAAGAGCTGCAGCCCAGTTAAACATATTCTGGATTTTCTTCTGCGCTGGGATTCAGAGAGCAGAAACTTTTGGGTTCGAAACCACAACAGCTCAAGCTTCCAAATGACATGAGGCCGGGTATATGGCCTCTCCTGCAGCCAACCACCGGGAGGCGATTGAGGTGATTTGGCTTTGCCATTAGTCGTAAACCCTGCCTTCTCTGTGTTACTGGATGGGACACGCGCCACGCGTGAGCTAAAAATACATGTAGTCAAACCATCTACTGCATGTATGCGGCTCTTTGTTTCTCTGGTGACTTTAATTCATCAAAATGACAAAGAGCTCCTGATTCGCGGTCTCGCTGTGTGTGGGAAGAACAACGCGCAACATGCACTGTGCATCAATGGCACAAATAAGTTGTATAGATTTTCAGAACGCAATTCTGAGGAGAAGAATGAAAACTATTAATCTGAGTGTAGAGGCCAGTCTGTGTGGACAAGTAATAACTTACATTCAATTATTGTGGCAGTCATATAAAAGCTATTGATTTATGGATGCCTGGCCTTTGCTTCTCAGTCAGGTCCATGGGTTTCTGCTTTTTTTTTTTTTTTTTGTTTTAGATCTCATGGCTGACCAAACTCCAACTTTATCCTTTTCTCCCGCTCTTTATCTTTTTCCTCTGCTTCTCAAAGCCAGCCTTGTGAGACTTGGAATAAATTTGTTCCCATTCAAGGGTGACATCAACGGGGACTGGAGAAGCTCCACACTAACTGTTCAAAGGGAGACAGCTCATCTGTGGCACTTCTGCATCGACTCACAGACCAAAGTCTTTTTTTTTTTTAATATCAGGAATAAATTAGAAATCGTATTCAAACTGTGCACCTTCACGTGCTCCCCTTTGCTAATCTGATTTCAAAGCTCTCTTTGGTTCAGTAATGACTAAAGAGCATAAGCTCCAGACAGGCTCAATGGAAATATAACATAATACAATAATAAAAGCTTACGGATCTCATCAGCTCATGCTGGCTCATAGGAACCGTTCTGCAGTCTCATTAATAAAACACAGTCTGAATGAAACCTGTAATAGAACGTCGCCTATATGAGATGTAGTTACATCACTATTTCTGCAGTAGTTTAGAGATTGAGATTTGCTGTACTGAAGACACAAAACACACACAAGTTTGAATTGCAATTTCTGCCCATTCATGAGGGGTTTGGGTTTTTGTTCTCTTGCTTCCAGTACCTTTAGTGGTACCTGGTTAATGAGTTTGTATTATTAATTAATGGCGGGCATCACACGCTGTCCAATTAAAGTAACCATTAGCAGTGAGATGGTAGATTCCATCGACCACCTGCATGAACGTGTTATGCAGTCAGGAGGTTTCAGCCCATTTTTAATATCATCAAATAACTAACGACAACCTCATTTCAATGTTCTTCTGACTAATAACAGCCTTATATTTATTCAGCATGTACATGGAGGAGGCGGGGTGTATGAACTGCACAGCAGCCAGCCAAGTCTATGATCGCTAATCAAACACATAAAATGGTGCCACTGCGGACCGGGAAAGAGAATCTTCATTCCTCGACCACCGACTTTGGCAGCGTGTCACCTAGCAACACCTCCCACTGCCGTGTCTACGCCGTTTCATCCACCTGTTTAAAATGGAAAAGTATGCACAACAGTTGCAGTAGCATCCAAATACTTTCTACTTCCCTACTGAAAAAAGTTTGAGAGATTTTCAAATTTCTATTCTACTTAAAATCTCCTGTTCCATTTGTGGGAGACCACTTTATGGCTCCCACATAGATGAGCAGTCCCAATCTGGAGCCACACACTAAAACACCAGCCAGTTTTAGGAAGGAGAAGAGGAGGAGGAGGAGGAGGTTGTCTATAATTGCTGGAGCTCATAAAAGGCTGGGCCTGCAAGAGCAGTTTCAGACACTCGTGGACTTTTTCAATCTGTCTCAGATGCTGTGATTAGAGGGCTGCAACGGCATTTACCAAAAATGTCATTTTTGGCGCCGTCACAGTGATTTCTCCATCTGTTTGCAGGAGTAACGACATCCACCCTTAACACAGGGAGACAGGCGTCGGATTGGCCTCCTGCCTGATCTTTAGTGGGCCCTGCTTTTGGGGGGGGGGGGGCATGTCAGTCTCCAGCACACAGAGAGGGGGATGAGGCAAACACAGAAAGTATGGGTTGTCTTGGCAGTTTTTCTTTACGCCTTAATCGAGAAGATAAGCTATGATTCGCCTCAGTCTGAGTCAGCTGAAAGGAGAAATGCCATATGACACTAATGCATTCCCACACACGCATAGCTAATCAGTCCACGACACTGCAACATGTTTGGAGGAAGTGTTGAGGCAGGTGACGAGGTTTACATTGAAGGACAGCATTCTGCATCAACAGACACAGTCAACACAAACACTGACATCCTTGGTTCACGCTACAGCAGAGTCACTGAGCCCCTGAAATTCAACTCGCCCTACTTTACTTTGAAAAGTCCACACCGGCAAAAAAAAAACTTTTGGACAGCTTTGCCAAGATAGAGCCATTCAAAAATCCCTGAAATGCATTTGCATATAATACTTCTATACTCAGCAATGTTATCATCAGACTGTCGACAGAGCCGTCAGGGGTTCAGCATCGTGCCCAATGACACTTCACGATGCAGACTGGAGGAGCTGACTTCCTGCAGAGTGGACCACCCTGTACACTGTAAAATGTCTGATCTGTATTTTACATGTTATGAAACACACTGAAGGAAATACATGAAAGTGGTGATGATGGGTCCCGTTTGGGGCAATGAAACTGACCACGTCAATCATCAGCCGTCATGTACTTTCCACCTGCTAAAAGCTTATGTGCCACTCTTTTTCTGAGTTGGATCAAATGAGAAGGGAAATTTTTGTAAGTGCTGTTGAAAGGAGAAAATGACTCCATTGGGGGCGGGACATCAGTTATACTTCAAGTAGAGGAGGAGACTTAAGTTTCCCCAGGAGATTCAGCTGGTGCAGGACAAAGGTTCAGCTTTGCTGCTCAGAATATAATGCACTTAGATAAAAACGATCTGTTGGCTGTGATTGAGTTTGAAGAACATTTAGGAAATCCGTCTATCAATATAAATGTACAGGTACTGAAACACTTTGATGAGCTGCTTCTATCATTCACTGAAGCATTGTCTTGTATAATGTGGGTCATTCATTAACTTAAATGAGTTCAGAATTCAAACAGATTCTAAAGGCACAGTAGCAAATGAAATGAAACGTGTCGTCCCCAAAGAAATACACTTTGAATAAAGTCATATTATAAGACCTCATCAGGGAAGAACATGTCCTCTTGAAAATAAATGTGGTAATCTTACTCTTTAAACAATAGATTCTAAGAGATCCTAGCAGTACTCTCATTAAAACCCTGCTTTTAATCACTGCGGAGAATTTGACGAATGAAGCGAAACACTGCACTCTGCTGGTAGACTTTACAATGCAAGATTTTACTACGGTGTCTGTTCTTCAGATTTCCTATGATCAGTGCCTTGGTCATTGAAGAAATCTATTTTTATAGCCTAAGGTTCAAATGTCCCATGAGGTTTATTTCAGGTGAAAGTAACAATGCACATCAGCAGGTATTAGTCTTATGAATCCACACTGATATTAATCGTCATTAATCACACAGCCTCCACCCACACTTCAGGAAAGAAATAAACAAGGGGTCCAAATCTTTCAACTGGAGCCATTCAAAACTAATGAAGCACAAGTTCACATCCCCACTGAACTCAGAAATCAGATCCGATAGTTTGTCTCATCAAAAGATGATCAGCTTCGGGATAAAGAGGTCATCACTGTCAAGTGAGGAACAAGTTGTGCTTAAGCAAATGAATACAATTAATACAACTTACTTTGATCAGACAATTTGAAACCTGATTAGATGTCAGCATTTTATGAAAAGAGATAAATTAAGGCCATGATTATATTTCAGTACTGTGGATCTGTTAAGTGTGACTGCAAAAGGACCTGACAAATATTAAAAAAACTAAGATTTAGTGGTTCAATTTTATTACAGGATGAAGTGCTGCAAACATTGTTTCACTAGCATGTTACTCCAAATTACCATATCATAAGTGCAATTCTGGATCATGAACAAACAAAAGTCAAAACACCATTTATAAACATTTATTTATCTTTATTGGCCAGAGGGAACCAGCTCAGACAAGGACTCCATATTGTTTCAGAACTTGTGTGTATGCTGCAATCTTGCCCTCAACGTTCTTTTCCGCCTGTTTGGTCAGCTTGACCATTGTCTTTTTCTTGGCGTAGCGGAGCTTGGCCTTCTCCTTTCTCTTCTCCTCCAGGGTGGCTGTGATGGCCTGGTACTTCCAGCCGACCTCATGTGCCAGACGGCCAAGGAGGGCATACTATGAAGGGGAGGGAAGTGATTCAGTCAACTTGTGCAAAAACCATTTAACCCAAGTAGGTTTGTGTGACCAGCAGCTCTAAAATAACTCCTGCAGATTCTTAAGACTGCATTTAACTATTTGAATGTTCAAAGCTCAAACTTTACACACAACTTATCCCAGACTTAACTCAGGAATCAGATCCGTTTGTCTCATCAATGGATGATCAGTTTAGGAGTAAAGATCTCATCAATGTCAAGCAAGTTGTGGCAGGTGAGCTAAGCTTTCTTATTTGTGACAATTTCACATTGATAACAGTCAAGGCTCACCTTGCGAGTGGGCTTCAGACGCACAATCTTCAGAGCAGCTGGGACGACCATACGCTTCCTCTGTGGGGCAGAATTCAGAAGTCAGATAAAAGAAGAAAAGGGGCACGATGACACACTGCTTGAGCAGCATGTCTCAGATATTTGTTTGTTTTCAAAGGTCACTCAAACAAGGTAGGTAAGGTATTTAGATTGGCATCACAGACAGCCGAGACGGGTATATGGATGTGCAAATTTTGTTGCAACTCATCACCTTGTCATAGGGTGGGGGGATGCCGTCAAACACCTTCAGCCTCTCCAGGGCAGCCTGACCTCTCTTGGTCTTGTGGGGCAACATGCCTGAGAAGATAAAGTGACGTTCAATAAAATGTCAAATACTTTCAACTGCTGCCATTGTAAACCGCTAATGTGTCCAAGCACCCCCACTGAACTCAGAAATCAGATCCGAAAGTTTGTCTCATCAAAAGATGATCAGCTTCGTGATAAAGAGTTCATCACTGTCAAATGAGGAACAAGTTGTGCTGGAGCGAATAAACAATACAACATATTTTGACCAGACAATTGGAGGCTGATTACATGACTGCATTTTATGAAATGCTTTTAATGTTTAGACAAGGCACAATTCATATCAGTCACCTGGATTTGCATGTCAATAACAGACAAAGTGGAATCTGCACTGAACAAACACCTTGAAATTCATCATCTGAATTCTTGCCACATATTCACCTCTGACTGTTCTCCAGAAGATCCTGCTGGGAGCTCTGAAGTGGTACGGTCCACGGGAGGGGTTGGTGTTCATCCTCTTACGCAGGAAAGCGAGGTACTTCACTGCAGATACAGTGCAGAACACATACAGTTCAGTACAATTTACGCATATACCATTTCATGGAAACCATCAGTTCAGTATGGTAATGCTGATGTCTCAGATGGTAGTGCATGTGAGGTATTCTCATGGTCATTTAAACTCAAATTACAGTGAAAGGTCATCATCATTGACAAGCATGTTCCAAAGCCTGAGAAGTAACATGTCACTTACGCTTGTTGCGGTAGAAGTTGCCAGAGATCTGGATACCCTCGCATCTCACCACCACCACTTTGTGACCTGAACAGGGAGGAGAACGAGGTTAAGCATTTGGAGTGAACAAACCCAGTAAATTAGCATCCAGCTGCATGCCGTCTCAGATGGTAGTGCATGTGAGTTTTCTCAAGGTCGTTAAACTCAAAACAGTTGGATCATCACTGACAGGACAAGTGGATATTCAAATGTGCAGTTTAATACTGAAGCTGGGTTAAAGCAGATTCTAGACAAACTTCAACAGATAACATTCACATACTATCTCGATGTCTTACTTTAGAAAACTCACCCAGCAGAACCTGTTTAGCCACGAGGGCAGCGAGCCGACCCAGTAGATGGCCCCTGCCATCAAGTAGCAGAACCTGCAGGTTGAAAAGACACACATTTCCGATAAGCTATGTAAGCTAAGAAGCTACCCACACGCATGAATGTCGTTACTCAAATCACTCGATGGCAAACATGTTTAACTGAACGTCTCGTAATTTGAAAATATTAATTGTTCAATAAAGATTAAATCAAGATGCGGGTTTTATCCCCAGCTCTGACGGCCGCATGGGCACCAACTACCGGTTGCGCTACATCGTTAGCTTAGCATTCCCGTCAAAGCACGCCAACGAGGTTACAATGATTTAACCTCAAGTTAGGAGAGTGGAAATTAGAACACGGTTATTATGAGCCAACAACACCTAAGCATCAGTAAATCAGTACAGTCGCAAACAAGTCATTCGGATATTAACTTCACGAGGGCACAAGCTAATACCAACAAGCTAACAGCGTTGACTCGTCAGTGAAGCTGCCATGATGGAGGCATGGAGGCTGAGCTAAAGCTAGCTGCCTCAAACGTGTTAAAATCCTGCATTAGAACAAACACCAATCTCAACAAAGATTGCACCCAGTGTACCTGCGAGTATCCCCCGCAGTTTACGCATGAAGGAGAATACTACACTCCTCGCTAAAGGTAAAAAGGAGGAATAATGATCCGCAGCGTTTACGCACCTTATTGAACCGGTCCGCCATGATGAGCGAAAAGAAAGAGACACGGGGCCGCCCCGAAGAAAAGGCAGGGGCAGGCGGACGTGACGACACATGGGTTCTTTCTCGCGGGGCGTGGTGTAGAAGCGTGTTTTTATTTTTTACTTACGACATTTCTCTCTTTTAACTTCAGGATATTATAAAATGCATTGTTCGTATCATTATTGATGCACAGTCTCCTGGTTGCCAATATATGGCCAGTATTATAAATATTTAAAAACCAACGATTCCAAATACAGTGGAAATATACAGGGCTGCAGAATGACATACTTTTTTACATTACATGTGTATACAGCACACATGAAGATCCATTGATGGTGCTATTTGAAGTGTTTCAGTGTTGAGGTTGTTCCAATGACCACTTAAATTCAACATGCAACTGGAACAATATTCATGGAATGAACATCTTTAATAACTTTCAAGAAATTACAGAACAGGCATCAACCCGGCATAACTGGCCCAAGTTATTTCCAAAGGTGTCATTCTTGCTGTTTCAGGTTGCTGATTTTCGCCTTGTGGCGGTCGATCTCGCACTGCAGACGTATAATCTCCCTGTTGTGGTGGTCAATTTCTTCCTGGTGGTGCTTCTTCAGTGCAGCCAGCTGCTCCCTCTCTTTGCGCCTTAGAACACATTAACAACAGGGGGAACACAGAGAAATTAGGACAGCAAGAGAAGAGTAAAAAGGAAACATGGGGACTAGAGAGATAACTTGAGGCCAGACTTTACGTCAACAATGGTTCGCTACCGGAGTACATACTTGAAGTACATCTCCTCCTCAGCGGCCTGTTTCTTCCCCATGGCTCCACCTGCCTCTCTGATGGAGCCTCCACCTCCACCACCTTTTCCTGCACCTTTACCCAGCTCACCCAGCTGAGGAATCCACAGACAAAATGTTTAGTCTCACTCTCTCCATGGAGGTAAATCCCAGGTTGGTTGTCTCACATCAAGCAGAGGTTCATGGTTTACTCATGTGTTTACCTGGTCTGATGATATCCGGAGCTGATTGTTGTTGATGAGGGCCCTGAGGCCGGAGTTGAGAAATCTTGCCATGTTAGCCTCACGTAAAAACAACATTGACAGGAAGCAGGAAACTTGTGTGCTCTGGGTTGACCAACTCTGACCTATCAAAAGTTTTCTGTTTCAAAACAGGCATTAACAGGTCGTTCCATCAACTGCTGAGTCAATGTGACCCTGAGTTAAGCTCGAGCATGAGGATAACAAAGCCCCCCCATCAAAGGAATGCAGGATAACAGGATTCAAAGCTACAGGTGAAACAAAGCCTTGACCTTTGTGATGAGTGTAGCTGGCCAGATTAACCATGCAGCTGAACAATGCTTTTAATGGACAAAGAAGAGAAGGAACAAAGGCTGCCCTGAGAAGAACAACCTGTGGAGAGGAAAGGGCTTATATCCGTTTAAATATATTGCATATATTGCAAGAATGTCCCCACAATTTTAAGGTCTTGACCTTCTATGTAAAGTCCTTTGAGATAATATGATTTGGTGCTATAAACAAAACCGTATTGAAAGGTGCCACCAAACAGGCACAACACACATTGACTGCAACAAAAGACACAATATAAAAATATAGTCCAAACAGGTAAGGTATAATTGAATTTCAAGCAATTACAGAACAGGCAACCACACATTCATATCCAGCCCGGTGAGAGGCGCACGCAGCAAACCGAGTCAGTCGTCGTGCTTCAGCTTCCTGATCTTCCCCTTGTGGCGGTCGATCTCGCACTGCAGACGTTCAATCTCTTTCTTGTGGTGGTCAATTTCTTCCTGGTGATGCTGCTTCAGTGCAGCCAGCTGCTCCCTCTCTTTGCGCCTTATGTGGGTAGATACGGCAGCAGGCCACAGCAGAGAAGTGAAAACATCAGCAACAGGATGGAACAGAGAGCAATTGGGGCAATTTTGGACTTGATGGTTAACTTGAGGCCAGACTTTACGTCAACAATGGTTTGCTACCGGAGTACATACTTGAAGTACATCTCCTCCTCAGCGGCCTGTTTCTTCCCCATGGCTCCACCTGCCTCTCTGATGGAGCCTCCACCTCCACCACCTTTTCCTGCACCTTTCCCCAGCTCACCCAGCTGAGGAATCCACAGACAAAATGTTTGGTGTCAGAGGATCAACAACAAATGGAAGCCTTGTTATGACTTTACTCCATGGACTTCTCTTTAAAGGACAAGGTGTCAAATTACAAAGTATTGAAGTCAGTTTCCTGTATAGGTTTTATAATTCAGAATTGTTTTGTGATATTAGAGAAGTCGGAAAAGGAAGTTAAGAGAAATTCCCTGTGAAGGTCAAGATTGTGTTATTTCAAAATGGAGGCTTCTTTGTTTGGGAGGTGTTGACAGAGACAGAGAGGTCCTTTGGAACAGACTGGAAACGGTTTTGTGCAAAAGCAAAACAACAAAGAGCAGAAAACAGAGACAGCTTCAAAATATGTGGCCGATTTACTTTGATTGAAATGGCCTCACAGGCAAACACAGGTACTTTATTTAGACAGAATCTCCTCTTGATTAAAATGAAACCTTGCCGATTAATTGTGGAGCTTGTTTCACATATGCGGAAATAAACATTCCACCACAATGACATGTGATCATTTCACCAGCTGTCTCACTGTCTCCATGGAGGTGTCTCTCAGGTTGGTGGTCTCACACACGAAGCAGAGGTTCGTGGGTTCCGTGTTTTTACCTGGTCGGTTGACATCCGGAGCTGAGAGCTGACGAGGGTCCTGACACTCGGCCTCAGAAGTCTCGCCATGATGGACTCACACGTGAAAACAACGTTGACAGTGACGGTGTCCTTGTCCTCAGACAGCACCACAGGGCGGCGCCATTACTCTCACAGACCAGGGGTGCGACGACAAGAGCGGGCGTAGATCCTTCAAACAAACGTATTTTAGTTCAATCGCTTTAACCATATAACGAACTGGCAAGGTTACACATACACCGCTTAGGTGGACTTAATATACATTTGAAAAGTAATGATATACCGCGTTAGGATATTTTATTAAATTACCCACTACCCTATTTTGTAATGGTACGGTCTGTTTTTTGGCACTGGACCATGACGTTATTAAAAACATTTACACTTTTTAAAATATTTTACTAAATAATAATTACTATGAAGGTTCACAGATATGTGTGCAATATTAAAGGCATCATAGGGAAATATATTCAAATCATAAACAATGACATTAAAATACATGGACAACACTGCCATTTTTACATTTCATCTAAATAGGGTCTCCAGCCAAAAAACATTAATCAGAATGAGTAAATCAATAATATAAAGAGTACCTAATGTATTATGGTGTATTTGATATTGTGTTACATTTTAATTTCCATCTCTAGAAAACAACCAGAACAAATGCTTTGAAGAACTTTATTCAATGCTGCAAAGGAAGTATACAGTCCCCTCTAAATAAGCCAAGTACTAGCTTATTGGTGATAGGAACCTTGCAGACACCGTCCCTGAAGTTGCCTATAAATACTTTACTTCTCAGGCAACTCTGCGCTCACTCCGGCCCGAAATCCAAGAGAAGAAAATAAAAAACACCAGTTATCAACTTAAAATTACAATCCATATTCAACATGTTTCACAATTCACTTCATACAATACTCTACTCATCAAAGTTACATATATACAGGTATGGTTGCACCCTTTGTTGGCGAGCAAGTGCTTTAGAAAAAAGTAAAATTACTCTCCCCAATGCATTTCGAAAATAAAAATCACAAGTCTAACTGAATTTCAAATGAAATTTTCTTCTGCACTGCTGTTTATATTTCTATTATCTGAACAAACGTCAATAATTAGAGGCACTCACATTACTGTAATAATGTATCAACATTTCTCTTACAAAACTGGGGATTTGAAGAATTAACTCGTGTTCAACACAGTTTGCCTGGGGATAATGTATTAAAATTAAATGAAATAAAAATAATAGTTGCACTTGAGGGACAAATCAAATTCTGGCCTGTGTGTTTGCAAAAAAATATTGTCATGAGTTTTATGAGAAGTCATCTGTCAAACCAACAAGGTCCACGTGTTTCCTGTTGTGTAACTCTGGGTTACAGCCATTTTTATACTATCAGAAACAGTTTTTCAAGTGAAAAGCCTTTTTTTCTTCATTTTTGATTTTAAAAAAGTATTATTTCAAAAACTTAAAGCTGCAATCTGCAAATTGTGCTCTGACAATATTTTTGTAAAACACACATTGCCTAGAAGTATTTCTCGACAAGTGCATAGTGTCTCTAGAGAAAAGAGTAGAGACTCCAGTACAGGCTTTTGATTTTTTAGGCTGCCTTGTGCTGATATGTTTTGGTTTTGTCTAAAATAAAGTTTAAAGGGAGCAAAAGTGAAAAAAGGAGGAAGAAGATAAAACAAGAGATTTGCAGGTGGGTGAAGAGCGACCGGGGTGCATCACAGGGCCAGGAGCGGTCTGCGGAGGCCCTTTGGAGGAGGCAGCGGACGCAGCTCCCCCTTCCAGCCCCGTCAGTCCTGTTTGGCGTTGCCCAGAGCTCTGAGGCGCTCCAGGAGGGGAGGGTGGGAGTAGTGCCACATGGAGAACAACCAGTCTGCCACAGGGAAACCCAGGTTGTCCTTGTTGAGCTTAATGAGGGCAGAGTAGAGCTCGGAGGCTTTGCCCATGCCTTGTGCAAAGGCATCTGCCTGGAACTCAAACCTGCGACTCAAAACCGTAAGACAGAAGGACAGGAGCTGCAAAGGCAGATGACAAAAATACATTAATTTGAGTAGATGAATAAGTAGAATCATGAAGTGTAAACAGCTGAAAAACAATGTAATTTACAATGATTACTGAATCTCAGTCACCTCGTTGTATGGGGAGAAGATGAACTGGAAGATAATCATCAAGCCTATTAATGTGGGTTGGCTGTCATTGAAGCCAAAAGCTACAAACAGCTCCTTACGTCCAATCAGAACAGCGAACAGGGAGAAGCACAGGAAGGAATTCATCTGCAGAAACAAGAGCCAACAGATGTTCTTGACTTAGTGCTTTTCTGTGTTTGTGTCTGCATTTAGTCAATTTCTATAGAGGTCAGCTTCTCCTTTTGGTGCAGTCAGTAGAAATACATATTGAAATTCATTAGGTCCAGACCTGACTGATGATCATATTCTTTACAGTGTGACCAAGCTTCCAGTGACCAAGCTCATGACCCAGCACTGCAAGGATCTCAGGGTTGTTGCAGCCTTGTTTCTTGTTCTGTGAAGATATTTAAATGAGAAAGACAAACCTTCACTCCAGTGAAAGATAATAATTCTTCCTCTTAATTACTGGTACTAATTATGCACGGTCAGGTTCTGACATTGAAGACTATAAATTCACAGCCTGGGCTGATCAAATTCCACTATAAGGAAAACATGGTGGACAAAACTATAAGGTTGTGTCAATACTTTGTATAGTTTAGTCTAAACCCCTGATGAATCCTGGTTAATTTCAGAGCAACATGATCTATTCTGAACTGAGATCACAGCTATGTCACCTTGGGCTTGGCTTTAGCTTCACCAGATGACTCATCACTCTCTGGCTGCTCAGGCTGTGTCTCTCCAGTCTTGTTGAGAGGGGAGTAGTCCTCCAGAAGAGTGTCGAACAGCACGATGCGTTTGTTCTTGAAGAACCCATAGAAGTATGCATTGCTGTGCGATGACCGCTTGGAACCTGAAGATACGACATCAGAAACAGTTAAGAAGTGCTGCACCATCTTGTGGAAAGGGCTGACATGTATTTAAAAACTTAAAATCACATGCAACATATTACTTTACCTTCCACAACATAAACCTTAGTGAGGGGGAAGCTTATACTCTTGGCCATAACCTCAATGTCTGTCTTTAACTCGCCCTCTGGCAGCAGAGTGAACTTGTCAAACAGTGGAGCAATGTAATCCGCATAGATGGTGACAAGTACCTAAGATCAACAGAGAGGAGATGAACGATCATGAATGAGTGTTGATCAAGATATTTCTTTCTATACATTCTGGCAAAGAGAATAGAGTACTAACCAGAGAGACGGCCAGGGTGAAGAGCCAGGCGTAGATGAAAAAGTAGTCACCCCCAATCTTGATGATGTACAAGAGCAGTGATGTCACAGGCAGCAGGATACACTGAGTCACAGCAAACTTCTTCACAGCATCTCTGAAGAAGAACCCCAGTGTCTGAGGAGTAGACATTGAAATAAGTAAAAACTCAAATAGAGAGGATGTGCATGTGCAGATTCAGCTTCTTTTACACTTTGGTTTTTTTTTTTCAAAAATAAGGGCTAAATGATCTATTTCCACTGCAGATGTGAACACTGGAAAAGGATGGCAATGTGTCTACAGATAAGAGGCAGGAAACCACAAAATGACCCATTAGAGTTGTACAGAGCGCGAGTGCTGTTCAGCCACCGTACCTGCTGATTAAAGCCATGCTTCTCCTCAATGACAAATGTATTGTAGAGACTCCAGGGAAGTCCAGTTATGGCGCTGAACAGGGTGGCAAGCGTCAGGAACACGAGGGACTGGGTGATCTCGTAATCTGAACCGAATCCAAAGCGACTCGTCACTGAGCATGCAACGCCCCACAGAAACGGGATTCCACCAAGGAGCAGGATCAACTAAGAAAATAAATAAAATAAAAATCAGACAGTTTAATATTAAGTTGAACCCACATGTATCATCACATGGCAGAATTTAATCAAATGATCTGAGCAATTCAATCTATTGCATGTTTGTACCGTCCCCTCAGTCTCAGAGTAGAGTCCAGACCAAAAGCTAAAGTTGCTTTTATCCAGCTGATAAAGACGCGACTTCTCAAATGTTGAAGAATCCATGATCTTCCCGAGCTCCTGCGGCACATGAGTTGTGGATCTGTATATCCTTCTCTGTAGAGTAGAGCAATGCATACAGGTATTACAGGTTAACACAGATCTCAAGGCGAAACAGACTAATTCATCTTAAGACACATCACAAGTACTTAGTTCTCATGTTGCCTTATGTCTGAGAAAGTTTACCTTCAAATAACAGATACATTCCCCTTCACAAATCATCACACTGACACAGAAACCCATGATGTTGTTCACCTTATGTTTTGGAATAACTATAAATCTTTCTAAATCTTGAGTTATTCCTACATTTCATAAATCGAGAGGATCATAGTCTATCTGGCAGCTTCCTGTGGCTGCATTCAAGACTGATGTTCTGTAAATTGAGTGAAATAACCGAACACACATCAATAACTGTAGTGAGAAGATAATGCACAGCAGAGAAGCCCACGATACTTCTACACCATCCATATTTGACATGGACCACCATGAACTTCACAGCTGTTATGTAAACGTTTAGAAATATTTCCTTCCCGTTAGGAAGAACCGCATTTCACTTAAAATATCACACGTTACCATTGTCTACCTATTTAACGGATTCATATTGTTGTACTCTTTTCTAAACGTTCAAGAGGAAGTGAAATGTCCCCAAAACTGGCGGTGGACTCACCTGTCTGTAAGACAGATACGCCTCCCACAGATACACGGTCCACGAGAAGCCCAGCACAGCATAAAAGATCTGCTTTTCCACCGGGAGGTCGAGGATAGTCTCCATCATGTTGGCTCCGCTCTTGGTCTGTGTTGGAGGACCAGGGATGACTAGCTCTGCAGGCTAACGCTACCTAGCCTGGCTGACTGTTAGCTTGAGGTTTGCGGCTACTTTGCTTCCGCTCTACACAAAAAACACAGGAAGACAA
The DNA here is from genome assembly GCA_016785235.1 of Pseudorhombus dupliciocellatus. NCBI lineage: Eukaryota > Metazoa > Chordata > Actinopteri > Pleuronectiformes > Paralichthyidae > Pseudorhombus > Pseudorhombus dupliciocellatus. The sequence goes on from JAFBJW010007502.1 coordinate 3,035,937, forward strand.
GGAGAAGCTTCCCCGCGTTAAATTCACAGACTGGGGCCGACGTTAACTCCGGAAATGTCCGCAACCACTTTCCATTCCGGGGTCTAGGCTTTTACCGCTAATATCCTTCCATTCATGCGACAAGATGCGAGCCTGTCGGCAAAGTGCGGCGGCGAATTGTGACCCCGTTGAAACGTCGACTATAACAGGAGTTCCGCTGCTGAGTGACTCACAGCAACACGTGTTTTAAGGTTGAGTTCACAGATTAACGGTCACGATTCTCACTGACAACAAATCTAATAAAACAAAAACGCTGGTGAATAAATCAGCCAACAGATGGAAAACAGTGCAGGGGGGAAACATAGTTCCTCATTATCTTTGGGGCTTTCTGTTTTGAGAAGAATTGAATGATTGACTGCTTTGAGGCATGATCATAAAAAGATAACAGAAAATGAGTGGTGGCAAAATGAGTATCACTGAAATCTACGTGTCGATATTAGGCACTTGTTCAGATATGTACTACAGAAATAAACCTTCATTGCTTAATCAGTTTCACCAAGAAGAAAAACAAGAAGTCTGACAATGATGCAGCCTGACAACTTCATCTTTGTTATCATTTATTTTTAAGAATGTATTTTACTGAAGGGACCCCATTTGTGGAACACATCTACTTACTGCTCAACAAACTAACAATCAGTCACATTTCCCCAAACCTAGATGCAACAAAGTGAAAGTGGGAATTTTCGGACTGTTCGGTCTGGGTCCTATCCCAAATTACTAAATTAACGAGACTGTAAATTGCTTATAATTTTTTATAAAGAGAAACATTGTGACAATGAAACGTGGTTTCATAAAGGGAAATTTCCAGAAATCAAATGGCTTCACACAGGCTAATGGCTTCATTTCATATCCACATTTATTTTATTAGAAAGTGTTACATACATGTCTGCCAACATCTGTCCACTGCTTCCAAACACTGCTTTAATACAAACCGAGGTGAAAAATAACCAAACTTAATCCTCAAGATCTTTGTAGCCAGGAAATTATTTTTCAGTCACATTTTCATATGAGTAAAAAGGCTTTGCAATACGCTACTGACCATTTCTAACAATCTGAAAATCTGTACATTTATCTCAGGGAACTATAGTATATACAATTATTGATGAGTTAACATGTGTTATCTGAATGCCTTCTTAACAGATGTCTTAAAAAAAACTCAGGTTTGATGTGCACAGTTTAAGCTTGAATTATCAAATGCTAATTTTTATAACGCTTCAGTTTGGCAACTTGATAAACAAAGAATGAAAAAAAAAAAAAAAACCCATAATACTATTATTATGGGACAAAAGAAATACTGTTAGACAGCTTGTTAAAAGACAGAGTTATTTGCAATAGCCATGTTTAATAGGTGCTCAGTTCAACTAACTTCCAAGAAGCAGTTTGCTGTTGTTGGGGTCTGATGGGAAGAGGTCTGGCAGGGTGGTGCACACTGGTCTCCCCAGGACCACCACAGGTCTGAGGTACTGAAGCTGCTTAATGGCCAGGTCCCCGCACCCAGCCAGAGCTTTGTCCAGGATGGACTTCAAGTTTTGGACTGACGTGAAGTCCCCAGTCATGGCGTGGGGCTTCAGCAAAGGGGAGTGTGTGCGTCTGCTGCGGGTGTGAGAGATCCCCAGCTGGTTGTTTTCTTTAACAGAACAGCAGCGTCTGAAAGTGTCTCGCCGTTTCACTGCCCCTGGGTTTTTGTCTTTTGGGGAGGAGTCTTGTATGAACTTGAGAAATGAGGACTCAAAGCCAATAGGCTTATAAGCAGCGATGTCAAAAGGGCGTGGGGAAGGGCTACGAGGCTGAGGGTCTATCACGTTTGAAGGCTGCTCAGACAGTTCATTTTTCCGTTTCAGTGGCTGGCGAACTGCAAAAGTGGCCGGCATTGCAGAGCTGTTGACCATTTTACCTCCATCCTTGTTGCTCGATGCATCTTGGAAGCTCTCTTCAGTCGTGAAGCGCAGGGAGCACGGTGGCGAGAGGTCGACGGTGACGGGACGAAGCAGAGGTTTGATATGATCCCAGCTTAATCTCTCCTCCTGTTTCGGAACCACGTGTGCAGCCGCAGCCGGGTCTTCAGTGTGCCCCCCAGTGCTGGGTTCACCATACAGCACCTCATCTGCATCAACAAGGACCCCATTTCTCTCAACTGGTGGGGGCAGCACCTCCTCTGCCTCCTCCTCGCCATCCTCCGGAAGTCCCAGTGGATGGTGATGATCTTCATCCAGCGTTTCTTCCTTGACAGACAGAACGCTCGTGGGTGCAGCCTGCTGCCCTGTGTTTTCCGCCTCTGCCTTATGCTCGATTTTCACAGTTGGCCTGGCTGACTTCCTCTGAATCAGCTCCTCCAGGTTCTCAGCGTTAAACACAAGCTTGTCTTGATTCTTAACAAGATGCTCTCGACCCATGCGGTGAACCCGCAGGTAGTGGCGGTGCAAACTCTTGACATAGGTGACAACAGAATCGCAGTTCTGAACCATACAGGGGTACGTCTGACGCATGCAGCGGTCTTGGCACATCTGCAGCGCTTCTTCATACGACCTGTAGACCAAAGGTTTCCTCCTCTTTCTCTTTTTTTCTCCAGAAGAGTTTTCTTCCTCGAGACTCTGCTCTGCCACTTCTTCTGACTTCATGGTCACTTCGGACTTGGGACTGGAGGTCTGTGCTGTCGCCGAGCCAGGTTCTTCTTTCTCAGAACTCTGTGGTGTGACGATGAGCTTCTTTTGGCATCCAGTAACAGACTTTTTATGAGTGCTCTGAAGACGTACCACCAAGGAATCGTAGTACTCACAGTGACTATAAAGTGTGTGTTTTTTCAGTCCTTCATTGTTGCAGAATACTTTAGTGCAGCCTTCGAACTTGCAATTTATCAGCTGAGGTGGCTGAGAGTGGTAGTCCCGGGTGTGACGCACCAGGCTGCTTTTCAGGTGGTACAGGGCTCTACAATTGGCAAATTGACATTTATATTGGGGCTGAGGCTCGTCTGAGTTCAGGAGGGGCCTTTTCTTGGCCGGCTCTTTCTTCACTTCTGGACTGTGATGCACGTCAAAGTCTTTTTCCAACAAGAGCTGAGAGCGATTGTAATGATGCACCAACTGCAGGTGGCGCACAAGGCCTCCCTGGGTGGAAAAAGCTGCATCACAGTCTTTTGCTACACAATGAAAGGGCTTGCTGAATTTATCTAATATATAGCAGAGATTATTTTTAGATACCAAACGTCTTGTACTTCTGACCTGCTGAGTAGTCTTCTCAGTTTCTGCCTCTCGACTGTCTGTTTCGTCCTCACCTTCCTCATCAGATGGAGACTGATTGTCAAAGTTTTGTCCGTTTTCACCTGTCACGGTTGAGTTTTTTTTTCCGGTTTGAAGCTGCAACTTCTCTTGCTTCTTCACGTTCAGGCCTTGGCCCGTCACCTGCTTTTCAAACACAGACCCACAGCTTAGTTTGTCCACCTGCGCCGTGCTTATCTTATGTATCTGAAGGTAGTGAGCGCGTAACACGCTTTTTTGTCTGTGACTCTTGGAACAAAGATGGCAGACGTAGGGCTTAAAACATGTCGTTTTCAAAGAAGTCAACCTCTTGGCCTGCTCAATGGTTCGACCGTGTTGGCTGTTATAGTGTCGTTGTAAGCTGTAACTCTGAGCTGTCCTGAAGTTGCAATATTCTACCTGACAGATATACGGCTTAGCATTGGCTAATGATTCCACACCACTTTGTTCATCAGCTATCGCTACTTGTTCGGCTTCCATTTTGACTTTTTCCTGTGGCAGCTGTGGAGGTCTCTTCTGGAGCAGTACAACCGGAGGCTTCCCCATGATCGCCTGATGAAGAGATATTTGTGCTGTATTTGATTCCGGGTTGGTCTGAGTGGACTCGTCTGACACACCTTGAGCGGATGAGGAATTCAGGTTTAATTTACTGAGGCCGATGAGAATCTCTTTTAAAGCATCATTATTCATTTCAAGGCTGGAAGAGTTTGTTTCTTCGTTTTTGGGATGAGCAGATGTCTTTCTTTCTTTTCCACCTTCCACAGGTTGATATGGTGTTGAGAGATCCTGATTCCCTTGCTGCTCATTGTCGGGCTCAGTTTCAACCCTTGTCCCTTTGGACTTTGAGCCGTGCTCTCTTTCGTGTTTGCATTCTTTGTTCTCCAGTTTAAGATGCTCTGGGTGGGCACATTTCAGATGTCTTTGAACGTCTCTAGCTCTGGAGAAAGTCATGCCGCACTTCTCGAAGCCGCAGGTGAACTTGCTTCCATCGAAACAAACAGCCACCAAGGTCATTGTTGGTTTTGATTCTTTATGGTCAGACTCGCGCAAAGGGGAGGCACAACTCACTGAGGGAGATCCCGCATCCCCGCATACAATCTCTTCTGAATCAAGCAACTTATTAAGGCGGACTTGTGGTTCATTAACAGTCTTGAAAAGTTTCCGCTTTGCCTTCCTCTGAGCCTCGAAGTCGTCCTCAGAGAAGGTAAGGTTGTGTGTGGATAAATGCTTTATAAATTCCTTTTTGGATAAATAATATTGACTACATTCACCACTGGAGCAGGTAAATGCTGCGTCTCTGAAATGCTGTGCTTCGTGGTGATAGATCTGTCCCAAGTCTGAGCAAGTGACGTAGCAACCTTTGAGCTCGCACTGGAAGTTGAGCTGAAATCCATGGGTCTGTTTGTGTGTGACAAGTTCGTTGGAAGTTCTGAATTGAGCACCACAGCCAATAACCACACACATGTAAGGCAACTCGCCATAGTGGACCCTTCGATGTTTGCGGTGATGGTAAGCAGAGACAAAATGGCGCCTGCAGAAGACACACTTCTCCCGCTTGTCCCTCATCTGATGAAAATATTTCACATTCTCGTCCCCTTTATGCTCTGACTTTAAGTGGACATATAAGTACTTGGAATGTTTAAAAACTCGAGTACACCCAGTTCCGGGACATGGATATTCATCTCGGTTCTGCAGTTTGAAGTGCTGGTCGATGTAATCAAAGGTTACATGCTCGTCGTCATCCACGTGCTTCTCCTTTACAGTCTTTGCTTGCTGCACAATGTGCTCCAGCACCTCTGGATCGTGTGTGGATTTGTAATAGAGCATTAAAGAAGGGTCAATGGTGATCTCACCCGGTTCAATATCATCATCCTCATCTACCAGTTTCTCCTTGTCCTCTTTCTTTAGTTTGCTCTTGTTAAGTTGTGCTTCACTCAGAATGTGTTGTTTTATGTGAGGAACAAGGTCCCTTCTGCTCTCGAACCTTTCCAGGCACACAGGGCAGGGGTGGCTGTTGTCCTCTGTGTGTCTTATGGAGTGGTGAACCAGTTGGGTGTCTGTGACGGACCTCTTACAAATCTTACAGCAGAACTTCTGTTTCTTTGCCTCTGTTTCCCCTTGGACTTCTAAGTTAGACGAATGCTTTGCATCCTGACGCTCAAGTCCATCAATACTTCCATTTGTCCTCCAATGATGCTCAGTTTCTACTTTTACTGTAACTTCCTGTGGCTCCTGTTTAACCTGCTCATGTTTGTACACCAACTCCTCCTCCTCTTCCCCTTCTGACTCTGGTTTTATCCCAAGAAGTGAGACGCAATGATACTTCAGAGTCTTCCAGTCCCAGAACTCGGGGTCGAAAGGCCAGTAAGCTTTCAGAGCTAGTAGCAACTCGCAGCGCAGGGAGTTGGGAATGACTTCATTTTCCTGGTCAAACTTTTGGTCTGGCCGTAAATACAGCTCCTCGAGACGACTGAATACCTCCTGACTGGGGCCAAGCAGGAACTCGGTAAGTTGGCAGGCACGCAACACCTCAAGATCGCCTGGAAGAAGACAGGACATTGTTTTGCAGACAGATATCCTTGAATCTGAGTCTTTCTGCTTTGGAAGCTGGAGGGCTTTGACACACAGTTCCACTGAAGCAGGTACCCCCACGTCCTCTGCCTGGAAACAGAGAAGGATATACATCATTAGCATCAAGCACAAATCTTCTTACAATCCAGCTTCAAATGTGACAATTAGGCTGCTCAGGCTCACCTCAGCCTGAATCACACGGACTAGGTAAAGCAAGTGGGGGACCGTTTTGGCAATGGCACCAAGCTGAAGGCATCGTTCCAGAAGAGACAGCAGCGAGGGGTCAATCCTCTTCTGAAGTTTACTCCACAACTGAGTCAGCTCCCTTTTAGAGGAAAAAGAATTGACGTAAATGTCCAATAATCAGTTTACGTGGATGATCATTACAACGAAATCGGGTAATTTAGAATATCTATGTATCACCAGCAACATCTCGTCTGACGGCTGCAAAACATAAATTATTTAACCCTTACACATGCCACCCACTCAACCATTGGCCCTTAGCAGGAACTACGCACCAGGAGCAGTAATGGCTCTGCTGCTGAAGCTGCTGAGTCAGGAAAGTTGTGCACAAGATGAAGGCAGTATTCTCCTCCCCCTCTGTCTCCAAGTTGCATGTGATCTCCAGGACATCCTTGCAGTCGAGTCTGGAAATCTGTGAGGATAGTAAACAAAATGTGAATACTAAGAAAACAACAAATCTGCTGTTGTTACTAAAGTTAGATATGGGCAATTGAAATCGGTTGAAACATGGCTGAGGATCATTTGAAATCCAGGATCAAAGTTTTTTCATTATAGAGTCCCAAACTCTCAAACTCAGCAGCCAGCATTCATGACACATTATGTAACAGTAGTGAAGAAACTATCAAATCTGCCGTGAGGATCTTTTGATTCTGTGTCTTTGGAAGAGCTTTATGAAACACAGGGTTTATTGTCTCACTCTAGGGTCAGCAGCTCTGAAGGCCTGTGTATTCAAAACCCTAAAAACAAGTTGTTCAACAGACAGCATACCAAGAACAGGTGGGAGACAGAGAGTATGCACAGGCATGCAACTCTGGTTATGAACCAACAACTGGAATGTACAAATACCTCCATGATGGCTTCTTCACTGGGCAGCAGGTGACAAAGCAGGGAGACGTATGTCTGGCGAAAAGTAGCCTGGTTGGAGATGAAGCTGCATTCGGTACAGGCTTTAGCCAGAACCACAGCCTTGGCAACTTCACCCATCTTTTCCAGATGTTTCACTCGCATCTCCATGAAGCCCTCACCCTCCAACGTGATATAAGCATCAACTAGAGACGGAAGACAAACAAATCCTGTTGAAGCACTGAAGCGCGCGCTACAATGCACCAGTCTCTAAATAACTTTAGAGTAAAAGTCACTGGACTCGCAACCTTCTTCTGGGATGGTGAGTTGGCCACTGAGAAGCGAGTTGAGAACGGGGTTGCTCCACGCTCCTCCCTCTCCTGTGATCTGGAGCAAAGCTTGGAGGTCTGTACTGCCGTACCGTAATAACGTATCATGGGCATTCTGCAATAAAGCACACACAAATATTGAAATATTGAGTCTGAAAATTACTCATATACTCTGGAAACTCTGATAAGTGGTGCAGTGATGGATGTATTACTGAACCTGGGAGTCTCCTTTGTTCTGAAACAAGGTGGCCTTACCTGAACAGAGTGGTGGAACTGAACCCAAGCTTCATATGGGATTTCATTCTCAGGCACTGACAGCAACAATTCAAAACAGCTCCTGAAAGAACCAACAGGGCTTCAGTAAACAATGATGATTCTGGACAGGTCTATTTTTTATAGCATAAATTATACTTCATCTATACTACTACTACTACTACAAAATGGAGCAGATACTGTGATATGATCCAAACGTCAATACTTAAATACATGTCAGTAATTCTTGAGAAGAAAATGCTTGAAGTAGAGCTGCATTTAAAGAATCAGCTTTATACCTTGATACACCAAACATGTCAAAAAATACATGATAGAAGTGGAGAAATGTTTTTAGAGAAGCTCTACCACATCTCATAGTATTGAACTATTACAATCCAGCTATAAATAGATCTCGAGTAAGATTCTCTATTAAGCTGAAAAGTCTAAAATGACCCCAATCTCTAGTGAAGGATCATTTGCAGATAGGTGGTGTCTCCATGGAGCTGTAACGCATAAATTCAGCTAATAACTGAATCAGACATGATGAGTCTCTACTGACCTAATTTAATTCATGTCAGTTAGAACAGTAAGCGTCTTCAAACACGCCGTCTTCAGCATGAACTGTTTTAATGTTTAAGAACCTGCTTGAATCCAAAGTAACTCCCTGGGACTCACTGGGAGACAGTGGTCATTTCTTTAAGCAGATTCATTCACAACACAATTTAAGGCTTGACATTGTTATCATTCATTCCATTTTTAAATAATTAGTTTGAAAGGGAAGGTCATTTGTTCTAGGACTTGTAGAACATTCACATCATACAGAGCAAGAGCATGAAAATAAAAACACACATTGGAAGTTTGTCAGCAGTCATCCTGCTCCACAAAATGGAAACATTCTCTGTAGAGTTTTTGAACAACTACCAACAACTGCAGACACAGTCAATTTAAAAACAAGTGGCTGGTATATTTTAATTCATAAAAATATAAACATCATAAACATGTTTGTCTTTCAATATCTTATTGGGAAAGAGCCTCTGCTGAAAGGTCAGAGAATCAGAGAAAGTCCGCAATGGCTAACAAAGAGTTCCTGAATACATCGTTGTTAAGGTCACAATAACAGACGACGCTGACCTTTTCAACTGCAGTCCATAAAGTGAGCAACACAACTGTTGAGTGCAGATAAGATGAACAACAAGTGCACAGATTTGCTCTGAAAAGTGAAAATATGTAACAGTGTTACTTGTCCTTCAACAGATGTGGATTCATGTTGTGAATTAATGCTGGGAATTGATCTTATCTCCCACTCTCGTTTATTTACCAGAAGATGTTCAGTACTCACAAGGCTAGCCTCTTCAAAACAAGGGCCACTTTGTCAGACTCCGCTGTGAGATGGGATCGGGCTGCGGCGAAGCAGTTGATGGACAGACAGTAAACTTCCAGGAGAGGAAGGCCATGCTCCATAGAGTTCCTGCTCCCAGCATAGTGAATTAGTGCCTATAGAAAAACATGCATACAAAAACATTAACACTGAAGAAAAACACTAGACAGATATGACTTTGAATACTTTGGAAAACTGTTCAGAGAAGATGAGATGAGACGACATATGGTTGGGTGTCCACCTGTGGGACACAACAGTCTATACATGATTGATCCCAGTTGACACCGTCTGGTGTGAAGGAGTCCTGATTGGGCCTGAGGGGATTTCATTGTACAACATATGACAACCTCTAATGGTGAGCCAGGGGCCACACTCCAGGAGGATCACAAAGCGCAGTGAGACCCCTTTGAACAACAGTTGTCTGTCTTCTACTTGGGGGGGGGGGGTAGCAGCTCTTACCTATATAAGATCCCACAAAGGATCCTAGAATTCTCTTGTTTCATTTAAAAATAAAATATTTCAGAATAACCCGGCCAAGAAATTAAAGGGAACAGCGTTACATCTTCCTGCTACAGAGGCATCATCATGTGTGCGTGTCACCTGCATGTAGCTGGAGGGCATACACATTTGATCACGGGTTAGTACTATCAACATCCCAGGAGTCCTATCTGTCAGACAGCAGGAACCTTGCTGATTCGGGCTTGTGTCTACAGAGGCACTAAATTAATTCCCCTCAGCCCTAAAAATAAAGCACACTCTCAGAGGGTGCCGAGATTAAACTCTTAACCCTGGAGGCTCCTATCAGTGCACTAATTACATCTTGACTACTTCCGATAGGAACAGAAAGCCAACACTGCCACAAAATTGTCGGTTTGTCTTTATTATCAAACCCAAAAAACACTTTATTTACCCAGAGTGGAAATTAAAGGAAATGTTTGTTTATATTCAGCAAGAGCAGTTACTGGAATATGTCAACACTTGTATTGTACAGGAGCTCATTCCTTTAGAAACATTCACAAATTACGTTGATAGTTTCTGAAGTGAGTGAGTTCTCAGCACAAAACGCCCTCATTTTGGTAACCTTCCTGCTCTAGAAGTTTTCAGACAGAGTTCTGATTCTCTGGGTTAGATGTGCACACTAAAACAGGAAAATGTCAGAAACATTTAGACAGGGGGTGTCGTCTGAATGTAGAGTGTGATAGCAGACATCTTCTGTTTTTGTTTCCCTCACATTTTTACATGTGGGCCCATACCACCAAGAGCTCTTATCTTTCCCAGTTGACAGCTTTGTAGAAATATATTACGAGTGTCACACCTGTTCGACGCTGAGATGTTTGACTTATTTCAGTTCATTCCACTTTTGCATCTGCTGCATAACAACTCGCTCGCTCACTGGGAACTTCCACACATTTGTACTTGGACATTTTATACAGCTGACACTGAAAGTCCTATCCCAAGTTTTGTGGTGATCAGTATTTGCATGACTTCCTGGTAGAAATAAAGGAACATAGATCTGTCTATGTATGAGCATAGCTTTATAATTATTATTTGTAAATCCAGAATATCTGCTCTGGCAGCAAACAAACTAAATGGTGAATCAGGTTAATCTCATTCATGAATTGCTCTCAGTTTTAATCCATTTAGGCTGGTAAGCAAATCCCACAGAGCAATCCACAGTCAGTGATGTGACATGACTTCAGAGATAGAGAAATAAAATAAAAAATAAAAGAGGTGTAAATTCAAATTGACATTCCCCCAGCTGAAACCTTAGCATGTGTTTTCTACGGCATCCAAAAAAATGGTAAATAGAAAACGAGAGTGCACCTTCACTGAACAGGCGAATCAAAACCACGAAGGGCATTTGATCAAGAAGCAAACTCGGATGCACAACATTTGACAGCTGTCATCACCACACAAAAAACACCTGAGTGCAAAAACATTAATTACAATTCTGCTTTAACACGGTACATTTTATCCTAACGAGACTAAAGCAGAAGTCTTGTGCTCATCAGTGGCCCCGGGGTGGTCGGAACATTTGGATAAACACACTGCGATGCCGCCGCCGCCCCACCCACACACACACACACACACACACACATCTGTGCGTAATGTGCAAAGCTGTGGATATGTCATGTGCATGCACACACCTGCGATACGTTTCCTGTTTGATATTCTAAAATACCCCAACGATAAACGAGTTGTGTGCATGAAAGCAAAGCGAGCATTCTGTGCAACTTGCAGCAGCGGAGGGGGAACATGACAGCCACCCAGTTTAATTAGTGTAATTGTGGCGTAATTGAGGTGAAATTGAGGTGAAATGTCGTGCATGAAGGAATAATGAAGACACACATCCACACCGTGCTGTTGCTCCACGGTCAACCACTCCCACCCCGGACCTGGCCGGGCACGTAGCGGGGCCAGCAGCCGTCGCAGATTAGCTCGCAGGCTGCGAGAAAAACAATCCCGGGGAGGAAGCTAACGCTGGGCTAACGCTAGCTGCGATGCTGCATGTACACATTACCTGGCAGAAGTTGTCGCAGTACTCCGTGGAGGACGCCGTGGACATCTCTTGTTGCCTGAGGACGTCCTCGAATGCCCTCAGTGTGGCCAGCAGGGTCTCCATCGCGACCAGGGTGTCCTCCGCCGTGTCCAGGGCCCGGTCGCTCCATTCCTGCTCTGGCTCGACGTTGCTCGCCGCCATCTTCGCTCTCCGCCACGGCGCGTATGCAGTGCAGACTGACGCTGCCTTCAAGCGCCGTCGGAATATTTAACCGTGTCAGCTGAACTTCACCTGAGTGACCCGTCAACACAGAGGGGGGCGGTGACTGGAGTGATACTATATATTTTATGTACAATATATAATACATTAGACTACACAGTATTAGATAATATATATGAAATCACACAATATTATGTCGCATTATTGGTCTTAAATTATTATTGAAATACTATTTTCTTTAGCCTAATTATGCAATAATAATAATATATAATGAAGTCAGCCTTTTAAAAATAATGATATATGATTATAAAATAGCAAGAATTATGAGGTAGGCATGTTATTATATATATTATAAGTACAATAATGTGCAAGTACATAAAGACAGATGATAGACTAAATGGGCATTTATGTACCTCTAATGCTCAGCTTTTAATTGATTCACTGAGTAGTTTTTATACTAAATCTTAACTAGTTAATGATTATTAAATATTGGATCTGATTAAATATCAAGTACATATAATTTAGGAGTTAATGTGTCACTCTTTGGAAACACTGGAGATTAGCGCCCTCTGCCGGTGAATAAGTGTAGCTTGCTCGCTCATGTGACCCGGAAGTACATTCTCCTCTCTCGGACACGCGTGCTGAAGGTATAAACATCTGTGGACCTGCGAAGGTATTGTAGAAAGAAATAAGCTGTTTGGCTGACTTGTTTTCAGCTCAAGAAGTATCGGTCGACAGTTGTTGTTCACATCGTAAAATCTGAGCCGACGATAAAGAAGCTAACTGAACAGAATAGTGTCAAGTGTCAAGTCCTGTTCGAGTCTGTCTCTTCTTACATGCTGGAGATGGAGGTGTCGTGACTTCCACTGTATTGTAACTGTGTTTGTGGGGATCTGTCAGTCTGTAGGATCCAACATGGGCAAGTCCAAACAGACGGGGAACCACAAGAGCGACAAGAAGAAGAACATCGCAAAGACGTGGAAGACGAAGCGCAGGACCAAAGACCTGGACCAGATCCACTCGGACATGAAGCCGGAGATCGCAGCCCAGCTGCTGAAGCAGGAGGTGGACTACGACGTGACAGGCTGTGCCCAGCACTATTGTCTGCACTGCGCGTAAGTTCAGCCCATCTCCATGCACAGCAGAGGGATCAGGCTTGACACACATCAGTATAAAAATAATAAATAAATGAGGAGATGGAATATAGGGGATCAGAAATGATCTAAAGTTGTTCCAGCTCTTCTGTCAACATTGGGGTTTTATTGGTTATTGCACTTTTATGTCTTGCAGGAGATATTTTGTGGATATGAGATCTTTGAAAGAGCACTTCAAAACTAAAGTGCACAAAAGAAGGTAAGACAGCAACGTCTCTTATGTGCATGTTATTAAAGCCAAGGTGGGGTTCAGTTCCACATCGTACAGGACAGTAACAGCTCCCTACTCTTCATCCAGGTTGAAGCAGCTCAGAGAGGAGCCCTACACCCAGGCTGAGGCAGACAGAGCGGCGGGTATGGGGTCCTACATTGCTCCAAAAACAGTGGAAGTGAAGACACAGCAGGTGGAGGAGGACATGGACTGACAACCGCCCATGTTGAACCCATGGACTGATGGACTCAGTAACAGAAGCGTCAACTGACAGGAATGATGCTTCTGTTTGTTCCTGCTGTCATAAATTCCAGATGCATTGTGATATGCATTTAGTCTATGACGACCCATACTTGTTTTCAAACGGCTGTGATACAAGTGGCTGTTGAATCTCTGCATATCTCCAGGATCAGGAAGGTCTCCCCTGTCGCTGGGTGCTTTAATGCAACATGAACCTATGTAAATACAGACTGTGGGCAATGATAATAAACTATACAATAGGACGTATTCACTGAGTTTTCATCTATACAGTGTTAGAGCAATGAGTCTCAAACTGATAAAGCTCAGAGACATTAAAAATATTTTCATCAAAGAAAACTATGTGCATGTTTTTATTTTGCTGTTATTTCCAAACATCAAGCAGATTGTTTCACTGAAAGAGAGAAACTACATTTTAGTAATAGAGAGTAATCAAGAGTAAAGTCACATATTCTCCATTTGAGTCCTCTTGGTGAATTCCAAGGAAGCATGTATAAAATTGTTGCATTTTAACATTAGGACAGATTGTGGACATGCTACAGTCCAGCAGACTGTCTCCACCTCCTCTGGTGGGACACCACTTACTAGAGACGCCACAGACCCTCTGGCAGGGAAACGTGTAATTGAGGCTTGTTACATTAACATTCCTGTGACGAACAATGAGACCCTGCCCCTTTAAATGCCACCACTTCTGTCAAGCCGTACAGACTCTCAACCACAAGACATCCGTTTTTTTACTTTCAAAATAAATCACAACACGAGCGATAAGAAAAGGAAAACGTGTGCCAAACAGTCACTAATAAAGATCCCAGAACATAGTGAATTAATCACTGAATGATTCAAACAACATTTTAAAACACAACCAGCTCTTTAGAGTATATACCTTTTTCAAACTTCCAGTAAAGATTTAACGAGGACCCCCGGACGACAACCTACTACTGAGGGGCTTTATTTTAAGCTAGATAAAGGCTGATATCCGGTTTTCACTCGGCTATCACTTGCTAGCCTCACGCATTTTCTCCACATCCATATGGCTGTGGCTGGATGTGGGAAACGGAACATCTGCTGAACGGGGCACGACCGGAAAAGGACGCGTGTTCGCCGGCTCCAGGACTCGAGAGCTGTCGGTGGATTCACACACACTTTTTTTTTTGTTAAGGAGAAAGTTTTCTACTGAGGCGTTACCGTCGCTTTACAGCCCGACAGCCATGCCCTCCTCCTCCGAATAGCCTTGGTTCGGGGTCGAAGGATGGCGGCGGACGTGGATAACAGAACCCCCGAGGATGAGGGAGGCAGCCCGCCGCAGAACAGGCGCCGGAGTGCGGGCTCAGGACCGTGGGTGCACCGGGCGCTGTGGACGCTGCTGGTGGTCGGGGCTGTTCCGCTGCTCGCTCTGGGGATCAAGCGGTATCAGGACGCTCAGCTCGTCAGACGTCATGTGAGAGATGACCTGAAACACTCTTAACATCTGGGGCTTGATTTGTTCATCTTGTAGGAGACGTGGACATGTATTAAAGGCACATCAAGTCAGGAAATATCTGCTAATCTACTGTAAGATATGTGCCTCATCACTACCAATTACAGGGTTTGACAATGTGGCCATAGTTAATTCACTAATCAAGGTTTAAAAACATCGTAAAGGTCAATATTGATTCTTATCATATGATAAATATCCTATTGTTGTTTCTTTTAAGTTTGCTTTTAAACTTTTTTAAACATTAGAAAATTCTGGGAAAGATCAATTACATGTTAAACCTTTATTACGAATGTATATTGAACCATTCTTGTACTGAGACTGATTATTCATTGACAGTCATTCGTCTCAGTCTTAATCAGTACCTAGTAAAATTACCATATAGTTTGCATTGGCCCTAATGTAATATTTATTTATCACAGTTCACCTAAGCTTGCCTTAGACTTAGGGTTTCCAGACACCAGACGCCTTCAAACAGCCCATGTGCAGACTTTCCACCTCATAGTCTTTTATGAGGGGGCTGGGGCTCTGTGTCCCAGCTGTTAAAACTGCTTAAACCCACGCCTGTTTGCCCACAGAGGGTCTCCAAGTTGTTCCTTCCCCCGCTCTCTCCCTCCATTGTGCACACGTTTGTAGGCACGCATCTGTCCGTCAGAGAGAGAGAGAGAGAGGGAGGGAGGTCTTCATCTAAAACACACGCCAGGAATCCGTGGCCTCTGGGCTGATCTCCTGATATCCTGGCAGGACTGCTGAGGCCAAACGGACGCTCAGACTAAACACTACAAGTCCAGCAACGTGCTTAAAGAAGATAAATCTTCCTAGACTTTAAAGTGGCGTGCGAGAGGAAGCAGCTCTTCTGAAAAAGGACTTGTGTGTTCAACCACCTACACAAATTGAAGTCTGTGTATTTTAAGGAACCTGTCTCACAGAGGCGGTGTCTCTTAGACTCTGCAGGGCCAGATGGATTGGCCAGACCTTCCACTCAACCTAGCATAGCTCAAACAGATTTAGTGGTTCCATTCTGATTAGCAACCATAAAATATTCTCATAAATCAGCGGCGGGTGCGGAGGCGAAGTGAGCTGAAATCTGACTGGCCCCTGAACTGTCCCATTAGTAATCTTGAAACTTAAGATTTGACTAATATCTAAAAAAGGTTTGAAGCCTTCTGTTCTATGTAATGTGTCTCACTGGCCCAATTCCTACATTGAAAATCTCTGAAGCGTGTGAAACGACAATAAGGATCTGTCCAATGCTTTTGTGTCTCTCTGACAGGAGGAGAGCGTTCAAGTTCTAGGTGCCGAGGGGCTCTTTCTCTTCGCTTCGCTGGACACTGACCACGACCTCTATCTCAGCCCTGAGGAGTTTAAACCCATCGCTGAGAAACTCACAGGTACATTATATTATCCTTTCTAGCTTCTCCACACTCACTAACATTCCTTCAGCATCACAGATCATGTACCCTTTATCTCTAAATGTATTCCTTATCGCAGGGATCACAGCCCCTGTGGATTTTGAGGAGGAAGTGATCCATGATCCAAGCGGAGAGACTCTGACGCTTGAGGCCAAAATGCAGCCTCTGCGGCTCGACTCTATGACGAAAAGCAAGGATGGTTTTCTCGGGGTGAGATTTGACCGAGCTCTCTGGGCTCTTTTTTTCCCCCACACAGGAGCTTTATTGTTTTCCTTCTGTCTTCTTCTTTACAGTCTCTATGTAGAACGGCTTTGATGAGACTCACGGATTAGCCTCAAAATATGATCACAGAGGAAGCACCAAAGGTTTTTAAATACAGAAACTTATTCACAGTGATTTATGAGAGGATGCTCAGACGAAAGCAAAGAGACACCGCCCCAAGATAGTTGAGATGATAAGAAGAAACACAGTTACTGTTCATAAATTTTGCAGTAAACTTTGCTTTTTAAATTAAGCTCTCTGAGAACACAGCTCATTTGCAAACAACCAAGAATTGAATCAGTAGTTTGAAAAGCACAGATCTTTGTTTAAATAATTGATATGGCATCATAAGACAAAAGACTTTACCAATAGGATATGAATTACATTTTAAACGTCTGTTTTTCTGCCACCATCTCTCTCAGGTTTCTCACAGCTCTCTGAGTGGGCTGCGCTCTTGGAAAAGCCCAGCGGTGCCTTCTTCTTCTTACTCCGCCAGCCAGTTCAGGGTCTTCCTTCCCCCAAAGAACAAGGCTGAAGTGGGAGACACGTGGTGGGTGATGCCCAGTGAGCTCAACATCTTTACTGGTTACCTGCCCAACAATCGCTACCACCCTCCCACACCAAAAGGGAAAGAGGTATCCCAATAAACACTCCCATCTAGTAATGGTTACGTCGTCGACCTGTGTTGTATATTGACGGCTGCTCTCCTCTTCCCTCAGGTTCTCATCCACTCCCTGCTGAGTATGTTCCACCCTCGGCCCTTCATCAAATCACGCTTCGCTCCTCAGGGCGCCGTCGCCTGCATCCGTGCCAGCAACGATTATTACTATGACATTGTCATCAGGTGAGGAGCGACTCCACTGGAGCTCTTTTTAACATGAGCATCAACTTAGATATTACCCATAAGTGCTCACTTATGTACAGTAAATCACAGATTGTTAGATTAATGTCTGGCAGGCAGCCACTGGTTGTTCTTTAAAATCAGCATGCGGAGACCGAGCCCCCGAGAATCTTGTTTCCTTCTGCAGGATTCATGCAGAGTTCCAGCTCAACGATGTTCCCGACTTTCCCTTCTGGTTCACCCCGGGCCAGTTCACCGGTAACATCATCCTCTCTAAAGACGCATCTCACGTCCGCCACTTCCACCTCTTCGTCCCTAACGACAGGTAAGACCTTTGGACTCGGTGTCCCAGTGCTGTCGTGAGCTCCCATAGAGCCTGTGTGAGCTGTCCTGCTGTGTCTCAGGTCTCTGAATGTGGACATGGAGTGGCTGTATGGGGCCAGTGAGAGCAGCAACATGGAGGTGGACATTGGATACCTGCCTCAGGTACCACTGCAGCGATGCCCTTAGGCCACTGTTACTTTATGTAGATGATATTCCACCTTGTACTGTGTAGCCACAGGATGGAGTGCCCTGGCAGTAGTTTATGTAATATAATAATATCGCTTGCTCACAAACAACATCAGAACAATCGTAAAAAAACAAACCCAATCTGAGTGAAATTTAATTTTCAGAGATAAGATCACAGTCGCTGTCAAAGAATATCAATGCTCCCAGTGAGTAAAAATGTGTCGTGTGTTTACAGTTAGAGCTGCAGTCCACAGGCCCCTCCACTCCCTCCATCATCACAGACGAGGAGGGCAACATCATAGACAGACGGGACGAAGGCACCGAGCCCATCCAGTTTGTCTTCGAGGACATTCACTGGACCTCAGAGATCAGTCGGCAAGAAGCCGCTCGGCGTCTGGAGGTCACTCTCTACCCCTTTAAAAGGGTAAGCGCTGACGCTACACTTCCCCCCTCTTTGTTTGACGTGCAGTGTGTGCAGCACTCACTCAGTTCTTTCTCCCATGTTCTCTTTTCCAGGTGTCCTACCTGCCTTTTTCCGAGGCCTTCGAGCGAGCCCAAGCAGAGAGGAAGCTGGTGCATTCCATTCTGCTTTGGGGAGCTTTAGACGACCAGTCCTGCTGAGGTCAGAAACACAGTTATTATATAACATATCATGATACAAACAACTTAACTCCTGAAATATTGGATTTTTCTGCCAGAAAGATTGAACTTTGCTTCAAAAGAGGAGCAACAGTCATTGAAAATGATTCCTCTCCTCATTAGACTTTCGGCTAAAGTCATGCAATCTCAATTTGAAAGCAAAGACAACAAGTTAATATTGGAGCAACGCACATCGACGTTGAATGTCTCTCTCCCTCCTCTCCTGTGTCTGCAGGTTCGGGGCGAACTCTCCGGGAGACAGTCCTGGAAAGTTCGCCCGTCCTGGCCCTGCTCAACCAGAGCTTCATCAGCAGCTGGTCTCTGGTCAAAGAGCTGGAGAACATGCAGGTGAGCACAAGGACAACGCCACTGAGAAGAGACTTGCTTATGAAGTAGCTGCACTAACGTTTCTTCTTTCGTCAGGCTGATGAGCAGAACTCTGCGCTGGGTGAAAAGGCTCGACTACATCTAGAGAAGTACAACTTCCCTGTGGAGATGATGGTGGCGCTGCCCAATGGGACCATTGTGAGTATTTTTTTTTTTTCCATCAATGAAGTAGCAGTGAATCACATGCATGCATGTTTCCTATGAACAGCAAGTATATAGGTCTTAGAAACGAATGCAGTAACAGATCCTGTAAATACATTAACGACTGTTTCAGAAAATAAATTACACGTGTGGTAAAAAAACAATTTGAAGTGCAGGGATCCCGGCCCCTGTGGATTTTGGCTCGCACCTCACCATTTACGTGTCCATAATAATTAGCCAAACAACTAGTGAGAAATAACTTTCATGAAAGCTTTCACCATGTTCCGTGTCTGGTTTTAGGTCCACCACATCAACGCCAACTTCTTCCTGGACCAGACGGCCATGAAGCCAGAGGAGGAAGGAGCAGCATTCAGCTTCGCTTCGGGGTTCGAGGACCCATCCACGTCCACTTATATCAGCTTCCTGAAAGAGGGGCTGGAGAAAGCCAAGGAGTACCTGGCACAGTAATGCGTCTGAGTGTGTGACTGAGTCTGAGAATTTAAACAGGAGGACATGATAAACATTCCTCTGGGTAATGAACCAAGATAAACAAAAACCCTTGTGTCGAGACGAGAGAAGCAGGCTCATCAGTGTTGGCAGCTGAGAAACATTTTATGCCTTCAATCCTGTTCGTTACCGTTTATTTGAATGTCTCTCCTGGTTCAAATGGTTTTATATTCAGTATTTACAAGAGAACAAGTACATATACTGTTACTGTGTATACTGTAACATAATACATGTTAATGAAAGTTAAAGGCCTTGCACTGAGCAGTAACAACCAAACACATTTAGATCTGCTCTCTCTGCTGGAAGCTGCTGATGGATGTGGATATGAAACGCAGGCAGAGGCCTGCCAAGTCATCCTTCAGTGCAAGTGCTTATGTCATCTTAAAGACAAATTGTAAGTGCATCAGTTTATTTTTGATCATACTTCTTTTATATCCCGGTGCTGCATGTGCAATATTTAACGACTGAATGAGTTTTTCCTGCCTGTGACGTCGGTGCAGTTATCACCTCCAGCCTCAGCAGTTTGTGAAGACTTCGCCTGAAAGCTCTCTCGGGGCCGGGCGACGCCCGATGTTGTTGCTGAGGCTGCAGGAGGAAACAGCCTTCGCTGTCTCTGTGGACAAACACAGCTGGAAAAATTCAACAGGGTAGCGCCACGTGATTTACTGATGAATTGTTTTCTCTGAATTTGAAACCGAATGTTGAGATATTTGGTTTTCTGGGCAGAGGACGATGTAACCACACCAAAGAACTTTTTTGCTCGGGCGTTTGTCCCCTTACTTCATATTTATGTAACTCAGTGGAACCAAATGCTCATTTCTTTTGCAGAACTGTTTGACCGATTAACAGAAAGGCACATGGTGCTGTACACTCCAGCCCAACTACAATGTTTCCTTGTGTCTTTTGCTAAACAAGGAGGAAATACTAATCTTTCAATCCAAGTGACAGCTGGTCAAAATATGAAGTCAGTGGCCAGAAAAAAATTCTAATCTGTTAATCAGTGAGTCTGATTTGAAACGATTCTACCGATGCTCAGTATTACAGGCCCACCAGGCAAAACAAGTGTTTGCTGCAGTCACCCTTGACATTAGACCAAGTAAAAGTTTGTGCCACACCGAACCAATTCCCTCGAGCTGTCCCTGATCCATCCTGTGTTTTGTGAGGTCACAGTCACCTTCATCTTATCAGTTCCTCCTTGATTCTAAGTGGGATTCAGAACTCTTGGTGTTCTTGAGATATCTCGTCAACAAGAATGTGACAGATGACAACCTGAAAACAGAAAGCCTCCTTCCTCCCAGAACACACCCATTATTCTACCAGTGAGCATTTTTTTTCCACAGGGTGAAATAAAAAAAATTGTGTTTTTTTTTTTACACAATGAATTGTGTTCTCTCCATCTTTGTTGACACTGTGCTGATTTTTATTAACTGATCTACAATGCTGTACAATGTAAGCCAAGTAGGTCACAGTACTGAAGTGGCAGAAAGAGCTGAATGACAAAATTGCATTAATCTGCAGTAATAATACACCACCACAGAGCGTGAGTCGTTAGCATGAGCAGAGTTCTGTGTAGTCATTAATGAGGATTATAGGATTGACTGTATGGAGGAGAAGCTCTCTCAGTTCTAGTGATCTAGTTCTATGACGTCGATGGTGAAAACCCAGAGAAACGGTGCCTGACAGAAGTACTGGTATGATGTGGCTGTTGAACTGTACACATGCAGTTTAGAAACTGAAGAGGTGTTTCAATGAGAGGTTCATTGTTAACTAAATGCAGCTGTATGAATATGGGGACATGCACATGTACCTTCACAACGAGAAGTTACTCATTCTCACTAAGAGCAAAGTGCAGCTTCTGACTCACTCAGCTCATCCAGCTCCGCAGCAGAATTCCAAAGCTCCCACTCAGGCTTGTTCAGTTCCACTTCATGACAATCCACAGCACTCAATCGCACGGACAAGCCCAGCAGTCTGTGGTTAAGTTCGTTTGTGTTTGAAATGGACGTCACCTTGAAATGAGCGGACAGCTGCTTGTGACAAATGCTGCGTTGATGAAGCCGATCGGCAGCGTCGTGGCGACTCGTGGAGAAATCGTCCCCCCCCCCCCCCGCGCGCCCTGCTTAGTTGAACGTCCACACCTCCAGCTCCATGATGCGGAAGTCGTCTGTCTCCGAGAGGCAGCAGTTGTTGAAGGTATAGCAGGGGCTGCTGCGGCCCAGGTACAAGTTCTCATCCACCCACAGACCGAAGTGCCCACTGCAGAGGAGACAGAGCAGGAAGTGAATGAAAAGTCACCAGCCACCTCCATCCTCCACATCCTCTGTACCCTCATTGAAACACAAGCTGAATGCAGGTGAGAGCCAAGGGGAGAGACATTACCTGCCTCCACCAATGGCAAACGAGTCCAAGTCTCCTTTGATGAAGAAAGAGTTTTCTCCCGTCCATCTGAAGCACTGCAGAGACGGAAGGTGAAGGTGTGTGAAGCTCCAAACCTGCTGCTCTCCCCCTCCTCACCCTCTGGTCTGGGACCAAACCAAAGAATAACGCTTGGGTGTAGTTGTTAAGGGTTTTACCTTAAAGCGAGGGTGCAGCATGAAGAGGAATGTTTCTCCTGTGCCGTAGAACTTCTCGCTGGGCCTCAAAGGATGCGAGAGGAAGGCCCCGAATATCTGCAGAGGAAAAGTAACAAGTGGCGTCATCAGTAGAAGCAGAAAAGACTGTCTTGTGTCTTGAAGACTTAAAGACGCTGAAACTGAAGATGTGTGGGTTGTTTTTTTTTTTTTTTAACCTCGTCAAGTGCGTCCTTGATGACAATAACCACAGGGGAGTCTGTGCCACTGAGTTTTCTGTAGAGGGACTTGAGGCTGGAACCATGACGGGACGTACTGTACGCCAGCTGCCAGCTGCGGCTCACTGTCCTGGGGGGAAGTTCCTGACATAACTGCAAACATGTACAAAAGTCAAGGGATGGGCTACGAATGTAGAGTGTGTATCTTTGGCCACTAGGGGGGGGGGGGGGCTTCAACCAAGACAATAAAAATACTTGATGAATGCGTGAAGCAGTGAGCGAGTTGTTACTCACCTCTCTAACGTGCGACGCTCCTAAAATGTGGCTGCTCTCCACAATATTACTGAGTCCTTCAGGTTCCCTGTCGATGACCAGGGTCGTCTTGTCCCCGTTCTCCTCCATCAACACCATCTGGAGGAAGAAAAAAAAAAACCCCGCTCAGTTCAGCCCTGCTCTGGGACCCGTTCCAGAGTTACCGGGGCAACATACTCCGTGAAGCTAACCTGCTCGCTGGCAGTTAGACTCTAACCCCAGGGACACCACCCCTCTCTGGTCAAGAACCCGCTTACCTCCCAGTCGTCCCCCGAGCCGCGGTGCCTCTGGAACACCTCTTCTTCCTCCTTGCCCTCCTCCTCCTCCTCCTGTCTGTCCTCGATTAGTACAAACTCCTCTTCGTCACGGTCCGCTTCCCCCTCCTCCTCAACCCCCTCTCCCTCAAGTATACACAAGTCCGGGCGACAGCGCGTCAGGTAGGCACACAGCTCGTCTGAGCTGCAGGAGGGGGAGAGGAATGCAGTTGCTCAGAGAGGTTTAAACACAAATAAGTTTTTAAAAAATATTGTTAGTAAGTAGATTATTGATCAAATAAAACAGTTAAAGCTGCCAAATAAATAGATAAAGCAGAGTTAAGGACAGAATTCAGTGTCGAGTTTTAGCTTTTTTTACCTGTTGACCCATTTATTTCCCATAAGCCACCTCTGTTTGTTCATGGTAACATGAGTGTTTTTATAAAGCTCAGGACTGAATGGATGGAGTGGGTTAATATGCAACCGCAGTGACGGGTTAAGGCATCGCAGCTGAACAGAGAAATTAATGGATGTTCATTTTCCAAACCAGAACCCAGGTTTTTGCCACTGCTGGTCGTTTTAAAAGAATACAGGCTTAATTTCTCCCATTTTTATGTCTGGTCTGATCAACACAAACAACTGAAAAATAAATGTCAGCTTCTGCTGCACTGAATGTTTTGGATCCCTTTGAGTTCCCTGATGACTGGACGTCAGATGGACTCTCTGCTATTACTGTACCTTTCTTGTGACAGGGCGAGCCAGGCGTCTCTTCTCGGTAAGGTTCTAGCCGACCCCAGGGGAAGGTCTCCATGTTTGTTTGCCGCAGACGTCTGAACCCGCAGGCGGACAAACATCAGGCTGCCGGCACTCCCTGCTGATGGCCGCCGAGGCCCTGATAGTAAAAACAGGTCGACTTGTATTATGATAAAAAAAATAACACAAGCAGGTCATAAATCCTGACATACCTGTGCTCTGAGTCTTCTCTGTGTCATCAGCCTGCAGCAGGCTTGTACCCGCGGCCTCTTGACCTCCGCAGCAGCTGCTCAGGACAGCAACTCCCAGGCCGCCGGCCGATGCCTCCGACAGCAGCTCCAGCGGGAGCTCCTCTGCCATGTCTCTGCTCCCTGATGCCTCATTTCCAGAAACCTCTTTGGTCAGGCTCAGAGCCAGACTGGACAAGTCTGAGGAGGCAGCAGACACCAGAGCTGGAACCGACTCCCCCTTGTGGTTTGGGGCGCTGCCTGCCTGGCTTGTTGATTTCAATTTCTGGAAAAATTTCTTTCCTTTTCTCCTTAAAAAGACAATAATAAAGACATTGGTTGTGACTTTTGAGTGTCCTCACAAAAAAGTAGAAAGGTGTGTGTGTGTTGTTTAGTGGCAGTGGACTCTTGCTGACCTCTGCTGGGAGGTGCTGAAGCGAACGTGTGAGATGTCGGAGAAAAAGGAGACAGATGCCAGATTGTCGATAGAACACGACAGGAGGTACTCCTCACAGCCGTGCTCCCTCACCAGAGGGAGAGTCTTACACGGGTCAAAGAAGATCTTATTGGACGTCACCAGCAGGATTCCAGAAACGACACCCTGACGGAGACAGAAAATTGTTCGCTGACAGACGCCTTTTCGTTTGTTATAATCGTTATGGTAACATTCACCACCCACCTTGCGGTCGGTGATGTAGCGGCAGAAAAGTTTGAGGTAGGGCGTGGCCCCGGGTCCCTCCCCCTGACAGCACTCTGGTGGGAGAGCCAATAGGCAGAGCTGTCCATCAGGCAGTGGCACCGCCTCCACATCCTGTCAGTGTCGGATTAATGCACATCAAGTTTAAATGAGCGACAAAACAATAAATCAGCATCATTTACTTTTACGTTTTTTTTTTATTTGTAGTCATTTTTGTATGAATACCTATGATAGTAAACCACAGACAGATGAGATGACCTATCCTGCAGCCAACCAGCAGGGGGCAATCAAGATGATTTGGCTCGACTTTTATCTGAGGGATATCTCAATTAAATTAACTTGCACTTAAAGCAATTTAATTTGGGTTTTTTTTCCCAGTATCTACACAATTTATCTTATTGTGTTTTCTGCCTATTCACCCTCGACATTATCACAGAAAGAATTTCCGCCCCCACAGAGTCCTTTTGAGCTTAGTGCTGCAATGTTTGGATTTGTCTTGTTTTGTTGCATGTTTCTATGGTAACGTTCTCTTCGTCTGACCCATTATTAAAATTTCTCCTGTGATTCTCTCTCTCACAGCAGAGAGTAATTGGAATGCAGTGATGTAGTGATGCTTTTAAAGTGAACAACCACTACTGTGAACAAATCAGTTTCATTACATGGTCAGTTTCTGTTTCATTCTTTAGTGGTGCCTTATTCCTGTTGTTTCATATTCAGAATAGTTTTATTAACAGCTGTGATAACTCTCACCTTTATTGTCACTCTGTGTTTTGGAACTGAAGTGTCAAATAGTTGTTTTCATGTCATGTGATGTAACAAAGGTAAATACAGCTGTTAGTTTCTTGCTTAGCTTTCTGTCAAGTTCCCTTGTCTGAAAAACACTCACTGATTATGATTTGATCTGTTATGACAAGGATTGGAAAGATCAGTCACACAGAAATGCATATTCCCATTCACCCCTAAACAACAAATCCTGTGGCAAAAACAACAGTGTCACAGTGGCCATCATTAAACAATAACAACTGTATCACCAAGGATCTTATCAGGAAACATTGACCGCTGGTAAAGAGCTGGGTGAACCACAGGGCCACGTGGCTGCAGGCACCAGAATTTTGGCTCAATGCGCCTTCAGCATTTGTGGCAGGTGAGTGAGTTCTTGTGCTGTTGACGTTGTGATGTGAGTAACTGGCCTAAGTTTCTGTGTTTTAATCCAAAAAGCAACTTGTGCCTATAGTCAAGCGAGTAAAAAGCACAATATTTCTCAATGTAATGGAATAGAAATGCAAAAAAATGGAAATGGAAAGAGAGTGAACAACTTTAAGTCACTGTACAGTCGTTTTGGGGATGTAACTATATTATACTATATGTTCTGAAATACCATAAAAAAATGTGAACTCATAATAAATTTTATTTCTTACCAGCAGTTTGTCATATTCTGCCTCCGGGGAGGGAGAGAGTGGTGGAGCAGGGAGTGGATCCAAACAGTCTCTTTCTCTGTCTGTCTGCCCCTGTGGGGAGTCTAGATCTGGTGTGGACGATCCTCGGCCCTCGGTGGAGTCTGCGGTTCTCCCCTTCACGGCGATCAGCTGCTTCAGAATGTAAGCCATGATAAGAATAGCTCTGACATTGAAATAGATACTGGCTGATGGCAGCACTGACCACTTCCTCTTTCTACAGGGCTGCACCTCCCCTCTCCTCTTTGTTTGTCGTCACATTAGAGTTCGAAATGAGGGCTGTGCTTGATGGACTGGAGGCTGTGATCTGTTTACCACAATATGGCAACTCATGACCTTAGGATGATAGCGAGCAAAGGTCATACACTGTGAACCGTGTTTACAGTCCAAGTTTGCTCATGTTTTTGGTTGAATTTAAGATGGAGCAAAACATTTGCAGCTTTGTGCTAGACCTGCAGTTTAAGCGGAGGAGCTCCTGATTTGCATTTCAAATAATGTAGACAAACACAAGCAGAAACTCACACAGACCGAATGTGTACACTGTGATTCACATGACAGCCGCCATCATGAGCCTTGACTCCTACTGTACCTCTCTAGTGGCGAGGGCAGCGGATGCAGAGGATACATCAGAATCTCCTGAGGATGAACCGTTGCTGCTGAACTGAGATGACACGCTGAACACCGTTTCACCGTGGAGACCCTAAAACACAAAGACACAAATGTATGATTGTGGATTTTTTGTGAGCTGATCAGATCTCAGTTACACCAGGACCAGAGAGGACAACGTTTTACTCCTCGGGAAGGAGTTCAATGACACACGGCCGCCATTAATCTATTAACGCGATTACAACAGTCGACTGAAAAAGGCACCATGGCATGTAAACGGAATTTATCTGATTATCTTAATTAGGTTGTAAACGGAATGAGACTGAAATCATATTTAGAAACAGAGAGTATTGTGACAAAGGCCAAAGGCCGATGTGTAGACATGTGTGTATGTAACTGTCTTTCCATGTGAATGAAGTCACTGAATCAACGATGGAGGAAATGATTAATGGTCTGTATGTATGTACATGGAGGAGCATTTCATTCAAAATTAAATTTATTTAACTTGCTTTATCAGGCTGGCTGTTTACCAGTGAATCAAATATAGCATTGTTTTGCAGCATCGCCATCGAGTTGAATTTCTGAAATAGCTCAAGTGAAGAATCAGCCCCGCAACTGTTGTTTGCTGACAGATGGATCCATTGACCTTAATTATAGACCCCGGGCGCCTGACACATTGTGTGACCACAGAAAAAAAATGCGTGTGCTTTTTGTGTGGGTGTGAGCATGGACATGTGTGTCTATGTGTGTTTGTGTGGGTAAAATTGTGTGCTTAAACACTGTCTATTTGGATAAAGAAATAAGGTTGATGTGCAGAAAAGTAAACGACATCGACATCCACTATTTTAAAAAATATTTATTTTTAAAAAATGCAATGATGAGAAGGATTAAAAAGATAGAAGAAAAGAAGAGTTGCAACTTAATATAATAATTACTACCGCACTTTCCCGATCAGTGATAATGCAACACAAAACAACACTTGCTTCTTTTTTAAAATCAACAGATCTGCAGCAAAATCAAAAAGCTGTTAAATACCTTTGAGTGAACATTGGAATTCAGAATCCGGCGGCTGTACTTGTGGAAGAGGCTCTGCAACAGACGCTGTTTCCCCATGGTGCCACGGAACAGCTCTGACATGCAGCTCTGAACCCTGGACTCTTTTTTTATCGATCTCCCTATCCAAAGCCATAAACTGTGAAACCAAACCCGCCCCCAGTTTTGCCGTAACTAATCAGCTGACATATTATGTGTGCACCGATGAAGCTGCTATCTGCCACTTCTCCCCTCCGCTCCCTGCGGGTCCCCACAGCGGAAGTAAAATCCAGTCGAAAAAAACAGAACGCGAGACTCACCCTGCTGCTCCTGCTGTCATCTGACAGCTCGGCCAGATGTTGTGGCTTCGCTGCTGGAGTGCTCAGATCCCATGAGGTCCCTGCAAATTCAAAACAATGACTATTT
This sequence comes from Pseudorhombus dupliciocellatus, assembly GCA_016785235.1. NCBI lineage: Eukaryota > Metazoa > Chordata > Actinopteri > Pleuronectiformes > Paralichthyidae > Pseudorhombus > Pseudorhombus dupliciocellatus. The sequence goes on from JAFBJW010007502.1 coordinate 3,063,909, forward strand.
TTGTCATAGCTTTTCACAAAAGCTCACACAGCACACTTTGAAAATCCTTCAGCATCACCAAATGAACATAACTTCATTTGGACCTGATGTTTCCTTCGCCCTAAGAGATCTGGTCAGATAGTGTTTGACTGAGTTTATACATGTTTCTGGTGTTTGTGCGTGTTGGCATGACCAGGTGAAAGAGAAAGAGAGAGAAATTCTATTTAAAAAGTCCTAGTGATCATTATACGGTGGTCAATGAATATTGTAGTCACAAACATGAACTCCACGTATTGTGACTGAGAAAAGTGGAAGCACATTCATTATGCAATTGTGGCCTGTCTGAGGACGTCAGCTGACTGGGCTGTCCTTCATGTGTGACTCAGGAGTTCAGAGTGGCCAAAATGTCATCATGTTGATGTGTAAGAGGCCAAAGACATGTGATGCCCTGTGACGTTGACTTTTAACCCTGCGCAATTAAAAGAAACCGACTCACGGCTCAATTTCCAATTCTTGAAGGGAACAGAAGGATGCATGTAAATGGAAACTGATGGAAAACTCAAAAAAATAATGCAGTCCGGATCAAACCTTTACAAGTGATGACACTCTCGAATGAAAATAACTGCCAGGCTCCTCAAATGTGAATTCAAGACGACACCACAGCTACAGTATGTTCTCTCTGTTTGATGCATTCAGCCTGGGCCCTGCCTGGAGACATGTATCCAACAGTTCCGGGGTACCTTGCAGGTAGTACTGCCGCAGCTTGGGGTTTCTGATGTGGGGGATGTGGTTGAGAGGCCTGCCAACGATGGGCTGGTGCTGCCGCTGGCCACTGGCTCTGGCCTCCTGCATGACTCGGGCCTGAGGCTGGGTCTCCCAGGGCCGCTTAGCAAACTGCGGGGGCTGAGAGACGCCAGGAGGGAGCCTGGAACCCAGCCTGGAAAGATGGAGAAGACAAGCCCAGTTCAACACATGTCATAAGGACACACTCTATTATCTCCTGTCACGCAGCTAGCTGGGAATTACACCTTTGAAAGATGGTAAAAGTCTCTGCGTAGCTTAAGGAAAGTTTGCTGAGGATTCTCTTGAGGTTCAAGGCTCCAAGCAACAGATTTCATGCAGTGATTTGATCCCTTGAAGTAAATGAAAACTTCACCAGTTGTCAGGGGCAAGCCTTACTCTCAGTTAATAGTGTCATAAAGTAACTTTTTATACGAATGCAGGAGTATTGACTTCAGTCGTGAATCATAAAATGTCATATTCACACATATCTCCTGGAAATTGTGTCAATGGATTTATGCCTTTACTCGGTGAGTATAAAGAACCCGTGATGCTCTGCAATAGCGCTACACCTCCAGGAAACAAGGTTGCTTATAGAGTATTTCTGCACAGACAAACCTCCTTCACATCCAGATAGCTCACCCATGCTTAAATATGAATTCTCTTGTTTGCCTTTTGATTAAATATTTACTGTTTGGGCAATGAAGAACTGCACAGCGCAGTGTTCACAGTCTGATCAGGGATATTTATAGGGGAGTGGGAGTTGTTTGTGCGATGGCTGTGGAAATGTGTTCCTGACGAGATGCAGCACCTTTCACCCACATGAGGCTCTGCGATGGAGCCCGCTGCCGCTCACCCACAGTGGATCAAACCAGCTGATGACAAATATACATTTAGTGCAAAAAAAAAAGCCTGTGTGTTTGTTTTGTTGTCAGCTGCATATTGTCCCCTTCTAATGAAAGAATGAAAGAACGGTTAGCTAAAATTTTTAGAAGCCAGACTTGTCACATGTCTGCTTGAAGCTTTCTCTGTTTTCTTCTTTCGAGTAATCCGTGTTTGGTATTTATAGAGGCACTGACCTGCTCTTGACGTTGCCAAAGTAGCTGCTCCTGCTCTTGTCCCTCTTGGGCTCGTTGTCGGTGGCTCCTAAAATCCCAGGCCTCCTCACAGACTGAGCCATTTTCCTCTCTCCGTTCTTCAGAGTGAAGCTGGCAGACTTAGTGGCAGATGCAGAGAGGACGAGGGGGCTCAGCTGGCATCCTTCCTCCTCCTTTTATTCCCCATGCCTGCCTCCTGGCCCAGTTTACAGCACCTACACAGGGCGGATTTTTACAAACATCAGATGGGCAGGAGGAGGGAGAGATTGAGGGAAGGAGAAGGAAGGGGGGGGGGGTAAAAGCATTTCTGTACCTGCAGCAACATGACCCCATGAGGAAGTGATCGAAACACTCTGGATAATGGAGTTGGCTTTCAAAAATTCAATAAAACTGTCAATCAGCTCTGGTAATTGGTTTCTAAATGAGTTTTAGAAACAATATATTGGACTTGGAAACAACCAAACTACAAAATGATTACTTTCATATTTGTAGTATTTGTATGTAGTATTTCCATAATTGATACAAGAAAACTGCAAATGTGAGTAGTTTGTCATTTGTGAGCCAACTCTAAATGTGAGTAGTTCACTGTCGATCACACTGAGAAGTAGTTTCATGTTTGCTGAGCAAGCCAAAAAAAAATGAGTAGTTTCAGATTTGCGGAACAAGCTACCAACTTAAGAAGCTTCACATGAGCAGGCCAAACTACACGTGTGAATAGATCAAACTGCAAATTTGAATAGTGTCCAATGTGTAAAATGAACCACAAAGTCTTTTCACACAGTATATTTCTATATTACACCAAAATATAATATAATGGAAGAGACGGTTGAGTTAATGAGTTTAAAATGTGATGACCTCAGCCTTGGTCCCATCATGCCACAGGAATTTGTATCAGGTCCGTGAAGCCTCAGTGCTGCACCTCAGCTCATCTATGAATGAACAGCAACAACGGCACTAGCTTAGCTTCGCCCTGCACCAGCTCCTAACTCAGTCACGCATGGCTCCATCGGAATAAAACACTCTGCTTCCTGTAAACGCAGCGGCTCGGTCCATCCCCATGGACCAAGTGTGCATTTCAGACGACGTTACAGAATAATAATGGAGATAGCGGTTCAGGACGGAAAATAATAATAAAAAAAAAACATGAGCTCAGCAGCTGAGCAGAGATGAAGGAGAGAGAGGAGCAGACGAACGGTGTGCTCCTCACTGACCTGTGACGGAGGTGTCTGTCGGTCAAAGGAACGTGTCTTCATGTTGCAGTGTTATGATATCACTGCAGACACCAGCCCTGAGCCCGAGGACCTGACGTACCGACTGTCAAGATGCTTCCTGCCAGGGCGGCGAGGGATTGGACAGACGGGAGACAAGCACAGAAGGCGGAAGTACAGGGCGGGAACCATCTTGTTCTCTTAAACAACCATCTTTGTGCTCTATTCGTGCAGGCTGGTGAAAATAATTCACGACATCTCCAGCATTAAAGATGATATAAAACAATATTTTATGAAAAATTGTCTGCAGTTTATTTATAATTTCTGAGCTACTTGGTTTTATTAGGAAATATGTATTTAGCTGTTGTTTTATCGCATAATTATAATAATAATAATAATAATAATAATAATAATAATAATAATACATTTCAGTAACGTTAAAATAATTATGAAAAAACAAAGAAGCAGACGCTCTATAGATAAATATATGTATATGCAGACTGTAATAATATAAAATGTATATTCTAAGTGAAAATATAAAATATTTTCCCAATGCATTATGAATAAACTCTACTACTCACTCCTACCTCTAGGGGGCGCTCAATGACCGGTTGTGATAAAGTGAGGTCATAATGCTACAGCCAATCAGATCGCAGGGCAGCGAGGCAGTTTCCGGCCTGATGAACGAAAACACGGCAGAAGACTGAAAGACGAAGAGGAGAAGCGGAGATCCACAGAATATTCACCGCCGCAGATTTCCAACTCTACTCTGTAACTCACTGTGAGTTGCACCCCTGTGTGTTTCTTAAACTGCACTTCGTGAATATAAGCGAAGGAGCGAGGAACATGTCGGTCTACGGTTGAGGGTCACACCGCTGCTAAAGCTAACTCACTGTTTGTGCGGTGCCCGGAGCAACCGGCTAAAGATGGAGGAGAGAACGGACCACAAACCACATCTCTAAAGGCCTTTCTCTCTCATTTCTGATTTCTCTTCTCTTACAGACGATAATGTCAACTGCAGTGCCGTTAGCATAACGGGTTTCCAATACAAAATGTTGTAGTAACTGTTGACGTTAGTGTCAGTGTTTAGATAATCACGAAATGTTGATCATAAACTACTTTTGGTTGTCGATGGAAAATACTATTTAATTTATTATTAAATGTGACGTTCATGTATTTGAGAAAGAAATGTTCTTTTGCGATATTTATAATTATTACAATATCGCATCACATCACATTGTTTGCTTTAATTATCAAGACCTGTATTTTGAAGGTGGTGGTTATTGCTGCTCATTTCCTTCCTCAGATACTCTAACTCATCACTCATTTATATCCCAGTAGCTGGCCGGGACAGACATGACATCTGTTTGCTGAGCTGGTCCGTTTTAAGACACAGATAGCACCAGATATTGGTGTGCCACTTCCAAGCGAGTCAGACTAACCCCTCATCACTATGGACACAGAAACTGTATGTTTACTTCCTACTCTCCCTACTGTAAGTTTTCATATAAATATACTCTTTCATCATATGTAGTAACTGACAGTATTTTGTGTCACAGGAAGTCATTCCTATCTGGCAGAATAAGCCTCATGGAGCTGCCCGTAGTGTTGTGAGAAGAATAGGTTCAACTCTCCCACTCAAACCTCCTCAAAGAGCATGTTTCCAGGTATATATCAGATCCAGCAATAAAACTGCCAACAGTATCTTAACATGGACATTAACTTGTTTCTTTGTGCAATAGGAACTACCAGGCCTACCGGCTCTTCGGCCCATGGATGGCCCTATGGTTCCTACGCTGGCAGACATTGCCTGGATTGTTGCAGATGAAGAGGAGACATATGCTCGAGTACGGTGAGTAAATAGTTATTAACTTCACCAAGTCAACTCTACCTACCTAATGCCCTGATGTGTTTGATTGCATCAGATTTTAAAAATGGACCAAATAAAGTTATTGCTTCTGGGCAACAGGTTTAACAAAAACAAGCATCACAGGATAAGCTATATGCTGGATTCAGCTTTATCTTCTGTTTTCAGGAGCGACTCACGACCTCTAAAGCACGAATGGCGGCCCACGCCCCTGCTGGTTCTCCACAGGAACTCATCTGTGCCCAACTTCCGCCGTGAGGGCAAAAGGATGGAGGGCTTGAAGAAGCCTGGGGTCACGGCTCTAAATCGAACAACAGCCCTGCAGGACGAGCTCAGCAGACTCCGAGCTCAGATTGCCAAGATTGTGGCCAGTGATTCTGGTAACTTAAATTAAATTAACACTCTTCACACACATAAAGTTGCTTTGAGTAATGTAGACTTCAGATTGCTTCACTGCTGCAAGGTGAGTGTGTTTTGCCGCAGAGTTACTGACTTCATGTGGCTGCGATTATTTTGTTGCCAAGTCAGCTGCCTTGATTCTCCTTAAGCTCTTGTTTACTAGGATGCCTTGGCATCAGTTTTTAGGTCAGTGACTTAAGATAATCTTTCGTTCTGTGGAGGCTGTCATTCACAGGGATGCAATGAGAGGGGATCAAGTTATTAGAGTAGGAGTATAGGTACTCCAAACAGTACCATGCCCACACTCTAATTACAGATGCACTTATTTTCCTCCTCTGCTTGGCTGATTTATTTTCAGGCTCCAACCCCCTGACTCCTGATCTGCTCTCCCCCGACGACACGAGCATGAGCTTCTCAATGGCGCCTTTCGAGGCAGCATCCTACCAGCCGGCCGCCACTGCTGCTGCCTCCTTTGTCATCAGTGATGTCACAGAGGAGGAGGAAGAAGAGGAGGAGGAGGAGGAGGAAGAGGAAGATGAAAAAGATGTGGTTTCCGTGGTGTCAGAGCTGGTCCCTGACCCTCTGCCACCCGTCTCCATGACAGCATCGGCAACCTTCGACCTGGACAGGCCCAGCATGGACTTCCGGGAGGCTGAAGAGGACACGGTGTCACTGTCAAAGTCCACCAGCTTTGCTGACGTGATGGACATTCTGAAGGACATGAACCGCATGAAGATGAGCAAAGACAGGTAAGCATTGCCACCAGGCCAAACTGCTGCAGCTTCTTATACAGTATACTGTTCTTAATTCATGTACATTCTTTCCCTGTTCATGGCAGGTACAACAGAGGCTGTACGTCCCTGAGAGAGGAGGACTCAGCAACTCTGATTTCAGAGGCTTTGAGGAAAAAGTTTGTCTTGAAGGACGAAGATACAACTGCTTTGAATCGGAAGTAGCTCGATCGCATGTTCGTCATCATCGCCCAATTCTGCTGGTTAATGTAAGTCAGGACAGGATGGTTGAGTTTCTCCTTGTTTCTTTTGAGTCGTTTTTAAATATCTTTTGGAATAAAACCTTTGTAAGTGACGGTTGCTGTTTTTCAGTGCCAAACTGTTGAAGCTCACTTGTGGGTTATTAGTTGTCCTTCTGCTTCTTTATCTCCTCTTCCTCATTAATTTTAGGCCCTTGCCTGTGGAGTATGTACCCATGGGTCTGCAACCTTGCTCCTCAAACCCAAGGCAATAGCTCTCCACCAGAGACATGGCAAAAAACACTTTGTCCTGGACATTCACAGCCAAATGTGAACTTCTCAGTGCAGTACAAGGAAGAACAGTCCGCTCTTGATAACAATAATCTATTCAGATTCCCTCTGAAAAAAAGGCTTATTTTCAGTAACAACAGACCAGTGCCAGTGCTGTCTGGTAAATCGGAGGTTGTGTCATAAGAAAGTGATGAAGGATTCACTGAATGATGAAAATAAATGTCTTTGATTTTTTTTTTTTTTTTCAGTTGTGTTAAGAAGTCCTCTTACATACTTGAACATATTTTTCCAGATGAAAGCAGTCTAATGCACATGCAGAAATGTGGTGTATTCTATTGGCAGTGTGTGTGATGTGTGAGAAAATATAAGTTATATATATCTTTGCTGAGTTTCCAAATGTGCACAGCATCACATGCGTTGCGGTGCACCTCTCATGCCTGTCTGCCTGTGTGTGAATAGCATTTTGAGTGACACTCAAACTATAGGGCACTGATTTTTTTTTTTTTAAACTTGATTTTAATCCCAAACTAAAATGCATAGAAAATATAGATGGAGGTGCAAACTCTGTTGTGTAAAATTCAATGGCTGTGTGTGACTTGACGGTGCACCCTCCTGTGTTTGCATCTTTTTGTATTTCCAGTAAAGGCAGCAATGGATACAAGCATCTGCAGGTCTTTTATATAGTAACCTCTTCTTTTTGTTTAAAACAAGCCAATTTGTAGATGAGTTTCTCATGTGGCAGGGAGGGGATTTTAGTCTGAGCCGAGACAACTGAGCTTTGGGCCATCGCAGATACACGAATGTGAGAGACCTTTGCCTCCCATTCACTCCCCGTCCGTGTCAGTCTGTGCGAGTGAGAGGACAAATAAAGCATTTGCAGGAAGGGGTTCAGCTTTGGCGAACCATGAAATTTTGCCCAGACCTTTTCAGACTTCGCAAATGAAGAATGCAGCAGGAGATTGTGTGGGTCAGATGCTGTTGAATCTCATTATCCAACTCGCATGTCCCCTAATTTCACCTAGTAAGATCATTATTTAGTTCGATTTTGCATGTGTGTCTGAAAGCATCTTTACAAAGCATCAGTGAGTGATTGTGTGTGTCTCTCTCACAATGACTATTGTTGTTGACGCCTTATCACAGATCTTTGCCTGCTCCAACGCCTGGTTTTATTCCCTGATTAGCTCCAAGTGCCAAGGGTTTGTTTTAATCAACCCTCCCTCCAATGCCTGCCCTCTTTTTCCTTTTCCTGAATGTTTGCCCTCCAGCCTCGACAGGTTCCACATTTCTACTATAACTATGAACAGCTTGTTTATTGTTAAAAGTTCACACTCACAAAAAAAAAGACTTTTGTTGTTTTGTCATATTAACTTCGACCACGTTACTCATGTTTCATTTGTCATGTGTGTTACCATGAGAGTGAGAACTGTATAGTTTCGTTTGGCAGTGTTATGTGTTTGCATTGAAGAAAAAGGTGCCCCTCTGTGTGTCGTATGTCGTAAAGGTTTGTCTTGCTGGAATTGATCCTCGACGATATTCTCAATAGTTAATTTCCTCATCAGTAAAAAAAAATGGCAAAATTAAACCTGATGAGAAAATGCAAGTTTAAATTTCTTCAAACTCTCTCTCTACTTGAGATGGTTTAAGCAAACACTACAGACTGCATCATTATTCCAGATAAAACATCTGAAGGGAAGATTTAGTTGGAGGATTTGACTGTTTCTGTGTGCTGTCTGTAATCATCTTACCTCTGTAGGGTTCAACCCAGCACCTGTATGTTCATTTTTTTATTATCATGTTCGGACTGTATGGACTTGTAAATAAAGATCGGTTGAGGTTTTGAAGCTATGACTGTTGCTTTCCTGATCAGCATGCAGTGAGAAATGTATCCAGTGTGGGGCAGTGCAGGCAAACAAACGTTAGGCCATGAGAAATACTGAGCACCTTTCACACACATGCAGTACAAGTACTATTGTTTATATGATTCATGTATATATAATACTTCAATTTGCCAAGTAACATTTCACTACCACAGCATTGCAGATGCATATATTGTACCTGTAATTTACTTCATTCATTAAGCAACTACAGTAACTTGTTACTTTTCTGATTATTTTGCATAAGACATGATTATTTTTATCCAACTGTTTACTTTATTACCAAACTAAATGATCTAATATCATCTAAGTGATTAATAGGGATTTCTTTTGAGTGGAATTAAGGATAACGTTCAATAAAGGGAGAATCTTCGGTAACTGTGCTGTCACATGCGGCAGCTACACTTAACATCCAGCATCCTGCCATTATGCCTGGAATAACACTTCACATCACACCACAATCCTAATTTCTACATTAGGAGTTAATACTCTGTCATTTCCGTTTCTTTCCCAAGGCGACGTGGCCCCTCAGTGAGCCAGTGTCTATTTTCTGTGAGAGTCCTTGGCCTACTTTGTCCCCTCTTCACCCCCGTGATGGACTTCCTGCCTGTTTTAGACACAGGGAGACGTCTGTGGAGAGCTCAGTTAATAGGGCTCAGTGTCAAATGAGGCTATGTTAAAACTATAAATACAGTTCCTCAGTTCAAAGTGACATTGACACGTTTTCATTACTATGAGACTAAAAATAGAAATTCAAAGCAGGTTAATACAGGTTTGAATCAACAGTTGCTGGACGTCCCGTGCAGGAGTCATCAGGTTTCTCAGAACGGGGCTGTTGACTGTGAAATGAAATTCTGAGCCTCAGTATAATGAAATAAGAATCAGATCCAATCAAACTTAGTGAAGTGACTTGTTTAGGAAATGGACCTTCTTGCTGTGTCTCCTCAGCAGTGCCTAAGTCGTTTGGCCGACTCCATCCCACCTTGTTGGGTGCACAGCCCCAGTCAGACGCCCTCTGTGTGAGAAGTGGCAGCGAGGCAGCAAACACGCCAGGAAGTAGGCGCTCTGTCATCCTGACCGGTGGTTGTGACTCCCCCATCTCCCTGAACCTCAGAGCCTTTCATCACTGTCTCCTTACGTGGGCTGAGCGCTCTCCATATGGATGCTTGTCTTGAGAAAAAGAAACTTCTCCCTAATGTCCCAGCTGTTTTCCCATGTTGCCCCAGGCTGTCAGGTTCCAAGCCCATTTGTTGCACAAAAAACATAATCAAAAGAATTTCTTTCCCGGGGTCTTGAAATGAGAATCGTCTTGGGCCGACTGGATGGATGGAGGGGGTCTGACTCATGGTCAGAAACATTGTCAGGGTTTCTGGTTCTGATTAATCTAAGCACTGCGGCAGGGGGGAGCTGATGAGCTGAAGGGAAATCAGCGGAAGACAGATAAGATCGCTCTCTTTTCGAGCAGGTGTGACAGAAAACACTGGGTTGCACAGTTGCAGCCGCCTGGGAGGGACGTGTAATGTTTTCATTCATTATTCATGTCTCAGAATGATCGTTCCTGATTAAAACCTTAAGTCAGCGCTGGAGTCTCATGGCTGTCTCGTCATCATTCTCTGAAAGTTCTCATTCTGGGTCTGACACAGACCCGAAATGAATTGTAAGCAAGTGTTGATAACCTTCGTTTGACCTCACACCGACTTGATGTGTGGGAGACGTTTCAGTTGCGTTGTGAAACAAAGGTTTCCCGGAATGTGTAAAAATGTGTAACAGCTTTTGCGAGTGTCATCTCGTGCGTCGTATCGTAGCAACGCCCAGCTGAACGACGCTGAGGCTGAATAGATGACAAAGGTCTCTGGGAACACGAGCGTCGCATCTGCGGCTAACTCCCGCCCACCCTCCCTCTAGTGTCACCCACGCGTCCGCCCGCGTCATCAAGACACAAAGCTAACACTTATGAGTCACAACAGGAGCCGCTCCTGATGAGCGGCTGCGTGGCCGTTGAAGTCCTTCTGTTGTGTCTATTTTTGGGTCTTTGTAGTGTTTCTATTTTATGTGCGTGCTTGCCCTCTTGCCTTGTGATGCAAATTAAGACATAGCCAGTGCCGTGTTGTCACCCTGTAAGAGGAAGCTAAACCCCGAAGCAGCTGTTTCAGTGATGGGTTTGAATGTTTCAATCGAACGGCACCCTGACGTCTGTGGTGTGTTCAAATGATCAAATCAGTGTTCTTTATTTACAGTCTACGGTTCAAATTCACCATTTTGCAACATTCAGTGGAGCGTTGTTTCAGCGCGCCACCTCGTCACGGCCCACAGTCACACTCATTAGCTACCTCAGAGGGAAAATATCCCAAAGAATCAGCTTTATTTATTATAGGGTAAACTGAGCATGAGGTAACATAAGTAAGAAAGCTATACAATACCAGTGCAGGCTGAGGTGAAGCGGGGAACGATTGTTGTCCTATTCTTCCCGTTTCCCCCTCAGCTCACGCGTCACGTTTTGATAAGAAATTGATAAGAGCTGGTTTGCGAGTCCCAGATGGTCCCACAATAATTACAGTCGTGTGGCAGTCTTTTATAAATAATTCAGTCGATGAAGGAAAAAAACAAAACAAAAACACAGAAGCCAGAATTCGCTCTGAGCGCCGTGCATACGTTCATGATACACTCGGGTTTACATGGTGGATTTCTAAAATACGATGGAAATCTGATGAAATGTGCGTCCCTCATGCCATGATTCAGCAAAAGGGACATTTCAACTGATTTTGCCATCAGCCACCTGGTTTATTAATCTTCTCCTGACGGTCCAGCTTCATAGATCCGTCTGAGTGTAGATCCCAAATAGCTACAAGCTGAGTTGGAACAACTGGTGCCTAATGCATAATTATAACAGATCAAAGAGAAACGGAGCGCGTGGAAACAGAGTGTGTCGTCATCATTCGCGCGTTGCGCTTTAAAGCCTGAACCCGGGTGTTGCAGTTGTATTGCATCTGTCTGGCAGCGCTGCAGTGATGGGAGCGGCGTCAAGTGTACGATGAGTTTCCTCGGAGCTGAGTAAATACGTACAAATCAAAGACCAAGAGAAACAGAGAGGCTGATAGCTAACCCCCCACCTTGTTACTACAGGAACTGGCATGGCAACCAACAAGGCCCAGCTAGCCAATGCCTTTTGGGGATTAACAGCCCAGTTGGAAACCATCTTTAATAAATCTGATTTCTTGGCAGAAGCGACTCATGGCGTAAATAAATCATTTTACTCCAGGCCAAGTGTGTGCATGAAAAAAACTGGGATATGTACAAGAAGTACATGTTTAATGAAGTGATCGAACTGTTAGAAGAGACGGTTACAAGAGTCTGACTTTCCCCAGGTACGAGGATCATAAAGTTTCTTATCATGCCCATGTTGAAAAGTCAAGCCAATAAAAGAAACCACTGTAACAGCAGGTCACTCTGCGCCGCTCCTCCTCTTCCACGTGATGCTCGCAGCGAGGCAGAGGATCAGCTGCTGTTCTGTGCTGTTTTTAGTCTCTGCTGTCTCATTAGCTTTGATTGGCACAGACCAGGGCGAACAACCAGCTGGAGACCGGTTACGTGGTCACAGGGGGGGTCAGTCATGCGTCACTGAGTCAAGCACAGCAATGGAAGACGGATCCTTCCTCGCGTCCCATGGTCAGCGTCCATTCCCTCGGACGGAGTGCTCAACATCTCGCTCCATTTTACGCCTTCAAAGTGTGAAATCCACAGAGGTGCAGGAGGTCAGCGGAGGCAGAATATGTGTTTGTTTGAACCTGAATATCAGCCTGCTCACAGTGACATCCACACATCTGGTTTGTGTTTGAAGGAAGGACTTTATTTTTAGAAATCTATCGACAATCCAGATATAGATGATTAGATCAATATCACTCCAGAGAGAGAGTCTTTCCGTCATCATGAACCGTTACTCTCCTGTTCTGCCAAGAAATAAATAACATCACGTACCCCCCCGGGCCGCAGTGTGTGACTTTTACATCTGGTTACACTCATCCTCATCATCAGTGTAAAGGGATGAAATTAGTGTTTTCAATTTGGGAAAAAAATGTCAGTCATTTGCTCGTAATGGGTCTCCACTTAATGATGAGATGATGGCACAGGGATGATGATGTCTGTGTTAGTTGTTCTATACGTCTCTCCCCAGGACGCCCCATGATTCACTGTATTTATCACTTCATTTAGTTGATTTAAACATGTCAATGTGAGTTCTTTAATCATATCTAAATTACATTTCTCTAAAGTCAACACACACATACACACACACACACAAACACAGAATACTCCCATCTCTCATTACTTAGTCATGTACCCTGCAGAGACTATTCCTGGGTTGGCTCAAAATAATATGGGCTAATTAGCCTCAGTTCTTAGGGGATCCATTTGCCAATTACTGTATCACATGCTGGGAAAGTGTGTGTGTGTGTGTGTGTGTGTGTCAGCCCGGGTCACTGGTTACTGCTAACATCGCCAGTTTAGCTTTGAGCCGAGAACCTGCAGAACAAGTGGATGGTGTACACTTTGAGATGACAGACATTTAAAGGGACATTTCAGCTGTTTTACATCATTTGACCATCTTCACACCTCCTCCTTCACCAGCAGCCTCAACAAATAAGAGTCTTCGTTGTTATGCTCCACATATTTGTTTATTGCAGTGAAATGATCCTGTTTGCTGTGTTCCACAGAAATACTATATCTTTTCATGACACAGGAGGTCCCCTGACAATCGTACACCTCCCACTAGAAAGTCAGCCCCCAATCAATTTTCCACTGGGTTATTAAAAGTCAGTGTTGCAATCAATCTTGAGGAGAGCAATAACAATACAAAATAGACACCTCATTATTTATAGTTGCTGCAATATGTTTGTTCTGTGAGCCCTTCACTTCTGGCCCGACTGCGATAACACTGATGACAGGATTCAACGCGGGTCACATCTTGTTGGCACTGGAGACAGATGCGAGCAGGAAACTACACTCCCAGAAATAACAGGCTGACATGTTGATTTTCCGAGAGCTGCTAACGCTCCAGAAAAGAGGCATGATGGGGAGTTTGTTTGGCAAAGGAGAGTGTGAAAACGTCGGAGACGGGATTCGGTAACCCCCCGGGACTTGAGACACAGTGAGCGGAAACGGCATCAACAGATCAACTGCGTGCTGTTTACAGGAAGACGTGATCTTTTCGTAGCCACAGTGTCAACCGTTGTTTGGTCTCAGGGACGTGACGACTCGGCACAAAGACACGAACAACTCACGGCTCCATCGTGATATTACTGTTTTTTAGCCCAAATCTGAAAATATAACCCTGTCACTTTTGTCTGGAGAATGCTTTGCCATTTAGCTGCTTTAGCTTTTGATTTTGCAGTTTGTGATTCTCTGGGTTTGTTGAGGTGAGTCAGCAGCAGTTCAGACATCTGGAGGTTACTGAAGAGAGAAATTAGCTGCAGTGACAGTTTTTTTTTTCTTCTTTTAACCCGTCTTTTAACACGTTTAGGTGTGAAATCATTAAATATGCAGCGAGGCATTCAAACTGTATAACAGCCATTTACAACTCTGTCGTACAGAAAGCACCAAAAGAACCAGGAAGTTAATCTGACACACACACACAGCCCTTCTCAAAATACAGCACTCTTATCAACACATCTGTCAAACACGTGTAAATCTGGCTGTGATGATGCAAACGTTTATTTTAGGAAACTAGACATCATGATTTTATTACGAAGGTGTGGATTTGTGCATCACTACTATTATTGTTAACTTCAGCTTCTCACCGGTTTGATGGAGGACCACAGGTGGCAAAGGAGAATCAGAAAAACATACCCACAGTCTGACAAACTGGTGGCCGGCCTGTCAAAATAGCAGTTGTAGTGTATTTCTGATGTTTCTTGTTATTTCAAACCAACTTTTTGTCAAATTTGTCTCATTCAGATCTCTTCTAAGGGAGGAATTCCCTGCTGATCTGAAGGAGTGTTGGTTATGTTGACTGGACTGTGTGGGAGTCTGGATCCCTGTCAGAGTGAGGAGACTGGAGTCTGGTGCCTGCCTCCTTCGTCCCACAGCATCGCTTCAAGGACATCACATCACAGGGGAGCCTGCCGGGACGCAGCGTGATGTATCGCTACAGCGGGCATCACACCTATCGGGCGAGATGCCTCATATCACTGTCAAAATATTCTTTATTTCCAATAAGATTGCATATCGCTGTGAAGATCTATACAAAAGTGTTTGTTTCTTGGCTGACTGACGAGTCGTGGCCTCAGAGATTTTTTCTTAGATACACCTTAGATACTTTATAATAATCCACTGAATATCGCCACTAATCTTGTCTTCCATTCATATTTTGGGAGTCTCCAGTCGTCTGAAGACTTAAGACATGAACATTAGCTGTTCCTTCACCCAAAAGCTAAGTTCACACCCGAGTTAGAGCAAGCTAAGTTGCATCTTGGCTAATTTCCAACAAAAATGCTGTTTAATAACGTTGTACCAGACTGACAATGGCTGAAGTACGATATTAAGATAAATTGCTTTAAATTGTATCTGGAAATCACCATGAGCCTTGTTTGTATTTGGTGACCCCCACAGAGGGCCCGACCCCTAGATTGGAAACCACTGCTTTAAACAAGTCAGAATAATATCTAATTCTTTCAACACTTAAAGTTATATGAGTCTTGGTATATACTTTTACTTTAACTCTAGTCAGTGATAATAGGGTTAAATTATTCCAAACCTAATAAAAAAAAAAGTCCTGGCTCCAGAGAAAGGAGCGATGCGCTGTGGAAATCACCGATCACCACGTGCACCCCCCCCCTTCCTAACTTACAAGAAGCGGTGATTCAGTTTAACCACATGCGATTGGTTTCTAGGATTCTGGCAGGACGCAGTGTCAGTGTCACGTCCCCCCTCCTTCCCCATCCTCCCCTCCCCCGGTGTCTCCCGGCTCTCCGCCCCTCAGTGCGCCGCTCCTGCCGAGGTGCGAGGCTCGCGGAGCGCACCGCGGATCCGGACATGTCTTGGCGGAATTACGCACGACGGCACGGTCCAAGCAGAAGCCTCTCGTAGCCGGACGGGACACTGTCAGGCTGGAGTGGACACAGATTTAACTTCTGGCCCTGTCTTCCTCACATTTCCCCCCAGTGAGAGTCGGAACAACCAGCAGCAGCAGCGGGTCTGGATGTCCGCTCCTCCTCCTCCTCCTCCTCCTCTCACACACGGGTCACAGTGACTATAGAGGAATGGAAAGGATGTAAACAGCTGCTGGGACAAAACAAACTCTGCAGTACAACAGTTTATTTTGGTCTGAGATCGCAGGAAGACTGAGAAAAAAGGGGGAGAGAGCGAGGAGAGAGATGATCCCGCCGGCCAACATGGCTCAGGATGAAAGTGGGGACAAAGAGGACGAACAGGAGCAGGATGAGACGCCAAAGTCCCCGAAGAGCGCGAGCTCCAGTCAGCAGGAGACCAAGGTAGGACTAATATAAACTCATGTCTAACTCTTATGAGTGTGTCAGAGCAAACACTTAACAAGAGAAGTTTGGGACTTTCAAAAACTGGATCCTGTTTAATAATATCATTGTATTTAAGGAGGATATCATAGATGATACTACAGAGGTGGGCTTGAATAATACAATCAGGAAAGAAAACAAAAAGTAATTTTACTGCAACACATCATCCTAAGTTAAAACACGGATATTAAACAAGAGAAGGAAACACAGACTTGTGTGTGCACAGTTTTCTTCTTAACAATTATCTATAGGTGTAAGTTTCTATAAACAACACAACAACCTGTTTCAGACCTAATTGTGATTATGGTGTTTAGAATAATCACTGAAGGATTAATGAGGCTGGTAATGTTCTTGTTAAGGTTATAAACAAAGTCCACTATGGGCTGTAGAGGGAAAGGAAGCAATATTGTGTTATTATTATAATTAGCAACATTTAGGGTTTATACACGTTCTGCTTGTGGCTGCTGTGGAAAAGTAGGCTGTGTGGTCGAGAGCCACGGCCGCCCCAGGCGTTCTGTCATCTATGTGGGTCACATGTGGCCCAGACTACTACAATTAGCAGGTGGGTGTCGGACCATAGTCATCGTGGTCGTGATGCTACAGTAACGCTCCTGTGCTGTCAGAGTTTACACCCATGCATGAATTATGCTGTTTGAGAAAGCTTAAGAATATGAAATGTGAAAATAAACGTGTCCAGATCCGCACCAACATGTTATTCTTCCACCAAGTTTCACTGTGATCTGTCCAGCACTTTTTAAAAAATGTAATGCTGCCAACTAACAAACAAACACAGATGAGCACACGAGCTGCACGGCGGAGGAAGAGCACGTTTGAGAGGATCCGTCCTCCGTCAGGTTTCTCAGCTGGGGACGTCAGGGTTGACAATGCATCGTGCATTCTTGTTGAGGCTCCAGCATGTGAGCTCCTACTTTGGCATGTGACGTCACTGGGTACTTTCTCCTGGCCGACTTTCCCACGTCGTTTTTTAAAAGCTTCTGCCAAACGGCCACACGCACTCCCAAAACAAAAATAAAGTGTTCAATCAATCTCACACTCAGGACGAGAGTGCTCCTGGGTGAGGAGACTGAATTAGCTGACTACCAACGAGTAAAGCTGTGTGTGTGTGTGTCTGTGTCTCTATTCCTCCTCAAAGAATACTGTGAGGCCTGAACACCAGAAGCGCAAGGTGAGCCTGGACACTCTCGTGCAAACTGTAGCCCATCTTAACTTACTGTAGCTGCATGTCAACGAGGGTGAACAGCCACTGCTTCTAACTGATCCCTTAAGATACGCAGATGCCACACAAGGTCAAGTCCATCGTCACCCATGTTCTTTACTTTATGTGTTGATTTATTAACAACCTCATCCCAAGCTTCATTAACCCTGCATCTTTATGATGTCACGTAGCTCTAATGGATTTGCTGCCGTCAAACACAGCATGAGCTCCTCTCTGCATGCAAACAATAATTCTGTATTTAGAGACTGTATTTATTTCATTTGATCCCTTAATTACATTTATTTAGTTCAATTATTCATCTGTTTCACTTAGAATTTTTTTTTTTTTCATTTTAACATAAAACCACAATACTACACTTACTACCATAAGTGTAGTATTGCTTCCAACCACAGTATTTGATGATAAATTGCAAAATATGTGTATTATATACAGTATAAAGATGGAACCAGCATTTTATCTGTATTATTTTACTGTAGGTTTGCCAACAGGTTGAACATGTCAATGTGTATCTGTGTGTGTTTGTGTGTACGTGTGTGGTAATGGCGTAGAAAGGGTCTAAATTGATTGTTCCCAGACTGACCCACAGAAGTGATTGATCGTCACCATACCGAAGCTGCGATGAAAAGGGCTAAAAATGTTTTGCGCGTTTGCCAAAACATCAACAGCAAACCCAAGCTTACAGGCCGCGAACAAACGTTCACCTGTTTTACAGGCGTACACCCAGGCCTGTGCCATGTGTTCGCTATACCTGTTCTCTGTGCAGGCAGCGCCCACCAGCCATAAAATCACATTTACAGCAGCTCAGAGATTCTCCAATTAAGTGGGTTTCACCGGGGAGGAAGTACACACTGAGAGGTTAAATGAGGAGTTGTCAGTGTGGAGCGTTATGAATAGCTTTACTGTAAAAGACGAAGCTAATGAGATTGATGGCGGCTGAAGCCAGAAGAGACGGCGCAGCGTGTGAGAAACAGCACGGATATAATGCATCGACCCGACCTGGGAACCACATTAAAGAGCAGAGCCTCTTAGAAGTTTTCCACTGGGCGACACTGAGACATTTCAGAGACTTTGTAGGGTAGTAATTTCCGTAGTTTATTACCAATATCGATATACTTTACGTCTCCCTTTCAGTCTCCTCTATCATTGTCTCCCCTCATTAACGCCACACGTCCTTCTGTCTTCCTTCAGCTGTCTCTCTCTCTCTGTTCAGCTGCAGAGGCTCAAGCGATCCCTGTCATTCAAGACCAAGAGCATCCGCAGCAAGAGCGCCGACAACTTCTTCCGCAGCGGCAACGACAACAAGACGGAGCTGCTCGCCGACGTGAGCAGCAGCACGGGCCACCTCTGCAACATCGGCATGGCCCCGCCGCACAACGCCAACCTCCCCATCCCGCCGGTGCCCCCTGCCATCCCGAGCGCGCCGCCTCCTACGTCGCGCTCGCAGTCCCGCAACCCGCTGCAGGTGGACTCTGCGGGGCACTGCTTCATGGAGCACATCTTCAAGAAGCCGACGTTCTGTGACGTGTGCAACCACATGATCGTAGGTATGGTCCCAGGGAACGCGTGTACCTCCACCAACAGCCCCCTCATCAAACCACATTTCAATGAATTAACAAATTGGACACAGATCTCTGCGCCACAACACCTGACACTGGGAATCGAACTTGACCGGTTGACATGTGACCAAAGTATCTCCGTCCACCGTCCCCTTGAGGTGTCCGATTTTCAACAACAGCCTCCCTGCCAGCTCCTCTACCTGTTCTCCTCTTACCAGATGTTCCAGTTTCCCTAGCGGCTGCTGGCCTCCTTGTTATCCATCCTGGAGGGCCACTCACTCTTTTTTTTGTCCCAGGGCGTTTTGCAGCATGATTATGACGAGGGCCGTCTGTGCCATCTGCTCTGCAAGCCCCTGATGTATTGTTTGGGTTGCAGAGGAAAGACGTCACACTGGCAGGGGCGTCAGTGACGAATTCGAATGTTCACAAACACATGTGGAAAAGAAAAAGAATATTTGTCATCGCTGAGTTGGTTCAGAGGCTTTTCCAATGTATTGGTAAACCAATACATTAAATTTATGGCATGATAATTATGATGGAGGATCCGGCAAATCTATTTTCTGTCATGGGTTCAGCCATTAAATATATATATATATACTGCTGAAGTAAAACTGAACTTTCATGACACAGATTTACACATGTTTACAGGTGTTGCTGATGACGCTGGCCTGGCTTATGTGCCGCGGCCTGAGGGGAAGTTGCCAAACTTTGCTGCTAATGAAAGTGAGATGTCAGGTCCACGCGGCGCGGTGAGGAGGCGCAGTGCCCTCTGGTTCACTGATGAAAAAAAAAACAAAAAAACACACACCTACCCTCTTCTCCATTTGTCCTGCTTTAATGAGAACACAGTGTGGTCAGCTGCTGGGGACCTAAAGTAATTACACAGTGTGTATTACATCTCACAGGCTATTCTGTTGGAATATGAACCGGTCTCTACAGTTATACATAGGCCAGCGAGTGTGGGAACACATGGAAATTGCTTATAACGGAGTTGATATTAGCTTATAGTCAGATAAATCCACATGTGTACCTTTCTGTGTGAATCAGTCTCATTGTCCATGAAACAGATTTGATAGAATATACCACTTAAAGCTAATATGTTGGCAAAAACATTATTATTATAATGATGATCCACCGTTGACGAATCACCAGACGTTAATATGGAAACGCTAAGTGGGAATACAAAGCACTCTTTCAGTTGGATCATTTGTTATAAAAAAAGTCAGAACAGATTTAATGTGTCATCCATAATATAAAAGCCGTAGCTATTTATAGAGCTGAGTCATTCATTAGCTCTGTCCGATGAAGGCAGACTGAGAGACATTAGTTAATAATTGATAAAGAAACAAATGTTGTTTTCTGTAGGCGTTCATCTGTTTTTTAAACCTCCCGTATAAGGGAAAGACTCATAGACAGCAGATTAGCATTCAACAGCAGGATAATGAAAACCCTCAGGATAATTAAAGCAATCCTTACGCTCGTGTCGAGTCCAGACTCTTGCTCTCCTTTTGTAACACCCTGGTTTTTAATGTACATTTCCATAAAAGCTGTTGTCCTTGTTGTGACCCTCACAACACTGACGAAGGTCCCCTCATGTAAAATTCTCAGAGCAGACAGATATTGATTCCAGGGCCTTAGCTGCGAGTTGGTTATTAGATAAATGTCCCCATGAGTGAATGGAAGGTTTATTTGCAGCTGACAGAGGGTGAAATGTAATTTACAGGGCTCTAATTATTATCCATTAAGAGCCTGAAAGTGAATATTATAGAGGAAACGCAGTGTGCAGGATGTGTGCTGGAGGAATATGCAGAGATTTTAGCAGATGAGAGAAAATGTGGATCTTGACCACAACCAATCCTGTAGTTTTAACTTCCTGGAATTCAAAAAAGTTGCAAGAGCAATCCCTCTTGATGAACAAACTCTAATCTCACTTCTGCTTGTGTAAAACACAGACAGACGTGGTTTTGCATCATCACGGGTCATTGCTGCGTGTTCTGACGGCCGTGGGCTTCCGCCCCCATCCTGCATTTATCCGTTTTAATGTTACAGTCGATATGATGATGCTGTCTGGAAATGACGGAGACGTGCAGTCACCTTCAACTAGCTGTTTAAAGCCACATTGAGGTAACGTACGGAGGTGATGAACAGGAAGTCATGGTCCCCTGATGATAATCGCACAGACGTCAGGGATCAGAATCAACAGGAAAAAACAAACGGCCGTGGGAAAAACTAATTTAAGCCCGCAAATAAGCCTCGGAGCGCTGCCTGGGTCAGAGATTTAGAGGAGCTTACAAAGAGGAGGAGGTGAGGAAGTTGCTGTCACACTAAAGACACTTGGCTCAGGAAATCAGGAGGCGTGTGGTTAGATGGGCGGCTTAGTGGATCACTGGATGTCTGCTGTGAGATTGATACTGTGGGGATCGAGGCGAGGAAGCAGAGGAAGAGAGACTGTGTGGGAAAATAAGAGGCAGGAGTTATGTTCGGTACTGTAGCGTCAACGAATAATAGGCTGTGTTCAACATCCCGTACCGTCCCGCTTTGCTCCTTTATGAGCTGAGTTGACTTTCAGTCGTCTCATAATCCGTGCGAGTGAGTCACCTCAGACACGCCAATCAGCAGTTTGATTGCAACTCTGCTTCCTGCTCCTGTGTGGCCCACAGAGACGGGCGAGTGCGTCATAGGCTGGATACGGAGATCGCGTCACAGCGGTGCAACGAGATTGCAAGAATTGCGTTCTTCTATCCCAAGAGAAACCAAGACTTCAACGGGGCGTTTCCCGCCTCGCCGAAACTACCAGATCCATCCATTGGTTCAGCGAGGGGCTGTTTTTCCACCATCGCTGAAGTATTTCTCTTAGACATACCAGAGAGCTAATAGTACACAGCAGGCCAAAAATACCAAAAAACTTTCTTGTGGCGCCCAAGTTGAGCTCTGTTGCTCAATTTTGGTTTGGCCTTCTTGACATCCTTCGTGAGCCAGATGGACCACTTCCTGTGAAAGGCACAGCCCCTGGATTAAGGCACAGTTAGGGAGTCTTGAGGCAAAATGAACCTCTAAAAGAGACAACTTCAGGATCAAAATGACCTGAAAGTAGGTGCAGGTTGCACTCATTGCCCTGTGACTTCCTCCTGTTGTTGTTGTTGTTGTTGTTGTTGTGGGGATCTGTGTGACCGGTGCGGATTCAGCCGGGGATCACGTTTCACCCGGTTTCCATTGTGTGTCGGCGCAGCCCAGCCAAGCCACAACGCAGCAGCTTGGAAATGAAGGACACTGATCCAGTTTTCCAGCCATTACTGATTCTCGGGGCCGTGCGGCTCCAGATTGAGTGACACCAGTTCACGTTACAGCACGTGAACCCTGAGCACAGATTAGATTAAACTACACATGTGGGCCTTTGTACCCGGAGGTAAACAGCGTCTAGTGTTTGCTCTTGTTCAGGATCAGGTGTTGTTTTTACCTCAGTCGCCCTGAGCACCAAACTGAACACTCTGCATGTTGACAGGGACCTGGACCGAAACAGTCAGATGCTGATGTTATTTACATTTAACCACAATGCACAGAAAACGGACCAATACTTGATAATAACCTGGTATTTATCCCCCATGCCCTCGACGGCCATTCGTAGATCAATGATTCCTTTGCGTCACGCATGTTTTCACACGCGCTCGCAGAGGGTGCGGGGCCAGAGCCGAGCACGTGATCATCGATTAATCGATCATCAGCCGGAGGCACATCGCTGCCAGACTAATAACCACGCTGCCCTCTCTCTCGTTAATGTGGAGGAGCTGTCAAACGCTGCGGCGCTGTCCGGCAAACAGTCGCTCGCTGACGACTTATCCTCTCAGAACTCTCGCTCTGGTCCCACATTTATCGTTTCACAGATTTTCACTTCAGGAAAAAAAAAGGAGTACAAGCTTCTACCGTGTAGTTAAGTTTGGCTGCATGATGAAAAATGTTTCTAACTCAGAGATACAGGATCCCACGCTGCCTAGCGATGCCATCAATTTAAAGTCCTTTGTTATTGTTCTGACTGAGGAAACCGCAACTGGCTAAAGTTTCATATTGTATGTTTAATTCCATCTGTAAGACGAGCGGCGAGAGCTGGAATTTCCCTGTCCTGACATTACATCCCCTTTACTCTCTAGACCTCCCCCACTCAACACTCATTCATACCTGCCTACTCATCCCCTGCCCCTTTGTTGCCTTTCTCCACGGTTGCCATGTCAGCCCCATGCTCCTCCAACACCTTTGTCTTCCACAATCTCACATCCCCGCTCTGACGCTCTCATCTTTTCTTTCTCTATCTTCAGTATCTCTCTCTGTCTCTCCGCTCTGTGGTTATTTATTTGTAAACTCGTTCACGGGCACGCTAAATGATTGCATCGTCAGTGTTGCATAACTGTGGTTCAGATGAAACCTCGTCCATTGCCAGAAACTGGTGCAGATGGTGGTGGCTCCGTTTGGTTAAATGCACATCACGTGTCGCATTCGCTTAAAAAAATGTTCCCTGTTAAAATGTTCCACATGTCATTTCACAGGTTTTTTTTTTTTCTCAGTGCATCCTGGGAAAGATTCCAATGTCAGTGAATAAATGAATGAGTGTTCCGAACGTCTTTTATTTCCTCTGCCTCATCTTGTGCAATTTGCTGCTCCCTCAGGGAAAGAGTTCAGTTCGTGACGTGACAGACTTTAACTTGCTGCCTCTTATTTGTCTGTGTGTGTGTGTGTGTGTGTGTTAGGTACCACGGCCAAACATGTGGTGTTCCTGGCAGGGAACACGGCAAAGCACGGTCTGCGTTGCAAAGCCTGCAAGATGAGTCTCCACCACAAATGTGAAAACGGAGTGGGACAGCAGCGCTGCATGGGCAAACTGGTAAGAGACGCCGAGACACGATATATACCCATATCCTATATAGAATTCATCACGAACAACCTGAACACACACACGCACGTCCGAGTCGGCCGTCAAACCGCATCCCACCAGAATGTGCTTATTGGGAAATCACACTCTGCAGTATGTGTGAGCGTTGGCTCATCTGTGACCAGCATCCATCGCAGTCATCGTCAGCATGATCGTTATATCATCGCTCTGTCTCCGAGTTAGATAATATTAATATGGCACCATTAACAATGCGGCTGACCGGCTCATCACCTCTGTAATGTTCTGCTGCTCAGCCGTCAGCAGAAGCCCATCAGTCAGCTGTGTCACGTGTTGGGGAGGTTTCATTACGTGTTTGGCCTTTTGGACTCGCAAGGAATATTGTTATTAATGGGCAGAGTTCATGAGGGGCTTTGATGGATTCTTTGACGTTTTCACTATCACAAAGATGAGGAAGTTTAGGACATGAAATGATCGGTGGTGACTGTCCCGTGTGATTGACAACCTGCTGTTGTTGTCCAGTCCAAGACAGTTTGAGGAAGAACGTTTAATACTCATCTCTGTTGTGTCACACACACACAGTCAGGCCACGTTATGTCTGTTTTTCTACTTCTTCCTTCTTTCTACTACTTTCTCTGTCCAAATCTTTTGCAGGCCTCAGTTGAGGAAATGTGGAATAACTGTTGTTGCTGTTTGTCCGTAACAATAAATGAAACGCATGAAACTATGGAAATAATGTGGAAGGGACATTAACAGCGGAGTTGATCTGTCTTTTCCTCCACGAGATGCCTGAGGGATGAGGCTTGAAGATAGGATCGGCTCTCAGGAGTGGAAAATGAGGTTGAAAGGTCGGGAACAAAAAGGAAAGTTTCCCCATCAGAGAGCGGCTCTAAACTTGTCTTGTTCTAAACTTGGACTTCTGCAGCCATGCTTGTTTCTGTTGGCCTGAGAACCTTCAGGCAAAGAAATCAAGTTAACCTCACAGGCTGAATTTCATTTTTTCCCCCCAGTAAGTTTCTAAACATACTGTTACAGGGATAATAACCCTTTAAGAAGTGAAGCTGGAAAATCAGTGTTGTTTAACGTTAACGGTCTTTGTACTTCAGCTGATTGGTTACACAACATTCCTTCACTTTCTAACCTCACATGGCAGCTCAGCCTCCAAGACAGAGTCAGGAACTAACAGCTGTAAAATACTGGTGCTTGTTACTAATCACATGGAGCCAACACTTTTCCTTTTGTATTGACACGTGACATAAACAGTGTAATCCATATTCAGGAGTCAGGTGCTGGCGAGGCTGCCGACTTGATATTTTACTCTGCGTGTGTCTGTAATTGGGGAAAAAACTTAAGGCCGTGGTCATGTTAGGACACACACACAAAAAAAAATGGTTTCCCTCTCAGCTGGTTTCCAACATGAATTTGCAGGAACAATGTGTGGGTTAATTCCTGATAATGGCCTCCCTTGTCTCACAGCTTGTTAAGTGTTTGTTATACATGTTAATGAATGAGCGTAACTGAGCTTAAACCCTCTGTCAGTAACCAGAGAGAATTCAGCCCCGACTCCAGTGCTCAATGAAAAGCCTCATCCAAAGACACTGCTTATGATCAATGAATGATTTATCAGTGCTTCTCACTCTCAGAGGAACTCCTCGGCCCTTCTGTTTCCCACTTCACAAGGTTTTTCAAAAGACTTGTCAGAGCGCAGTCATGCAGCAGAAGTCTGCCGGAGTCTCACCATCGCGTGTGATGTCACCGAGCCTTCAGCCATCAAAAGAGACAGGACCGCAACATATGCGCGTTCAAAGCTGTGATTTGGAATCTCTAACTTTGTGTTCTCAGCTAACTCACGCCGTACAATCCCTCAGCTCCCGTGTGTGTGTAAATCTTCTAATGCTGCCGAGGTGTTTCGGTGCGTTCGGGGTAAACAGATCTTTTGCCAACCGGTGACCTAATCCTGTGCAGTTTGTGCGAAACAAAGGGGTTTGTGATACAGCTCTGCTCTGAGGAAGTGGGTCTGTCTGCAGCATCTGTACGTGACTGAATCATGTTGGAGGCTTTCACACCCACCTTGTGTGGTTCAGACATTCAGGCTCCGCAGTTTAGTCAAAACCAAAACGCTGGTGATCGAAAGAAATGGTGTGAGAGCGTCACAAAATACCTTGGCCGGGCTCGCTCAGTCTCCAACTTCCTGTGAAACTTCAGCGTGGCGTCCCTGCAGTGTGGGGTTGTGATTAAACAGAGTAATGTGAAGTATTTCAGAGGCAGCCCTGCCTGCAGTGCCGTGTATCGATTCGTCTCTCATGCCTGTCACCCCCCCCCCGTCTGTCTCTCCTCAGCCCAAAGGCTTTCGCCGGTACTACAGCTCCCCGTTATTGATCCAGGAGCAGTACGGCTGCATCAAAGAAGTCATGCCCATCGGTGAGAGGCTCACAGCTCCATAACAAGTTCACTTCTGTCTGGGACGGGATGGACCACTTTTCCCCCCGAGCTACTCTACACGATGTACCTGCCACGTTTCATCGTAAATAACCAACTGTGTTTCACAAATTCTCATGTCTCCGTGTCCTTTGCTCAAGCCTGTGGGAATAAGGTGGACCCTGTGTACGAGGCCCTGAGGTTCGGAACGTCTCTGGCCCAGAAAGCTAAAAGGCCCAGCGGCTCTGAGTCTCCTCACAGAAACTCGGTGAGAAACAGAACAAAGGTCTGAATCCAATTTTTATTTTATTTATGGTTCTGCCGTACGAGCAGGACACTGACATGCACATAGATGCTTTATATACAAGTAACACAGTTGACATAGAAGTGACTCGACATATAAATAAATATAATAAATGATTACAGTAAGTAACTGGTGCTTGGTTGCATTGAAAAGCAGTCCAGTTGGATTCCAGTAGTAGAAGTAGAGGCAGTAAATATCATTATTCAGGTTGTTTACCCCATTCTGTCTCAGTTATTTTCATTGAGCTCCACTCGACACGTTGGCTAATCTCAGTTCGGTTCAGGAGACATTTTGTTGCTGATCATCTAAATAGATACTACCACTGCAGGGCTGTAAACACTACCAATAAAGGCAGTGTGGTCCGGGCGGTCATGACGGGAGACGACAGCACAGGCACTCGCGTTACAGCTCTGAAGATGGACTGAGCTGATTGCAGAGCCATGGCCCTTTCCTGCCTTGTTTCCAGCTGTGTGTGTGGGAATATGATGACGTCTGGGAGCTGTTGTGCTCGGCCCGTCCTGTCCCGAGCAGCTGTCAGTGTGTGTGTGTGTGCAGAGACAATGTCTCAACAGGGTTTATGGTAATAGTTTCCAAATGTAGATTGTTTCTCAGAAATGATCCAAATCTATCTCCAGACATCTTTCCATCTCCCCATCTATCTGTATCCTCCGTCAATATCCATCATTTTCATTAGAGCTCCATGGATTGATTACATTTCTTATCTATAAAAAGTAAATCTCTGCTCCCACCTTCTGAAAGACGAGTGCTTTATACGAACTGAGACGCTGTATTTGAAGAACGTTGCCCTGACAAACCCAGACATCAAGAGGCATCACTTTTGAAGACTGGAATGGACTGTGGGTTGTCTTCAGCCCCGTAATTGGGGACATGATTGGCAGATGTATCGATCTCTTTTGACCGACGCCTCTATTCTTAACAGACCAGTGACTTGGATAAGGTTCCCGAGGAGGTGGTGGCTCACAGCAGTCGACAGGAGCTGTCGAGAAAGCACAGTGACGACGGTGAGTGCCCGGAGATCTGACACCGCGTAGTGATGCAAGGAAGATAAAACAGAGAGTCAGAGAAATGTTTGAGACATCGGATTCTCCTCCTGTGATCCGCCCACTTCCATCTTTGCAATTTTCCAATGAGACAAACCTTCACCTTTCACCTGCATTGTGTGTGTACGTGGGGCACTGGGCTTTTATCTGCTGCACAATAGTTTGTGTAATGGAGGGCGAAGCACTGACCCTTTACAGTCTGATGTATTCTCTCTCATTAGCGACAATGGTGGAGCCCTTGGAGGCCTTGTACTGGAGAATGCTGTTTGAAGTAGTGGCACAATGCTGCTGGAATTTCTTCTCCAGAGAAAAGCACCTGACCCAACAAGAGGAGAAATCAAGGGCTCCATTCCGCCCTGCTTGTTAGTGACGAGGGTCCTGGAAAAAAAAAAAAAAAAAACGCTATCCACAAGTGTGTCAGAGAAATATTTATGACATTCTTGTGATTTTTATTTATTGTCAGTGCCATTTTTCTTATCATTTTTGTGTTCACGGAGGAATCAAATTAAATGAAACCTTTTCAGGGGCAGTCACGTGTTTCATTTCTCCTCTTGTTTATTTAAACAAATTCACAAGACAATAAAAACAATGTTGTGCTGATACCTTACAATCTAAACAGTTGTAAGGGTGGATGGAAAAAAAACTGAAACATCTATGAAAACTGATTTATGGATGTTTATGAACCCTAAGGTCAGTTCTTGTGACATCACTTATTTGTTGCCACCAACTGTGTTTGCTGTTTTTCTGGTTTATCTTCTAGCCATTAAAAATATGTATTGGTTCAATTTTTCAGTACAACATGGAATTTAAGAATGAATATTTTTTGTTTGTTTTCAGTTTTCACAGTCATTGAGAACGGCACAGAGCATTACCACCAGCCAGAGAGAAAACCTAACGCTTTCCCGGTAAGCAACAAATCCACCAAATCCTTTTCTCAATATGTATCTGAGTAGTTCTATTACTGTAATGTGTTGTCTTGTTAAAAGAGAACCTGTGGTAGTTTCAGTGCTCAATGAAACTCAGGTGTTTAGAACAGAAACTTTAGTCTTCAACTTAACTGTAACATCCAACTTTTCCACAGCAGAACAGTCTTACTGTAACACGTCTTATATGTTAAGTCAGAAATCCCTCAAGAGCCGATTGTGTTCACTGACCAACTTTTGAACTCTGCCTGGCGACTCTGAGAACTGATACCCAGCCAGTCCACGCAGCATCCATTAAGCACGCAGCACTTGGCTCCTCGCCTTCTAACGCCATTGCCGAATTTCCCAGGGCTTTGTGGGGGAAAAACTTCTCTTCCTGCTGTAACAAATCATTCCAGTGCTGACATGACCACTGGCCTGCACTCAAGTGACAGAGCCTTGACCCTCCCGTTTGGATGCGGGACCTGTGCCGCTGCTTTGTTAATTAACAGAGCGGAGGTCGAGCTGATGGTACAGAGCTTCATGGCTTCATATTCATGGAAATATGCAAAACTGTTTATTTCCTTTAAATCTGTTCAGTGTCCATGGGGAGCATCCAGCAGTATTGATACTCTTTGTAAATATTTTCTACATGCAGGCATCTGTCCTGTTTGCTTTAATAGTTTCACGTGTTTATCTCTGTTGTCAACAGTGGAAAAAGAACACAGATACTTGGACAAACACAAAAATGAAAAAAAATAACCATACAAGGCCAAAAAACACACAAATACCTACACGCACACACACACTCTCTTTCTCTCTCAAAATTTGGCAGTCCATTTTGGACGAGTGCATTGTGGGGTCCTTTCAAGCTGGACCGAGCACAGCTGGCAGTGTGACACTGACCAAGATGCCGATTTTGAAAGACAATATGACCTGAAAGCTTTAGTTCATTAGTGCCGATGCCAATGGGCTGTGGATAAAAAAAACATCTTCTGACTCCAGCCTGCTCCACTCGCGTCCCATTTTCCCGTTGACTGCTGCATCCCTCGTATGTCATAAAAGGCCGTTTTACTGAGAATGTCGAGAAAATTGGGTCCAATTATGCTGCCCCTCAGCCAGATATGTAACTTCCATGTCACCTCCACATATTTCCATGGGCCTTTTACTTTGACAAGTTTTGCCCTTCACTTCAGACACTGTTTTGTTTCCAGATAACTTACACAGGAGGCTCTTGTCTCTTCCGCCAGGCTCTTGCAGCGAGGAGCTCTTAGCGAGCTCTAATGGATCGCTCCTGGCTGAGGCTGTTGCTTTCACCCAGAGGCCGCAGTTAACTGAACCCATCCATCAGTGACATGTCCCGGTGCACGTGGGAACCGCAGACGACCAAGCAACTCCTCCTCATTATCGAACCTGCCACAGAGGAGCCAAATCCTGAAGCTGTGCAGGAATAGACCTCTGTGTGTCCCAAAAATTCACTCTCATATCTCTTAGCATAGCTTCCCTTTAGGCCACACGCAGGAACAAGCTGGCGCTTGGATGGATTTCATGGATCCGGCGTTCAGACTCAAGGTGGCGGAAGCCAGAAAATGCACCCACTGCTTTTCTGAGCAGGTGTGAAGAGAGCTTATCTCCCTGCTAATTCTGCTAACACCTCTGTGAGAACTTCCCTTTCCGCTCACATTCGGGTCCTTTTTTTAAACTTCCTGAGCAGTCAAGGAAAAGCAGATCCTAGCGCTCCCACTCACATTGACGGCGGATTAGAGGGAACAGATTGCGGAGCAGTTCAAGCAGCTCCCCGGTCTGACGGAGGACTGTAAACAAGGACTCCTCCTGCCCATGTGAATACCAAAAGACTGTTTCAAGATTCAACAGCGAGAAAAAAGGGGACAGTCGACAATATGGTGTTTGTGTCGTCAGCCTTCGTTCCAATGACTGTGTCTGTTTTTTTGGGGGTTTTTTTTTGGCGTCTAGTTGGAGCAGAGCCAGCTGCAGAGAGACCTCCTCAAACTCAACACCTACGTGGCCTTGTTCAGTTTCATTCCCCAAGAGAGCCATGACCTGGAGATGAGGTCAGTTTGTGCACATACACTAACCCATGTTGGCTGATAGCAACCAAGGTTTCATCATATCCTGAAGAAAACGGCGATTGGCACCACCAGCGATTTATTGGAACGCACGAGCAGGTTGCCATAGACCAAGATATTACACCGTCTATTTCGCCTTCAGGCGCAACCATTCCAAGTCCTAAGTATCATCATTGCTCTTTAAGAAAGACTTATTCTCCTGATACCAGCCTTCTGAGTCTTTCTCTTTGTCTCGACTTGAGGGGATTTGCTCAAATCTGGCAGAAATGTTCACCTAGACTTGCGGGTTAGAATCCGCAGGTCCCCCTTTGCCTCGTGACCGCGCTATCTTTAGAACGCCTCGAGAGAATCCTTTCTAATTTTTTGGCACAAGTGTTTACTTTGATTCACAGATGAACTGATTAGATTTGAGTGCTCAGAGGTCAACATCACATGGCCTCACCACACGCTTCCAGCCTTCCAACAGCACATCTCAAGTCTGCCTTTAGAGACTGTCTTAATGACTTTTCTAAATCGATTTTAAGCCTTTGTTATGAGTCTGGAAAAAACCCAGCAGCAAAGGCAGAAGCCAAACTTCTGAGTGACTCAATTTAATTTGGATTGTAGAGCTTCAAAAAAACAACCCCGTGCAAATATGTTTGTATTTTAGGGGCTTATAAACAACACCGCAGGACTCGGGCGCACAATGGAAAACACACACACATGCTCATGAAAATAAGGTGTTTAAATTATTGTTACAACACGTGTCAGTGTCTGTCGTTGAAGAGCTGTCATCTACTGGCTCATACCAGGAAATCAACACGTCTCTTAATTGGGGCGTCTGTGTTTCATCTTATGAAATGAGCGCGCTCAGAGCAGCACAGGTGAAAATATACAAGAATAGACAAAAGAAACTCATTAGCCTTCTCTCTAGGTAATGGTCTTCAAAGACTCATTTCTCTGGAGTGGCCTCATTAACGGCAGCTGAATGTGTGCTATGACGTTCTATTATTATCAGTCAATCTCATTTCTTCCTGAAACCATCTGGAGAGAGGAGGACTGACTTCCACAAGTCCCCTCTGTAAGTCATTCACTTGAGATTATACCAGTGGCGGTTACTTGAAATGTCACGTAACTGATGCACGCTGGCATTTTAAGAAATTAGTTTGAAGGCAGTTTGAAGATGTGAGGTGGTTTGATAAAGAACTGTGCAGTAGAGAGCAGGAACACCAAGTGTCCTCAAACAATCCAGCAAAACAAACCAAAAAAAAAAAAAAAAAAAGCAGAAAAGAATACAGCACAGCAAAACTGAGAAAACACAGAAGAACAGTGGAATCACGACAGCAGAGAACACACACACACACACGGCAGCAGACAAACAGCCGGCAAAGGGAAGCACTGAGACTTATATAGACAAGGGAGGCGGAGCTAATTGAACACAGGTGAAACACATAAAGACCAGGTGCTGGTGGCGGGAAAAAGGACGAGGACAGGAAGTTAAGATGGACAAACAGGAGGAGTAAAAACTTCAAAATAAAACAGGAAGCTGTGATCCAAGAATCAAGACTATCATTTGCACAATGGTTCAGTATTTAAATAAAATATAAGAAAAACAGACCCCTTAAATATAAATACTGGACTAAATTAAAGTACATTGCAATTGAATAGAATGAATGAATGTTGGTTTGAATTTCGAAACCCCTAGTGTGCTCAGTTGCATATTGAACATTTCGACACACGGATGTTATTATCTCTGATATAGTGTGAACCTCAGGCTTATTGCTATGATCGATAAGGAATCCAAACAGGCCCTCTTTCATCATGAAGAGCCCTTAAGCCGAAGTACCTTTCCCTCCTGGCTCTCACACAGGATTTAAAGATATAGAGAGGGCAATCGTCTCTGCCCACACACACACTGGCCCTTCCTCCCCCTTTGATCGGTGAAAGCTTCATTTGAAATTCATTGACTCTTCCTCAAGGACCTGTGTCCACTGATACCTGCTCTACAGGGTAAAAGCTCACTCACTAAGAAGGCTCAATTTGCATTTTTAGGAGAGAAATTCAGTTTTTCAGTTAACATAAAACACAACTCTTTAGTTGTTTCACTGATAAAGATATTTCCAACCTGATTTCCTTGGTTACTCTTACTTGATGCTCATGTTCTGAATAAACAACAGAGCTCATCCATATCATTTCCTCCTGTCCTAATTGAATCAACATGTCTGCTTTGTCTTCATCACCTCATAAGGTTTTACAGCGTTGTCTGCCGTGCCGTTTCTCACCTCCAATAAACATTGTTTTCTGAGTCACGCTCATTATGAGCAGGCACCAACAGACAGTTATAACTCGGCCACAACAGGAAGAAAAAGGGAAATTGCGTAAATCAACACTTGACTCAACTGTGTTGTTCCTTTGATTTTGAAGCCAGTGGCTTTGAACAGATGCTAGTAATTACGTCGCATGCGGCGATGGGGCACAATGATTCATGCATTTTGTGAAGTGCCTACCACAAACAGGGTTAAGGTGTATCAAATGTCACACAGTCTCCACCGAGAAATGATGACTAACATGTTCTCTGCTTCACTAACTAGCACATGCAAGAGGGTGTGTAAAAAAAAAAAAACCCCAACTCAATTGGGAATCGGAACTATCAGACACGTGTGTAAACTCAAAACAAGGTCATTAAGGGTCAAAACAAGAACATCATTCAAATCAGAGGAGTATTGATATTGACTTTGCTTTGTTTCTGCAGAGCGGGAGACAGGATCTTATTGGCTGACAACTCTAATGATGACTGGTGGAAGGTAGGGCCAAAGCAATAGTTTGTCATATAATAAAGCTCACGTCAGAGATTCCCAATGACATTTAGGAGTTCAGTTTGCCAATCAGCTGATGCATGTTTTGAATAAAATGTGCGCTTCCCACAAAGCACAGACATTTCCCCGATTGAAAAACTTGATTGATAAATTAAAGGATGTCTAGCTTGTAAATTATGGGAGCGAGGCCGCAGGCTGCTGCAGGACAGGGATGCATGACAGATAAATTACGGAGATAAAAGGGCCAAGACGTGTCTGCACAGAGGCAGCCTGCTGCCACCAGACCGTGAAGAAACTCATCACACATTTTAATGCTGTTCTCTACAGCCTCTAGATAAACAGACATCTGGCCTGTTCCTCCTATGAACAATGGACATTTTTGACACGTCGAGGGGCAGTCCTAAAACATGCAGTCCATTGGAAAACCGTGGTGAAAACATAACATGATTTCTGACGGTGGTAGGGGGTTGTTACCACAGACAACAGCTTGATCCCTACTCATGAACCCAGAATCCATCATGTTAATAAAGCCTAATGGACCAAATTGAGTGTCATTTATAAAAAAAAAAACACTGGGACTGTAATCCTCTGATGTCCTTTGCAGCCTTTTGATATTGTTCTTTGTTTTTAATGTGTGGTGAATTTATGTTTTTCCAGGGGGTAATTGAGGATAGGATCGGCTTCTTCCCAGCAGCCTATGCTCATCAGTTGCGTGCCGAGGACCAAGTGTTCAGGTGCAACAGGACGTTCATCGGCTGCAAGGAGCAAGGCCAGATCACCCTGAAGGAAGGACAGGTACTGATGACAAGGATCAGCCCTGATCCGCCCTCTGTTAGCGCCCACATCGCTGCTTCCCTTCCCACAGTTCTATTCACCGCAGCCGTCACTGGATCCCTCTCAGGATTCCCCAGTCAATCAGCCATACTTAGATTAAGCCCCCCCCCCCTTTTTTTTTTACCCACAATGCATCCCAGGGACTCTGACATGCCGACAAACCTCAGTGGAGATTAAACCACCGGGCACAGGACGAGTATGCGGCTTCTGTTTTCCAGTCTCTCAATCCCAGAGGAAGATGTTGAGTTCTAAGACAGAACAGGGACACAGTGTCCTCTGGTCCACCGTGACGGTCGTTGAGCGAAATTTGGGGGAAAATATGATGAGTTCTTCTTTTTTTTTTGCTGTGAATCAAAATAATTTGCGTATTACTCAGACACACAAATGCATCCTTCATAAGAGCCAGAGCTTGTGGTTTAGGTTCTAATGTCAGAAAGATGGCTGACAGGTGAATCACGTTGGGAAGGTCAAAGATCAAAGTTGCTATGACTTTCCAGAGCCTCTCAAATGTTTTAAACAATCCGAAGGTCACTTAACTCTCCCTTCTGCTTTCAGATCTGTGTGAGCAGCGAGGGCGAGCACAGCGGCTTCATCAGAGTGGACAGTGGAAAGAAAACAGGCTTTGTGCCCTGTGATGTCCTGGAGATCATCTGAGAGAAATGAAGAGAGACAGAGAGAGAGAGAGAGAGAGAGAGAGAGAGACGAAAGACGAAAGCAAGTCGGGACCTCAGAGGAAGGAAACGAAAAGTCTCTGCACCACTCGCTCTCAGCACAAACAGAGCGATGCTGAGATAATGTTTGTTAGACCACCGGAGATCACTGGATTTGATTGTACAAGAACCAATGACTTTTTCCACCTTGTCTTATTCTGTTTATTTTCTGAAAGTGTGCGATTTTTGCCTGGGAAAAGGAAACAAACACCACAAATTTTCTTGTTAAGATTTGGTTTCTTACGGGGTTCTGAAAAAGCCCTTTTAACAACTTCATCTAAATGTGATTAACTAAATAAGAAAACAAGAATCTGCTTTCTGTAAAGCCTTAAATCCCCAAAACATCTGTTGGAAGAACTTCCTGTATAACCTCCAGCGTACAGTTACAGACCTAAAAAAAGGTTTTTCCACATGTTTCTGGTGAGAAACTTTGATAAACAGATGTGGGGGAGTATTTCCAGAGGAGTCTGACACATCGAAATAAAGACATCAGTCATTATCTTTGGCGTCACACAGCAGTGTCTACTTCATGTTGATGGAAATTTACATTTTCATCATCCTCCATCATCCATTTACCGAATGGTAACATTTGGCATTTTCTCCAAGCTGCAGAATCTATTCATGTTTGTCAGAATTATTGACTGATTTAATCTCTCTTTTTGACGCCTTCCATCAAGTATTACATCGCTTAGTTAAGGTGAGGGGAGGAGAGAAGGTGCAGGTCTGGGTTAGGGACTCAATAAAAGCTCATGTGATCACAAAAAAAAAAAAAAAGAGTCATTTCCAGCCAGCGTATTAACTTTAAATGCGATCCCTCTCTTGTCATGTGCATTTCTGGCAGGGTGTTGCATCTTAGTAGATATAGTATATCTCTTAAAGGCTGTTCTGCACTGAAATTTGGCTTTAGTGAACGTCCAAGAAGTCTTTATTGTACATAATGTATGTATGAGATTAAAATTCCTTCTTTATTACAAAAACTGAAATTCGTGTGGTGTCGGCTCACATTCTTCCCATTCTCTGGCATCTCCAAAAAAAGAAACAGTTATTCAAAAAGAGTATTTCGTAACACTCTAATTCTTACGTGAGGCTGAATAATTTGCCCATTTTCATCCTGCCTGTTTTGTCTTTTGGAGCTCAACGATTAGCTCAGCTCATCATCCGCTCAAATGGTCCTGCAAATGTGCATGGCGTGAAAGGATGTGGTTGGAAAACAGCTTGAGCGTGTCTCACTTATTCAGCGTGTAGAGAAGTGACTCTGTCCTCAGAAGACTGAAGTTGAGGGGAAGAGAAAATACATGCCGATTTTTGCCAGTAATGTCCAGGGAGATGGAGAATCAGGCTGAAGTACGGTGGGCGGGAGAGATCGACGCGCTGCACGTCAGGAAAACTACACAATTCGCTTGAGAACGTACGTGCATGCCGAAAGTCGCCACTCAAACAAAAAACACGAGATGCAGCCTAACTGCCCGAAGCTGAGCCACACACACACACACACACAGAACATCAGCAGGCCACACACTGACTGAAGCACCTCATGTTATTAAAAGTCACAGCATGAGCACTTTTTGTTTTGAGTTGAGTTACAAGAAGCTTGATGCAAACCCAGAGAAAAGTTATCACCTGACACTCCTCCCCCTCTCAGTTGCACGGAGCTTGCTTGTGTGTAGCGTTGTTGAGGGGTCCAGGCCACAGCACACACTGCTGCAACGTTGAGACGTCTCATTGGCCTGGAGAGCTCAGATTATATATTATATATTAGTATGTAAGAGTTAGGTGCCTTCACATTTGGCACACAGTGCGTGAGAGCGACAAGGACACACGCATCAAGTGTGAACGTTACTCATGGTTACTGAAGGTGTGAAGCAGGAAGTACAAAGCAGCAACAGTCGTCTTTGGTTTTAGGTCACAGCAGCTCGGTGAAGAAAATTCACGGCATCTCACGAGTCAAAACGTGCACGTGGACGCAGCACGGCGAACCTTTAGCAGACAGAAGCGTTTCGTCATTTTGACTAACTGAGCCAGATGTGGGTTTGGTGGGGTTTTACCAAATGCAGGGATTCTCTGGGGGTCTTGAGTCAATTGGTCTTTCAATGGTTGCGCAGTTTCGTTACAACTGAACTTTCCATCGAGCTGCCCCTCCGCACATGAGCACACCTCCACAAAGGAGGTGAAGAAGAGTTGGGACAGGAAGCTGTCTCAAGCCCGTTTCCACTTAGAACCAACACATTTAAGTGAATCTTATTGTAAAGAGGGTCGATTCTTCCATTCATGACAACAATTCCTTCCAAGTCCTGTCCTGGGTTGTGTTTCATTTGAAAAGAATTGAAGAAAAACTATAATCAAACTTGATCGCATCGGGTCTATTTGGACACTCAGCGGTGTTCTGGTTAGAAAGGTGAAAAAAATGCAACACTCTGGTGTGAAATGCTGATGCCTGTGTCTGAGGAGCGAACAGCACACGCATATAAAAAAGGATAAAAAGACACAGACCAGAGCAGAAGAAGTCAACGCTGAAGAAACAGAGGTCCTGAGACGACCATGAGGCCTGCTGTGGGCATCGCTCTGCTCCTGCTCTCTGCAGGTCGGAAAACAAACTACTTCTATTATTCCACTTGGCCAATTGAAGCAAAACACTTCCAAAGTTCTCTGTCTTTGTTTTAGCCGCTGTTGAATCTTTGGTGGAGCGGACAGGAGAGGATGGTTTTACCCCCCAGTCAAAACTCCATGGGAGGAAAACTGCAACACCCCGTGAGGATCGGGTAAGAGCAAACACAATGAGATTCATTTCCAGTCAAACCACTTCAGCCAACCACCTGATGCATTCATTTAAAAACACATGTTGTTTTCATTTTGTCAGTCTGTGACGGATGGAGCTTTCCCTGGCTCCTGCTGTGCATGTAAGAGGGTCGTGTCCAGCGTAAAGAAGATGCTTGGCAAAGACAGTTCAAAGGTGACGTCATAGAAATAAACTACAGAAATGTAAAAAAATGAACAAAATATTGGATTCTGTTTTTACGATTTAACACAACAAAGACAGTAAACGGGTCTATAAAAATGTACAACTTAAGATGCATTTCAAAAAAGAATATTAATAATTGAAAGTTAAATCTTTAAAGTAAAGAAATTACATCTAGACGAAAGTAAAAATGTTGATTTTGAAATGGTAAGTCAAAATGTGAGTCGACTGGACATATTTGTGTGTGGTTTTCAAGAAACCGACCTGTGTCCTCACATCAAACGTCTCCTTTTTTTTTGTTACTGAAGGAAAAAATCGACAGGCTGTTGATCAAAGCCTGCAACAGAATTAAAACGAAGCTCATTCGTGCTGCCTGCAAAAAGATCATGAGGAAGTTCAAAGGCAAACTGATTGACCACATCGCCAACCATGAGGGTGCCAGGGCCATTTGTGTGAAGTTGAAACTCTGCAAGTGAAACGCTCCTGACGGCAGATCAGAGACTCATCCAACATCCAACCGATCGTGATCAAATCCATTTCTGCATATTGTTTTTTTTTTTTTATAAAAATGTGTTTTAATGTGTTGTAAACAGCCTCTCTGTTTATTCATGCACACTTGGTTTGTCTCTAATACACTTTACCAGACCCTGGACTGTTTTCCTGTGCAACATAAATTAACTTTACTTCCAGTGAAGACATGAATACAGGAGGCTGTGGGCTGTTTGCTGCTCAGCTTAGACGTCATAGACAATCTGGTAATAAACATGAACCTTCTTTGGTTATTTATATAGAATGGTGTTCCATTGATGTTTACAGTAAGCAAGTATGCTAATGAAGGTTATACTTGTCACTTCTCACCAAAACAATCCAGAATAGCTGCAGTAGGTGTGACTCCGCCGCAGTCTGGTGGAAAGGAAATTCCAGCCAGCGTAACTTATTCATGAATTTAATGTGATTTTAAAATAGTATTTAATCTAAGGCAAGGAAATATCCAAAATGATCAGATTATTTCTGGATTTTATCCTAATTTTTTTTTAAGAAAAGTCAAGTTCATTAGTAAAGCATATGACTTGACTGAAAATGTGAAATAAAAAAAAAAAGAATAAATATAACTGGTTTTAAATAGAATAAAAATATATAATAAAAATGCTGATTTAGCAATAAATAATTGCAAAGCTGAAGAAAATTGAAAGTGTATTTACTGAGC
The DNA here is from genome assembly GCA_016785235.1 of Pseudorhombus dupliciocellatus. Lineage (NCBI taxonomy): Eukaryota > Metazoa > Chordata > Actinopteri > Pleuronectiformes > Paralichthyidae > Pseudorhombus > Pseudorhombus dupliciocellatus. Next base: position 3,102,843 of record JAFBJW010007502.1, read on the forward strand.
ATGTCAGTAAGACATAAAGAAACACGGCAATTCATGCTTCAGTTCAAATTTCAAACTACAAATAATATCTTTACACCTGGACGCCAACTTTAAATAGATATCTGCAGAATTCGAATGTGAAACTACAATACTCCAACACACTTCTCAAGCGAACCCTGACAGAAAAGATGATCACCACGAGTGTGTGGTGCGAATAAAGGTTTTTGTCATGTTGCCGCCCACAAAACCATCAGAGTGAGAACCGGCGCTGTCAACAGCTACCTTGTGGTCTGGATTTCCGTGTTGCGTTGCTGTGCTGCCCCTCTGCTCTGCCATGTATAAAAGGTGGGCTCTCAGCCGACACAGCTGTCAGCGATTCCTTCGCAGCCTCAGCCATGGAAAGCTCTTCGATCTTCCTGCTCTGTATCCTGGTGACATGTTCAGGTGCTCTCTACGTCCTGGCCTGTCCTGTCTCATAGTAGAAAACTGCTCTGTGTTCACTCTAACTCACTTTCTGTGCCTTCTCAGTCTGGACGATCAAGGGGAGAAGCTTTGAGATCAGTATTGATGACCAGGAGCAGGTGGATGTGGAGATCTCTGTGGAGGGCTACAAGGTAAGAGTGTGTTGTGTGTTGGCGGCTTTAAAGAATTTTGCATGCTACTAATATTATTCTGTGTTCGTTCATGGTACAATATCAGCAAACGTGATCTTTGTTCTAGCTCCCAGGTAAATGCTGGGCTTGCAAGTGGGCTTTAAATAAGTTGAAGAGAGTGATCGGAAACAACACCAGCGCTGAGGTAAGACAGACTCTACCAGCCTGATCAGGAAAGACCTGGAGCCTGTGACGCAAAATTCAGTTTTCTTTCCCTTGCAGCGCATGAAGTCGAAGCTGAACGCTGTCTGCGGCGAAATCGGCCTCCTGAAATCGGTCTGTCGCAAATTTGTGAAAGAGCACCTGGGAGAGTTAATCGAGGAGCTGACCACCACCGACGACGTGAGGACCATCTGCGTCAACACTGGAGCCTGCAAGTAAGTGACTTCTAAAGCTAAAGCCACATGGAGACGCCGCTCTCAAAGCTCTGACAAACAATTACAAAATCTTCTCATTACACAATATCAGTTCCTCTGATTAATGAAAAACTAGCTCTTAAATGGTAAATACACATTTTATTTTCACTTTTACAAAACGAATAGATGACCTGTCTCTGACTTATGATTACTGGTACAGATTTAAATATCCAACAAGTAATCCAAATCTTCTCCATTTACACCACAACATTAAAAGTATTATATATTTAAACATCAATAGTCTGTGTATTTAAGCAACATTTTGTGATCCCCACCCGGTAATTAAGACTCTTTCTTTTCCTCTTTAAGGCCGAAGGAACGGGCTCATCTGTTTTTTGGCCCGGAACACAAGGAGCCACAAACTGAAATCACTGAATATGCCTAATGTTCTGAGCATGCATTAAAATCCAACAGCATTTAATTCAAGACAAAAAAGAGAATGCTTCCTAGGTGTTAGAGACTGATGCAAAATCACCAGCTCAAAAGTCTGTCAGCCCCTTTTTCCTCATTTACAGCGTGTTGTCCAAAAAGCAAATGTTCCTCAAAATAAACGATTTGAAAATATTTGTGTGTGATTATTTTAATCAAGGAGGACACTCGAGTGACTTCCAGATACAACCAAACAAGGAGACAAGAGGTATACCCAAGTTTGACATGCAGGAGGAAGGAAGAGGAGAGAGAGAGAGAAGATAATCTAATCCCAGTTAGAAAAAAGTGACAAAGTGACTGAGAGTGTGACCACAACACTGAGTCACACAATAAGTGTCTCTGGTTTCTGTGGTGACTTCTCAGAAAGGTTTATTAGTTTCTTCACTTGAATGCAGTTCCACTTTCACACCGAAATTGATATGGAAACTGAAGCTAAACGCCTTTTCTCTTTAGATCAAAAAACAGGCACCGGAAGACAAAAGCATCATGAGTCACTTTAAAAATTTTTTTTTCTTTTTTTTAAACAAATAATATATCCAGTGGGTTGAGGATAACAACCCAAATACACTTAAATTAAACTGTTTTCATGCACAGGACTTTCACAGGGGCACATATAGGAAGGGTAAAGAATAAATGTTAGAGTTAGAGTTATTTACAAATTGTTCATGGATGATGCGTCACTAGATATTTCTGATGTCGTATCCAGCTGTCACTGCTGATCAGACGAAGCCTTAAAAGGAAAGAACATCATCCTTGTTATAAAAGCTGTGTATTTGTGCATTTTAAAAAAAAACACGAGTTTCACACGACTCAGGTTCAAGTGCGTGTGAATTCTTTCCTCGTCATGAAGAGGCTACAGCAGAGAGCAGGCACTTGGCTCCTCGGTCGATAAAGAGCCCGTGTGACTGACTGCTGTCCCAGCTCTGCTTCAGTGCCTGTCTGTCCAGCTTGTTCAGTCCCTGAGAGCAAAGACGGAGATCTTTGACCAGCTCTAATAAACCACCCAGAGCCGATGTGTCCCAGGGACCTGACACCTGACAACCTGAGGATGATGAAAGTTTACACTTGAGGTTCTGCTGCAGGGACAAGAAAAATCTACTTCCAAGATCAAACACCAGAATCTTTTTGGCTGATTCAGCATTGAAACTGCTTGACGGAGGAACGGCTACTTGTCCCATGCATGACGTACACACACAAACCACACTCTGACCTCAGACAAATATGAGCAGAATACCGTGTCCGCCCACACATACCTTGAGCCATTTGTGGGTATGTTAGTCGTCAAATGATTTTAGACATGATATGAGACACCAAACACACCAAAAAAACAGTTGTAAAAACAGTTATGTCAATATTTAAATATAAGGCTCTGAATTATTTTAGAGGAGGAATTGGTTTTTCAACTTTTCACCCCCACGCACACACACGACCCCTACCTTCAAGGTTTAGAAAGGTCAGAGGTCGAGAAGCCTCTCTGACAGCGTTCAGGATGCTGTGAAGTCCAGCTGAGGTGACGGACGAGTTTCCCGACAAGTTCAAACTCAGCAGAGACGGACATGAAGGCAGACACCTGGAAGAGAACCAATGAAAATCCCTCAGACAAGAAGACGGCAGCTGAGACACATAAAGGACAACGGATTAAACCACAGCGAATACACATGAACAGAGACAGAGACACACACACACACCTGGCCAAAGTGCTGATACTGCTGTCCGTTAAATCGTTTGCTGCCAGACTCAGATGTGTCAGGGAACACTCGTCCTGCGATTCAGGACAAACATCAACATCACATGTTCAAACTCTCTGTCAGTGAGTTCACTGGTGACATGTGAACGTCATAGCACATGCATATGCACGCGCGTACCTGTGACAGGACTTTGGTGAGGTGTTCAAGTGCCGGGAAATCAGCGGGACCCCTGCGGATGGCAGACAGGTCGAGGTGTGTGAGGCAGTGGAGCGGCAGAGTCTTCAACACCAGCTCAAACCCAGTGGAGCCCAGTGCATTGTGGGCGAGATTCACCGACTTCAGGTGTCCCGTCCCTTAAAAAGCAAATCAATCAACTTGGTCACGTTTGAATCCGCCCAAAGACTTTCCAAGGGTCTGAACTGAATCTCAACTGGCTTCAGAAGTGTATTTGTTTGTAAATATTACAATATCGTCCACTCACACTACCTCCAAGCTCAAAATGAAGAAGAGACAATGTTCTGGGGTTAGTCTTCCAGTTGGTGTTACCTGCCAGAGCACGGGCCAGCAGCAGTCGATGCTGCTGCAGGAATCGAGCCGTGAGTCCGCAGGCCTGCAGAGACAGCTTGGCTAACAGAGGGCAGCAGGACAGCAGACAGGACAAGGACTCGGACACGCTGTCCCCCAGGGGATTCATACCGAGGTCGAGCTCCTCCAGGCACTACAAGAGGAAACCACAATCTGATGTGTTTCACATGTTTTAAAGCCAACACAGATTTCCACCAACATGAAACTGATCAGGAGAAAGAATACAAAAAAATCGGAGGACTTTACAGGAAATGCAGGAGGAGTGGTCCGTCCGTTCAGAGCCTTCACTGCCTTCCCCAGGCCTTCGCCTGTGATGTTATTGGCAGAAATGTCCAGCAGCCGCAGCCGAGGCATGGTGATGGTCGTGGCGACCAAATCAGGGAGTAGGTTGTCATGGAAACGGTTGCCGGAAATCCGCAGCTCAGTCAGGCTGGCCTGGAGTTTGAGGGCGCGCAGCATCGGGTTGAGGGAGGAGGGCGCCAGACTGAGGCCGCATACGGACACGGAGGAGCTCCCGTCCTGCACCTCACACAGCCGGGTGATGCGCTTGTTCTCCTCTGCAGGGGAGGCGAACACACACGTCGCTTTGTGACAGATCTTCAGAATGTGTTTCTGTGTGTGTGTTTGTTTGATGCTCACCCACTGCCAGGCTGTCACAGGCCTTTTTGTAACGTTCAGGGAGAGGAGGGAGATCCCAGGAGCACACTTCAGCTAAAACCTGCAACATACCACCTATTAAATATTATTCTGTCCCAGTAAAACAACAACTGAAAGCATTAAAGCTGCAGTCATGTAGGAAACTTCATCTCATTGTCTGTGCTGCTCGCCTCTTCGTTGGTGTGCAGCACGGCCAGCAGCAGATCCTGCGGGCAGAGAAGAGCGCCCTCCTTCTGCAGAGAGAGACGAGGCAGGAGGCCGCATTTCTGGTAGTACCGCTGCGCCGCCTGCTCGCACAGCCACGACACGGTGCAGGAGTCTGCCTCACTGGGACCCCGTGGAGTTGATGTGGGTTGAAAAAAAACAAAAAGAAAAAACCATAAATAACAGATGCTGATGTGCAAGCAGAAAGATAATGATATGTATTTATATGTTATATACCAACCTCTGTGGTACTGGGATGAGGAAAACATCTTCCTGAACTCTGACCCTCATTCTGATTGGTGGAGGCAGTGATGTGGGCATCGGGGCGGACAGTGTCGGAGCCGGAGGCTGAAACATGTAAATTAAGGAATAAAAAGCAGTTTTCAACACAACATCTAGAATTTATTGGTTGTCGCTAATATTCAGAAAGTGCAGGCTCTTAAAATGGCTCCATCTGGTCTGTCTCATTTACAGCCCCATTCATCACCATCTAAAATTAACGAGAGTGGAGACGGGCCCATGACGAACGATGTTCCAGCTCTAGCCCCTGGTCACGTTGAAACATTCATTATCACCGTGAATTCTAAAATCTGTATTTTGACTTTGACTCTTTGGGCCTCTGACCTGCGCGTGCACGTGCGCAGGCGGCGTCTCGGGTATCACGTCGTCGTCATCTGTGACAGTGGGGCTGTTCGGCCTGCTGACCTCTCGTCTGCCCAGACGCACCATCCCGGGCATCTGAGTCATTTTCACCTGGTGAGGCCTCACGGAGCCATTCTTTTTCAGAGAGAGACCCCTGCTGGAGGAGGAGGGAACCGCAGGGGCTGGTGGAAGAGGTGCAATGCAGAGAGGTCAAATAAGCAAAGAAGCATAAAGTGAGATTAAAACAAAAGAGAAGTCATTACCTCTGCAGGGTGGGTCAGAGTTTAGGTGCCTGTTTTGACTCCTGGCTGCTGGAAAAATGGCTGCGTCCTCCCCGTTCTGCTTGGCCTGAAGCCTCCTCTTCTTCTTTGGCTGCATGTCTCCTAAATCATCATCCAGCCAGTCGTCGACAAGATACTCCTCCTCTGGAACCAGAGCCGATTTGGTGCTGGCGGACACGGCGGGAGTGCTGGTGAACTGTGGCTGTGACAGACCCTGGAGAAGAGTTTTGGAGCTGCCCAAGCCTCTGATGGCACTTTGGTACTCCTCACGTTCAAGGACAAACGGTGCAGGGTTCTCTTTGATGCTGCCAGTCCGGACGGAGGCAGCCTCTTTGTTCGGTGGCGTTCCCTTTTGACTGGGGGCTGATGGGAAATTGTGCCTCGGACGGACAGGACGGAGGGGACTGACGGGGCAGTCAGAGTCGCTGTCATCTGAACAGCTGCTGTTATTCTGAGGAATTAAAATAGATACAAATCATCTACTGTAGCTGTAGATGATGAAAAAAAAAACGGGTTAACACAGTGATCCGACTTTACCCCATAGAGGAGAGCAGCCTCTGTCCCTCTGGCTCGGTGGCGCTGGGTGGAACCACTGCTCGGCCACCGCTTGGGGCTGGCGGGCCGCGCGCTCACCTCCGAGTTCCTGCTGTGTCGCGGCCGGTCTTGGCTGGAGGAGCAGCCCCCTCCAGAGGACGACAGCGGCTCAGAGTTCTCTGCATCAAACAGCTGGCTGTCCTGCAGCACATCGAAAGGCTTGGCCGGGGCCGGAGCGGCGGGCACTGTGTGAGACGGGGATAAGCAGGAAAGACACGAATATGAGAGGAATACGTAAACAAAGGCAAGCTGAGGGTGAGATGGCGGGACCGTGGGAAAGTCTCACCTCCCCCGGCCAGCGCCTCCCTCAGCAGTCTCTCTGTGGCCACACACTCCTGCTTGGTTTCCTTGTCCAGCTCTCGGCTGTAAGTCCTCTGCCAATGACGCAGGGTGTCCATGGCCGTGTCTCCCTGACAGAGGAGAGAGAAGGCAAAAACATAAACATAAAAAAAAACAAAAACAAAAAAAAAATGGTGGGATTTCTGTAAGCACACGCATGCACTTTCACACCTTGGAGTTGCGCTGAGTGACAGAAGCCCCTCGTTTTACCAACAGCCTTGCAACCTGTAAATTGCCACATGCGAGCGCGTCGTGGAGAGGCGTCACTCCTTCACACAGCGGGCCGCCGGGGTCGTTGATGTTTGCACCGCGGTCCAGCAGCACCATTACAATGTCTGCACGAGACGAAGAAAAAGGCCGGCGCAGATTTCCGTTTTTCATAAAATAAGCTTTTGAAAATAATGAAATCTTTTCATTTAATCAGTTACCATGGTGACCGTGGTTGCACGCCTCATGCAGGGGAGTCCAACCACAGTAGTCTCTGGGGTTCACCGGGTGACCCTGACATGGAGCCGAGATGGGAAACATTAACGATCACACAATCCAGAATGTCTGACGTTAGCTTTTAATTCTCTCATGAAATTAGTGTCATTAAAGATTCATAGCGGAACAGATAGTAAATAATAAATAGGCAACTCAATCACAGACAGGAAGCTAAAAGTCCAAGAAGAGCGTTAAGAGTTCTCAGCTCACTCTGACTCCTACCTGCTCCACCAGGTACTGGACCTGCTTCAGGTTTCCGTCTATGCACGCTCTGTGCAGGGACGTCTCACCCTTCTCGTTCCTCTTGTTCCACTGAAGCAAGGAGACGAGGACATCAGCCGGTCAGAGGGTGAAAGAGCGGCCATGCACGATGTGGGACCTTTAAGATGAGGCTGACTGATAAACTCACCCTTCCTGTCTTCCTCCTTCCCGACACCATCTTGTCATAGCCCTCGAGGTCATCATCTAGAGCCGCCACGAACACACTCTCATTAGATAACGTGAATTATTAAATCTAAAAGTCTGATGACGTAACTGGTCTCGAACAGTCTATCTGACCTGAATCCGAGAGCACGACATCGCTGTCGTCCATGGGCTCGCTGTTGTCCATCTCCTCCTCTTCGTCCTCCTCCCCATCGCTCCCGTCTGGACTCCAGCCCTCTGCAGCACACAGCTCCCGCAGCTTCGCCTCGGTGTCATCGGCATCTACTGAGCCGCCGCGTCTCTGGGACGCCAACCACAGCCTCAACACACGTTTCTGTGGGAGGGGAAGACGGGAAACGACACAGACGTCAGAAAGTCTAGTTCACCAACAGCTTCAGGGATTCAAATAGAACCGAGATGAAGAACCCTCAGCCGCTTCACGCTGGCATCACCTCACCTGCAGTCTGGCCTGTCCACACTGCTGAGCGCAGTGGAACGCTGAGCTGTAGCTGCTGTCTATGTCCTGGAAGGTACAGCCGCTCTCCTCCTGAGCCGCTGCGATGTTTGTCCAAGTGCTGCATTCCTGATGACACATTCAGAACTTCTAGTCACAAGTACAAGAATCTGCTGACTGAGGAAATATTCAGAATTCATTTTCAGTCAGACACTGACCAAGGAAGACACAATGAAGTTTTAAATTGTCAGTTTCATCAAAACACTTACTTCAACTCATGTTTTACGATATCAAAACCAGTTGTCTTCTCTGTTAGATGAATAAATTCAGACATCAAAGCACAGCACCATAACACCCGTGACTATGACGCTGATGTTGAACAGCAGATTAGCATTGGGTGGTTGTTTACCTCAGACGGCGTGCCGCGTCGTAACGCCAGCTCCTGTCTGTAGTGCTCCACCGCCTTGCTGTGCTGCCTCAGGTCTGTGTAGGTGGCAGCCAGGGACACGTGGATGACAGCCAGCTCCCGGGCAGCCTTTCCCAGGGCCTCCGCACCTTTAAGCTGCACCAGAGCAACAACAACGCATCTCAGTGCTCCACAACAATCAACTGCAGAGGCTTATAAAATGCCTGTGGCTGCAGGATGTGACCACTGTCCCTGTAAAGCTTTTACTGCCTCTCACCTGAGCGTGATAGGCGTCCAGAGCTTTGCTGTAGCAGCCAACTTTGCAGTAGAGGTCCGCGAGCTGCTCCGCCAGCCCCACGGCCTCATGGGAGCTGGCTCTCTTACCCTGATCGTCGCAAAGCTCCTCCTCTAATTTACAGCCGTGGTCAGCTAGGATATCAGGGGGGGGAGAAAATCAGGCCATCAACTCCAAGGAAGGAGAGAAAAATAGCCAAAGACACCAGGCAAATCAAACGTGATCACCATATCTGAAAGCTTTCTTCACTGCCTGCTTGTCCTGGGGCTGCTGGGAGCCCAGCTGGAGAGCTTTCTTCAGGGATCGTCTCGCTGCAACAAAGTCACCCAGAGAAAGCTGCACCTGTGGATAAACACCGCGAGGACACACGCTTATCGCAAACAGCGGAGGCGGCGTGTGTAGGGCAGGGGTTCGGTGGAGGACGTACCTTGCCGATGCAGTGAAAGCACTCGCTCTCACTGAACTTGTCTTTAATCTTCCTGGCGCACTCTTTGGCTTGCTCCAGGCAGCGCACAGAGTTGGAGTGCTCGCCGTTACGAAAGTAGATGTTGCCCAGGTTGAAGTTTGCTCTGTAGAGATCCTCCAGCAGCTGGCTCTTCCTTTGCACAGTGAAAACAGAGGGACACCCATTAACAAGAGGACACTCCTACCTGGGTTTTGACAATAAGACAAGGTGTAGCAGCGGATCTCCGTACTCAGCAATGAAGACACTACGGCGGATGAACTCGCTGCAGTGTTTGGGCTTCCCCAGGTGATCGCAGACCAGGCCGAGATTGAGGAACAGACGAGCCTTCATCTCACTTATCTCTCGGGCGGGCACCGTCCCTGGACAGAAGCCAAAGGAAAAATGTCTATGATAGTTGCCTAGAAATCCCTGAGGACACACAAGCCTGTAAACAAACGCACCTTCTAGACGATCGTCCACGATGGACAGACTCTTTCTGAAGGCGTCCTCTGCTTTCTCTAAACTTTTCCTCGACTGGTCCGATTCATAACGGAAGAGGAAGGTGCGGCCGATAGTGGCCAGCGCCCTTTGCTCCTCCGCGTGATCCCTCACAGAACGAGCCAAGTCCAGGTGCCGCTGCTGATGCTGAGAACAAACATGCAACCGCTCGTGTGTTTGCCGAATACACATTGAAACGCAGTGATGACGTAAAGCCACAGATGTGAAGAAAGCGGTTTAACGGTCGATGTTGCAGATCAGTGGACTCACCTTTAAAGCAGCCTCGATGTTTCCCATCTCGGCGTAGCACTCCCCTATCTTACGATTGGCCACGGCTCGTCCAATCACGTCGTTCAGCGCCTCAGAGAGCGCCAACTCCTGCTGATGCTCCCTGATGGCAGCGCCATAATCACCTGAGATGCACGAGGGTCACACAGAGCAAACGGACAACAAGAAGAGAGCGTAGGAGGTAATATTAGACGATGTTGTGAGAAACTAGCTAGAAAACGTGAACCGATGGAAAGTGGAGCAAAGAATAGGAAAGAGGATAAATACTTAGATTGAGCAAAAGATAACCCAAATAAAATGAATAACAAATACTAAGTGCCTTGTAAATTCAGGCAAGCTTGATATGTATGTGTAAGTCAAATAGACAGACAGATGGATGGATGGATATACAGATAAATGATTCTATAGTTTGTACATGACCCCTCCTCACCGGTTCTGGACAGCAGCTCTCCCAGCTGGTTGCAGATGTTCGCCTCCTCCTTCAGGTTGCTGCTGCTCTGGGCTTTGCTCTTCGCTTTCTGCAGCTCTGCACGGAGATCGAACGCCGAACACTTACACCAACAAAACAACCACACACACAGACGCGTGTCCACTTGTCCAGCGGAGCGATACTTACGCTTGATCTCCCGTGAGGAGCTCATCCTGAAGCTGGAGGCCACCGACACACCGGGCGGCTTCACGTCGGCTGCTCGCGCTCAGACAGGGGAGAGCTGGCGGGGGAGCGGGTCCTGACTTCCCGTGAGGTGTCAGGGTGCTGAGGAACCCGATCTCTGTGTCATCTGGGAGTTAGATCGCCCTCAGAGCCTGACAAAACATCGCCACACAACAAACGCAGGCGCCGCTTCACAAACACCCGCCATCACCGTCAGCCAATCACCGCGCGGCCCCAGTCAGGGGGCTGTTTCCCCCGATGAGGAGCTCACAGGCACCACTTCCGCCTTGATATTTGTGCTTTGAAAAGATCCCGTGCCCCCATCATGGATCATCTGCTATAAGACGGCACGGGAGTCCCAGCGTTTCCGATTACTGGACATGTGTGTGGACGTGGTGTGGCCGGAGATGGGCGTGAGACTGTTCACCTGACAGACTAAACTCTGGTAAAAGTTACCAATGAAAGCGTGAGTCCGTTGATTGGCTAACCGCAGGCTCGTAGTGGTGACGTAGTTCATGCGGAAGCAGAAGAGGAGGGATCAGCGGCGGAAGCTCCAGTTTTCAGCGACATGCTGACACCTAGCGACTGTTGACGGCCTCTGATACACTGAAAACTACAATACATGGTATACTTTATGTAGTATTTACTGTCAACACACTGGCTGTATGCAGTACTGCACACTCAATATGACAGTGACAAGACAAATATATACCAGGTCAAAATATATCCATACATTCTGACTCCAAGGACTCTATAATCTAAAAAATACTCATCGATACGTTTGTATTAGTATATAAGTATGTACATGTTTATGCATGTGCAAAATAGTGTACTTAGAGGGAAATTACTAGGGCAGTATTTAAGTTTTCAATTCGGATAATTCAGTATTGTAGTATCTGTTGTAGAGAATGTCAAGCAGTACACACACGATACTCCTTCCATCCAAAAGTGGGCAGTGCGGCTATCTTTTCAAATTTTAGGGTGGTTACCCTTTAAATATCCAGTGTCCCTGTGTAATAACCAAAGTGAATTGAACTAAGTACATTTGAACATTCTGAGTGAGATGAGTATGATATGATCGGCATGCCGCTCTTTTTCCAGCTGTGCTGAGCTCTTTTACTCATATTTATTTTCAGCATATTGAAATTCAGCCCCTGACATCTGTAGTCTGGCTCGGATGTGATGTGTAAACGATATTCGAACAGCACAGCAGGCAAACTGTAGCTCTGGTGAAATAACTCTGTGTATATTGTATTCAGAATAAGAAACATGGCATGAACCTGTTTGTTTGTTGCCTGTGTTGCTTTGTGCAGTTCAATACACTCAGCAGGATCCTGTAAAGAAGGATCAACATATCTCAAAAACACAAACAATGCCGCACATTACTTACACCAATTTTCAGATTGACATCCATGGATCTAACCCAAATTCATGATCTTATAATCCAACTGTTCAACAGCTTGCTTTAAAAAAAAAAAAAAAAAGAGGAATGGGGGACATGTGGCTTAGATGGCGGTGACGTCCGTGCTAAGATGGTTTTATTTATTTTTTTGATTGGCTTATTCGGATGGACAGCGCACGCTGACAGACAAATAGTGGAGCAGATTGTAGCGTGTTGCTTAATTAAAAACCGTCCGGTGTTTTTCCTCCCTGATAAGTCTGTGAGGATCAGACTGTTGGAGGCTGCGTGGACTGAATGCATGTGGTGTTTGATTGTTCATCCATCATCTGACAAATGAAACCAGGACAGAGAAGAAAACCATTCGGTGTCTGAACATTTTTGCAAACAATCAATATAGCGTGATATAAATTCCTAGCATGTATCCCATTTTCCCTGGGTGAGTTTCAGATCTGCAGGTTTGGTTGTTTGAAAACTCTCTCAATCTTATTTGTGCTCAATGTGTCAACACATCAACCTGTGAAATCCTATTTGGAGCATCCGGAAATATTCCCGAAACGCCCTCCCCAGGGAAGGCACAGTGGAAAACACAACAGCAGGCAGAAAGAAAATAACACCGCCAGTCCGGGCTTTCATTAAAACTTCTGAAAACTCAAATACTGCAGGCACCAACAAGCAGAAATGCAGCTTTGTCTTTTTGCTGAGCATCTAAACCCCATTTTTTTAAATGCCAGACATGAGACTGCAGCATCAGACGGAGCAGAGAAGCTTTTTCACATCAGACACAGAGCTTCCTCTCAGCCTGTGGGAGTGCGTATCTCTAAACCGTTGACCTTACAAATGAGCATGCTGCATCATTGTGAGAATTGGTGTTTCTGGGCGGTGCAAAGTGGAGTAGAGCACAGCAGAGTGCAGGATATCTGAGCACAGCAGCACACAGAGAGGCAGACACATCCGCCGCTGGAGGGATCAAATCTGTACCATCTGACGCTCAAGGATTTATCGGTTTAGTCAAAATTGCTTTTCCCACTGTGGAGATTAAGCACCGTAGAATGTTTTCCACTCAGGCCGTTGAATAGCCCAGTGTAGCTGCTGCTGCTGCTGCTGCTGCTGCTGCTGCTGCTGTGTCCTCTCCCCTCTCTCATCAGCTCTGGCGCTGGGGAAGGGAATGTCTCAGGAAGGTGGAGAGCTCCAAACCCTGGAGGGGAGTCGATTCTGAGTGACAGGAGAGGTGCGTCCTCTGGGGAATGTGAACCATGCAGGTGGATGCTGTTGTTGTGCTCTTCTGTGTGTGGATCGTGGGCGCCGCTGGGAGGATGGCCCAGTCAAGGGGTCACAAGCTGGAGACCTACAAACAGAGCAGGTAATGTCACAGACGGATGAAAGGCAAACGAGTGGATGTTTTTAGTCTCTCGACTGGATGTGGGACAGGGTTTTTTTTTTTTTTTTTTTAAATGATGCTTTAATACTGAAAAAAAATCTGCAAATTTTTCTTAATAGTTTTGCTCTTTTCCTCTGTCCCTTCAATATTTTGTCATAGATGTGTTTTTCATGTTTACACAATGTTGTGCTGTGTTTCCTGTGTCACCTGTGTTGCTCCCTCCCTCCTGAAAACTGACTTATTCAGACAGCAGATTGGAGAGCAGAGAGAGAGAGAGAGAGAGAGAGAGAGAGAGAGAGAGGGAGACCTAAATCCCCACATCTATTTATGTACTACTCGTGAATACTGTGTTCTTTGCCCCACAACTACTGCGGGCCAGTTAATGACTGTTTCCCCCTAAGGCAGCAGTTGTAGTCAATGTCGTTTTCAGGTAATTATTTAGGCTAATTTCTGCTTCATTAATGCGTCCATTGGATGAGCTGTTTTAGTCGCTACTGATCTAGAACTAGAAATCATCCTTAGTTCCTCCAGGTTGCACTGACTTGAAAGTTAATGGTGATTTAATTCGGATAGATTTGTATATTTATTTTAGAATGTAAGAAGTTTTTTGTGCAGTGTATGGAGCACCTTAGGTCAATTTGTGGCACGTATTGAAGTAAAAACTACTTTGTAGGATCAGAGAAATACATATTTAATTGTTTAGTTGAAGTATTTAGTACACAGTAACACTGCTCTATGGGCCAAATGCATTTAATATTTTGTTCTTGTTTATTTTTACTATAAATGTACGATGTTATCAAAAATTTAATGAAGCATTTGACTTAAAATGCCTTATTTTGTCTGATCAGCAGTTTGATATTCTGACAGAAAGCTCCAAAATATTCCAATTGATTAATTTAATATACCTATATCTCCTTTGACTAATCTATGAATTGTTTTATTGGCCAATTACAATTTTAGTTTTACAGCAGCTGTTTATCACACGGTGGTGAATATGTGATCTATCAATTTAAAATCAACATTAACCCGTACAGCAACGTTTTACAGTGTAAAAATAATAATTGACCAGTCCAACAGACGTCATATCTCCTATCAATGTCAATATCGGAGCTGAAAACAGAGCTAGCAGAGTGTCACACTGATTAATGTCTTATTGTAACCGTTGATTCTTGATGAATCAACTGAACATTGGGTTTGTTAAAGGTCCAGTGTGTAGAATGTATTGACACCTGGTGGTGAAGTTGCATATTGCAGCTGAATACCCCTTCACCTCAACCCCTTCTAAACAGGAAAGAGAACCTGTGATGCCTGAGGAAAGTCCAGGTTTACATCATCTGATACATACATGAAAGATAAATGACAATACATTTAATAAACAAGAACATGATATACTTCAAGTCTGGCTGTTGCATGCAGCCCCCAAGTGAGAAAAACGTCTTTGCCTTAATCTGTGGTGAAGATGATAAGATTTACCCAAGCGGGCAAAGTACAGCTCTGTGCGCCTCATAATACCGTCAGTGTTGAATGATTTGCATCCACTTAATATATTCAACAAAACCCTGTCAAATTGTAATCCCCCTGCCTTTAGATACAGTATCACTTTTCATGCTATAAGTAGTGGTATTTATAGACCAGCAGCAGCAGCGCACACGGCCACCCGCTCGCATTCAAGATTCAAGATTTAGTTTAACGCGCGTGTTTGACGGACGCATACCTGTAGCTGCTCGTGTGGCATGGCGGCGAACTGTCAGGATGCATGACAGGGTGAGTGTGTTCTCACCGAGGGGACGTGTGTGAAGCGGCGCCGGATTAAGGCAGCTTTTCTAATCTAAACAATCCATGAAATTACAGTGATCTGAAGTGATCATCTCAGCAGCCCTGGGGTGATTAAGATGATCATTAAGTATAAGAGGAGCACAATCGTAATCATGTGTGGAAAATCTGCAAAAGACGCTTCGGCACAAGTGGCTCAAAGCTGTAATTTTCTAAATACCAGCGTTCTCAAATCTATTCTTCACCCCCGTCAAACTCGTTAAAAGTCAGCTCACATCACTCTTTTCTTTGCTGACACACAAGTCTGTGAATACAAATCAAGTGAGGATCTTCTGATTCCTCTTATAGGAGGGGGGTAAGAAAAAAATGACGAAGTGAAACTCGTCTCCCGCCTGCCTCCCATCGCTCCACTCCTCCTCCCACTCCTCGCCTGGAGTGTGAAATCACAAAAGCTGCTGGATGGAGCCAGGCGTGGGCTGTGGGAGTTTTCACTATGTTGCGTAGAGAAATCTCACTCAGCGCCTTGAGGAGGAAGAGCGGAGCGCGGGATTTGTGTAGGACAGCAGAGTCCCACACAAGCAAAACATCTGAGGGAAGACCCTCATGAGGTTTTAGAGATAATTTGGGGGCTGGTCGCTGGATGATTCTGTGGACAGAAAAACAGACGTTTTAATGGAAGCTTACTTTTACATTTTTTTGATCCTTGCAAGTATAAACAGCACCCGCGGAACTGCTGTGCAAAGCAAAAATAGCCCCCTAGCTATGTATGTGGTAAAACGTGAAATTGATTGTTCCATAATTTCTTTATGTAAACGAAAACAGTATTCAAAATATACTCTTACTCAAATTTACTGAAAATACATTTGAACAAGCCCCGATCAGAAGTTACACTTAAATATAAATACATATTTTAATATATTTTATAGTCAATTATATAATATTTAAAATAAAGTATTAGCTAAAGTTTGACAATACTGTCTAATACTGCCTAAATATTTAGACATTACTCCCAATCCACTTGTTGAGCTGGCAACTTCAAACCCCTCTTTTCTTTAGTTCCGTCTGTGTGGTTAAAGTGGCCCGCTCACCCTGATGCAGCCCTGCCGCTGCGGAAACAGGCGCCAGGCCACCCAGAGCAGAGCAGACAGTCTGCTGCATGGCGTCGTCAGGCAGAGAGGGGGTTGGAGAGGCATTTCTGCCAAGAGGATTAGGAACCAGCTGCTGGAGGCTGGACGCAGACGACCAGCGCCCAGCGCTCGTCACTGCGGTGCAGCTACAGCTCCCATGGAAACCTGCTTCTGTTTGATTCTGCTCTTGTTGTTGTTGTTGTTTTCCTGTTTCTGTACAAGCCCTTCATGTCTCTCACTCCCTCTCTTTGTCACTTCCTCTGTGGTATTTCCTTAATGCATGTCCACGGTTGTCCCAGGGATTTGGCCCTGTCTGTCACAGCATGCTCTACTCTATTAATCCATTTTAGGGTTTTTGGAATCTATCTTTTTTCCTCCCTCCCTCTCTGTTTCTATCTCTCTCTCATTCACTCTCTCCCTCTCTTTCCCTTTCTCTGTCTTTCTCTCTCCAGTCATGGCTTGAAAATGGTGCCTGTACGACAAGGGTGCAGAGACATGCCTCTTGAAAAGTCGCACCACAGAGCAGGCGGCTTCCTCCAAATTGGATGTGATGAGGAAATGCTCTTTTGGCGTTTGTGGTTTAAAATGTGTGAGATGTACCGCCGGCTATCCCCAGAGGAGACGAGCAACCGAAGGCAGATTTACTGTTGCTACTCTGAGCTAGAAACTGGCGACAGAATATATTTGATCATAAAGTCACATGGGTAAAAACACTGAAATTTGAAATTCAAAAAACGGAAGAAAACAAGAAATCTGAGCTCTGTGTGCATCACTCTGCTGTTGCCGCACGGGACAGATGTTCCTTTTAATTCATTAATTATTTATTTACCCCTTCATTTATTATCATTTCTGCTCTTAATCAAAAGGTCACGGAGAGAGACCAGAATGGAAGGGGGCGGAGGTCAGAAAACTGGAAGGTGCGCTGTGATTCATTTCCTAATTGACTCTTCAAACTAAGCATGTCCAGCCAGGTTTTATACTGACCACGTGTCTTATTGTCCCCGCAGCCCGATTTACAAACGAAGCCCGGACATGACAAAATCTCTGATGACAAAGTCGGAGCAGCTCCTGAGAATAGACGACCACGATTTCACCATGAGGCCGGCGTTCGGAGGTGAGCGGGGAAAATCGCCTTCTTTCATCAGCTCAGACGGACCAACGGCGGCATTAGAGGCCGCGTGGTCAATCACCGAGTGCAGCGGGATGAGATGTGTGCAGCCGTCAAACTGTCCTATAAGCATTAAGCTCTTGGTGGCATTAATGACACCACCCATGCAAGCTGTGCACGAGTTTTCAACTGCAGCTCAATTCTTTACATCACAAGAGTGGTAATACACGTCTTTTGCATGGCTGTATACGGGAGGGATTTGATGTCAGGCAGGATTATGGAGCGATAAAGACACACAGGCTCTTCATTTTACCGGAATATCATACTGAAATATATAGTCATAATCTTTTTAGCTCCGTTTATCTTTGGGCTTGTCTTTTGTGGCGAACAGTCACACACGTAAGAACTCTTTTTTTATTTTTAATCTGAGAGTTTTGGCGTCCTGCGGAGGGGGACAGAGATGTGCTGTTTTTATCAGGACGCGTCTGCTTTTAACCACGCCACAATCTGCTGCCGAAAAACACACGAGTGCGCGTGCGGAGTGTGTTTACCGTGTCTAGTTTCGAAACACCAAGTGCGTCTCAGCTGGAAGTGGAAACGGGAGCTGGATTGCATCCAGCGCTGCATCAACTTTGATCCATTAACGTGACCTAATTGTATTTGTGTACTATTGGGGGATGATGATGCAGAGTAAAAGGGCTGAAATAGGTCAAAAGTAGAGTCACAGCCAGACCGGCACAATCTGCCGTTCTATATTTGTGTGATTCATTGTTGTTTTTTTTGGAAACGTGATTATAAAAGCAAAAGGTCGATTTGGCTTCTCCGACTGCATTGCTGACTCTTTTTTTATTATGTCGGAACTGTTTGGTTTCTGAGTTTGTTTTCAGGTCCTGACCTTATGTTACGATTCAGAGCTTGGACTGAACTGAATACCTTTTATTATTATTATTATTTCATTTTTTTGTGGAGCACTAAATGAATAGATAGTGTATTATTATATTATTTGTCTAGTTTAATGTAGCGGAAAACATACACTGACGTGATGACCTTTTTATCAGGTCCTCCGATTCCTGTTGGAGTCGATGTTCAGGTTGAAAGTCTGGACACCATCTCTGAGGTGGACATGGTGAGTACTGAGCTGGGCTGGAAACGAAGGAATTAACATGAAGTTACTGCCTGACTCTACACAACCACAGAGCCCAGAACAGGAAAACACTACTTATGCACTAATGCATCACTATGAACAGTATTTATAATTCCATAAATGATAAAACAGCATGACCCACAAATTATACTGTGAAATTTTGTGACATAATACTTTGATCAAAGTGATATTGCAAGACTTTTGCTATTTTAAAAATTGACCATTTTACTTCGCCACCACCTCTGTGCAGGACTTCACCATGACTCTGTACCTGCGTCACTACTGGAAGGACGAGCGGCTGGCGTTTCAGAGCACCAACAACCAGAGCATGACCTTCGACAGTCGCCTGGTGAAGAAGATTTGGGTTCCTGACATGTTCTTCGTGCACTCCAAGCGCTCTTTCATCCATGACACCACCACAGATAACGTCATGCTGAGGGTGTATCCCGATGGCAACGTCCTCTACAGCCTCAGGTAAACCAAGCGAAGCGGTATCTGCGAACAGTATTTCAAAAAAAGACCCGTTACGCAGACAGTAAAACATTAGATCTACTTTAAAAATAATCGAAATGAAAAAAAAGAATTCTCCAACAGAAAATATTCTATACTTTCACTGTGTGAGGAAAAAACTAGAACACGCCACATGAAACAAACGCACAGACATCAGAGGAGCTAAAGGTCGCCATTGATTCACTGAAATGAATTTCACCACAGGCGAAAGGTCCAATGTTTTAACAGTTGCAATCAGTGTAGCTTCAGAATGTGACAGCGCTAATCAGAGGAGAACATCATACTGTGACTCTGTGGTGTCTATAGCCTTTGTTTCATCAGGAAAATACTTTATATTCACAAGGACAGCATGGCATAAGGTCCTTTGATTTGAAAAGAAATGCGATGAAAGGAGTGGAGAACATATGTGGGATAAAAATGAAACAACCAGGCAGACGAGGAAGAATCACAGGTTTAAAGACAAGAACGCAAATAAATAAAAGACTGTAAATAAAAGAGCCTGTCTGATAAAAGTCCTTCTCTGTTTATGATAAATTAAAATTCTGGACAGGGGTTGACATTGATATGAATTTGTGAATTTCGCCTAAGTTGCTGTTGTTGTGTGAAAGTTGAATTATTTGTCTTGTCGCTGCTGTTCCTCCTGCAGAGTCACTGTCACTGCCATGTGCAACATGGACCTGAGCCGCTTCCCACTGGACACCCAGACCTGCTCGCTGGAGATCGAGAGTTGTGAGTGAGACATTATCGACCACACGGGCAAATAAATCGCCCAGACCCTTTGGTTTAGCGCTCCACTTAACATTTTGATAAGCATGTCCCAGATTGTTCACCCATCAACCCTTTTTGTGCTCAATCAATGCACTTTGCTCTCTTGTCTTCTAAAGCTAAACTCAGCAGTTAGACCATTTTTTAGCAAACAAACAGAACAGATATCTTTAATTCCAGTGACCTTTTCCCCCTCGTATAAGCCCCGCAGCGTCACTAATGGTGAGCCACTAACAGTCGCAAAATCATAGCGTGCTGTGAACATTTCAGTCTCCGGGGGGCTGCCTGTGGGGTTTTACATTGGTAGCCTTGTCACGTTGGATCATTTTTGTCACGCGTTTTCTCCACATTTGCATCCACCGCTGTTCGT
Source organism: Pseudorhombus dupliciocellatus (assembly GCA_016785235.1). Classification (NCBI taxonomy): domain Eukaryota; kingdom Metazoa; phylum Chordata; class Actinopteri; order Pleuronectiformes; family Paralichthyidae; genus Pseudorhombus; species Pseudorhombus dupliciocellatus. The sequence continues at coordinate 3,122,831 of JAFBJW010007502.1, forward strand.
ACAGAATCTGCCCTTATTTGGGTCGTTACAGACGTACTCACTTCTGCACGTTCTCCCCACCAGATGCATACACAGACGATGACCTGATGCTGTACTGGAAGAAAGGAAACGAATCCCTCAACACTGACGACAGAATCTCTCTGTCCCAGTTCCTCATCCAGAAATTTCACACCACCACCAAGCTGGCTTTCTACAGCAGCACAGGTACGGCGATCCACCGTGGCCGCCGCTTCCAACACGTCCAGTATACTAAAGTGATTATGCAAATGCTGCATGGAAAAGTTAAACAGTTCACATGGGATTCTCCTGTCACGTTCCCCCAACTGAAGCACCAAGTTTTCCACGCGTAACGTCGCACCAAGAAGAACACCACCGATACTTAATTCTCAATGCGAAATGAATCCAGACTCTGCCAGCCCTCTGTAAAAGCCCCGCAGCCTGTCGCTAACCACATGTCACCTAGAGGAGAACGAGAACAACCTGAAGCATAAAAAGGGATTTTACGTGCTATCGTTCTCTGCCAGAACAGCCGGGGGGACGCCTGCTCCAAGTGTCTGTAGCGTGCAGCAGCGGCGGCAGCTAACACGTGACTATATTCGTTTCTTCCCATAGGCTGGTACAATCGTTTGTACATCCACTTCACCCTGCGGCGACACATCTTCTTCTTCCTGCTCCAGACCTACTTCCCCGCCACTCTCATGGTCATGCTGTCCTGGGTGTCCTTCTGGATCGACCGCAGGGCCGTGCCCGCCAGGGTGCCGCTAGGTGCGGTAGATTTTGAACAATTTTATCATACTAAAAGAGGTCTGGTCTAGTTTATAGTTCATGGAACCTGAGTCACAAGATACAGTGAGATAATCCCTTATTGGTCCCACTAGGGGAACATATATATGCCCCATTCTCTCAATGCTCCCTCATTTATATCGTAATGCTGTAATTTCACAGTGTTGTCAGGAGTGTTCTGTGGTCATTTTTGAATAAATTAATAACAGCCTCGGCTCCGTCTCTCAGGGAGTCGTTGCCTTTGAATCCGGGGGGAGGTGATTGGCCAACTCGCGTCAGCTTCGCTAATCACCTCCCCCTGGTTCACCTGGAGGTGCTGTCAGCCCACCTCACAGCCACAAACCACATTACCGGACACATTATGGATGATTTTTCAAATAATGGCATTACAGGAAATTTAGGATCATAATAGATTATTTTGCCAAACTGCTGCTTCTCTGGCTTCCCTGCAAGTGATCTTTAAAACATGAGGATGAACAGATACTAGATTAAAAAAAAAATGACTGGGCTCGTGTTTCGTAGCAGTAATTAGAAGCTCTGCTGTGTGTTCGTCTGCCCCGCCTCCAGGCATCACCACAGTCCTGACCATGTCCACCATCATCACCGGGGTCAACGCCTCCATGCCGCGGGTCTCCTACATCAAAGCAGTGGACATTTACCTCTGGGTCAGCTTTGTCTTTGTCTTCCTGTCGGTGATAGAGTACGCGGCGGTCAACTATCTCTCCACGGTGCAGGAGAGGAAAGAGAGGAAGCTGAGGGAGAGAGTAAGTGAGATAATCTCTGTGTGGTTAATAATAAGGCACTGGTTACTCTTTGTTTTTTCCTCTTTTAACCAAACAAGTGGAATTATTTACAAAAGGACGATTTCTTGCTGAATGTGATTGTTTTCTTGTATTTTACATAAAAGGACGGATGAATTCATCTCTGATTGAGCTTCATTCTGGCCCACATGTCGAGACAAAACTGCGCAATGTTCACTAGTATTCTGCTTGTGTTCTTAGCAAGTAAGGAGGTTAGTACACGGCGTAAAACATCAGGGTGTGTGGCCAACATATTCCCAAGTTGCCTCCAACGTTAAAATGAGGAAAAAAATGTTGCTTTGTTGTTTTTCATGAATCATTCATCAGTTGGTCTAATTCTTGTGGTTTGACGAGGGTTTCTGAAGGACCATTATAAAATGCATTTAAGGGCAACGTCAAGAGCTGTCCCTGCAGTACTTACACTTCACATGGACCCTAATATGTTTACGTTGTGGAGTCATACCATGACTTTTTCAAATTCAGATTATTTTTCACGTGCAGTTGATACGATTTTAAAACTCTTAACAGGGTGGTTTGAAAAGGAAAATTGTAGTTCTGTTGAGCCAGAAAGGGGACGGCCTCAGTAAGTATGAAAAATTCTGACCTAATTTTATATTAGAATATTTGTTATCATTAGAATGTTTCTGAATCGGTAGAAGCATGAATAAATTATTGACTTGCATTTCCACTGAACATATAAATATTTTCTAAATTGGCACACTTAAGGCCGCTCGAGGGCTAATGGCAAATGATTTCTGGGACTCGGGCTTGTGTACTTTATGACTATTCTTCATCTGCCAAATGTTGCAGCATATGGAGCCAAATTGCCCACGTAGCCTCGGGCACATTTCCTGCACAAACATCCTTCTATTGAATGTTTCATTTTAAAGTTGACTGAAAGCCCTGACTTTGCAGAAACATCCGACAAACCAATGTTTGCTTTTGCCTGCTACAGTTTGGGTTAAAACTTCTGTTTACTTTTTGGTGTCCGTTTTGCCTCCCTAGCTGCCGTGTACTTGTGGCATAGGCAACCCAGACGAGATGATGATCGACCCCCAGATCACTGGCTACGGGTCCATGGATGTCAACACCACAGGGAATTATGGGATGCCGGAGAATGGCGGCCGCCAAGAGCGAATCTTGGCCCAGGTGGCTCTGAACGACCCGCAGATCACAGGCCAAGTAAAGCCGTCCAGGGGCTACGTGAACATTTGGATAGACACCCACGCCATAGACAAGTACTCCAGGGTCGTCTTCCCTGGCGCGTACATCCTCTTTAACATCATCTACTGGTCCATCTACTCATAACACGGGCTGCAGAAGTGGGACATGTGCGAGCGTCGCCTGCGACGGGACTCCGCCGGTTTTGACAAACTGCTCACTCGATGAACGGAGACCACTGACAGACTGGTGATCATTGCCTTCTTGACCCAGCCACTTAAACCAGAGGACAGCCACGGACGATTGCTCTACCGATCCATCAATTCTATGTTGTAACTTCAGTGTTGTCGATGGAACGTTTCAATATTGTCGCTGCATGAGGCTTCGCTGCAAAAACACGCCGACACAAACTGTGCAGCTTTCTGCAGATAAACTCGGCGGGGGTCTGAGTCGAGGTGCAGCGAAGGGAAATGTCAACATGGATTTCTGACAACGCCAGCGCACGGACCGATTCATGCCTCTTTGCAAAGAAGTAAACTTGACAATCAAATCGTTTTCAAAGGAACAGCGTGACATTTTGTGAAATGCATTTATTTTGGTTTCTGGCTAAAGAGTTAGATTAAAGGATGAACACCTCTCTAATATTCGTCGATGGCGGCCTAGCTGCAAAGCTACAGACGTCCACCAGATTGCTTGGCTGAGCACAGAGACTGTAAACAAGGAGAGAAGCTATCCTGTCATCTCGAGCTCACATGCTAAGAAGCTTCAACTTGTCAAAATGTGCTGTTTTCGAAATGGTGTCAAATGTGCCAAACAATGTTTTTTGCTGAAATCAGAAACATCCTGGACAACGGTTTTCCACTTGTCAGGTACATGAGACTGCTCTGAGCTACCTGTTGGTTTGACACCATTTGATTTGATCATCAATCCTCTCATCTAACTCATTGTAAGAAAGCATGTAAGTGACATTGTCCAAAATGTGGAACCTGGTAATCCGCATACTCTTAATGTTCAAATCTTCTGCAGCACGTTGGTATGATTCAGTCTTTGTTACATTCTCTTGTGATCTTTGTATTAATGCCGGTATTTAAATGTTGAGCTAATCACTGCATTGCATTTGTGACATTTGACAAAAAAAAAACTCAACCTAAATATTTAAGTCTATTAAAGTCAAAAGTGTAAAAATATATGTTTAGTAAATCCCACAATATTGATAATTATATTAACTTTTCTTTTTTAAATTCTCATTTCATTTTTATACAACTGAAGCTCATCCTCTGTGTGGTGTTGTGAGGCTTCGAGGTTCACTGTGACCTGTTAGTTGCTAGTTTAATCATTTTTTCAGCTTGAAACAACTTTATACTTTGGTGAAACATTTGAAAAACATCTTTCGGTGGTTCATAAGAAAATGTTATGTCAAAAAAAAAGAAATACATTAAAGTAATGAAAGTTGTTCTATGTAAGAAGATGTTTAATAAATGTTTTGTTTTCTGAAAATGTGATTATTTCAGCAGTATGAGGTTTGGAGCTGGAACCACAATAAAGCATTTGAAACCTCCACCCATTTATTTTCTGCCAACAGATCAGAGGCATGGCTGAAATCACACAAATTTGTGACCGCAAAGTTTGTGTCGGTTGCAGGTTTGACTCCATGTTTCCAAAATATCCCTTTCCCTGCTTTTTGATACTCTATATTCAAATGGTGCTGGGGGATAAGCTTTCACAGTTATTAGACATTGGACTCCCACCAGCTCCGGGGCTTCTCTTCACCCTGGCACCAGAATGTTTGCTGATGAGCATTCATACCCAAATCCCTTTTAACGTCAGCTTCTGTAATACCATTAACTGCTTGCATGTGATGTGGTATAGTCTGAGGCCACCTTTGTTGTCTCTTTTCTCTAACCTCTTTTTTTTCTTTTCTACTCTTTCATATAATGTCCCACAGGGTGTGGTGACAGCTCCGGATTATCGCTCTACGACAAACCTGAACAAGATTGCAGCAGGGAGACATGAAGATGATTCAAACATCGAGAAGATGTCCGTAACCTGATTTTCCCACCACATCTGTGACCACTGAATTTGAGCTGCTGAAAACATGCCCAGAAATCCAAACCACTCCAAGTCATATGTATATCCAGAAATGAGACCGCAGCCTGTTGGCACAGGGTGTCTGTGATGATTCTCAGTCATCCAGGTCACGGTGTCCTCAGCAGTCGCACCAGTGGTGCACAGGCAAGTGGAAAAAAAGACAAGCAAGTCCAGGAGCCGATACACACACACACACACACACCGACATCTCCTGAGCTCGACAACAGTGGTGCTTTGAGCCAGATGCTCGCTGAGGCTGATGGCGGCATTATGACAAGTTTTAAAAACAATAAAAATCACATCGCTTCATAACAATCTATGCAAGAGTTATTTTGAGATGTCACTAAAAAGCACAGTCTACGTCAAACTCACAGCGCTGCTACAAAGAGATAATACTAGATAGACTACAGCTTCACATCCGTTAAATGCACTCTGTCCCTATCTGAAGGTGGTCTATGTTATTAAAAGGTAAATTCCTTATTATTGTTGATGCACTTATTCCTACAGCCTGTGCAGTTGATGGAGCCTTCCGAAGCTGCTTCACTTCTCCTGTTTCAGTTTGGCCAGGCTGAAGTCTTCTCTCACTTTGCTGAGCAGATCGGGGCAGCACACCACATCCACAGCTGTCATAGCCAGGGCTTTGGCTGTCCTCAGGGTGTACAACTGGGCCGTCTCCGCTCCTGGCACAGGAAAAACAGGACGAGGAAAAGAAAGCGCGGAGTAAACAGGAAGTCAACAGGAAAACCAAGTGACCTGGAAAGAAAGGATGCCTGTGAAGATGTCAGATCCAGATTGCATGTCATTGCACTTTTGTTACAAGAATCAGCATCCATTTGCAGATCAGACTCGCGTTAGCGCACCTGCAGCTCCGGCGTATTCCTCCGTGTGGTTGAACGCGTCCGTGCCGATGTAGAAGAACGGGTGGATGCCAGGAAGCACGAATGAGACGTTGCCAAAGTCTGTGGAACCTGCCAGGTGATAATAAATTCACTGTGATTGTGATTCCGTGCGTGTCAAGTAAACAGCAAGAAGACAATAAAGATCCGCTGTGTTCACAGCCCCACGGGGCACAGCGGGAGGCTTTTTGAAGATTATTTTGCGTTCGTTCGCGTTCCCTTTCTATAATTGTGTGCTACCTGGCAAGAGGTTCCTGTTGCCGTTACGCAACAGTGTCGCAGACACCTGTGGCCCTGCAGTCGCTTCACAGCCTCCTGCAGATCATTCAACATCACTGACAATACGGAGTGGCACAATATCCCATTGTAAAGTAAAATTCAATAAGTCGATCCAGTGGGATGAGAACAAATAGGCTCCCGACCCTCAGGCTGAGGTTGGACAAAACTTTGATCCAATTGTTTGAGACACAAGGAAACGACCCTGTGCGTGAGGGACAGGGTAACAAACTCCAGTGACTGCATTGTGCTGCGTCGGATAAAGGAAGAAAAGTATTGTGAAACACAGTGAGGTAAAATAAAAGAAGCCAGGATCCTTCAGGGGCCGAGTCACTCTCTAAGATTTCCACGTACAGGGAAAAGGTGGCTGTGATATTTAGACTTTTACTCACCGGAGAAGTTTTGTGGCTGCTCTGCAAACTGAACGCTTAAAAATTTCCCATTTCTCTCATACAGGCTCGACAGCGTGGCGTTGGGGAGAATGCTGGAGTAAGCTTGGGACGGGTAGATTATCTCCACCTAAAGGAAACAGAAGTTTAACCTCGTCATCTTTTCGTTCGCAACTCAGTCTAATATCTCCTATATGAAGCCATGCAAACGTTTCTATCTGGAGCAAACCTGCGAGCGCAGTCATGCATTATGTAACAGCAGCATAGCAATCAGAGCATAATTACAGGAATGTGTTTTAAAAGGGCAAAGTTACGTAACCACAGAGTGAGGCTTGACATTGTGTTTCTTCTCTGTATCAATACACTGTTGTTTTTTGGGGTTTTTTTTTTTCCCCTGTGTCTGAGCTTCAGTGTTCAGCTACAGGGGAGGGACACAGCGGGAGCAGAGCCCGGAGGAACGCTGTATTTTTAGGCGAGATTACTTGGCAACCAGTTGCCACGGCAGCTGCCCTGAAGCAAGCCTCTGCTTTGGCCTTGAGGTCACGAAGATCCTTCAGCAATGGCGTGCGCAGATAAAACTCTAACTCCGTGTAGGCGGGGATAATGTTGGGCTTCTCTCCTCCGTGTGCGATGATGCCTGGAGACAAGAAAATGCAGACGACGAGCAAACGAGCGATAGCGATTAATGAATGGGGTTCGTTAAATTAAACATTGACACAGAAACCTTGTGGCTGCTCCTTCTTGGTGAACGGCGGTGTGAACGTTGGTGGGTAATTTAGTCGGTAAAGGCAGAGAGATGGAGGGAACATGCGGGCAAGAGCGATGCAGACTACATGTTTCTACACGTTGTTTTATAGATTTATTTGAGTGGGTGTGTGTATATAAGACTTCTCAGGCGATTTCTCCTAACACTGACAGAGCATCTATTTTTACCAAACTGACATTTTATTGATTCCCCGAGGGTCCTTTTGTTTCTGTGGCAGCTAAATTCAAACCTTCACACAGCAGCTTGACTCCCAGGAGGAGCAGGCTCCTCATTCAGCTCTAAGAACTCGCCACCGTGAAGTAAATTCTATGGTCTGACCCTTGAGTAATGAGAAATGGCCACAGCGAAGAAAAAAAAAACAAAAAAAACAGCTGGACTAGTGCCGACACAGCTTTCGTCTGCTCCTCACCGTGAATCCTCCACTCTGGTTTCATCTGCTGCCTGAGCACGGAGACGTTGTTGTAGGCCAGGACGGCAGCGTCCAGGGCATTCACCCCCTCCCAGGGGTACGCGCCAGCATGAGAGGCCTTCCCGTGATATTTCACCGACACCCTGAAACCCAGCATAGGTTTAAAGAGTTGCACAGGTTAGTGGAGTTAATGAAGAGGAAGAGAGGGAAGATGCGAATCCACGCGAGCGGCGAGAGGGTACGTACGCATCGAGGGCCACCCCGGGCAGGAAGGAAGCGTCCTGCTGGGCCGGGTGAGCCATGAAGACGAGGTCGAGGTCAGCGAAGGCCCCCGCCTCCAGCAGGTCGATCTTTCCTCCTGAGTTCTCCTCTGCAGGAGTTCCCAGAACAGTCACCTGGTTGAAGAAGGGTATTCAGCTGCAACACACAACTACACCACTAGATGTCACTGAACTCGACACACTGCACCTTTAAATGTGACGCTTTCCACTGAACTTAAACTCAAGTCTGTTGACATTTATTCTAAAGTGTTTCATGGACACGGTGGTGTGTGGGCAGTGAGTGAATTCTCATTTTTTGGGGCGAACCATCTGAAAGTTGGAACTGAAGCGTGAATCGTGGTCACGTGGCTCAGGGTGGACTCTTCACCTGCACCGGGACAGGGAGCCGGTGACGGTGCTTGTCCACCGCGGCTCTCAGGCCGGCGGCGGCCGCAGCTCCGGCTTCCGCGATCAGGTTGTGCCCGCAGGCGTGTCCGATCCCCGGCAGCGCGTCATACTCGCACAGGAAGCCCACGTTCAGCGCCGGCTCGCACCCGCCGCCGCCCGCCGGACCCCAGGTGGCCCGGAAGGCGGTGGGCAGCTCGTAGCGGCTCTGGACGGTCCAGCCCGGGTCCTCCTGGGAGAAGAAGCGGAGCAACCTGTCGTGGGCGAAGGTTTCCTCCCCGCCGAGTTCGGGACGGAGCCAGATGTCCCGGCTCAGGCTGTGCAGCTGCTCCGATAGGCTGTCTATGCGGAGCCGCAGCGTGTCCTTCATCGGGTGTGTCTCCATGTGTCCTCACTAAGGGCTTCCACCTCAGAGCTGCTGGGAGCCTCTTTATGATAGTAGCAGGGGCGGAGCGAGCTGCCAACGCACCGGAAGTAGTTTCAAGATTTAGTTTGTGGTCATAATGGATTGTTGGTTAAACCATCAAACTCCATAGATTACAACCATAGACTCCAGTCAAAGACCAGAGCCGGCCCTAGCTATGATGGGGGCCCTGGCAGACCCCCCCCCCCCCACTAAAAACTAAATCTATGAAATAAAATTCACCTTTTGAATTTGACTTCATGAATTATTGTAATGCACTGATGCTTATATTGGGTCTCATGGCAAATGGATTAGAATCTGTTGCTGTGCTCTTGGTGATTAGGACAAACAAACTTTTAGAAATTAGGTTGGCAGATAATAAATGTGCCCGCGACAGACAATACAGAGGAAACGTGTCTAACGTTCTCTTTTTTTCTAGAGCAGCCAAATCTCTCTGAAGCAAGGCGAGGATCTCCATCTGCTGGCCACGAGAAGACTCACATTTCACTTGATCGCCTGCTACTGCAGAACCTTCTGTCAATTTGAACCAAAACATCAAATGAACGTAATTGTGGAAGGGTTTAAACATGCTTACACCTACACAAAATGAACCACCACACATATAAAAATGCAAATGAATAATAACAAAAGTCTGTAAATATAATCGTCCCACAAACCAGCTCACATTTTTACACATGAGCGATGTGCATACAAGATTTACATCAGATCAAGCGCCTCATTAAAGACGGCTGTGATGTGCTGTGATGAGTGAGAGTAGCGTCAATGCCACAGCAGAGGGACCCAGAGAGACACACTGTGAGTGAAAGGCTCCTTTCACTCACAGTTCTGATTTGATTTCGTTTGAAGAGGGCATAAATCAAGGTTCTGCAGCTTTTCATCTTTTACCTTGAACAATACAAAAGAATGAATAGACACTATATTTCAAAAGATCACTGCCATCTATAGGGATTCTTTTTAATGGTCCACAGCCAATCAGGCGGCTCCACACTTGCAGCGGGCAAACAACAGAGGATGAAGTGGGCTCTGTCAATGAAAAACAAGGTCAATTAGTTCTGAATGAATAAAGACAAAGCTCCACAGCTGCTACGTACCCTCTGTGTGTGTGTGTATTTGAGAGTGAGCAGGTGTATATGTATGTGTTTTCTGCCTGTATTTGGTTTGGGGGTTAATTGGGGGCGGCTGTCACAGGAGGAGACATGTTGAACAGCGCTCAGAAAGATGACACCAACACGGCCCGCTGACATGGCCTGTCTGTCAGCTTACTTCACGCCTCACTGGTGACGCACTGACACTCCACCGCGCATCAATTAAGTGACATGGAAAGGAGGCGCCCATGTGTCGCCCCCATTGTTTTAGCAGGAGATTTGCCTGGCGAGCATGTGCAGGAGTTCACACACGGTGGCACGGTTTTAGCATCACGTAGCGGCCTGTGCTTGAATGTGTTAATGCGGTCGAGGACCCTTCGCGTTTAATCCAGGAGGAATTACAATTATGGCATCTGAGGAGGTTCCGGATTAAAACCATTTCAGCCTCAGAGGAGAAAGGAAACCGAATGTAAAACAGGTTGCGCACTGAGTGATGCTTCGAATAAAAGCCCCGTGACACGCTGAGCACATGATAGATACGTTTGCAGGGGGTAAATATTTCATGCAGCATAGATATTTTAGACCGAGCCGGTAGGGATCCCACAGAGAAGAAGTGATGCACGACACATGATGTATGCATGCGGCACGCCCCAAAGGAAGGCTGGTTTGACAGTTACGAAGAATGGATGAGCCCCTGATGACAGCGTGTCCAGAATGAGGGATGAGACAAACAACAAATAATGCTTGTATCTTTACAGCAGCTGCAAGAGTGCTCTCCATGTACTGTGTTTGCCAAACACGTGGAAAATGAAAACATTTACTGTGACATAAAAAATACCTGAACGTGTGCTGCTGTTGCTCATGACAGTCTCTCACAGAAATGTAAAGTTAGTCGGTTGAAAACGTGTCCAGGGAATATATGAAAGCTTCTTTGAGTGGAATCTATGTGGCCTTCAGCTGTATAGCTGTTCTTCAGTAATGGCTCCTTTCAGTTCTTTTCCACTGAAGGACGATAGAGAAGAACAGAAGTATTTCACCTATAGGGATCATTTCATGTCCTCAGGAAACAGAACCAAAGAAAGCTTGGAAGTAAAAAATTGACTGTTGTACAAATCACACGCATTTTACAAACCATGTTGCATGTAACGTTGCCTTGATGCCTTTCTATTTTGCTTCACCTCTGCTCCCATATTGGCCCCGACTGATTTATTGTTCACCCTGACAACGTGTTGGTGAGGCTGATTTTAAACATGAGATTCGAGTTTGACAAAAGGAAAGTGACAAGGTGTCATTCATGCTTGCTCTGTCCTGTCAGTATGACTATCAAACAAAACGCACCCTTATAGACGTCCCCCAGAAATCCAGCCTGCAACGTTCGACATGGCACAGCAAGCTGCTTGGTAGTTGGAAAATATCCCCTCAGGGTCTTGGGAGTATTTGTGTGTGCCTGTGTGTGTATGTGTGTGTGCGCAACATGACAGTCCTGTTTCTGTCATTAATGTCACATCAGTGCACACAATGTGCCGCTGCATTCTCCGAGCAGGAATACATTAACACCTCGGTTTATCAAGCCATCGTGCACCTTCAGGGGGTGGTGTGTGGGTGGGATTACTCTGCTCAACATTTCTTCCTGTTTTTAAGAAGCACAATGGTTTGTGATGGAAGGAAGGTCCATTCTCATCTTGACAACAACAGTGTTCTCAGCGCTATCAGGTTGTGTGCAGGTGAATAATGTTATAAAACAGACAGGCACTGAACGCAAACGCCCATTGGCAGCCGAGTCGAATGCTTGCGTGAAGCCACGTGTGAGTCAGTGGGTTTGTTGATGAAGTGTCAGCCACACAGGAGACACAAGCTGAAAACGAAACTTCAAAAAAAATACAAGCATAAAAAGTGTCTTCCATGTAGATGATTAATTTGACTTGATTTTATGTGACAATTGATTTATTGAATTTAATGATTAATTGATTAGTTAATGTGTACAATTAAATGATCTTTTCAAAGATATTAAATTCAAATGTTGTTCATTGTAATTTAAACCATCTTGAACAGAATCTTAAACTTTTCATGAAAAAAGTGTGGAGGTCATCATCATCAAACGATGTTGACTGGCTGGGCTGCGTTCTTCTCTTCCGTCCCCCCCAAAAGTCCACACAGCTGCACTCAGGGCTTCCCAGGGAGCCCTGCGGCTGCGCTGCCCTTTCTTTGTTTGACAGCACTGAAAAGGCTGCTGTCTCCCCACATAACATCAGCCTTTGAGAGCAGCGTGCGCAGCAGTGGGAGTACGAGTCGTCCCTTGAACCACAGACGAGCCGCAATCAGCGGGGGGTGTGAGCAAAGTGCAGATCTGAAAATGTTGCCTCCCTGAGTTGTTGTGCTGGATGCTCTTTCCTTGCTCACAACAGAAGCACATGTTTCCAATGAGAACTGGCGCTCTGGTTGGAGAAGAGAAATGTTTAAACCTCACGTGCATGACATTTCTTGTTGAATCCCTTCAGTCAGGGGAGTGTTAAAGAGAGAAAAAATAAAAACCACATTGCAGCCCAAGGACAGTGGCACATTATGCAGACAACAGCTTATTTAGCTTTTTACTTGTTGTGTTGTATTTACACTTAAAATCAGTTTTCTGCTCCACAGGAGGGGAGAGGACACCTCCCTCTCTTGTCCCTGAACCTTTGGTAATTAAGGAGCAGCAACCGTTTAAATAAAATATGGCGACGCTGAGCGACCGGCCTCGCAAACCTCTGCAGGGAGAGCAGAGATCCAGCCAAGATCAGCGTCTCTCAGCCCGCTCAACGTTTCAGGGGAGCAGCAGGACAAAGTGCTGTGTCAGAGCAGACCTGGCAACGTGTGAGAGCTGCTCCTGGATTAGACTCCGGCAGATAAAGAAAAGCCTCTCAGACTTTACTATACACACACATGTCTTTAGAATGTGAAACCAAAACTAATCAGATTAAATGGAAACGATTAGGTGTAAGAACTATAATACTACTTATAATACTCTAAGTGCATCTAGATTATTAAGAATGGTATTATACCACTGATTCTTGGGAATTTGGCTAAAAGAGAGTTTAATTCTGAAAATAAATATTTCCTTGACACAACATCAACATCATTTTCTGAATATGCGGCCATTAATATCGTCAACTGCACTGGAGAGAAGTGGGAGGAGCTATGCTTTGTTTCACCTATTGCCATGGTGAATCCTGTTATCTGCGTTCCATTGATGAGGGCCTTTGATATCCTCATGCACGAGCTGCCCTCAGGGTTGCTTTGACTCAGAGTTGCTTGAACTCACTCAACATCAACACCTGTTCTGAACCCGAAAACTCTTGAGTTCGACAGTTCGAGTTTGAATGCACCTGCTTCCTGAACCAGGCCCCAGGAAACTTTTGTTCATCACTGAAGAGACGCAGGCTGAGAACACGGCGACCACGCTCACCATCCAGACCAAACTCAACCAAACGTCCCCTGAGCGCGTCCAGCCACAGGAGAGAAGAGCGGTGAGTTCAGCAACACCTCCACTCGCAGTGGAAATGAACCTGTGACTGACCGTACTGTCTGTTTTCAGCTCAATGGCTTCCAGAGCGGAAGACAATCCCCTCTGTCCCGTCTGCCATGAGGTCTACAGACATCCTGTCCTCATGTCCTGCAGCCACAGCTTCTGTAACCACTGCGCGGAGGGTTGGTGTCGAGACAAAGAAGGGAATGAGTGTCCAGCTTGTAAGAGACGATCGTCAATGAACGAACCGCCTCTGAACCTGGCGTTGAAGAGCCTGTGTGAGACCATCTTACAGGAGAGAGATCAGAGCTGCTCACACGCTCTCTGCAGCCTGCACTCAGAGAAACTCAGGCTCTTCTGCGAGGACCATCAGCAGCCAGTGTGCCTCATCTGCATATATTCAGACAGTCACTCAGACCACAGATTCAGGCCCATCAATGAAGCTGCACAACAACACAAGAAGCAGCTTCAGGAAACTCTGGAGCCCCTCAAGAGGAAGTTAGAGGGTTTGGAAGATGTTCAAGCACAGTTTAACCAAGCAGCGGAACACATTAAGATCCAGGCCCAACACACAGAGACGGAGATCAAGGAGCAGTTTAAAAAGCTTCACCGGTTTCTGGAGGAGGAAGAGGAGGCCAGGATGGCTGCACTGAGGGAGGAAGTGAAGCAGAAGAGCCAGAGGATGAAGGAGAAGATTGAGGCTCTGAGCAGAGACATCGCGGCTCTGTCGCACCCGATCAGGACCACAGAGGACAAGCTGGGAGCTGAAGACGTCTCGTTCCTGCTCTGTTACAAGGCTGCGGTGGAACGAGTCCAGCAGCAGCCCCTGCTGAAGGATCCACAGCTGGGCTCAGGAGCTCTGATCGATGAGGCCGAACATCTGGGCAACCTGAGCTTCGACATCTGGAACAAGATGAAAGACCTCGTCTCCTTCAGTCCTGTGGTTCTGGACCCAAACTCTGCTCATCCGCAGCTCGTCCTGTCTGAGGATCTGATCAGTGTGCGTCTAGGAGAGGAGAAGAAGCTTCCTGACAATCCAGAGAGGTTTGACAATTGCGTCTCAGTCCTGGGATCTGAGGGTTTCAACTCAGGGACTCACAGCTGGGACGTCCTGGTCGGAGACAACACAGACTGGTCAGTGGGCGTGTCCGCAGAGTCTGTCCAGAGGAAGGGAGCGAATGTCTCTGCATACTGGAGGATATGGTTCTCTAATGGGCAATACAAAGCACTGTCACCATCAGGATCATGTGATCTCTCTGTGAAGAAGATCCAGAGGATCAGAGTGAGACTGGACTGGAACAAAGGAAAAGTGTCGTTCTCTGATCCTGACACGAACAAACACATTCACACCATGAGAGAAACTTTCACTCAGAAGATGTTTCCTTGCTTTAACTCCAAAAATCCACTGAAGCTGTTACCTGTGAGTGTCTCTGTGACCCAGGACCAGAGCAGATGATCATTTGATTTGTCACTTTCTTTATTTCTTCAAGAGAAATCGTCTGAATCTGATCGTTTCTCTGAAGATTTGATTATTTCTCCCATTCACCTCTCACTCGGCTGATGACTTTTCCATGTGTGAAAAAAAAGATTTCATTAGATTTAATCAAACTTTATAAAAACTCCAACATGATTCATGTTGAATGACACAAAGTGTGTTCACATGAAAGGATCCATGTGTTTGATGTGATGAAATGATTCAACAGCAGCTGGTGAATGATGGGATTTGAACACTGTAAACAATAAAGACTCTCAGACAGAATAACAGTTTGGATTTTTTTTAAACAATGTTTCGTTGATATTTCCCTTATTCATTGTTTGAGATTAGCTCTGATTGTACAGATATCAACCACGAGCTGGCTGATCAAAGGTGAAGCCAAGCACATTGATCGCCACCAGATCAGAGGCAGGAAACAGCAGCGAGTCATCACCAAGAGTCATTATCAAAAATCTAACAGATCATCTTCAGGGGAACATGAACATATGGAAAAAGACTATTTTTTTCAAAAGGTTGACCAGACCATGTGTTGACCTTTAACACAATGAAATATTAAGTCATTTACACCTACATTCATATAGTCTATACATTTCAAGGCTGATAAATTATGCGTGTCCCTCTGTGTGATGCCTGTGCTCTCTCTCTCTCTCTCTCTGTCGCTCCATCCTGAACCAGCCGACATGTCAGAGAGGAAGCTCAAGTGTTAATTGGAGGTCTTCCCATGGGAACTCGTGGGCGTCTTCCTCCTTCCTCTGTGTTTATCGGCTAATGTGATTGTCACGGCTCTCTCAGAATCATAGCTGCCCCTGAATAATGAACATACTTAATATTCACTTCGGACTCTTGCTACCTGTGGTGCATAAATAACACATCAGCTTCCAAAACAAAAAAAACAAAAAAAACAAAGACTGGATTTCTTTTTTCTACAACAGACTGACAGAGTATGTGTGCAGGGTTCAATGAGCACTCCTCTCACAATTAATGATTTCATCTCTTCCACTGGGTGAATCCTACATGTTGAAACCATTACAGGCCGGGTTTAACATGGTTTTCTGACGGGACCTGCATGGAAAGATGGCGGTAACCTGTAGGTTCCTGTGTGTATGGTAAGTCTGATAATGTTGACTTCAGCTGGTTTAGCTTAGCGTGAAGACGGCACGTATTTTCCAAAGTCTCACACTATTCCAATAGATGTTTTTTTCATCTATAACTGATGATCTTCACACACTGGCGAGCTGATATTTGAGATGGGATTCACTTTCATTCTCCACTCACGTCGAAACGCACGTGCGCACACACACACACACACACACACACTTCTGTAAAGTGTGAAAATGTGCGCTGTTGAAATTGCTCCTGTCTAATTAGATTCTGCAGAATGTTCCATCACAAGAAGCCGATCCCTCTCATCGGCTTTTTTTCTTTTCAATTTGTTTTGATCTCACATTCGACGGAGATTACATGCGGCCCGATGAGTGTGACTCATACAATGTTTCAGCTGAGAATGACTGTAGATCTCGTTATTATTCTACAGGCTGTTGTGAATCAATGTCATTAATCAGACAGACCATGATAGTACACACTCCACTCCACTGTTTTCACTTCACAAACATGCTATGAGTATCCTACCTTAACTGGATGTCCCTCTGCGCCTTGTACATAAGCTCCGTCCATGAAAAGTAAGAGATAACCTGAATAAAGGTTATCCCTGCAATTGAATCCCTGCAGTATAATTAAGGATAATTTGTCAGTATTATAATTGTCTGACATGGTTGACAACGCTGTTGATGAACGCACATCATTACCGTGCACATGAAGTAATGAGTATAATAAACTGAGCCTCAAACAATGAGACAGCCGTCAAACAGGATGTGAAGACAGACTCACCACAGGACGCCTCTCCCAACCTGATTAAATGAGAATCAAGCAACAGTGTCAGATATGGCGGCTGGTGTGAAAAATGCTCCCTGCTTTTGGGTAATCACTGAACTGTCACGACAGAACCTTCAGATACATCTCTGTTTTTAAACAATTAATTATGTTTGTTCTGTTTTTAATGTGCATTTGTTGTTGATCACATAGTTTGGCTTCTTTTGAGTCCACAGCTGAGTTTACGTTGCCTCGCTCATCTAAAGCTCGCACCTCATTACGTTTCACAAGAGAAATCACGTCGTTTGTGCTGTGGACTTAAGATTGTCGCGTTTTGCTTTTATTGTTTTTCAGACAATTTCCGACACTTTTGCATTCTTTTTTCCTTCTTTTTCTTGTTTTCTTTCAGCTTCAAGGTTGTGCAAACTGCAGACACAAAAGGGAGACAAGCACGACAAAACAGAAAAGCTTTCAATGTTTCATTCAACTCCAACATTGGAGCTGCTGCCACTCCATCTCCAGCTTCCCTGTGTTTATCTCCGCTCAACACCACTGTGGTTATTTCTTCAGATTGAAAGATCAGTGTGCACCTCTTGGGAGTCAGCCCCTGTCATGCTGCTTAGAAGTTTGTATTTTGATGCCACGAAACATAAATTTAAAAAAAAAACTCACTGGGAATCAACAGAACTACATTTTGATACAAATACAAACATTTCTAGAGTTGGTGCAAATTTTCTAACTCACAGACACAAATTAAATATGACTGAGAAGTTTTTTAATTTGTCATATTATGATGCTTATGTTCGAAAGCTAACCTGGAACCAGATGGCTGTTTTAAACAATCACAACTCAAAGACGAGATCGAAAAACAAATCTTTGCTAATACGCTTGCAGCGTCCATCAAGACTTGACATGAACTCCATTTTCTACTTTAATAATATAGTATTTGATCGTTTGGCCCAAAGTCCCAGAGCTCATAAATCAAAGATATAAGTGAAACACCTTCTCTGATGCCACACGCACACACGCACACACATGCAACAAAACAAGCTGAGATACGCACAGAGCGTGTCTCCTTCAGCAGTTCTGAAATGGAAATGATCAACGACAAACAGGATAATGTGCTGATTTCATTGAGGGAACAGGTGTTGTTTGGTGACATGTCATTAATCAATCACAACTTAACAATGAACTCCGGGCTCTGCCGGTCATGACCTTTGACCCCATGTGCCTGAGACAGACCGATGAGGGTCGGACCTGCGTGAGCACAAACTGAGTGAGACCGGTTATGGCCTAAAGAAAGCCAGAGAACAATGATTCTTATTCATTTAGACAGTAAGCGTGCTGATATATATATTGCTCTTGTTTGAGAGTATTTGAATACTAAGTGACAAGAGTGTGAACTCTGCAGAAACAGACAGAAGTAAAATGTTGGATTAAAATAGAGGGTGAGAATACACTGAAGAAATAAGACTCCACTAAATAAAGGTACGAAGGGCTGCCTGGATAGACATCGTCGGAGAAAAGCAATCTTCCCTGAATGAGCACAACAATCCTGACATGGTAATGGTTCCAAACAACACCACAGCAACCCGAAAATGACGCTTTCGTCTATGCACACTCATCAAACCGACTGTGGACCTTTTATTTTTCAGACACACAGACACAGAGCCCTGTAATCCAGGCGACCTTGAGCAGTTACGGCACAGCAGGGTCTCCTTGGTGATACACCTGAAATGCTAACACTGACAGGTTGCAGCTTTTATGGTCCCCTCAGCTCCGCTGAGAGAAATGAGACTGATAATTGTCCTCGCCTCGGCACAAAAGGCTTTTCTGCAGAGCTTCACTAATAATATGCGAGGGTATTGATGACAACAAAGTAATACAGACAGCTGAGTGGGAAGAAGAGATGTTAAGGGAGTGAGAAGACATAAAACAGAGAGTCGAGATCATTACGTTCATTTGAAGTCAGCCTTTTTTTTTTAACTAAGATGGTCTTTGCCCCATCCATACTAACACCCCTGAAAGCTCATATCATTTGAGGATGCATGCTTCGGTGTACACAGGAAGCACTGGATTGTTGGTTGCAATTTATTTCGAGTACTAGCTCGTCTAGTACCCGCACAAAAGCAGCTCGGTGTAAAATACAGAATTGCAGCTGAGGCTCACTGTTATTTAAGAACAAACGTGGCAGCGGTGTAATTGCAGCGGTGTCTCAGTGAGCGGCGTCCACAGGTGAAGACAAGTTCAATCCACGTACGTGAGCCTGAAATCAATTTCGACTCTGAACTGTGAAACGTTAAAAGTGTGCCTGGGGTTTTTTATAGGTGTAAAGTGAAGGGCTCGTCTGTGTTCACCAAGTTTAGTGCGAAGGCTGGCGGCCGGCTGCCAGCAGGGTTATTTATGCTCCGCAGACACCGATCTATTTTCCAGCCCAGATGGCTGCGATTACTTCAGGAGGGGAAAGATGAGCTCGATCTGACAGGGATTAGAGTCAAATCTGTCCTCGTGTATTATTAAAATCTAAATCTCACATCTTCAGTGACACTTCGCTGATGTATGCAGATTTCATGCTGTGGTCCGAATTAGCTCGCGTCCACCAGCTGACCCCGTGATGCATCAGGTGTGGAAAGGAAAAGCTGCAGTAATATCTAATATTATCAGCTAAACTCAGCTTTTGTATTTTCTTTTTGCTTAATAAATAATTACACATTTCCTCCTGCAAACAGGTGCTACTCAGTGGGAAGTCGGTTCCATTATTAGTTGTTTCATATGGTTTATTCCCGTTTCCAGTGATGTAGAAAGCTGGAGATGTCTCCTGGTGAGGGACTTCCTCCACTTCCTTTCAATATCCACACTGAAAGCTAATATCCCAAATATTAACAGCGCTGTCTGCCACCGGAGGCAGAACATAGTGTAGTCCATACTTCCTGTGGCTTTTTTAATTGCCTGGAGCACAACCAGTGCTTCAATTAAACATGAATAGAATATTGTTTTACGACAGAAGGCGCTGCACAGAATCCAGATGGATGTGTATCGCAACTAAAAGCGTAGAGGCCGAAGACAGACATCAGGAGAGCACGGGAAGATGACGCAAATATTTCCATCAATTTTTTTCTTTCGACAAATGTCAATTTTGGTTTTGTTGTGTTGACGCTGATGATTTCACGCCGAGCCCACATCTGACCAGCAGTCAACACTAATGCGTCATTTGAAGCAAATGTTTTCTGGTCACTTATGCTGTCTGGCAAAATGAGTCAAATCACTCATTGCTGCTCACCACGAAAGTGTTTCATACGCTTCCCTCCTCTCCCTCAATGCTCAGGAAACCAGAGCAAAACAAATCCTCAACCAATTTTAAACAGTTGTGTCTTTAACGTCATTGGCGACTGAGGCTCTTCATCTTGTGATAAAACTAAAAGCTGATGCACGGGGCCCCTGTGAGGATGAAACAACTCTTCGGGGATGTGAGAGCACTCTGATATTGTGAGCTGGATGCATCTGCCAGTAATGGCTGAGCAAACATGATGGAGTGAGCAGAATGAGAATGGAGTGCTCGGCGGCAATGACATGTTTTCATGGAGACACAATGTAGGAAATCAAACTCACGCCGTGAAGCCTTTACAAAAAACAGTGAGAGAATGTCCCTGTGTATTTATTCACGTGTGTGAGTCCACGGATGCACCTGCATAGATTTGAGCTGTAAAGGATTCTCTGCATCCATACAACACATCCTGGAGGTAAATTGTAAAACATTTTATGATCTTGTGGTGGGAATTATGTCATCATGACATCACTATGAAGTCAGATAATGGCATCATACAGTCAGTGTAGAGACATGGAGTACAGCTTATTTAAATTACAGAGTAACTGATCATAATATGATCGAAATGACATAATGATGACATCACCATGAAGAAAATAGCTCTTCCTGTTAGCAGTATGAGCCGAATACACGCAGGGTATGCATCACCCAGTACTATACAATCTTTATTTATTCTTTTATCTGACATGAGGTCCGTACATCCTCGTCCCAATCCCCTTGAGTCAATCACCAAATTTCCCACACTAGATAGATACTGAGTGTACTAATTATATTTGATTTGTTTATCGAGATCCAGACTGTGCTTCCTGACTGGAATCTGCATCATTCATCCATTCATTCATTCATTCCTTCATTCTTCTGTTGTTCTCAGCTAAAGCTTGACCCAAAGTGAGGGATCATATATCATCATATCATTGCACAAGCTTGCTGTCACAGCCTGGTGTGGTTATGCAACAAAAATCTCAATGAGGGACAACGATGAGAAGAACAGATAAAAATAACTAAAATTTCACAACTGCTCCTCTTCCTGACAGAAGTGGGCCATGTGACCACAGGTGACGTGTCACGGCAGTCAGGTTCATTCGGGGTTCTCGTCCGTCACCGAAGCTCTACAGCTGCGTTTAGGTCGGATCAAATATTCTTTGGCGGTGATCAGGAGCGTTCTGATGAGAGCTACACAGAGGTAGGACTCTCGCCGCTAATGCGCTTTCTGCGTGTGTGGCATACAGCATTTTCATCCACAGATATTTATATTCCTCTAGTTTTGCGTCTGTCACATTAGAAACATCATCAACACATCCAAACGCTTGCAATGAATCCTCCGGAGGATCTGCAGTTCTTACTGGGGGCGGGGGGGGGGGCTGCCTTTAGAAAGTCCCTAGCGGCCTCACGTACAGACCGTCTGGAGAATGGAAGGAGATCATCCGGAGTTCAGTGTCTGCAGCAGCTAGTTACCTCTGATCGTGCTGCTGCATATGCGCTGGTGTGAATCACACGTGAACCAGGAGAGATAAGGTTCAGCTGAGCCGCGATTTGACGCTCTGCTGCCGCTTGACAGACTCATCTGTGCTCGGAGCATTTATTTGCATCATGTGTCCGGCGTTCACTGAACCACCGGCTAAGTCTTTGTGATTACCACTGTGTTCTGCTGAGATAAAAAAAAAGGTCTGTACCAAACTTAATGGCGCATGAAGGGGATTCTACCCACTGACCATTATGCTGTTTATCTCCTGTGCACCAAAATTCAGCATTTCTGCAGCAGGGCTGGATTACAGCGGCGTTTTGTTTATGCTCTCTATATTTTCTTCTGTTTTTTTTTTTTTTTTTTCATCCAGGGAGAAATTCAGACACAGAAGGCGCAGAGTCACAGCTTTTTCATACTTTGCACTGAGCCGTTGATCCCTGGACTGTGCAGACTCTGACACAGAGGAGGAACATGACAGGGAACTTTCACACTTCACTTCTCCCTGTCGATTTCTCCGACAATGTTCCCTGAGAGCGGAGCTGTTTGTTCAATTAAAAGCTGATCAACAAACACATTCGCTTTGCCCAGTGAAGCCACGTATGCAGATATAATTGGCAGAGGAACTGAATTATGAGGCTGCAGACAGCTGATGAATGAAGGTAGGGAACAACATACGCGTGTTAAATATTCAAATCAATATAAAATGCATTTATTCAAATTAATATTGGGACATTTTCCCTTTGCTCTGGCAATTTGACAACAACTCAGTGGCAGTCTGCGTTTCCAACCGCTGTTTAGAGAAACGGAAATGGTTAAGCGCTGTCACTGTTCAACCGCAACTTCTCTAGTCTGTTTATGCATCTTTTCCTCCTCAGCCACCCCCCCCCCTCCCCTCCCTTACCCACACACTGTGCCATCTACCAACACCTTGACACCAACACATCAGAGACTGACAGCCTGCTGCACAGAGTATCGTCTGGAAACTGGGTCTGTGTACTCAGTATATATTTCAAGCAAGAAAAAAAACCCACCTCTGACACAGAATACTTATTTGGATATGCAACCAAATATAACAGTATTGTTTGAAAGTTTCTGTCTTTGCAGGACGAGAGCCTGCGTCTGCCATGAGTGATGGTTTCATAACCGCCACTGCAATATGGAAGCGGAAGGATCAAGAGTTAATGAGATGCATGGTGTCGTTTTTCCATCCGTCTAAATCATCGCTGAAGACAGATGGATGCGCAACAACAGCACCGGCCGCCCATTACAGCTCGGTCCACACAGCGGACGATGATTCAGGAGAAGTGAACTTCTACTCGTGGCTGTGACACACAGAGGCCTTCACAGCTTGGTCTGTGAAATCTCTCCCTCACCGGATCATTGTCCACGACTCTGTGATTGGTCAAAGGGTAATAGCAACACACTAAAGAAAACAGAGAGCTGACTTTACATATGTCTGAATCCCTAACAGATGATGTGTGAGGCTTCTCATTAACAGTGTCCATGTAAACGTCTTCATAAAAAGGACATACTGGATGTACAGCTTTGCCACAAATGATCAATGGCTGTTTGAACACGCTTCAAGTGCAGCATAACAAGTGTGCAATAATTAGTTGGATGACTCTACAGCATCCTCTGTTCTGCCAAAACTGGAGGCACTGGCATTATGGGCCCCGCCTTTCATTGTTTTCCCATGATGTTGCATCGCCAAATGTCATGTATTTTCCACAACAAGATACATGTAATTTGGGAGAGAGCTCCTCTGGGAGCGCGTAGTGGAAATAATGGTGCAGCTGTGGAGGATGAGAAGAGGACTCAGTCCATGTGGCGTGTGTACTGCAGTGAATAAATAGATGCAGAGTGGAGCTGTTCAGGCCGGACACAAAATATTCCAATGTTTCCTCTTTTTAATCAACATGACAGTAACATAAATGCCTTTCACTTAGTGAGGAATGGCAATATTATAATGCATAATGACTGTATATGAAATGTCACATGTAGCATGGCCCGCTGTGCAGTCGCAGTCACACACACACACACACACACACACACACCAATGCAAACATGTAGACATCTTTATATATATAGACAGAGTGAAAGAGGTTCATCTTTCATCCTGCAATATAAGTAATATGCATTCAATGTATTGATTTGGTGTTGCATTCATATGAAAAATAATAATGAATAGTAATTGCAATCATAACATAAATAAAGCCTTTATGCCATACTTGCACACGTTATTACATGAATAATGCTGCTTTTAATCGTTTGCTTTTAATATTGCAGCAGTCGTTCTGTTCCCAAATGATTTAATAAAGGAATAATTACATAAATAAATAGGTGTAGACGATGCTGAGCTGCCTCCTGCGCTCCAACACCTCGAAACCTCCCACGTGACCAGCAGCCGCACAAAGCCTTATAACCGCCCGCTCGCACAGACGCGCGCGCTCTCTCACACACAATCACACACACACATACACACCGGCTGCCTGTCTGCTCCAGTCTAGTTGACATTGGCAAAATCTGGTTTGTCAACATCTGATGATTCCTGCTGAAAATCCTCTAAAAAGAACAAGCCGCTGCAGTTTAATTGGAGACACTGGCACTGGACACATCCCACTGGTTTACTCCCAGTTTAATTGCTTTGCCTCGCGTCGTGGATCGATGTTTGTACTGAGGAAATCAAGGTACGTTTATTGTTATCACTACTTTTCACTCGATGTCTCGTTTGATTATTTTCACTTGTGTTTTAACTGAGCGTCTTCTACGTTGCGCGTACAGCTTTTAATTGAGGAACCACGGGACATATTTTATTTGTAGTTTGAACTTCAACTTGTTTCATCCTTCAGGGGTTTAATTGGAAAACATCGCTGCTGTCTTCTTCAAAATAAAACATCTCGTTCCACCCTCCGCCTTGTTGGGTTAATATCATAATTAAATGGATCATTGGGCAGACTGTATGTACACTGTCTGTGTAGTTACTCCCTTGATGCTTCGTTATTCCAATGGTTATTGAATTAAAAGCATAATGACCTACTTTAATTAATAAGAAAGCCCTGGCTGTCCTACATACTTAATGCGGTGATTTCCCCCGAGGCTGCACAGGTTTGTCATCAACTGTTCGCTTTCCCACTATTGTCTGGGATGCATCTGCTCTGGAGTCAGCTGGTGGATGCACAGATTCCCATCATGTCTGCCAGCAACAAATTCATTCTCCACCATATCTATCATCTATAAATATTAATGTATATCACAATGATGTGTTTTTTTATATATTTAAATATATCTGGGTGTGTTTATTTTGGACTGAAGCTTTCATGGAAATATTTTTTTGTCATTTTTTTTTTTTTCCTTAGATGTCCTGTTGTTCAGCTCTAATGCTGTTTGACCGTGCACGTCTCCACTGAGCATCTCTGCAGCCACTAACCAGCCATGAAGCTGGCTTTGCACACGATAGCAGGCACCACCATGAGCACGCTAACAACAGGTGTCCAGTATCTCGGCTCCAATGACGCCAGCTACGACGACCCCTCCATCGACTCGACCCTGATCAAGAGCAAGATCCACTTTGAGAAACCTCAACCTGCCTCCATCGGCCACTCGCTCCCTGGACTTGTCCCTGGGAATAAGGAGGTCCTCTACAGAGGCCTCTCTGCCATCTTCCCTACCAACGTATCAGACCTTTTCCTCGCTAATGGCACATCTGCGGATAGCGGCGGAGCGGCGCAGTGTGGGGAGGACTTTGCCGACAACATGGAGTGCTTCATGATTTTGACTCCTAGTCAGCAGCTCGCCGTCGCCATCTTGGCACTCACCCTGGGCACATTCACGGTGCTGGAGAACCTCATGGTGCTGTGCGTGATCCTGCACTCTCAGACGCTCCGGTCGCGGCCTTCCTACCACTTCATAGCCAGTCTGGCTGTGGCTGATCTGATAGGAAGCATCATTTTTGTCTACAGCTTCCTGGATTTCCATGTGCTCCACAGGAAGGACAGCCCCAATGTCTTCCTCTTCAAGCTGGCTGGGGTCATCGCCTCCTTCACCGCATCTGTGGGAAGCTTGTTTCTCACCGCAATCGACCGATACATATCCATCCACAGGCCCATGGCGTACAAGCGCATCGTCACAAGGGCCAAAGCGGTGGTCGCCTTCAGTGTGATGTGGACGATCTCCATTGTCATCTCGCTGCTTCCGCTGCTCGGCTGGAACTGCAAGCGCCTCAACTCCGTCTGCTCAGACATCTTCCCTCACATCGACAAGAAGTATCTGATGTTCTGGATCAGCATGACGACCATCTTGGTGCTGTTCATCATCTACGCCTACATGTTCATCCTCTGGAAGTCCCACCACCACGCTGTCCGCATGCTGAGCCGCAGCTCTCAGAGGAGCGTGATTGTCTACACCGCCGAGGGGACTAAAGTTCAGACAGTGAGGCCCGAACAGGCACGCATGGACCTCCGCCTGGCCAAAACCCTGGTTCTTATCCTGGTGGCCCTCATCATCTGCTGGGGCCCGCTGCTCACCATCATGGTGTACGACCTCTTTGGGAAGGTGAACGACTTCATCAAGACCGTGTTTGCCTTTTGCAGCATGCTCTGCCTGCTCAACTCCACCATCAACCCTGTCATCTACGCCATGAGGAGCAAGGACCTGCGCAGGGCCTTCCTCAACATCTGCCACATGTGCCGGGGAGCAACGCAGCCCCTGGACAACAGCGCAGAGAGCGACTGGAACAGCAGGAGCGTGAGAGGCACAGCAGGCGGGGCGGGGAAAGACGGAGCCGGCTGTGGAAACACCCAAGCGAAAGTAGCCCGGGTTACCGTTTCTGGAGTGACCGAGCCTCACTCTGCAGAGGCTGTCTGAGAGACAAGCTGCTCTGCTGCAAGTGTGGAATTAAGATAGAGTAGAACAGCCCTGACCCTCCAGTGCACTCTGTGACTGTGAAACGTGCCAAAACACGAGAAACAGACTTGTCGCTTTAAATCTGTGATATTAACACAAAATTCTCCTGTGTCTTTACTGTTGAGACGTGGCTTGTTAGGTCACACAAGTCTGAGAAAAACATGACTGTTTCATTCAGTCGTACTCCCAACAGCGTGTACTGTCATCTTTACTGTGGCTTGACTTTCTTTTACAGATTTCAGCTTAAAAGGTAGAACATGTAATTACCTCTTTGTTCTTCAGGTTTGTCCACATTCTATTGTGGCAGTAATGCGAACATAGCTTGTGAGTAAGATTAGCATCTCATAGTGATTTGGAATCAGCTACTGATGATTTTGTAGAACCATGATATTGTGAAATTTAATTGAATTGTCGATTGAGTTTCACCTCAGTTTTTCTTTACTGTGCTTAGCAAAGCAAAAATATTGAGTCACATTTTGAAAAGTAAATGTCAAATCAGAACCTCAGTCAGCAGTGACTTGGGAATGTGACATAGCTGCTTAATACTCGTGCTTATAATACTGTCGGCATTTTGTGTGAAGCTACACTGCCACGTTCTTGTGAGGCGCCCATTGTGCCGTTGTGTTCCTTAAAGGTGTGTACAAGCCAAAACATGCGTTCCATGAATATATGACATATGTCTATTTTTATTGTAAGTGTTTTCAGCATTCCTGGTTCTTTTCAATAAAAAATATGAAAAATGACAAACCAGCACACGATGTTATTGATGAGAAACGTGTGTGTGTGTGTGTGTGTGTGTGTGTGTGTGTACTGACCCCTCCTCAAAGGCTCTGGTTTGACTGATGGGACGAGTTATGGATAGGTCAGCATTGGAGGACTCCTGTGTTATAACGCAAACAATGCAGCCACATTACATTAGACAATTGAATGGTGTTACAACAATGAAGCTAAGTTAAAGTGAACTTGCTTGAGGGGAGATATCAGCATAGTGAAGCCAAGATATATGCATTTTGTGTAAAGAAATACAGATACACTAGTTGATCTGTGTATAATATGTGAGACACTGCCATCCTGTGGGGACAAGCCCGCATCATTATTTACTGACCCATAATTACCAATAAATTGATCCGGCTGATAAAGCAAACAATGTCAATGGCTGTAAATAAACAAATCAAATGAAGGGAATCTGACCTGTGAACGTCATATGTTCTACGACGCTGTCAAACTTTAATTCCAACCCTCTCTCTCTCTCCCTCTCTCTCTCGACCGCCTCGCTGTGTGGCCCAGTATGCACTGCGGTGGGTTTCACACGTGACGTCACAGAGCGGAGAAGCCGACAGTCTCGTATGAAAAACAAGCAGCAGGAGTTGTGTTAGCTAGCGCCGCTATCTCCAGCTAGCCCCCCCCTATCTTACAGCGAAGTGTCGGCCCGCAGCTGGCGGCTGGTCGCTGCAACTTTTGGAACGCAACTTTCACAACACGCCGAGCAGTCGGCCGCAGCCAGTGGGACGGAATAGTTTCTCCCTCCAGCGACAGGTAAGAAGCGGCTTGCTCTCCGAGCGTTGCCCGGGCGGCGGCGCCCAGAGCTAACGTTAGCTTTGTTTTCTTTTTGAGTGTTGGCTAGCGAGCGCGGCTAGCGTTAGCCCGCTAGCGGATCTCTAAAGCCTCAGCTGCGCAGTATTCCTGGCGTGTGTTCCTCCGCCGAACGGTCTGACCCCAGCGGGACGATTCACGTCGGAACTGACTAATGGCATTAATATAGATCCGCGGCTTACAGCCCCGTGCGGTCACTTGTGTTGTCACTCCATTATTGTCTTGTTTCGGTATTTTTGCACCCCCCCTTTACCTCTCCCCTCCTCCCTTTAACAAACTAAAGTCATGGCGTGTGGAGCCACCCTGAAGAGGACGATGGATTTCGACCCACTGATGAGTCCCGCTTCACCCAAACGACGAAGATGCATCCCCGTGGCCCCATCGTCCTCGTCCCCTAGGAAGTATCTTAGCATGGAGCCCTCGCCATTTGGGGAGTCATCGTCCAGACTTAGTGCAGGTATGGTGTTGGCCTGCTGGCTGAAAGGCTTTAGCAACATGTTGAGCCTCCCTGCAACTACCCAGAGAGCAGCTATGCACCCCTGTGGTGATGTGAACCCTTTAATGTCTTTACTGATGCACTTATTCTGTTGCTTGTGTCCGTTTGTCCCTCCAGAACAAATCCTCAACAGCATCAAGCAGGAGTACAAACGCATTCAAAAGAGGAAGCATCTTGATGGAGGCTACCACCAGTCAGAGTGCTGCTATTCTCCAGAATCCCCACCCCAGTCGTCTACTATGAATGTTTCCAGCATGCCAGGTTAGCAGGTTACAACACCCTGGCCATAGCTGACACTGCTACTGTGGAGTGTAAGAACTAAATCACAGCAGCTACACACAATGATTCTCAGGCCTTCTTCCTCGATTTGTGCAGGATCGTCCTCCGGAGGTGTTTCTCCCACTAGAAAAGAACAGCCGTTATTCACCCTCAGACAAGTCGGAATGATCTGCGAACGCCTGCTGAAAGAAAGGGAAGAGAAGGTGCGGGAAGAATACGAGGCGACCATGACCTCAAAACTGGCAGGTTTGTATGTTCTGAGGAAGAAAACATTCATCAGAGAAACCCAGTTACAAGGAAACCCACTTAGGTTTACTTCCTCAGAGCTAAATTTGAGGATGTTAATACATTTTTAATAACAGGTACACTTCCTCCACGTCTCTTGATTGTGTATGTCAATTTCTCAAATTTGGATTGATAGCAGTGTGAGGTGACCCGGGCTGTTTCTGAAAACAATTTTAACATGTTGATTTCCTGTGATTTTCAGAACAATATGACACCTTTGTGAAGTTCACACACGATCAGTTAATGCGACGATTTGGGGAGCAACCAGCGAGCTGTGAGTTCTTCATTACATCAGAGTTTACATGAACATGACAAAGTGTCAGATCTCAGTGTGAGTTCTGTCTTTTTTTAACCTTAAAAGTAACGTGTGCTTTTTCTGTTTTTGTTTCATCTTCCTCTGCTCCAGATGTTTCCTGAGTGGGACACAGAAAAGGTCTGCAAGACAGCGTCCTCCTGCTGCAAGCTGTCATGTGATATTTCAAGAAAGAAAGAAAAAAATGCTCATCATTGTAAGAGATTCAGTTTAGCTAGTTTAAATCAAACTTTTCTTACTGTGCCATATTTCTGTCTTTGGGCAAAGGTTTATATGAAGCTGTTGTCAGTTGTTACCACTCTGTTGTAAGCAACTAGGTCCTAATGTAAATGAATGGACCCTATCTCTACCAGTGGCCTATGTTCCTCCTGCTGTACGTATCTACAGTTATCTCACTTTTGTAATGATTCCCAGCATTCCAGGCTTTGTCACTTGTTTCTGTTTGTTACATGTAAATACTATAAAGCAGCGCAGAGTTTAAAACAAGGTTTGCTGGTCAATCTGAAAGGAAGTGGAAGAAACGTCTGAACGGGGAGAATGTTTGCAGTTCGTCCTCTGTTCATCGCTTTTTAAATTGAGAATAACATGGGCTAATGTTTTTTTTTTCTCTCCTTACCAGTGTTTTATTTATTTTGACATTTGTTTTGCTGGTATCATTTTGAAACCAATGTACTTATTGGGAAAAAAACAATAAATCTTTTAAGAGTTCAGAATTGTAGTGGTGCGTGACAGACATCAACAAAAACTAAGCAGAGAAAAACATGTAATGCAGATCCAACTCCCACTTGATAAGAGCTACAGCAAACTGAGACGGCGTCAGTGGTCAGCAACCTCCCCAGGTGAGTCGGGCCACGTGGTCTGTCTTCTGCTTGGTGGACTTGATGAAGCCCAGAAATTCAAGTTCTGATACAGCTCGAATGAAACGAGCACTGGAGACAAAGATGAGGAAAAAAATGTTTCTGAAAAGCAGACAAAACTACAGCATGTGTTTATAAATCCTGAACTATACCTCTACCACTACTCAAGTCAAGATGGGAACTGACTATTTTATGTGGAAATCATCAACAGATTGAAACATTAAGCAAGTATGGGGGAGATGGGCATCATGGAAGGATACTGTTTGAATTGATCCACTTTCCCATAATCCTCAGAATCTGGTTCGTTACCCTCTGCAGCAGAAACCACAGTGGCATAGGCCTGAAAACAAACATGTTCATGCATGAGTCAGACATCGAATCTTCGGATCAATAACGTGACAGATTTCAGGATCAGGTATAGTTGAAGGGTTCAAACATGTTTTTTTTTCCACACAGAGCTTTGTTTCCCTGTTTACACATTACTTGTTATCAGCTTGCAAAATAAAGAACTCACTTCCAGCCAATCATAGAGGTTGATCAGTCTGCCACACTCCAGGTGCAGCTTGTAAGCGATGCAGATATCAGGAGCAGCATTAGAGACCGACCCATCTTCAGTCTTCAGGTTATCATTCTGTCAGGATAGTCAAGAGTTAGGATCCTTCCAAAGCTTGTCACACACACACAAACACATCCAACTGCTTGTAGTTAGATTTCTTGAGCTGTACCTGAAGATAATAGTAGGGGCTGCTGAGAGCAGCTTGAATGGAGGTGCGAGGTGTGGCGTTGAGGTGGCGTCTCACAGTGGCAGACGAGCTGTAGTAGCAGACTTCGTTCAGCGTCTGAGACTCCGGGGGAGACAGGTGACTCCTGGGTGGGAGGGAGATGTTAACCAAATGTTTTCATTTATCGCATTAAATTTAATCAAACTTTCAGCAGAGCGGGGAAACTAAGCCGTCTTACTTCACTAGACCATCAATAAAGTCCACTGCTTCGTTTCGTAGAACCTCAAACGGACTGAGTTTCTTGGCTCTCCGTGACTCGTTCATCTCCAGCAGAGCCTGGAAAACACGGAATTGTGCAGTTAATGTTTTAGTATAATTAAACATCAAGGAAGTGAGTCAAGGGAATGAGCTCCCTTCCAAATACCGATGACTGACCTTCTTCAGCTGGAAGAGATCAGTTTTCTTTTGAAGGTTTTTCACTGGAGACGTGAAACTCTCGTCCTCATCAGGGACAGATTCAAAAGCCGCTGCCGCTAAGATGAATAAGCAAGAAGGGACATTATCATTTGCAGGGCCATTACCAATAACTTTAATCACGAATTAAGAACAACTTACTGTCCAGCTGTTTAAATTTGGTGAGCAACTCCTCGAGCTGGATAAAAGCGCTCTTCATTTTCTTTGACTTGACCAGCTGCAGAAGCTCTGCACACCTCTGGAGCAGCATGATCAGCTCCTCCTTCGCCAGCATCCTGGGAGGAAAAAGCCACAGGAAGTTAACAGCCGAACGGTACGTGGGATTGAGACTGGGATTCTGTTGGAACACACTGGTTCGGTGGGAGGAGCCATGAAGACTCAACACCATTTTAGCATAGATGATATGTGACCACCAGGAGGTGCAACAACCACAACGCATACAACAAACACAATAAAACAGAGCATCTTAATAAGGGGCAGGAATCTTGATTAATATCATTCATATGTTTTTAATATCTGAAGTTTATTGCAGATAAATTATAGAGGCTTACTTCAAAAGCTTCATGGCCGACTGGTAATCCTGGTTCTCCCAAACATTCTTCTCGAGGCAAATTAAATGGAGCTCCCTGATCTGCAGCAAACAGACGACTTCAGTGAAATCAAAAACAGCATTACAGAAAACGTGGTTCGAGTCCAAAGAGCATTTTATAAAATGTGGTTTTAGAGCTCAGAGTTCATGCCTGTTTCCCCAGAGGGTACCGAGGTAACGACGAGGTCAGCATGTGGAGGCACCTCAGGACGGGGTAGTAGTTCTTGTGGTATTTGTGAAGATCTTTTATCAGCCCCTGACACACATCCTGAGAACAGAGGAGGTGTTAGATTGTGGCCAGATACGTGCATTCATTCTTGGCCTCAGAATGAGAAGAGATAAATGTACCTTTAAATAACCATCATCCTTCGACAGACGACCCTGTTCCTCGTGTTCCTGCTTCTCTACAAACCTGGAAAAACAGTCGTTTACGTGCACAGAAAGAAAGAAAAAAAAAATCTCCCCAGACAGGTGGAATACCTCTTGAACGATGGCAGCTGCCTGATCCTCTCCAAGTCGCGAGGACCGAGCCGGGTCACGTTCAGCAGAGCCTCGTCCTTCTTACAGCACAAAGCACTCAGAGGCTGCGAGTGAAAGTGCTCCAGCAGAGCGAGCTGCATGGAGTCATCAACACACAACACCCTTCAGAATAAGATCTTCAGACGAGGTGACGGACCCAGAGGGGAGACTGATAACTGTACCTGAACACCTTTGATGAAGTTCCTCACTGAGAAATCGTGGTAGAGGAAGATGCTGATCAGCACCTGCATCACTTTCCCATTGAGCTTAAAGGGGAAGTGATGTGTCAGGATCAACTGGAAAAGGACAAAAATAAATCAAATTATGCAGTCATATGTTTATCAGAACTCAGAAAAAAGAGAGCAGAGGACGGAGTCTGCTGGTTCATCAGCGCTGGACAGACGCACCTTGTCTATGACTGTGGCCAGATGCTGAGTACAGGACAGGGACTGGAAGAGCTCTATGCACAGCAGGGAGGACACAGAGTGAGGCAGCATGTGCTGGATGGTGCTGGGTGACGTGGCGATACCGAAGATGAACATCAGCGGCAGCCGCTCGATGTACAGACTGAGGAGAGAGCAGATATTTGGAGCAGATATTTCCATCGAGGTGATCAATCAAAGTTCACTTGAAAAGGAAGAGGCTGCATGAGTGGATCTGTTACAGATCACATGAGAAGAGCAGGTACTCCTTTACCTGCAGATGAGGATGAAGTTTTGAAGAACTCTTGGATTGAAAGCCTCCAAGTCTTTGAAAATAACGACGAGAGGAGGTCGTGGTTGCTCATCTTTGGCTGGAGAACTTCGCTTTTTTCCAGGAGTCCCACCGCTGGATTTCTGACACGGGGTGAACATTTTTTTTTATATACACTTGAGCTGAGCAAATTTTATTTTATGAAGCTGCACCTTCCATTCCCACCTTTGTCTTTGCGTCGTACCAGTCGCAGAGCGTGCCAAGGGAGCAGAGCGCACTCTTGTGAAGCTGTGCGCTCATCTGCTCGGCCTCCTCCTCTTCCTCATCATCCACGGCCACAACCGAGCCCGTTAAACTCTCCAGCACCTTCTTCATCAAATGCTTCAATGCTGAAATGATGCAACGGAAATACACGCTTGAGACAACCGGAACGAACCCTAAGATCATTCAAACAAACAGTTTGGAATGGAAGTGAAAGGCCGCGCCGTCCTCAGAGGTTCTCACTTCCACAATCTTTGGCCTGGACGGAGGCCACATGAGGAGTGACGGACTGCTGGAGCTGCTCCGACAGACTCTGGAAGGTCATGTCATGATCCGGGACGTTCACACCTGCAGAGAGCACGGAAGGAAAAGCGAAATGCCGATTAAAACGTATGCGCACCAAAGACACAGAGAAATCATGATGAATACAAGGTCTGTGTACCCAGGATTAGAGCTGCAGTGGGTATCTCACTGGCTCGCATCCTGGACGCCCAGTCACTGTGTTGACGAGTCGAAGAGCATTTCCTGGACAAGTCCAACAGACTGTCCAGGACTTTCCTGTTGAGTTCATCCTGTAGGACCTGGTGAATAGAGAGCTCTTCATTAATTTCACCTTCTGAACACAGCACATTGTTCAAATCCTGTTCAACAATGCAAAGTCTGAACTGTTTCCTGCTGTTTTAGATATGTTTACCTCTGTGTCTGCTTTGATTTTCTCCCACAGGAGGTGACAGAGTTTGAATCGCACCTCGCTGTTTTCTGCACCCTCACAGCCGTCAGTGAAATGGTCCTCTGAGGAGGACACAGAGACAACACGTGAACAGACAGGTCGCTTGCATTGGTCACGTGTCAGCTGTAAACACAGAGATTCTCGTGGACAGGAACTTGAACAGAGCTCACCTAAACTCAGCTGCGGCTTCTTCTTCTTATTCGAACTTGGTTTGAAAACGAAACAGCCCTGAAATGACAGCGGCCATAATGTGAGCGAGCAGCAGCGGCGACAACAACAGACACTCTGACGTCATGTTCACGGGACGTTACCTTCGACACGGATGAAGTCGACATGTCTCTTTTGGATCAGATCTCGACCCGGAAAGTTCAGAAGAAGATTTCACGCTGATTTAAAATGACGGCTGCTAGCACTTCCCGCCAACGTGACGTCACCGGAAAAGGTTGCGTTCAGCTGCGACGGGTTGTTGCGGAGTATTCATAACTTTGACTTCATGTTAATTTGGTGTTGTTCATCCAGTGTAAAGTGCATTTATGGTCATAACCATGTTAAAGAATCGAGGCTGGCACGTGACTTTAGGCTTTCTATTTGATATAAGTATAATCTACGTACTTTAAGAAGTTGTAGTTTTAACATTGCTGATCTTGAACACCCCACACTCATCTATATGCAATGTAATGAGGATGCATGTACTTGTTTTATACTTATATTCTTATTTTACAAATTGGTCTTTATAGCTTCATAGTTTTATTTCCTTATTTTAAGTACAATTTATATGCGTGACCTGGTGTTTATTTACTTATCTGCATATGTCAGCATTTCACTTTAATTCACTGTAATCATTAATTCTGAGGTCTCATCAAACACGCAAGGAAAACAGACCTGTCAGTATTTTATTTATTCCTCTTAAAGTTTATTGAGATAAATATTTATTATACAACTTTACTGTAGTTTGCTGTGTAGAAGTGATTTGTGCACTTAATGTGCACAATAAGGAGTAGCAAATGTGTGCTTTGTGTAAAAAAACGTATTATAATTTAGCAATGATCCATTTTTAAACAGCCACATCAGAGAGACAGTGTATTAATGTGAGTATCCCGATGAGCAGACGTAATATTTTGTAATTTATGTCTGTAGGACATCAGAAAAAAATATTTGCTGACAATAGTTTACGAAAAGAAAAAGTAACATTTTAAAAAGTAACATTTTATTGAACACTTTGTGGAAGACATGTAAATATTACAGATAGGTCTACTAGTGTTGAAAAAGGATAAAATAAATACAAACAGAACTTGAAATCCCATAGGGATATATAAAAACATAGTTTTTCTTTAAAAGTCTCCATTTAGCAAAAGAAAAAAAACATCTTCAGTACTAAGCATAAATACAAACAAGTTTCTAAAATCTATGCCCTAAAGATTACCTGGTTATTATATCTAACATACATACTTAAAATCATCCAAGACATTTTTTTCTTTAAGTACAAAATAGGCCGTCTCAATGTAATCTGTGACCATGAGTGTGAACAAGTGGAAATCTGGTGCATTAACAAATCATTCTGCAGCATAACTTCTCAAATCCTGAGTGAGACTGAGTTGAGAACAGAGTACTGGGCTATGATCCACTGTAAAGCCACTTTTTTATCATGACCATGGGCTTCATGTCTTGTAGCTGCTTTAGCAAAAGATCAGCACCGTCTGAAAAGGTTTTATCCATGACTATCTTGACATTGTTTACGGATTTTAGATTTAGTGGATTTCTGAAGTCTACAAGATTTTCACAGCCTCTAAATTCATCAGTTATTCTACTCTTCATTGCAGATCTCTGTTTGTTAGTTTGCTGTCTTTTGGACGGCAGCTCGGCACCAGGTTTGTCACTTGATTTCCGTTTGGAAGAGTGGGTAGACTCTGACGTTTCCAAGAACTTAAGGAAGGAGTCCTCGAGTCCTAAAGGCTTGAATGACCCGGACATAACCACATCGTCGTGTTGATCTTGGGCTGTGGGGGTACCAGGATTTGAGTTCTCTCTTGAACTGTTAACAGTCAGACGATTCCTAAGGGTCTGCATCCGCTCTGGACAGGCTGGTGTTGGACGTGCAGGTTTTCTGGGGCGCCCTCTTTTGGCTCCGCCTTCTGTCCCAGTGGAAGCTTGAGATTCTGCACTATCGTCGTTGGAAAGCTTGCTGTCTTCTTGGCTTGATCTGTCCATTAGCTCATCACTTTTCTGGTCACTGGGCTTTTCCGCCTCTTCTGGCTCTGTCTCCTCAGAGGACGAACTCGACGCGCCCTCTGATTTATTTGCGTCTTTGAATCTGGCGCGTGAGTACTTTTTGCAGAAAATGAACTGACTCCTCTGGTCTTCGATGTATCGTTCTGTGAGGCCATGAGTGGTGTAATGCTTAAATATATTCCTCTCCGCCCGCTCGACTGCATCACAGCCTATGATCATGCATGGGTACTGCAGTGCAGACTTCTTGGTGCACATGGCTGATGCCTCCTCGTGTGATTTTAGTGTTGGTTTTCCAAAACTAGTCCAATGTTCAATGGACTTCCCTTCTTTCTTTTTAGCATTTTTCTTCTTCATTTTGAATTTGTTTTCTACATTCTCTTTCCCATTAACCTCTGGGAAAAGTCCGACTGACTTCGTCCTCCTTCCATCGCTTGTTTTGGGATCATAAACATATTCATGCTTTTTGATCAGGTGGCGGAGGAGGTTCGACTTTGTAGTGTAAATGCGATCGCATCCTTCATATTCGCACCTGAACGTTGGATCGACCGAGCCGCTCTCAGAGATGGCGATTTCCTTGTGGAAATTCTTAATGTGCTCGATGTACTTCTCCACGGAGGTGAAGGAGAGGTCGCACTCCGGCCGGTCACAGTTGAAAGTCGCGATGGTCATGCTGGCCATCATGGCCGTAGCTTTGTCTCGGGTGAACTTGTGAAGTAAGAGGTAATGCTGCACTAACCGTGTGATTCCCATGAACACCCGGGAGCAGTTCTTCACCTGACACCTGACTTCATTGTCTCTTCCTATGCTCGGACTGCTCTCTTGTCCATTTTCAAAACTGCTCTTTTCGGGCTCACTCTCTGGTTTGGTGAGGGGCAGCGATGCTTGATGCATGGCCCTGTAATGGAGAATCAGATTTTGCTGAATGGTGAACGCAGCGGTGCATCCTTCATGGACACAGCGATACGGTCTGTAAGGGCTGTAGGCGTCTATTGTCTCGCACATTTTGAGGCTGAGCTTTTTATGAAGTTTCTCTTTCCCGCGGGGTTCGTCCTTGGTCGGGGTGTTTTTGGAGCTGCCGGGTTTCTCCGTGGAGGAGGAGGCAGATGTAGTGGGAGAGCTGGACTTTGGCTCTCTCACTTTGCTCAGCGCTGGATCAGATTTTCCTCGCTGCTCATTTGCTTTGCCAAGTGGACTGAGTTTCTCTTTCAAATTAGATTTATGCATCGCATCTGGACTCTGGCTTTCAGCAACCACTTTGAGCTGCTCTGGGCTACGTTCAGGGACTGGTGCCACCTCGCTGAAGGATCCCTCGTTCAAATAGTCCTGAGGTGATGGCAGCCTCGTGACCGTCAACACATCAGGCGTGATGCCCTCTTTTACTGCAGCTCCCGGTGAAGTGATGTGAGGAACTTCAGGATAGCTTTCATTGTCTGTTTGAGGTGCAATTGCAATGTCAAGCGGTTCCTGTTTGATGGCAGGTGCCATAGGCGCGGACTGTGACGTGAAGCTGGCGCTGGCTTCGGTGGGTACGCAGCTAGCTATCGCACCGTCTTTGTTAATTTTAAACACGCGCCTGTTTCGAGCGCTGATCTTCAGCTTCTGCATTTCGGCCTTTGACAGTCGATGGACTTTTTCATAGTGAATTCTCAGCCCTGTGGTTCTCGTGAACGTTTTGGGGCAAATCTGACAGGGGTACGGGGACAGTTTGGATGGTGTTCTTTTCAGTTCCTCTATCATTTCATTCGAGTAATCGTGCATTTTACACAAGTGTTTGAACAGTGCCTCCTTTGTCATGAAGGAACACTCACAATCTTCCTGGTCGCATTTAAAAGGTTTCGGGATCTTTTCAGCAGGCTTGTCGTCACTTTTACTCGGGGTTTTGCTTTTTTCTCTGTCAGCGGCTTTGTCACAATGGCTGACTTTTTGCTCGGAGGACAGCGCATTCCGCATCTTCTCTTGAGCAGCCTCGATCAAATCCAGCCTTTGAAAGGCATGTGAGATTTCCATCAGGTGATCCTCTTGATAAGGTACAGCCAGGGCTGGATTAGTCATCTCTGCAGCCTTCTCCTGCTGGCTTTCGGTGGGGAAGGCGTTGGAGTAGTCCGTTATGTTTGTAGTCTGGGGCTCCTGTTTCAACACTATAGGTGAAGTCAACGTTGTCAAGCTGCAGGATTCCTGTGAGAAGTCCCCGTTGTTATAAGTTGCTCCATTCGCTTCAGGGACATGCGGGTCATTGAGGAAATCAAGAAAGGAAGTGGGCAGATCAGCAGTCAGGTCGATCTCATCCACGGGTCTGCACTGTGAGCGTTTCGACAGGTGACCTCCGAGAGACTTGGTGCTGGTGAACTCTCTAAAGCATCGCCTGCAAATGACTTTGCCATCCTTGATGATGGCGGGCCATTTGGTTCGCTTGCTCAATCTGCTGCGTTTTCCTTTCTGCACGTCAAGGTCGCTGCTCTTATCATCTGCTTGGTGGCCGTCGCACTCGGCATTAGGACATTCCTCATCGTAAGGGAAATCCGTGTTGATGACACTCTGTGGACTGAGCATGTCATCCCCCGAGTTGTCCATCTGATCATAGCCAGGGGTGGATGTAGTCTCTTTTTTAACAACGTCAAGTGTGGGTTTTAACGCAACCTGGGTCTCTGGGCTGAGACACTTCATGGGAATATTGACTGATGAGCTTTGAGCGTGACACGAGTTTTCACTATGAGCATATGGAGTGTGGTAACTTCCGTCAGAGAGGCTGTCGATGGTTGAGATACTGTTTCCGTTATCCAACTGTGCTGTCAGACTGGCACTGTTTTTCCTCATATCGACAGAGTCTCCGCTACCTTCAGGATGCCCATACTGTCCATACTGATTCCCTCCGTTATGCATCTGCCCTCCGTTATCAAGCATCAGAGAGCTAGACACATACTGAGACATCAAACTGGAGTCTGAAGGAGCATGTGACATAGTGGGACCAATATTAGCTGCCATTGACTGATCTCTATCAGACGGGAGAGATGCTGTGGTCTGATAGGGGTCTGCCTGCCACTGAGGATAGCTGCGGGAGGGGTAGTCATTCATGTTAAAGCCGTCTGGATAGCAGTTATTCACGGGAGGCGAGGACCATGACTGGGACATGTCTGACTGCATCATCCCGCTGGGGTTGTTTGAGCTCCCCCACGATGGGTACAGAGTGGGGTTCACCATCGGAGTGATGGGCACAGGCTCCATTGATCCAGGATAACATTGGGCCGGTGACGTGGAGCAACCCACTGGGTAATCCATTTGCTGCATCCTGGGTTTATTGCATAGTACTGCTGGCGGATTCAACGGCCGGTGTCCCAGGTTCTGAGACTGGTTTGGTGAAGCCGGTCCACTTGGGATCTTTTTTGCTGTGATTTTGGCCACTTTGTTGTATTTCTTTGCCAACTTCCAGTCCTCAAATATCTGAGGGTGTTGCTTCTTCACGTGCCTAGACAGGCTCTTGTTAGTGCTGTACGCCCTTGTGCATTCACTGTATGGGCAGCAGTGCAGGTTCTCCTCACAGGCAGCAGTGACAACAGCAGCGCTGGAAGCATATCCCTGCAGCGAGCTGGGAATTTCGGTCTTAATTTGACTTGGAGAAATGATCTGCGGCATCGCTTTCGGTAATTCATGACCTTGTGCGTTATTATTGTGCCCCACTCCCTCCTGACTTGCCGCGGGGTTGACTGCAGCGTGGACAGGATACTCAGAAGGAATCTCACCATCGCCTGGCACCTGGAGTTGCACGCACGGAGTCTCCGGAGGAAGTGCTGCGTCAGCTG
Source organism: Pseudorhombus dupliciocellatus (assembly GCA_016785235.1). NCBI lineage: Eukaryota > Metazoa > Chordata > Actinopteri > Pleuronectiformes > Paralichthyidae > Pseudorhombus > Pseudorhombus dupliciocellatus. The sequence goes on from JAFBJW010007502.1 coordinate 3,162,968, forward strand.
GTGCTGTGTGAGGTCTTGTCAGTGGAGTGAAGCATTTCTCCGGTTCTCTCATTTCGTAATCTGCCGCCGGATTCAGCATACTTTCGATGGAGTGTTTCACCCTGACGGGAGTGGCGTCGTTGCCGAGCTCTGGTGATTGGCACGGTGATGCGCCTGCCTGCGATGGCTCCCTCACGTATGCGTCTGCGCTGATCCTTTCAAGGCAAACGACAGCCGAGCACGTGTCGTCTGTGCTCGGGGTGCTCTGCGGGGGAGGCTCCACTTTCGGAGTGACAGGCGGGTTTTGATTGGTGACAGGTATGTTGTTCACCGTGTCATTTGCACAGTGATTCGCTTGGTGAGACAAGAACTGAGACTGCGAGTAGAATATTTTCCCACAGTTGTCTGTCTGGCAGGTGTAGGTAAGATAATGCTGCGCCTCATGATCATACAACAAATACGCCTCACTGAAGACCTTGCCACAGTTAGGGAACATGCACTGAGCCTTGAATTCTGGGTGCATTTTTCGATGCATGAGGAGCTCAGAGTTGGAGTTAAAGTTGGCCTTGCAGTCCAGCTGTATGCAGATGTATGGTTTGCTGCCACAGTGCATCTGCAGATGATCATTAAGATGCCTGACGTTGACAAACTGGCGCCTGCAGTACTGGCACACCACTTTCTGTTTCTGTATCTCTAAAAATCTCATGGCCTCCTCGTCATCCTTGTGAGATCTGACATGAGCCATGAGGTTACGGAAAAACTTGAAAGCCTTGGAACAGTTTTTGACGGGACAGAAACAGTCCTGACTGATCTGTGTGTCAGATGTCGCTTGTTCTAACTTAACAGGAGTTGCCAACTGGTCACCGACGTGAGATTCGATTTGACTCATGCTTGTCTTGACGGCGACCTTTGAGTTTTTTGCTGGACTTTTAGGGGACTGAGGTGTTTTGGTTACCTTCCTCGCAGCTTTCATTGCAGCGAGTCTCTCTTTACAAGACTGCTTGACATGCGATGCTACATGTGGCTCGAGAACCTCCCTGCTTTCAAAGCTGTCAGCACAGATCGGGCACAGGTACACTCCGTCTTTGAAATGCTTCTGAGCGTGGCGAACTATTCTGTGACCCAGGAACTCCTTATCGCACAAAACACAATACTGCATGTAGGCTCGCCAGTTCCTGAAGCGAGCGGACACAAAACCCTGCTCCCGGAGTTTTTTAGCCTCTCGGTTTTTCTCTCTTTCGTCTGTGATTTCATTGAGTTCATTCGTAGTGGTTAACAGGAAATCCTCCAGGTCTTTGTATTCAGGGAGCTTGCCAAGCGCACTTTCCACCTCTTGTTCGTCTGTGTCATTAAGCGTGTCAATAGATGACACAATAGCTGCCTCCTCACCCATCAGTGCCAAGCAGTTGCGTTTCAGTGTTTTCCAGTCCAAGAACTCTGGATCAAAAGGCCACTGTGTCTTCAAGGCCAGCAGTAACTCACAGCGCAAAGAGTTGGGTACGCGTAGACTCCCATCCTCCTCTGGCTTTTGGTCGGGTTCGTTGTACAGTGACTCCACGGCGTAATAAGAGTCGACGGTAGGCTGGAGGAGGAACTCTGTCAGCTGGCATGCGCGCTTAACCTCTAGATCGGTGGGCAAGATGCAGGAAATAGTCTTGCAGATGGTAGACTTGCTGTCCTTGTGGTCACTGGAGGTCATTTTCAGAGCTTGGATGCACATTTCCACGCACACTGGAAGCCCCACCTCTCCAACCTATTGGAGAGAGAATGTAACATGAACACAACAAATACGATTTTAGAGGCACGGTACAGAAGCAGCAGACTACGAGCCACTGTCGCTGAGAGTAGTGACGCCTGTGTCTTACAAATGTGGGGACTGTCTTCTCACCTCATTTTGGATGACTTTGATGAGAAACAGAATGTGACAGACACTTCGGCAAAGAAGAGCCATCTCTTTGCCTTGTCCAAGAAAAGTCTCAGCCGACGACTCTGAGCGCATGAGTAGCTTACTCCAGAACAGTGTGAGTTCCCTGGAAAACACCACAAACATCCCAACCTTTACAAACAGTATCAAAAATTACTCATTGACTTGGTGTATAAAATCTCAAAATCACAATTTCTTCATCCCAATTCCTTATGTTCTTTGCAGGAACAATAACCCATACCCACAAAATATCAAATCAACTATGATGTAACAAAGCAATTTTTCAAATTCACAGAAATCTGGAGGAGCTGTTTCTGCACATATTTGTCACAGAGATCCCTGTGGTTTCACCGGGACAACAGAATTACCAAGTGTTCCACTCGCACATGTGTGACCAACACTTACCAGGCACAGTAAACTTCTCCTTGAAGGAGCTGTCGCTTGAGAAAAGCAGAACATAAGCAGAGAGCTCCTTTCTCGTCTCCCTCTGACTCCAAGTTGCAGATCATTTCAAGAGCATCTTTGCAGTCTATTGATGCAATCTATTGAGGAGAAAGCGAGCAGAAAAACCTTTCACAATACTGCTGGGACATTTTATTAAAAACCATCTGAGAGTTCTCCATTTTTAGTGAAAGAGGCTATTTGTCAGAATGTATTAGTTAATTTAAACAATTATATCAACCAAATTAAAACTTAAAAGAACTTTGGATTCACTGATCAATCTGTCATTCCCATGCTAAACCTGATGTCTCTGTGCTGCTGTGTCGTGTCTTCACCTCTTCCATCAGCTGCTCCTGATTCTTTGTCATGCAGACACAAAGCAAGTAAGTCTGTTTGAAGTTCCCTTTTCCTTCATATCCTGGATACTCTGAGCACATCTTTGCGAGGACAGCAGCCTTATCAATGCTGTCCACTTTGATTAGGTGCTTGATTCGCATGTTCAGCAGCGTGGGGCCTTCCAACTCAAGATACTCGTGAACTAAGGGATAAAGACAGTGGAGAAGACAGGAACAAGACCTGAGAAAAGCACTCTAAACTAAATTCCAATTTGTATTAAATGACAACAGGACAAATCAGTTTGGTGCATCTTCAAGGCTCATAAAGTGAGAACCAACCTTGCTCTGTTTGAGGGTTTTGATTGGACAGGATGCCGCTAAGCGTGGCGTTGGACCAGACGCCATCCTGCTGTGCCAGAACTGCGAGCAGGCGAAGCTGTGTGCTCCCACTTTCTTGCAAAAGGCTGTGTGCCAACTGCAGCGTGAGACAAATAGATATGTAGTCACAGAATTACTAAGGTGTCAGTGAAGTAATGTTTACGGCGGATTTACTGAAGTGAAGTAGCATTGAACGTGTTCTCATACGGTAACAAGGACTTACAGGCCGCTATATTCCAGCTGATGTGTTTTTATTACCTCAATGCTGAGATAAACCATATCCACGCTAATTACTAAACAACATTTCTTTGCTTATCACCAGACAGATAAGTCCCTGAGGGGGAAAAAAAAGTGTGCGTACAGCGGCCAGGATACTGACCTTCATGGAGGACTGAAACTCCTCCCATAAGGCACCAGGGACATGGTGGGGCAGTAAGAGCAGCAGCTCCGCACAGCTCCTGTGAATCCAACACGGTCGTTTGTTAAAGCCACATATAGGTCAAGGATACGCACCGAAAGGGGAACCATGCAAAAATAATAGGCGCGGCGCTATAAAGTCAATATAAAAGAGGATGGCGACCAGGAGAAATGGGGGGGGGTTTAAATCATCAGCAGTGTCAGCGATACACATGTTAAATCACGTCTCTCAGCGTTGGTGTGAGCTCAGTATCAAATAGCTACTACAGTTAGAAACCCACCATCTGCAGTCTGCACCATCTAAATGAGTGGCTGTCATCTCTCCATCTACATTCTGTGTGCGTGCTTTGCCTCCGTTCACAAACTTTACTCCGCAGCTCAGCCCAAATATGTCAAAGCTCCCCATGAGGTCGCCTACATTTCCATTCTGCAGAACAGCCTCAAGGTCTTGGCCTTCATCTGAGCAAATAGCTGAGTAGTTCTTTCAGACTGTCTGCAGAGCATTTAAGAAACTTCTCATATCTAATTTTCCTGTGGGATTAGGGCGTGTTATCCTTTTATTATCTCAGTCAAATAAGATCTCCATAAAATTAAGGTTTTAAACCCGTTACGGTCTCTCTAAGGGGCTGCTCCGCTCTGTGACACAACTGAAGCCTGCGCGAGTGCAGAGCAAACAATGTTTCGTCTGAAGTTACACGATCGTACCACACCCTGCTCTCATTAAACACACTCCAGCTTTTAGGACGTTTATATGAATGAAGTGCGCCACATGTTACAGAGGAATGTTGTTGAAAGGATAGGAACAATAATATAGGATTCGAACAATTCCACTCACAGTGCTAACTTTTCAAGTAGGAGTGGCACGTTTTCACATTCGGAGGAGAGACAGGAGGCCGCCTTCGCGAAGCTGAGGATGGCCACAGTGTAGACCTCCAGCAAAGGCAGTGGATCTTCATCAGTCTTCCAACGGCCGGCATGTTCCACCAGGACCTGGGAGAGCGTTCAGATAGTGTGATGAGAAAAACTGAATCAAAATATATTAGAATTTTCTAAACCTTCTCTAAAATTTTGTTCTTGAATAAGACTTCACTGAGCAGTTGCAAGTGTAAGAGTTATGCTTCCTAATTTCATAAAATATGAAACACCAGTGTCATACAATTGAGAGGAAACATGTAACGGCAATCTAAGGATGAATGTAACTTCTGGATGTGCATTTATTTTGAATTTGTCACAACCAACTTTGATATGGAAATGTCATCGTGTCAATATCTAGGTTTGACCAATATTTACCATGTCAATATAACCTAATGACATGAGTTCCCCAGCATGTAGAACCACAAGGTTTCAAACTCTGGTTTCGGACCCACGCTGCATCTTTCAGTTCAGTCGTTTCTGTGGATCTCTCGCACACAAACCATCAAACAAATTGACAGGGGTGCCGCAGCATTAACATGAAGGCAAAGCACCACAGCTTGTCACTACTACTACAAATCGATGTATTGATTTGATTTTATGACTTCATGACATCCTGCTTAGGCTTCATTGTTGCACAGACGTGCATCCAGGAAGCCGGGGCTGCAGGCTGCTGGAGGATGAGCAGCAGCACCATGTAATTATATCCTAATTATTTAAGTTGCACAGCAGGTAAATACGTAACCGTTGTGTCTACTTCCACATCTCGCAACAGAGAGTAATACTTAAACCCCTGGCAGAAATCCAGCAAGGCTTCATAAACTACCACAAACTCATTTTGATAAACATATTCATTATGTCATTACATCCTGATTATATTAATTAAACAGCACGATCTCCCACCGAGTTCCATGGTGATAACGCAGAGGTAAAAAAAAAAGAAAACAAAGCTTGTACATGAAGACAAAGACTAAACCTACACAGAAACCCAGTGAGGTAGTAGTAAATTTAGTTTACTGGATGTAAGACATGACAGCTTTTAGACGAGGACCAAATGCTTTGTTGCAGTGGGGACTGGATAAATATTCAGTACATACAAAGTTTAATTCCATCCCAATTTTATAAGCAGCAACATATGCATGGAAGTTTTGTGTCGTCCTTTCAGGCCCTGAACTGCATCAATGTAAAATCTCCCTTCATGCATTTCATCCTGAATCCCAGTTCTCTTCCCTCACAAATCTCCAAGAAAAAAAAAACTTCCACTCTTCCTCTCGCTGCTCTCTCCTTCTTCTTTTCCCTCCGATAACTTTTTCAGCCCCCCCTCTCCTCTCCCCTCCCCAGTGTTCGCTCATGTGGAACAGAAAACAAAAGCCACGACAACAACAACAACAACAACAAGCACACAACAGTAGAGATCTGCGGGGCGATGCAGGTAAATGGAGACCTCGCGTGATATGGACGTGGTCGGGGCAAATTAATGAAGGAGGATGCGTAATGGAGTCAGTGACCACTGCCACACTCTCCCTTTGAAATCACTGTCGCAGGCAGCTGCACGCCGCTCGCTCGCCTTTAGCATCCAGATCGCATCTTTGCCTCGCGCGGCTGCTTATTAAACGGTAATAAGAAGAACATTAGCGACCACATCCGCCTTCCCTCGTGCGGCTAGCCGGATTAATTAGTGCAAAAGGCCTGAGCTAGCACCTTGGAGGAATCATTGATCTCTCGCTACAATGAGCTTCACCAAAGTGAGCCGTTTTCACAGCAAACCGAACCTGGAAGAACACGGAGCTGCGGTGTAATAGCGCCGGAGCCGTGTTTCCTACAAGGATCGTTCCTTTTATTCTTTGCACATCAATGCAATCGCAGAGCAAAATTTCGCTAACGTTGCTATCCGTTTTTTTTTTTTTTTTTTTGCACAGCATGACCACTGCACAGGACAGGGGGGACCCTGCATACCAGCTAGCAACATTCATCTGCTGCTAGCTGCCTGGCCTGGAAAATACGAGTAATACGTGCACGGTGCGCGTACATTGGTGGGTCCCGTCGCCACACGGACAGTCAGACTTCACGCACGGGCACATGTCGCGGGTAAACATCGCACAGAGCGCGACGGAAAACCGCGGAGGGGCTTTTTCCCTCCCCACTCATCCCGAGACGCTAGCTAGGGGAGCAGCTAGCCGCTTAGCTACATTGTTGTAGCGAGCGTAGACGCGCATCCTCGGCCAGGAAGCCAGAGGGGCTGCAGGGCTGCCCGGGGATGAGCAGGCGGCAGAGCGGGCTAACCTGGCAGAAGTCCTGGCAGAAATGCAGCGAGGCTTCCGGCGGCGACCGTGGGCTCTCCCCCAGGGCCGCGCTCAGGCCCTGGAAGCGCTCTCGGAGCTGCTCGATGGCTTTCCGTGTGTCATATTCCTTCTCTGTCTCCCCCTCCGCCATCTTCACAACAATCACGACCGCGTACGCACAGATGTTACGCTGCCAGACTCGCACACGCGCGCGCACGCAAGGGGTGTTGGGGGGGCGGAGAGTATGTGTATTGGAGGGGGGGGTGTAGGGGGGGGGGGGGGGTGTACACACTAATACATGCAGGCACGTTCACTCCTGATGTCACCAAAGCATCCATGACCTCATTCACTCCCTGTGCACACACACACACTCTGGTTTCATGCGTGACTCTTCCAGGAGCTCTCCATGTTTCTGGGTCCATGTTGAGGAGCTGCAGGCCCCGAGCATCATCACACACCGAGCCTTTATTGCAACAAGCTGCACGTCTTGTACAGCGTTTATTACACAACCTGTATTTTATTGCACATTTGGAAAAGAACAGTGTTTTCTTCTGTGTGGTATTTCCAGGCTAGTTATTATTAACATTTTCTTTTTTTTTTTTTCATTCTCTCAGCAGATGTTACAAGTAACGCAGCATGTGTTTAATTTTAACACTCCACAGTGTTAACGTCCTCATCGCTGCACGCAGCGGTCAGAGTGCGGGGCCGTCCTCACCACTGCCCTGATTCACTTTGACCTCCCCCCACTGGTGCTTCAGGATGGGGGCAGATGTGCACAATCAGGGGTCAGTCATCTGAAAAACGAATGTTACTGTGTTGGGGTCGTTGTCGTGTCACGTCATGCATGGCACAGATCAGCCGTACGTCGAAATGTTAGCCTTTGGTGGATTTCTCTCTGCACATCACAGACAGCTGATAGACGCCTTAATGCTGAACTGGTCTTATCTGTGTAACTGTTGATTTAGCAGGTGTGACTGACCCACACACACACGCGCACTAATACATAGACACAGCTGTCCTTATTATGACTTGGCATTGGCTTCCAATCACTGTGAACAGCCTAACCAAAACTTGCTTAAAGCTCAGAGCCCAACTCAAAATGGTGTAGACCACTGCTTCCTCTCTCTCTCACACACACACACAAAACAATTCAACATCTGGGTGCATATTTTATTTGCTTTTTAATATAAGGTCCATTTATCGATGCAAAATTGAAGGATAATTACACAACACAGACACGGGATTGCTCCAAAATATTATCTTTTTAACTCAAAGACATGCATTTTAAAATGATAAGCTTATACCTATTGAAAGAAACGTCATTTGTTGGCAAGCTGAGAGCAGCAGGACGGCCTCCACCTCTCATCAGTCATATCTTGTGATAATAGCAGGTGTGGCAGTGGCACTCCGTGTGGTTCTTCAGCCTGATACCGGCCACCTCAATCTGAAAGAGGGACAGATGAGCGTGAACAGTCACATCAAGCTAAAGCCGCAAGGGGTTCCTCATGACAACAGAAACCACAATTGAAACAAGAGTGAAATTAAAACCAAACATCAGGGAGAATACCGTTGGTGGGGGAAGTCACTGGATCCAGTACTTCAGTGCAAGTCAACAGAAGTGTCCGTTACATGTACTTCAAATAGCCAAAGCAAAAGTAAACTCTTGATAGATGTAGATAAATCACGCCCCCATTTAAATAATGATTTATTATTTTTCTCCTCCATATGAGGATGGAAAGGAAAGAAGAAAACATACAAACTCTTCTTTGTCTTTTGAGTAAGTGCCACTCTTTGTTTTTGGTTTGTTTCTTTTGTGAAATGTTTGAGAATATGACCTCTTTGGACAATTACTTAAATGAAACATCTGAGTTTGAGGGGAACGCTTCTTTGATGCAACTGCTAATAACACACAGACGTCTTCAAATGTGACAACAGGCCCCAGACTGGACACAGGAAACCACAGGTTTAATCTCAAACAACATGTTGCAAGTCAGTGTTTAAACATGGAGGTTTTTTTTTTTTTTTTATGTGGAGCAAAAGTAAGACATTACACCTGTACAGCTCACAGTTCACTCATTGGTGGTAAAGATGCCCGGAATTACAAGTATCAGCAAAGAATGCAACTAAATACCCCCAAGATTAAACTTAATATAAATTATAAAACCTAAAAAGAATAACTGCTGCTCCCACTGCTGCTGCACTGAAACAGAAGGCAGCTTGATGCTATGATGCCATGACCAGCCTCATTCCCAAGACTCTGCTTAATGCACTGTAACCTCAGTGGCGTAGATTAAACTGGCACAAATAAGCCACGCGCTGACACGTGCTTTGTCTGTACCTCATAGCTGTGCTTTGCGACACAGCATGTTGCCTCCGAGGTGATGTTCTTAGGGGTCGCCATCGTCTTAATTGCCTTCAGAGGCGTCGGGTACGCTTGGGAGAAGCAGCACCCCATGCACTGGAAGACTGGCCGATCCCTGGAGAAGTAAGTGTTCTTCCTCAGCGTGCACTCCTCGCAGCCAGCTGTAGAGAAACAACAGCAAAACAATTGACATCCAAAATAAATATCACAGTCTTGGAGAGGACAGTGCAGGCAGATTGGGTTAGTTCACTAAGATTCTCACACGTGATTAATGATGGTGACACATCAGAGGCAAATATTGTGAGAGAAGCTTACTGTTTGATAAGTCAGTGTTTGGATAGGAATCAGCTACGTGAAGAAAAAAAGACAAGAGAAGAAGAGACAGCCCGGCTGATCTCAGAGACCCCATGGAGGTTGTAGCAGATACCTGGAGAAAAAAGGAAATGATTAGTTTCAAATATCAGTATAACCAAATATATCAATCATGTTCATGACTGTAGTGTTACCATGTTGATAGAAAGTTTCCCCTTCATGCTGCCTCTGGACAGGAATCCTTTACACTGAGGACCCCGGCCTCGGTCCTTCTGTTTTTATACCACCGTCGCCACTAATTTCCTGGATTGGGTAAAACCTTATCAACGATCTCATCAACTCACTGCCTCTTCTCCTCCTCATAATCCTGATGCAGCACAAAATGATAAGAGCAACCCAAGTCAAAACATATTTCCATCACCTCAGCTTTCTGACTGAGGATGATAAAAGTAATCCCCAGGTTTTTGTTGCTGGGCAACTGAGCGTTGTTATTATTTGTTGCGTCATGGCGGGAAAGGGTCAATGGTTTAGGGTTTCTTGGTCATTTTGGATTAACTGATTTTGGAACATTTGCAACTTGCAATGTTTAACTATGAACATGGTCTGAGAACTTAATGGAAATTATGTTATGAATAATGGTCATGTTGGAGAAGTTGTAGAACATATGAATCTGCATTGATTTTGGTTCCATCAGCAGTAGCATTTAATCAATAGATCTACACATGCATCCACTACTAATTTAATGTAATTACTGTCTTACACTTCCCAGAGCTGTACAGTATACTCAAGAACTGCATGTAAATACTACAAACCTGTAATCGGTAATCTACTCAAACTTAAACAAAAATAATTATAAGGCCTGTATGTCACTGAATATCGAAGCAAATCCAATTGTCTCAGTGCTGTGGCACCTAGAATATTTAATAGCTGTGAAGGAGTCCCCATCTGTTTTGCTTCTGATATCTGAAATGTCAAGGATGAATATGAATTTATTCTGTATTTCCCCTGGGTGTTTATCTTAGTGCAAGTTTCCTTGTCCTGTGTCCTTGGTTGTGCTGGTGATAAATCCTTGGATTAAGACATGTAATTCAATAAGTGCAGGGGGAAGCATGTTAAATCACCGAGATTTGAAATGGCTTTGTTTCGGTCTTTTTATTTTAGCTAATGTCATTGCACTTGTAACACTGTCTAAACCTTGATAGTTATTTAATTCCTGTTGAAGTTATTGACATAAAAAAAATATGCAATCACAAGCTCCATCTTGTCATGTTGCTTCTGCCAAAGTTGTTCAAGTGAGACAAGTGAAAGAAAACATACGAACGACAATATTCTTGTTATTTTAGTTTTGTCTTTTTTGCATTGATTCGACATTAAGAGCATGAGCACCGCAGGGATGGAAAGCTTCAGGTGTACAGCACACCACGTGGCGGTCATGCTCGATGAAACAAATATCTGATTTATTCTCAGGGGCTCTGGTGTCGTGACAGAGCCGTGGTGGGTGCCATGGTGAAGTCAGCAGTTCATGTCAGTTCTCTGCAGCCTGGCTCTGACCAGATCAAAGCCAACGTGCTCCGGATCAAGGCTGTGACACCTGAGAGCTAATGTTGTTAGCTGTACATGCTGTAAGATCGCATATAGAATGATGACTCTTGACACTCACTTTTCCAGGTCTAGGCCACAGCCACACTGACCAAAGGTCAACCAAAGGTGGCCCGATTTAGTTTTGAGCTATTTGGGCCATAGTCACCATTTTGCATATAAGCCACTTTATGCTCACATCCAGATTACATCTAGCAAGGAATGTTTGCCAAAAAAAGTATTTAGGCCCATGAATGTGCTGCTTTAGGCTCGCGTTTAATTTGTCTGTGCCACGAGTGTGGTGCCAACATCGCTGCCTGAATTGGTCCACACCCTTATACTATTAGGATCAGTCATTGTCCCTGTAATTAACTGAGTGGTTCCAGTAATTAGTGAAGTGGTGAAGATGATAATTGAAAATTAGTTCCCGTAACGTCCACGCAGGGCAATTGCAGCTCAATGTGGCGAAGCCAACGGAAGATGTCCATTAAAAGACTTTCAAGTGTCTGAGAAGACATGAAACAAGGAACACATTTGGTTTCCTGAGTTGTAGGTATAATGGGAAATACAATGCATAGAGGACACAGACGGAGAAACGCACCGTGTGTTCAGCATGGGTTTGAGAGCAGAGCAGAGCATTTCTAGAAGGAACGCACACAGCTGAAAGTGAAAAAGCAGAGGGCCTGCTAAAATGCTCAGGAGCCGTTTGATTGATGAGGACACACAGAGATGCTCTCACCACATGGTGCCATGAAGGAAATGTAATATAGGAATAGTGATGGGCCTCCAGGGCACAGAGGCGATTGTCTGATATACAAACATGAAGCACTGTTGTTTTCATGAGCAGGGATATCCAAGGAGGAGGATTAAGGGAATTAAAAAGACAACAAGTCCATTCAGTGTCCAGTTTAAATCTAAATACTTTCATTTACCCTGGAGCTTTGTTTACTTGAGGGTCATTATTTTGACTGAGAATCTTGAAACAATGAACAGTGTTTTTGTCATTCGATCCATTTTACTGTGAAACTACACATCAGTGTGGTGGCTCCAGACGCTATTATACTTTTTATGGTAAAATAAAAATATTTTGTTGCTGTAAAATGGCATGAAGAAAGCAGATTTTAGACATTAGCATATAAACGGTGAGACAATTATGTGATGACTTTTATGTCATTCCTGTGCCTTTCAGGCTGGCACCTGCTACACTACGAGTTGAGCACACCGGCTCCTTTTATTGGAGGAGTCCTTTTAATAGTTGGAGCACAAATTCTGCAGACATACCTTTTGGCTAATGCCCAATACCCTGCAGTCGACCTCTTTTACAGTCTTGGCACCTTCCGTCCATTATTTCTTGAGCTGAATGCAACGGTATTTACTATCCCAAATATATTTCCTGCAGGAGAATAACTGCCTGTTTAAGGTCTATTTTCCAAGGAGTTCCTTAAAGACACCAGAAGTCAAATTCAGAATGAATTCCATTGATTCCACCTGTAGAATTAAAATTTATGAGAAGCAGATTTCTTCTTTTTGTAACATATATTCATTTATCTTGGTAATATTCTGCAATCTTATATAATTATTTTTAAATGCAAAGTCGGTCATGTGAATGTCTGCAATATACTTTTAATTCATATTTACTGAATGAGCCAAAACCCCAAAGGAACTCATTCCACAGCTCCATTCCTCAACACCTGCGTAAGGTTTTCCCCCAAACTCTTCCAGCCACCATCATCCAGCTGTTAATGTTCTATGACCGTGGGGGTTGTTGGAGTTGGTTACCTGTAAAAGTTTTATCATCTCTGCCATGAGCCAAACATTAAGATCATGATTCACTCTAGTCGTGATGGGGATAGCAGATAACCACAATCTCATACAGACTGCTGTGTGAGAGGGATCCTCAAGGATCAACACTGAAACCTGTGACAAACCAGAAGCAAACATTTGTTTATTTTTCTGAGCCCAGAAAATGTAATGTGATTTTGATATAGATTTCTCTCAGCAAAAAAAAAAAAAAAAAAAAACATTAAAATGTCTGGTTTGTAATGCATGCACAGCTGACAGATAATCTTTGGTCAAATTTGTAAAAAAAATAAAAATAAAATAAAAAATAAAAAAAAGTTTAACTGCATGAATTAAAGATCAGCAGTTAATCATTGTGGCTTGTTGTGTATTTATTGAATCATTGATTGAATCTTCACACATTCTTTTGTCCATGGAGCATCTGAGTGAGTTTTAAAGCCATAAGTACAGTGACACAGTGTGGTGAGAAGTGGGACCTACGCCTCTACCGCCAGTCAAGCATTCTGCTCCATACTGTAAATACCAGAGTACATATTCTGTATGTACTTTAGAAGTGCCAATTAAATAAAATTGAATATATCAGCGTTGGTTGAAATTTTAACACGTGTGGACTAAAGATTTCTTAAACAACACGTGAGAATAGTCTGAAATATATTATTACACTTTGAAAAAAGAAGTACACATGTGGTATAAATGGTACATTGCTGCACATTGAAAAGCAGTAGTCAGTTCAAAATATTCCACATTTGTTGATCAAGCTCCCAAAGTACAGCAGGTCTGCTGCAAATGTAAATCAATGCTGAGAAATTCTCTGCTTTCCAGTCTATTTAATAAATCGAACAGTTACTGGTTTCTAACACTACCCCGTTATTTTTTCAAAATGTCTTATTTTATTGTCTACCATTTCTGCAACAACTTGTTGTTGAAATATTCTATACAAATAAACTTATCTAGCCTTATGCACTTTTGATATTTAAGGTCAGCACTGTTTTATTTTTGGTCTGATCACAAGATTGATCCTCCTTAAAAGGAAATTCACAAATTACACAAAAGCACACCGAGGTAGCGGTGGAGGGGAAAGTAAGAATAAAATGATTGTAAATAAAAATAAATAATAGTACATACAACAATTTCTCTTGAGCCTAAAAGTATCTTAACTGTCTTTCATCTGGTTCCACTATCCATTTTTTTAAAATATAAAAACAAACAACATGTACAATAAAGTAGAAATACTAACCTAAATAAAAGGCTCCCCCCCAAAAAAAATGACAGTATAAATATCTACAGAAATGTACAAATCTAAATGTGTCCAATATGTGTTAAATATAGCGAACAGTGACAGTAAAATGCGTGTCACAATTTACAGAATGCACTGCAGAGGTTCTGTAAACAGAGCCGTAAAGAGTGATGGAGAAACGGGTCACACCAGTGGTGATGGTGTGTGATGGTTTTCGATGCTGACCCGCTTCTCCTCGGTGCCTCCGTCTCTACTGTACAATGCATACAAGGCAAGCCCGTGCGGGACTGTCCAAGAAACCCCATCGACGAGACAAAACTCGAGGCGTGAACGTGGCAGCCATTTTACATCATCAAGAGTGAATGACTGGAGCCGGACCAGTGCCGGGAGTTTTACACTTTTTCTGTCTTTTCAATATCACATTTATCTTCCCAAACAATCAGCACCATACGCGTTGGTGAGCCGGCGGCAGGTAGGGCGAACGCTTCTAACTGGTCTCGTCATTGTTGCTGCATTGATTGCTGAAAAGTCCAAAGCCGTGCGCTGCTGTTTCAAACAATGTGGAAACTGGTGGTGGTTGGGAACGAGTTCTCCAGACCGGCTTTTTGAAAATGGACTCTTCCTATGTGGCGGCACGTTGACTAACCACGCACCCAGCGGGCTCAAGGCTCCGGCTCTCAAGGCCCCGTCGGCTCCGGTTGAATCTAAAAGCTGCGGTGTGTTAGTTAGCCAAGTCTATACCGACAAATGACGATGTAACAATGGCCTCGCTGAAAATCCGTTCGCATTAGCATGCTAGCTCACGTTAGCCTATTTTGACAGATCGCGGAGTTGACATGCTCATTGTCATTGTATGCTAGCAGGCAGCTAGCTGGCAAAAGCCACTTTTCTTAGCAATCCCATGTGGCCGCCGTGCTCGCCGTCATTCTTCGCGCAGACCGAGGCAACAGACACAGAAGTATTCGCACAAAGTGCAAATTAGCGCGTCGTGTTATTGTCTCCATGAAGGTGCCCGGTTAGCATGGCTGCTGTAATGTTAGCGATGCAAACTAGCCCAGCTAGCTAGCCAGCTAGCTAGCCTCAACGTGTGCGAGTCCCTCCCCGCTAAATCAAACGTTGTCACATTGGTCCTGTAAAATAATTACATTAAATACATATACGGGTCTTACAAATGGAATAACCTGGCCTGATTGTATCCGATGGCTCAATCTTTACTTTCTATGCTGTATACGAGCTTTAACCACAGAAAGCACGTGCTTACCGATATAACGTGATCGATTAGCAGGCACTACACTATCGGTGGCATGGTATATTTTAAGCTAATATTAGCGACATGTAACGTTAGCCGGGGCAGCGTTAGGCCGGGACAGAAGTTTGTCGTCCACGTTTTGCTGAGTCCAGCGTTGCCGGATCCAGTAATGGGAGCCGAGATCAGTGAGATTGCTGCTCTGCACGAGTTCTTGCCTCAGTTTCCACCACCACAAACAGAATGGAAGTAGCGACTCGGTTAGTTTTGTGCGTGATTGTGATTGGAGTATTAATTTTGGTGTCACAGTCCGTGCTGTCAAAGTGTCAATAAACAAAATGGGTGCACAATCACTGGTCAGCCACCGGAAACCGGGGCTCACTCTGTGATGGAGCACGTGTATCGGCTATCTAGCCTGCGCTGAAGTCAGCAGCGAGGAGGTAAGCTAACATGTAATTTAGAGGCCAAAGCAAACAAGGCTACTGCAGCAGCAGCATTCAAGGGCGCAGAGATTCAGGAGTTAGCAAACGAACGTTGCTCAGTTTGCTCGTTTCTGACTCAGAACAAACCTCGAGTAGAAAACACCGCCACATGGACACAAACTCGGCAGTAGAACTGTTTGACGTGTCACTTAATAGATTTCAGTTGGGGACTTGGTATTTGCAATGTCTGCTTTTTGTGCAATGTTAAACATATTGTGTCCACTGCCTGTATGAAGGTGTATGGCTTTCTACCTCATGCAAACTGAGAGCTGCAAATGTGAGTCAGGACAGTGAAAAGTCTCTAGATGGTTTGGGACTAAAGGGCCATGATAACTTGTGCAATCTTGCTTTTTTTGTAATTTGTGCATATTAATTTGTCAGACACTGTTCAAATATCACAAATGGTAAAGGCTATTATTTGTATACATTTTTAAATAATCAACATGTCATGTCTGAGACTTCACACTCTCCTGAACACATCCCAAGTCTTGCCCTTGACCCAGGATTAATTTGGCTCATTGCATTTACACAGATTTCTGGAGACATGGCCACAGAACATATTAATGGAAATGGTCCAGAAGAACCAATGGACACCTCTGCTGCAGTTACCCATTCTGAGCACTTCCAGACTTTATTAGAAGCTGGTTTACCACAGAAAGTTGCTGAAAAACTAGATGAAATTTACATAGCAGGTAAGGCACAATGAATATACTTGCATATTCAAATATGCAATTTTTTGTTTATCAATTTCTTGCATGTACTGTCATTTATCACTTTTTTGAATGGGGGAATTGGGATCCTGAAGCAACTTTTTGTGGTTTCCTACCAAAATGGGTACTGCAGTGCTACAAAATATTAAATTACACATTCCTAGTGAAAATGTGTACATGATTGCAGCATTTGCATTCCCAACATGGTTGCATGATCACTGGTGTCAGGGTGAATGAATTGTCATTAAGATTTCTTGGTGAGCCTGTCCAATCTCTGTTAATTTCTATGTAATTTCCTCACATCCCATACAATTACTGCGGATGGATGAATAGATGTAATTATGATCTTAGCGACAGCCTGCTTTTACCAGATCTAAACAAGTTTGTGTAGAGGTGAGTTGCAGGGCCAAAACTCAGGGGGTCATTTTAGGACTTGTTTGGTCGGTCGGATCTAGAAAAGTACTAGTCTGGCCTTTTCAGCCAGATGGGACCGAGGCAGGAACAATGGCAGCAGCTGTCTGGTGTGTGGCTGCCTGGGACAGGTGACGGCCCCTCCACAGAGGAGAATGCAGCCCGGCTCATTAGAAACTCTTAGCCACAGTGTAGAGTGCATTGGCATATCAAGTTGCACTGTCACATCTGTTGTGATTAGTTCTGCAAAGACATGCTGTTTGGAGAGTAAAGTGCACCCTGACTACCGAACATAACTTTGATTTGGCTTGCTCCCCTCCTCTCCTCACTATTGTAGTTAGTGTATATCTATTACATTTTAAAAAATAAGACATAACATTAAGTGACTCCCATGTAATTAAAAAAATATTTCAGTTGTACTCTATTGTCTGTCTTTGACTCTTACAGTAGCTCATCATTTTTCCCTTTGCATTTGTCTCCCTTCCTCCAGGTTTGGTGTCACACAGTGACTTAGATGATCGAGCGATTGAGGCCCTGAAAGAGTTCAACGAGGAAGGTGCTCTGCAAGTCCTTTTGCAATTCAAGGACAGCGACCTCTCACATGTTCAGGTAAGCATGTACGCCTGGTGTTTTCAGTTCACTTCTGATGCTGTGTTATGAAGTGGTTTCATGACCTACAAGATGGACTGGTGAACAGATAATCCGATCCTAATTATGATTGTACTTGTTTGATCATGCTTTCTCTCCATTTCAGAACAAAAGTGCCTTTCTTTGTGGCGTGATGAAGACGTACAGACAGAGAGAGAAGCAAGGGACCAAAGTGTCAGACACCAATAAAGGACCAGATGAAGCCAAAATCAAAGTAATAACTGATATGGAATCTGGTGTTATGGTTTACATGTGTGAATACTGAAGCAGTTTGAATATAGAACACATATTAATGAAACAATTCATGTTTTTTTTATTTATACATTTTACATTATCAGGCTTTGCTGGACAGAACTAGCTACACGCTTGACGTCACAACAGGCCAGAGGAAGTATGGGGGTCCTCCACCAGAGTCCGCCCACTCAGGGGCCCAGCCCACCATTGGTACAGAGGTACAAAAAACATTTTCAATCACTCAACTTCTTTTTACTTTGTTGGTTTTAATCCTTTACAAATGATGGTGTCCAAATGATGAGACTTGAATGTCGTCTATAGTAACCTTGGTTACACTGATAGCTTACCGCTAAGAGCTGACTGGATACCCTTTGGCTAATTGCAATCCTTCTTTTAACATTTCAGATGCAGGACTTTTTCCTCATGCACTGTTATTTTTGCTCTCAAACTTGTAGATATTTGTAGGCAAAATCCCCAGAGACCTTTTTGAGGATGAGCTGGTTCCACTGTTTGAGAAAGCTGGACCCATTTGGGACCTGCGCCTGATGATGGATCCTCTCAGTGGCCTGAACAGAGGCTATGCCTTTGTCACTTTCTGCACTAAAGAGGCTGCACAGCAGGCTGTCAAACTGGTACGTGTACATGACTCATTGTTCCTAGAAAGGGAGAGTGTCTGAGTTTATTAAAAACACACAATTGTGTAAAATTACATGAAGACATGTATCACTTAATGTGCTAATGATATTATATCAATAAAGGGTGTGACATAGCAACAGCTTCAAGTTGGCATTGACTCTATTGTACACACCCCGTTACTTAAACTATCCTCCATCTTTCCGCAGTGCAACAACAATGAAATCCGACCGGGTAAACATATCGGCGTGTGCATCTCTGTGGCCAATAATAGACTGTTTGTTGGCTCCATCCCCAAGAGTAAAACAAAAGATCAGATTGTTGAAGAATTTGCAAAAGTTACAGGTGAGTCAGTGCCATTCGACTATAATGACTTGTTAAACAGCATCATAACATGGTTTGAGAGGAAAGGGATTCCGTGTCCAAATGATGACCTTAAAGTCCCAGAGTAACTTCTGTTACTAAGAAGGTTTACCGCTAAGATCTGACTGGACACTAGATGTAGTTGAGCTTATTTTTCAGCCTCATGGTTAGGCATCTGGTGCAAGGATAACTTGGTCTTTATTTCTCCAGGTCTGAAAACCAATTAATGAAACCACTTTGATCATTTGTTATATATTAGTTCATTGATATGAATTGATTGTAACCAGTGATGCCACTTAACCACAATCTGTTGTTTTTTTTTTTTTCCTCCACCCATCTTTCTGTTTCCAGAGGGTCTAAATGATGTCATATTGTACCACCAGCCAGATGATAAGAAGAAGAATAGAGGCTTTTGCTTCCTGGAGTATGAAGACCACAAGACGGCAGCTCAGGCTCGTCGCCGTCTGATGAGCGGCAAGGTGAAGGTGTGGGGAAACGTGGTCACTGTAGAATGGGCTGATCCTATCGAGGATCCGGATCCGGAGGTCATGGCCAAGGTAAGGCACGAGGCAAGAGTCATTAGTTGCTGTTCAGTGAACGTTTTCTGTCTCTTAAACCTGAACCATGTTCTCCTCTTATCACAGGTCAAAGTGCTGTTTGTCAGGAACCTAGCAAGCACTGTTACAGAGGAGATACTTGAAAAGACCTTCAGCCAATTTGGGAAGTTGGAGCGGGTGAAGAAGTTGAAAGACTATGCCTTCATCCACTTTGAGGAAAGAGATGGTGCTGTGAAGGTATGGGACTCTCTGCAATGACACTTCCTGACTTAAACGTGTCATTTCTGCAAGATGGATCCTAAAATCTTCTCTTTTCAAATTGCAAGGCGTTGGCTGATCTCCACGACAAAGTACTTGAAGGAGAGCGCATCGAAATTGTCTTCGCCAAGCCCCCTGACCAGAAGAGGAAAGAGCGTAAAGCCCAGAGACAAGCTGCCAAAACACAGATGTAAGCTTGAACTATGCAACTCGAAACTGTGACCTTTTAGATAAGCTGTTAGCAAATGTATCTGTTGATATAATGCAATTGGCCTTGCTTATGTTGAGCCTGTGTATCTCCCCAGGTATGATGAATACTATTACTATGGGCCTCCCCACATGCCTCCACCCACAAGAGGCAGAGGCAGAGGAGGGCGAGGAGGTTATTCTTACCCTCCCGATTATTATGGCTATGAAGACTACTACGATTACTATGGATACGATTACCACAACTACCGGGGTGGCTACGATGACCCGTACTATGGCTACGAGGACTTCCAAGGGTCTGGCAGAGGACGAGGCGCAAGGGGAGGCGTTCGTGGCGGTGCCAGTCAGACCAGAGGCCGCGGTGCTGTCACACCAAGGGGCCGTCTGGGCTTCTCCCAGCGAGGAGGCCCTGGAACAAGCAGAGGTAAATGAAAACATTCACAATGTGATCCTGTTAATTTCAAAGTGTGAGAGCTGTACTCAATCACTATTTCCAATACTGAGAGTTGGTTATCAGAGATTAAAATTCAAGGCAAAGACATGTATGCTATGGTAAATGAAAACGGTTATAGTTAAAATAAAAGTAATAAACTTGTTGAAAAGATCCTACCAAAATATCAGAGGGCTGCAAAAAAAACATGTTACCATTAAATAAGATTCACCTGCTTATTTGCCTCATAACTACGAATCCCTGACAGGTGTAATCTTTCAGAGCAGCTTATCAACATGTTGCTGCCAGGTCATTCACACTTACTATGTTTTTAAGGACAGTTGAGTCTGTCCAAGAGTTGAATGCTGGCTTTAGTCTTAGTTTAGACAAATTTCAGTAATTTGCTAGCGTGCTGATAAACGGACAATGCATGCTCCATACTAATTTTATCTTTCCTATCATTGGTCCAGCAGGGAAACGGGGTCGAGGGCGGTCCTGACCTGTCACAGTGGATACTGACTTGATGTGTGGGGTTAACACCGTAAGCTGCAATGGATGTTGAAACAAAAAAGAGCACGACAAAAAGGTCCAATGATATTCCAGCCTTACAGAAGAAGCATCACCCCTCCCCCCATGTTTTTTATTTTCATTTTTTTTCTGAAACTGCCACCTTAAAAAGATGACGGAGGATTCTGAATACTCGCCACAGCCTCTTTGTCCTGAATCCCTGAACCCAGCCCCCGAAAAATATGGCTCTATGTATTGCCCTTACAATCTCCCCCTTCCCTGTCCCTGATCATGCCATTTTTTTAAAATAATTATTGAAGAATTTGCACTTTTTTAAGTTCTTAGGTTTGAAGTGGCTCAAAGGAGCTTGATGCTATTGTATATTTTTGTGCTAATCGCAATTTTTATTGTCGGAATATCCATGTTAATCTTAATCGTTTGATCTGGATGTTTGAAAGAAAACATTTGCAGGTTTTTAGGGTGTACCCACCTGGCATGGATAAGTCAGGCATTCCAGGAAAGTGGTTCTTTTCAGAACTTGTCTTTAAAGGGTTGGTTGACTACCTCAGTACAGAGGACTAAACTACCCGGCCTGTACTGTAAATAGGGAAACTATATTGATGAAAGCAGGGCTTGTTTTCATACAAAATATGCACAAGAGCTGCAGCGCAAAAACGATGTACTTAATGTAATATAGTCATTTTTGCTGCAGCTCTGACACTGCAAACAGTCAAACTGGGCATGCAAAACAATCTCATATGATGAGTCTGAACAAGCCCTGCTTTTATCCTATTTTGAACTGAATTAGCCGCCTTGCTTCTTCAGAGTATGTAGTTACTGGTTGTATAGTTTTTCGGATAAAAATGTTACTTTTGTAAAGGCTTCATTATCACAGGCATCCAACTGCCTTTGATAAAAAAATTAAGAACAAAAATAAAGCCCTGCAGTGTCCCTTTTGTGCCACTGTATTATTCCAGTGGTTTTGTTTTTATATGGATAACACATTTTCAAACAACTCAAGATCATGTTTAACAACCTAATCCAGTCATTCATCACATGAAGATCATGTAAATCTTGAATGATCCCTCCCCAGCTCCAAAGATGGCAACTATGGACAAGATCATTTGCGTTTATCTTAATGGGTGATCGAATCGTTGCCCAGCCTGGGAGCATGCATGTCTCATGCTGGCTGCCGCGATTTGGTGAGGGATCATAGTCACATAGTGGTGGCAAGGGATGCTGCAGTGAACGATTTCTATTTCCAGGTATAGCAAAAAGGAAACTGTGCTATTCAATCCCAGTTTTCTATACAGTTAACTCCCTCAATAAACTCGTAACAACCACCTTTTGAAAAAAAGATGTTAGCAGTTTTAAACTATTGTTGGTGGCCAACAACGTTTTTTGCATTCCTGCAAATAAATTGTTTTATACTGTAAAATGGAGGTGAGTGTAACTTATTTTTGTAATAAAGTTTTTGATTTCTATCTGTGTCTTACTCTTTTGGGTAAAGGACTCATGAGGTGGACATGCTCTATTAACTCGTCCACATTTGGTTCTGTTCGACCGCAGATCTGTCTTTGTTTACGTTGTTACCTTAGGGACACCAGAAAAAAGATGGAAAGTATGATTTGTTTATGGCAGTTTAAAGCCTGCGAAAGGACATTACTCAGAACTGCAGGTGAAAATGGATGATAACGAGTTTTATGGACACTACAGATGAGTGCAGTTTCTAACTGACTTTGAGCTGATGGTGTGACTTCAAGTGCTACAGGAAGGATGCCAATGACTCATCTACCACAGCCCTGAGCTATTGTTGCAGAACTAAACTGAGTATAATTGTCTTTGAGTATGAGAATAGGGGAAGCATTTAAAACCCAATTTTGGAAAAAATGATGACTTCCTAGTGGATACACATCGCTGAATAAATAGTCTGGGGCTTGAACCGTAGCCCTGATATGTGAATCTTCCTTATAGCCACAGTAAATCTTCCATGAGCAGGATCTTAAACGAGTCGTTAAGGCGACAGTCGCACATGTGACCTCGCTGTGTGTGTCATCATCAGCTGTCCCGGAAGTTTCCGGCCTCGAACACTTGATCAAAATCTGCATGTAACCATGGAAACAGCAAGGATGTGGGTAGTCACTGAAGCGGAACTAATTAATACGTGGTTATGTTTCCAATGTTCAGTCCCGTGTTAGCAAACAAATAAAAAAAAACAGTAATCTGATTAAAGTTCGTGTTTGTATGAACTGTTCACCACGGTAAACTAGCATGGCGAGCTGCTGAGCACAGTTATTGAAGAAAAATGGAAAAAAATGGCGACAGGACGCTGACTCCGTCCCCCGCATGTGTGGGACCAGTCCTTGGAGGACCCCCCCCCCTCACCCCCCTCGTCGCGGCCTGAATGTAGCATAGACCTGTAAAAAAAACTACCGGAGCGAGCGGGTCTCCGCGGAAGAGCAGCGGAGGTGACATCACACCCAGGCGGCCCCGGGTCTCGACGCCCCTCGGCGGACCCAGATGACAGCTGGAGCGGCCGCTAGCCGAGCGCACGCTAACAAGCAGCGGTGAGCCCGAGTCTGCGCAACGACTCCGAATCCAGCGGTGGTTTCCAGCTGCTCCCTGCACCTCCACCTTTATCCTACGCTGGATCACACGCATTTATTCACGATGGTGTCGCTGCTGGACGACAGCGGCAAAGGGCCCGTAGCGTCCACCGTGGCGTCACAGTAAGTCAGGGCTGCGGTCCATGGATGACAACAACAACAACAACACGAAGCAGGAGAGAGTCGCTCTGGGTGACTGTGGGACTGTATTTGTGCCGCACGCCATTTGTTTATCGCCTCCATGTTTCAGTGACCTGCAGTAGGCTGCACACGCACGGGCGAGGATGGGGTGCGTCAGTGCTTTCCTGAAGAAGATCCGCAGCAGGGTCAGGCTGGACCGGGTCAGGGAGCTGGGCAGACAGTACCCAGTGTTCTGCTTCCTGCTGCTGCTCCTGCTGCTGTGCACGGTGCTGCTAAACAGGTAACTAACTTCGACTTCATTTACATATACATATTTATTTATAGGCTCAGCTTTACATGAAGCCAGAAGCTGTCCCATGTCTCAGTTACACTGATATGATGAAGTCTTGATCATTTCATTGATTTTTTTGCTGTGGGACTCAAAGTCTGATTCTAGTTGCTCAACAAGTACTTGTGCAACTGTGATAAGACCATCCGTGAAAATACTGAATCTGCAGTTTGGCGCATTAATCAGTGGGGTTTAGTGTTGGAGCTGATCGTTGTCCCTCAACACCTGATGTTTGACGCCAGAATGGGTGAACACTCAACACTGTCTGTTCACTGCTTTTCTCTGCACAGGTATATTCACATCATAGTCGTGTTCTGGTCCTTCCTGGCCGGAGTTGTCACTTTCTACTGCTCTCTGGGGCCTGAGTCTTTGCTGCCCAACATCTTAGTCTCCATCAAGCCAAATACCAAGGTAGATCAGAGGCTAAGGCCTCCCCTTCACCCCCCCTATGATTCAGTCACGTTTGCTGCCAGAGTGACTGATGGGCAGGCTCTCCATGATGTCTGGGTTTTATTTCTCTTGCAGTCGTACCAACAGGAGCTGTTTCCACTGGGACACAGCTGTGCTGTTTGTGGAAAAATCAAGTGCAAAAGGCACAGGTGAGTGATGGTGGAACACAGTGGAGCTTTAGAAGATTCCTGTTGATGATGATACTGTACCGTAACATTAAGTTAGGGGTACAGTATATATGAAAGTTATTTGGAAGCAAACAGGAAATGCAACTCGCGAAAGCATCGGTTAGATTCACTGTGAGGTGCTTTAACAGCTTCACTGGAATTCCCTTGCATTCAGTTTGACATCCTGGTTTCTGTGTTTGCTCATTAACACGCTGTTGATGATGATCACACGATGGGGAAATGGGACACCACCGCCTTGTGGTCAGTGAGGATTCCAATGCTTTTCTTTCTCGATAGGCCGACTTTATTACTGGAAAACTATCAGCCATGGCTGGACCTGAAAATTCCCTCGAAGGTTGATGCTTCTCTTTCAGAGGTAATGCATGTGCGGCTCAAACTTTGTTAAAGTTGAATGTAAAATTATCGTCATTCAGAATTGACTTTTCCTTCTCTCCCTCAAAAAGATTCTAGAGCTTGTTCTGGAAAACTTTGTATATCCTTGGTACAGGTGAGCCATTCTCTTATTTTGTTTTCCATCCATCTCCCTGTTGTGTGTGTGGACCCTGAAGTGACAGTCATGTTCGTCTCTTTCAGAGACATCACAGATGACGAGGCCTTTGTGGACGAGTTGAGAGTGACTTTGCGTTTCTTCGCTGCTGTCTTAGTGCGACGAACCCAGAAGGTAAAAAATAGACCGCGTGCGTTCAGGGTCTCATGCTGCTGATTCACAGGACTAATTTTTGTGCCAATATTTATTCTCCCTCAGGTGGATGTAGCCTCCCTCATCACACAAAAGCTCCTGAAAGTTTCCATGAAGCACATTGAAATCATAAGCAAAGCCAGGCAGAAAGGTAATGCCGACACGCACCACCCACTGACTCCTCTGCTTTGTGTCCAGCCATTAAAAGGCTAAGTCTTTCCCATCATGCTCTCCTCCTCTGTAGTAAAGAACGCAGAGCAGCTTCAACAGGCAGCTCTGGAGGAATACGGTCCCGACCTCCACGTAGCCCTTCGCAGTCGCAGAGATGAGCTCCTCTACCTCAGGAAGCTGACAGAGATGCTCTTCCCCTACATCCTCCCTCCGAAGGCTACGGACTGCCGGTAACTCACAGCAGTGACATCACAGGACATGCAGTGTCCTCGGACATTTCTGCAAACGTAGCTCAGGATCGTTCTTCACTCTTTCACTCCCTTATTTCCTGCTGCGTTATCTCCTCGCTCCTCTCAGATCTCTTACTCTCCTCATAAGAGAAGTCTTGGCTGGTTCTGTCTTCCTTCCTTCACTGGACTACTTGGCCGATCCTGTGAGTGTAGACCCAACTACGGGCTCAATCTGATTCATCGCAAGAATGTTAAACACTGTTCATCATGAGCACGTAAACTGTGGACAAAGATGGCCTTTGTTCCAGTGCCAGAAATAGCAGCAGTGATCTGCATGATTTTTGTTTTTATTTCAGGACACAGTAAATCATTTGCTTTTGATATTCATCGACAACTCCCCTGTAAGTATACGTTGATATTTCAGCTTACAATTTCAGCTAACTGTATATCTGTCCTTGAAATGCCAATGATTCCATTCATTATTTACTGTGTATGTTTTTCTATGTGCCTTTGTCCTTCAAGCCTGAAGCTGCCACAGAGCCGACTTCTACCCTGGTTCCTTTCCTGCAGAAATATTCTGATACTCGAAACAAAAAGCCCTCAGTAAGTGTTTCCTCTCCTTCAACATTTCTAACTACCTACAAGATTTTATTTAAAGCACTGTGGTAACACACTGTGATCACAATATGCAGAGTCAGTGTTTAAGTCCCTGACTGAAAACAAGATGCTAATCATATAGTTGCAGAAAAACTTGTCACTGAGCCACTACTCCCCCCCCCACCCCCATCACACCAGGTCTTGAAGCTTGAGTTGAAGGAAATCAGAGTACAGCAGGACCTTCTCTTCCGTTTCATGAATTTTCTGAAGCAGGAGGGGGCCGTGCATGTGCTCCAGTTCTGCCTCTCAGTTGGTAAGTGTTTCCTAAAGAGGACACTGCAGCCTGCCCGATGAGGACCGACATCGGCTGAAATGTATATATACTGAAACTTAAATCCTGTACAGTCTTAAAGCAAGTTATATGATTTAATCATGTATCTGCGCTTGAATATCACTCATCTGGAATTATCAGTAAAACTGCGTTGCAACACGGAGACTTATCTAACTTGTTTTCAGAGGAATTCAACGACAGGATACTTTGCCCGGAGCTGTCGGACTCGGAGAAGATGATGCTCCACGAGGAGGTGAAGAAGATCTACGAGACGTACTGTTTGGACGAGAGCATCGACAAGATCCGCTTCGACCCGTTCATCGTGGAAGAAATACGCAATAGTGAGTGATCAGGCTCCTCTCTGAATCAGATCAACTGGTCACTTGGTTAATGTGATGATTAATAGGATTTTATGCACACACACAGTTGCAGAGGGCCCGTATGCAGAGGTGGTGAAACTACAGACCATGCGGTGTTTGTTTGAAGCCTATGAACACGTCCTGTCCCTCCTGGAGAATGTTTTCACCCCCATGTTCTGTCACAGCGACGAGGTGAGCGCGAGAGAAATAACATTTCGGCGCAACAACGCCCTGTCCGCCTGCAGCTCCAGTTGATTCATCAGTCCTCCTTGTTTATGTCCCCAGTGCTCGCTTCACTTCGGCCTGAATCTTAATGTCACCCAGCGTTTCGATTCACTTTTTCTTTGTGCGTCAGAAGCATCAAAGCCAAATCGGTCAAACGCTGGAATTAGAGCTGATTTGGAATTCACTGACTCCCTTGCGCTGTCCTCTTCCGATCTCTCATCCACCAACCGCAGCCGTCCGTGTCACCGATACCGGCGGCGCGACTGGCCAATGAGCCGACGCTGGCGCCATGCCAAGCTGCCAAGCCGAATTTCACCCCTCAGAGGCTGCTTCATTGAATGCAGCTGGGTCGACTATTGCTCGGCCATTGTCCACAGCAGGCCACTGCCCTGCATGAATAGTGTGTCTGGAAAATAATACGATATTGATTGATTTTTTTTTAAATTTTTTTGTCGGTGCTCCTGTTGCTGCTGTAAAATAAATTGCGCGGCCATAATTATATTTAGAAGATCAAAAGAAGTCAGTGTTGCTCTGGTGCTGTTTGGCCACACCAGCGTATCATGTGTTGCAGTGTTTGACTGGTTTTAATCCTTTGCTCATTTTCTTTGTCCCCCGTCATTCTCCAGTACTTTCGCCAGCTTCTGCGAGGGGCCGAGTCCCCTGCCAGGAATTCAAAGATGAGCAGGTTGGTTTAACTTCAGCAACGTCTCTGTTTTCGTGTAACAAAGGGAAATCTTCTCAAATGTGACTTCGCGTGATCAAAAGGCAACCAGTGAGCCTGTGAAATTTAAACACAGCGTGACTCACTGGCGGTTCATTAAATAGAACCTGTATAAACCATGTTTGCTCCCACAATGCAGCTAAATGAAAATGTGTCTGAATCTTTCTGATAATTAATATATTTCCAAAATTCTCCGTGCAAGACGTGTGGGAAACTACAGCACGTGGCAGCTGCAGCACGTTTGAATGTGAACGCACAAACACAATTTTGTTTGAATTCAGTCATAAGATGTAAATGACCAATTCTATATATATATATTTATTTTTTGCTGCAACATAATGAAATTTAAAATTAGACATGATCCGAGTCGAGCACAGGGATCGAATGTCATGTTTCTATCACGAGGTGTGGTGTGTACGTGGCCACGGGGCCCTGCCACTAACTCCTTGTGCATATTGTTCCAGAAATAGCCTCAGTATGGATGACATTCGGTGAGTATGGCATCGGTGTGCTGATCAAAACAGTGTCTGGCTGAGCGGTGCTGCTGCTGCACGCGAGATACAAACTACACTTCATTCTTGCCTGGCTGCTCCGACAGAGTATTGCCTCTCTCTCTCTCTCTCTTTTTTTTTTTTTACGAATTCACTCTGTTCTGGGTCCACTGTAACCAGGGCTATGATGGTTTATGATTTTATTTATTAATCTAATTTCTGTATTTCTGTGCCTAAAAGATGATGAGAGAAAGAAAAGTTATCAACAGACAGCAATAGTGTTAATGAAGCTCTTCAAAGGCTTTGGACACATGTAGTATAAAAGCTACTTTTAGAGGGGATAGGGGATGGAGGAGTTTAGGCTTTGGTTTTTACGCTTTTTATTTTAAATGTAAATGTGCAGACTTTCAATCTTACTGAGTGAAACCCCTCAGGGAGGGAGAACTAAGGCAAGGAAGCTGATTTATTCCATCTCTGAGTTTTTTTTATCTGGCCATAAAGCGATCCAGTTATGAAGGGAGAAGCTCTAATGAGGCAGAAGAACTAGCAGATAATGGCCGTTGCTGGCTCTCCATGTACTAAACCCCCCCCCCTTCACTCCGCCCATTCGTCTGCCTATAACTCCATCAATGTATGACCTCCACCATGCTGTGTCTGTGACCTATGTCCACTATTGATTCTGCAACCACCATAATGCCTGCCTGGTATGATCCATGGTCCTCTCCCTCCTCTCGCCCTCGGGAACCTGACCCTGCTCTGCTCGCAGTCCCTGGGACTGGAGCCCCGAGTCCCCGTCCTCACTGTTCACCGCCTCTGGCAGCTCTTCACCTGCATCTTTTAATTCCCTCCATGCCCAGTCCACGTTCACCACCTTCCCGTACGGCTCGCTATCCCACCGCCACTCATCACCGAAGTAAGTCAGGGTCCATCCGTGTGTCACAGGTCGCTCAGTGTGATGTCATGCCGTCCACCTTCCCCTCGCGTGACCCCCTCCCCTCCCCCCGGTCTGAGCCCGACGCCTGCATGGTGGGACCGCTGCATGTGGATCCTGTTTATATTTGTCACTTTAACCAGCCCTGTTGTTTTTGACAATGCAGTGACTTTTCCGTGTTCAGCTCCTTGTATATTCGGTATGTCAACGTCTTAATTTGATTTACTGGCACAGAGCACCTGTTTTCTGGTTGAACAGCACCTGCTCACTTTTATTTTAATTTCGGTCGTCCAAAATCCGGCTCATGAAATCACTGCCGTGTGCTGTGTTTGCTTTTTTCCCCTGCAGCGCTTATAACCAACAACCCCAGACATTGTGAGATGGTTGTAAATTAATCAATTGGATTTGGTTTCAGCAGCCTTTTTCCTTCCATGTGCATAATTTTCTTACTCGTGCGCTGCTGCTCCTACCTGCCCCCTTTCTCTCCTCCACAGTATCTTCTGTGTAACTTTGATCAGGCTGCCTAAGCTTTGCTGAAGCTCTCCTCTGGTGTCGTGCGTTTTCCAACAACCTCTTTGCTGTCCTGCAGGAACACGGCGAAGAGGGGCGAGTCCTTCGGGATCAGCCGCATTGGCAGCAAAATCAAAGGAGTGTTCAAGAGCACCACCATGGAGGGAGCCATGCTGCCATCTTATGGGCTGTTGGAGGGAGAGGATGACATGGTGAGATTGTGCGATATAAAGTGCAAATGGTCACAGGACGATGACGCTATGATCCACTATCACAACATTTAACACTCGAGGGCGTTGGCGAGCTAAGACGCAAATGTTTCAATGTCCTCTCTCTAACATTTAACTTTCATAATTTTGTATTTTGCTTTTGTCAGAATATAAAGTCCTAAATCAGAGATATCAGCCCCTTTTTATGATTACACAAGTCTAAAACTATTTAAGACCATTTAAATTCAGAAATATTTGAATTATCTAACTGTTGTATCCAGTAAAAACATTGTGAGTGTTTCACAGTTTTGACCACGACCTGTTCACTGCTCCACCCTAACCCCACGTTCTTCCATCCGAGGTGGAGGAGGCCATGATGGTGCTGGAGGACGACTCCCCCATGGAGGCGGCCTCGACCCCCAGCACCCCCCGAAACCTCTCCGCCTGGAACATCACCATCCCGTACATCGATTTCTACGACGACGACGTGAAGCGCGAAAGGATTCCAGTGTTCTGCATCGACGTGGAGCGCAACGACAGGAAAGCAGGTGAGCCTGGAGGGGATCGCGCCTGAATGGCAACCAGGCCTGAACTTGAACCCAGCGTCATCTGTGGGATGTAGCTGGTGGCGTCCCAGCTCTAAAATCATCTTTCAACCAATGAGGGGGGGCATCTGTAAATCATGGCGACAGGAAATGACCTTTGTTTACGTTGTCCTCCTCCTAGTCTTTCCATGCGTATCATATAGCTAACACGCTAATGAACGAACCAACAGAGCTCTTGCTTGTCTTTAAGGTTATACTTAAGTGTCCTTGGGCAAGATACTGCTCTGCAAATTGCTGTAGACAGCTGTGCTGACAGTGTATGAATGGTGTGTAATAGGAAGTGCTGCTTATTGGAGCAATGCATGTGAATGGCTGAATGTGACTTTATATATTGTTATTGTTCAGCTCAGTGAGTGGACCATAAACAATAATCGCTCATAAATAAACTCGTTTACACATCAATGCTACGGAGTGGCAGGCACTGGTGTGTATGGACAGTTCTCATCATAAAATGTCTCCTGTGTTTCTCTGCAGTCGGACATGAGACTGAGCACTGGTCTGTTTACAGAAGATATCTGGAGTTCTACGTTCTTGAGTCAAAACTAACAGAGTTTCATGGTGAGTTTTCTCATTGTTTCTCTGTGCTGTGGGGAAAGGTCAACAAATTCAGGATCTCTTTTGGTTATCTGGTCTTACTGAACCTGACGTCCACAATCGGGCTCAGCGGTCAGATAACAGTGGGTTTTTTTTTAACATTAATGTAACTGATGGAAAGCGGAGAACAAATTTTGTTCAATGGAGCAGGACATGGCTGAGAACTTTTTCCTCCTCTTCCCCCCCTAAAGGCTCGTTTCCCGATGCACAGTTGCCTTCGAAGAGAATCATCGGCCCCAAGAATTACGAGTTCCTCACATCCAAGCGAGAGGACTTCCAGGAGTACCTACAGGTAAAAGACACTTTGGAATCTGCTTGGAGCTCCCTTTCCCGTCGCTCTACTAATCGCTCTCATGTCGCTGTCTTGCCAAAGTAGCCCCTTCACCCAGATGTGACTTTTTCATCCCTGCCAATAGGAAAATTAAAAGTATCCAGCGTCTACTACAGAGTTTAGAGCCCTGCTTTAGCGTTTCAAATCACAGAAGAAAAGACAGAATGAGTTCATACAGAGGTTGGGGTCGGGGGGGTGGTTGTGATTCACTCTAACTGTGCAGTCAAGCCTGCTGAAAACTAGGTGTGAGAATTACCTGTCATAAGGTTTAGAAGAAAAATGACCAAATTTACCCAACTGCAGATTGTTTGGAGACTGAGACTGAGAACAGTGTCGTCTTTTTCAAAGTGTCCTTGAACACATCGCCGAGGCAAGAATCTGAACTCGTCCTTCAATAGAATGTGGAAATAAAGATGGACTCTGTGAGGGCTCCGCTGAAGTCAAGGGTCTCGATCGCCATCTGGTGGCTGGCTGCAGTAGAGGCCATAAATCAGCCATCTTTACAGTGCGTGGTAGAAAGGCCGGAAATAAACTAGTAAACCTCGAATCTGTAACATAAATAAATATCTCAGAAGTCGGAAAAACCATGTCAACATGACAGCATCATGCATACGCTTGTGATTTCTTTGCAGAAACTCCTCCAGCATCCAGAGCTGAGCAACAGTCAGCTCCTGGCCGACTTCCTGTCCCCTCACAGCATAGAGTCTCAGTTCCTGGATAAGATGCTGCCTGACGTCAACCTGGGTACGGTATGAGGCGGACGGTAGTGTGACGAAGAAGAACAGAGAGATTGGGTCGTCGTGTTTTCAGAGTGTGAAAGACGCCAAAAGTGTTCGATCAGCTCGACCTTGTGAAAAGATATTAAAACTTCCATTGCTGGGATTAATTATTTGTGTTTTACAGGGAAAATCATCAAGTCAGTTCCCAGCAAACTCATAAAAGAGGTAGGGAGTGTGTGTGTGTGGGAGTGTGGAATAACACTGCTCCACCCTTTTACTGCGATGATTATTATATACTACAAACTCTCTGGAACACAAAGCTGAAAGTTCAATGTCACTTAGACCTAATGAAACACACAAGTCACTAATTCACATGCAAATCATGATAAAATTCACTTTGCTCAAACTCCTTCAAAAGAAATAATACTCTGCTGGAGCTTCTATAAACTGCCTGCTGCTGTTCTTTGACAGAAAGGGCAGCATCTGGAGCCTTTCATCCAGTCTTTCTTCAACTCCTGTGAATCGCCCAAACCCAAGCCGAGCCGCCCTGAGCTCACCATCCTGAGCCCGACGTCGGAGAATGACAAAAAGGTGATAAACCAAAAAGCCAGAGCTCTGAATAGCTTTTCCAGCCGACGGCGGCTCAGTGGATTGTTTCAGCTTTCCACTAAATCCTGGATTTGACATATTGACCAAACACTGTCCACTTACACAAGGCTCTGGCCCAGTCGTTTGTTCATAGCCAACCTGTGCATATGCTTCCGTCAAGCTCTGGCCGTGCTTCAGAAAATTGAATTTATTTTTAAATGGGCTGTGATATGAAAACTGATATGAATCCCTCTCTGCCAGCTGTTCAACGACCTCTTTAAAAACAACGCCAACCGATCGGAGATGACAGAGAAGAGACACAATCAGAACTACTTCATGGAAATGATCACCGTGGAGGGCGTGTATGACTACCTGATGTATGTGGGTGAGTGAAGTGATTATCAAACATTTTATTATTATTGGAGACACAGGATGTTATTGTTGGTTTTATGTCAGTCGTCAGTCGATTCCTTTTTCATTAGCTCATAAAAATAATTGAACACGTGAATTACTACCCCTAGTATTCGTAATCAGAATTCATTGTACTTGGCATGTCTGTGACCTACTCCAGATTATACAGATTTTAAAAAACTTTTTACCGGCTTTAAATTGAGTAACCTTCTTTAGATTGCTATGTTTGTTTTATAGAGTGTTTCTGAAACAAGCTCTGAAGCTTTTAAAAAGTGTAGATGTGTTTATGTGCCCTCTGTCCTTCCTTCTTGGTGGCTGTCAGGCCGCGTCGTCTTCCACATCCCTGACTGGCTGCACCACCTGCTCATGGGCGGCAGGATCCTGTTCAAGAACACGCTGGAGACGTACACAGATTACTATCTCCAGTACAAACTGAACCAGGTGGTCCAGGAGCACCGGCTGGTCTCGCTCATCACTCTGCTCAGAGGTGCAGCCACTAAACCAGGGACGCTGACAGGACTGTCAGAGGGGACATTTTAAAAACATGATAGCGCTTTGCATCACCACGCTCTCATTGTCAATCTGCTCCGCTTTTCTAGACAGCGTTTTCTGTGAGAGCAGTCCCCCCCGCTCTGCCCAAGAAAAGCAGAAGAGGGCCAAGAGGACATTTGAAGAAATGATGAGTTATATTCCAGGTAGTCATTCACTTACCACACACACATTCAGATGTGAGACCCCGCAGCCTCTTATACATGTTGGTGTCTGATCTTTAGACCTGCTGGGGAAATGTATCGGGGAAGAGGCCAAGTACGAAGGAGTGGGCCTCCTGTTCGATGGACTGCAGCAGCCAGTTCTCAACAAACAGGTACAAACGTGCGTTTGTCAGTGTGTTCTTATCATGTGAATGCGATATCTCAGGTCAGTGGAATTCTTTCAAATTAGCTGATCAGAATCTGTAAATAGAAAGCTGTGATACATATTTATTTAAAGAGAAATTGCCTTTATGCTCTTCATCGTCTGTCCTGTGTCTTCTTCAGCTCACATATGTGCTGTTGGACATCACCATTCAAGAACTGTTCCCCGAGCTTAACAAAGTAAGCCTGTTTTTGGTTTCTAAAGAAATACAGAAAGAAATACAGTTCTATGTAACCTTGAGGGGAGAATCTGAACATTTTTTTTTTCTGTCTGTCGTTATTATGTTTGTGAGCACTGTTACATGAATAAATATCTTGCTATTATGAGGACGGTATTGTGCTGAAACATCCTTGAGAACACAAGCGACTGTTCCTCTTCTGGCATTTACGTTGTATCTGCAGCTATGGGTGATGATTTAACACCTATTCTTGTGTTAACTCTCTTTCTTTCCCCAGCAGCTACAGAAGGAGACCACCGCGATGGCTCCATGGATGTGAAGTAAACATTTCCAAGGACACGCGCATCCTGTCACACTTGTAACATAAATTAACTTATTCTGCAGCATCTACTTTGTAAAATAAATTACACAGATCACTGCAACATCAGTGTGGCTTAAATGACTGTTCCTGGAAATAAACAGGAAACTGTGTTGACTGCTGCAGGTGGCCTCTAAAACTGAGAATGTCTTTTGGATTTCACTCCGATAAAGTGGTCTTAAAGGAGAGTTACAGCAGCGAGGCGGCTTCATCTAATCTCACTAAGATGATGGAGAGTGTTTTGCAGTATTTGGACTTTTTATCTCTTTTGTTGAAGCATTGTTTTGGATGTTAAGACAGCACTGTGACACCTTTGCTTTGCAATTTTAAACCTATTAATCTTTCTCGTGAATAAGATCTGAGTAAACAGGATCGTCCCCCAGAGCTTGTAATACATCATTTAAATCACTGGCAGATTTGTGGGATATTAATAAGTTACTGCCTGAGCTGTGAATCTAGCCTGAGGCTGCTGTGTGTTGTCCTTTATTTAACCTTGAAGGCAGCGAGATGAAAAGGCAGTTTACCGCGTCCCGGAGGAGTTTCCAGGCAAACCCTTCAGTTTATCACAGTTTTCCTGAGTGGACAGAGTCCATCAAAGGGTCAGGGACAGGCGTAAACCCAGCATCGGCAATCCAATGCTGTGGGTTGGAAAGACAAGATGAATTTCTTGAATCTGATCTTGCGTTCCACTGCTTTAGGAAAAAAGAAGGATTGAAAATGTAAAAGAAAATGTTGAGTAAATTGATCTGCAACCTGATTTGGATCCTCAACACTAGCTCCACCTGGACTCACTGCATCCTGAAACTGGTTCAGTGTAAATCTGCTCGTCTCTTTGTGTAATCTTGAACACACACTCTTATTTGAATTTGACTCTGTCAAAAATTCCTCGAGTGTTATCAGAAAGGTTTCGATGTTTGCCAGTGAGCGCCAAGCTGGATGACTGAGGAAATACATGTAGAGTGCAGATGAGAACTCTATCAATAGACTGGTCAGTCATCATAAATGGTTGATTTTAATTTAAAAAAAAATCAACATCCAATTACAAATATATTCAATTTTTTGGCACAAAGCTGTGTCATGTCTCCTCTGAGTACATCTCCTCTTGACATAACGTGTAAAACGGAAATCAGAATAAGTCGCCAGTCAAAAGTCAAAATTGCAAAATTTTTCCCAGATTACCAACATTAACCATATGTAAGTAAAATGGGACAAAATAAAAGAGACGGGATAAATCACCATGTAAGGTCACTAATGTCTCCACTGGGACACTAAAATTAGACAAAAGCATGAGGTGAGTGTGGAGTGATGAGGAGAATGTCACCTTTCTAAAGTCAATGCATCCAACAAACATGTTTTGAGTCAAGAAAAAACTCGGGGACAACGCTCCGCCCATTTTAAACGTGTCCCATGCATATATATAGTTCCCTTTCTAAATGAAGAGAGCCCTTTGACGGTCTTGGATTCAAACAGGAAACCATTTTGCTGTGAGGCGTCAGTTCAAATCGCTGCACCACCAAATCCATGTGCATTCACACAGATGGAAATCTCCATACAGACCAAGCACGGTTGGTTCTGAGGCATCATGGGAACAGCAGCATGACAGCTCAGTCTGTAGTCGACCGTGTTCCACTGTTAAATAGAGGCCAGAGTACTGTGTCTGTACTGGGTGAGTGAGTTTTCCTCTCTCGCACTCAGGGTTCCTCCTGAATCCCTCTGCCCTCCTGTTGCCTCCTGTTCCGGGGCCCCTTCGGGGACTGAAACCACTTAACTTGTCCGGCCCCTCGCTGTGAGAACATCATCTTTTCTGTGGGGTAAACGTCCGACTAATGCACCTCTGATAAAATGCGCTCTCTCTGCTTGATGGAAGTGGCTCCTCGTGGGCTGCGAGTCGGGAAGTGTTTACCCAAGAAGTCGTCTGTAGGAGCAGGAGCTGCATTCCTAACATTTACATTTCATGCATTACGGTGCAGCGTCTCTGGGGCCTTGCTTCTCAGACGAGGTAATAAATCTCCTACCTCCCCGACATCAGCTCTGACCGTCCAGCTCGGTAACCTCTCCTCTTCACACTCCACGAGCCATCACTCACACCAGCACTGTTGCGTGTTATTAGCGCCCGTCCGCCCCGCTGAAGGCCGAGCCGCCCGCCTCGTCTTGCTGTCACCTCCTCTCTTTCAGCGCCTGAACCCAAACCTGTAGCGCAGGCAGCCGACAGCTTGCACCTCCAGGGGGCAGCAAATCAAGTCTCATTGCTCACGCTCATGTAATCCAGGCCTGTTCTTCTTCTCCTCCTCTCCAAGCACCGTGGCAGTTGTCGTGTTTGCAGTGCGCACCGCCGGGTAATCTTCCTTTAATCGTTAAAACAAGGCCATCTGCGATGCTGCTGGGAATGTTTAGATAGAATGATATGGATTATGCAACGGGGAGGGACCGTGGCATGGATGCGGCGGCGGGTTTCAATCAATTCTGTGACGTTTTTTAAAATTCCGCCCCAAAGTGTGGAGCCAGATCCAGATTGCAGAAGTGCTGATCAAACTCAAAATCCCATCTGACTGTACTACTGGCCTTAATGGACCTGGCCACTTCCCCTCACGCCAACGTGAGCGCGATCACCAGCGTGTTATCAATGAGCAGACCCCCTCCCCCCGGCAGCCGCCACAGGGGTTCAAATTCTGCATCACTGTACATATCTCCCCCTTCCAAACAGATGTGTCCTGAAATGTCTCCTCAAGCAGTCAGCCATTAGCCTCCAGTCACCCAGTGAGGGTCTTCCATAAATGGAGCACAGCCCCACGGAAAAAGTGGCACAGCCCCCTGCACGGTGGCACCAGATCCTTGACACGATCATCAGATTTAGAAGCCCATATCCCCCTCGACGCGTTTTTAGCGGGGGACCTTTGAGAGCTGATTGGCAGAGCAGCAGGCACCATATGTCGTGTGAGCCGGGGCTGGGTTCTCCAAGTCAACTTGTGGCCTATATTCTGATTCTCTCATTGTGCTTTGCAGCAGCCTTCAGTTCACACACTGCAGCTGAGACAGAAAAAAAAAAAACAATTTTCTCTCACATTTCCCTCACGTAGGAGCACTTAAGTATTTATAGCACCACGAACACCCAACCGTTCTATCAATTGCTTTAGGAAATCTCAGTTGTCGGTGGCGCAGAGGCCGATCGACCTAATCCCGATCTGAATGTCTCAACAAGTAAACGCCCTGGTCCACGCCAGGGACCTTCTCGCTCGGAGAAAGCTGATCACACTCAAGGAGGGGGGATAAACGATGAATGGCCACATCGATTATCGTATGTCCTCCCTCCGTGGGTCAGTCCTGAGGGACGCTTGTTTTCATTTGTCTTGCTCCTCAAGAACTAAAAGTTTGTAAATGATCATCTTTCATTGTAAAACTTCTCTTTGAGGCAGTTTATTGTAATATTCAGTGTTAGTGAGGCATTGTTTGTAAAGGCTACACTGTTCTGAAAATGAAAGGAGACATATCTAAGTTTTCATTGAATTGGAAATGGCTTTAAAGTGACAGATGGAGATTGTGTGTTTGACCACGAGGAGCATGACTGCCGACCCAAACACAAACACGTTTGGATCGGCGACAGCTACATATGTACACATATGATTGCAAACATGGCTGACCCAGCTGCTGTGTCTGGTGTTTCACTTCCTTAACTGCTGGGTGAGAGGAGGCGATGGTGTGAGTTGGGCAGAGAGGGTGGAGGGGGTGGGGGGGTGAATCTCATAACAGCGAGGGATCTGCCCTCATTTGCTTTTGCCCCATTTGGTGTCAGTTGCTGCAGCTGTCGATAATCAAGGAGAGAAGGAGACGACCAGATTTGTCGTCGTTATTTTAACAAGTTGTTACGCTGCCCCAAGCTTAAATGTATTATTCGGATTGATTCTTTCACATATTTGATTTAGATTAGATTTATTTTAAACTTGTTTTAGAAAAGTGTGATGTAGTGCACAGTTGTCCGACGTCTCGTGCTGCAGATGTCCAGTCGATTGCAGTCAATACAAACAAGTGTCTTCCCGGGAAAATCCAGATCCATTTACCAAACGAGCTGATGACGATAAACACTTTACAACAATCATGACATTGATTTTTCTTCTGCTCGACTTTAAGCCGAAAATGCAACTGCAAAGTTAAGTGCGTGGTTGTGTGTGCGTGTGTGTATAGAACAGATACAGAGATCTATATTTTTTGGTATTTTTCTAATATTATGAAAAACATAGCAAAATTACACAGCAAAATTACAATTTTCTGGATATTTCCAGGTATCCTTTGGTATTTTTTCAACATTTAGACATTTTAATGTATATCACTTCTCCATGATTATAAATTAACAAAAACATCACTTTCACTCTGTTCTGTTTGTCCACTTTCATCGTACATTTACAACTTTTCAGAGTTTGCAAGTTTTCCTGCTTTCCCCCTAAAGTCTGACTCTGCAGCGATGCCCCGTTGCACCTAATAAAACCTGGGTTTAGAGCAGAAGCAGTGCAGCCCCTCGGCCTGTTGTTGTGCGTTTCTGCTGCTTTTCCGACTGAAATGAAAAGAGGGCCTGAAAATAGAGACAAACATGTTTTTGCGTGTAAACAGCCGTAATGGTGGCTGTGTGGTGTCCAGGGGCCTGTGCATTAGCGGTGCCAGACAGTCGCAGTCAGTCGAGGGCTATGTGACCACGAACCCAGATTAGGGTCTGCTCCACCTGACGACCCTCTCTGCTGAGCCTGGGTGCAGACGGACCATGTCACAGCCTGCAGGGGGAATTAAGGACTTCACCAGCATAAGACAGATGTGGCTGAATTCATTTCTTTATCATAGCTGAGTGTTTGAATCAGGAAAAGAGACGTCTATCCATCATGTCTCCCCTCTGTGGAAACTTTGCGCCCTGTGCACGTTTTGAGAGGCTGCAGATTCTTCGTCAACCGTCCAGTGAGGTCAGATGAATGCATCATTAATTTGCACCTCTGTGAGATACCTTCATGCTGCATCGCGCTCTGAATGGCCCCGCATGAGCTCGTCCGAAGTTTGTTTTATTACAAAAGTTAGCAACTTTTTGAGAGCAACTGACGTCAAGGCAGGTAAAATATACTTTATGGAGTCTTTAAAATGATCTATATCAGTAATTAACCAGTAATGTCTCAGTTGGAACAGTTTGACCTCTGACCTCTATAAAAAAAAACTTTGGTAGACCAATTACAGACATTCAGCATTAAAAAAACCCATTCAGGTGTAACATTATCAATTTGTTACCTTTACTTTTCCCTAACTTTTGATTTGATTGAATAACATTTAATTGGTCTACTGATTGTTGTAAATGTGTGTGACTATTATAGAGTATAAAGCCGTTCCAGTTCAAATGACTTTAATCTTTTATCCAAAGCGCGAGCTGCAGGAAATATGACGTTATTAACACTGACTGTAAAAAAGAAAACTTACTGACATCAACACAGACTCAACAAACGGGGACCAAGGGTTCTCAAAGGACATAGCATCAGTCTTAGGTCACACCCCACTCACCATGATGACGGGGACAGTGAGGTAATGGAGGGCAATTTATTCGAACCTAGAGATGAGTTACCGTGTGACAAATGAGACACACTGGGCACTATGACCCAGCAGATAGACAGACAGAGAGAGAGAGAGAGAGAAGGAAACAAGGCTGTGATTACTGCTGCTTGTTTAATGTCAGAGTCTGTATAAAACCGAGACTTTGGGCTGGTTCCACATTCAGCCACTGGGGAGACTGGGGAGACGCAGCTCTGCACAACTTGCGCCCCACATGCGGATTATATGTGACATCTTCCCAGATGTTGGCACAACAGGACGCAGCACTCGCCTTTTACGCACCAACCTGAAAGGGTGCAGTGTTTCTTTTATGGCTCAGACACGGAAAAGTTTGAATTACTGCTGGGCTGGATGGATATTTGCTCGGGTTAAAACCTGATGGAGCCCATCGGGAGGAAGACGAGGAGGAAAATGATTCCATCTCTGTGTTCCAGGCTCGCGGTGCCACTCGGTGTGACTGGGGTGTGCGGATGAGGCGGCGCTGAAGCGCGGGAGCGAGGGCGCCTTGCACGTCGGGCATCTCAAAGATGACAAGAAGTGAGTGAAAGTCATGGAGCGATCCGGTCACACCGTGGCGACCGAGTCGGGCAACGCCACCAACGACAGTTTCATCACAGCCTCGTCCGCCGCCGTGGACCAGGGCGCGGAGAGCCTCGCCTTCCAGATCGGCCTGGCCGTGGTTCTGTCCGTCATCACGCTGGCCACCACTCTGTCCAACGCGTTCGTCATCGCGACCATCTCGCAGTCCAAGAAGCTGCAAACTCCTGCCAACTTCCTCATCGCCTCCCTGGCCGTCACCGACCTGCTCGTGTCCATCCTGGTGATGCCCATCTGCGTCCTGTACACCGTCATCCACACCTGGACGCTGGGGCAGATCGTGTGCGACATCTGGCTCTCGTCGGACATAACGTGCTGCACCGCCTCCATCCTCCACCTGTGCGTAATCGCCCTGGACAGGTACTGGGCCATCACGGACGCGGTGGAGTACTCCAAGAAGCGCACGCCGGGACGCGCGGCCGGGATGGTGGCCACGGCCTGGGTCATCGCCATCTCCATCTCGCTGCCGCCGCTCTTCTGGAGGCAGGTGAAGGCGGAGGAGCTGACGAGCTGCGGCGTCAACACGGACCATATTTTCTACACCATCTACTCCACCTTCGGGGCGTTTTACATCCCCACCCTGCTGCTCATCGTCCTCTACGGGCGGATTTACGTGGAGGCGCGGAAGCGCATCCTGAAGCAGTCCCCCAAGAAGGCGGGGAAGAGACTCACCTCCGCGCACCTGGTCAACAACTCCCCCGGCTCCGTGACCTCCACCACCTCGCTGCAGTACGGCAGACACGACGCCGCGGCCGGCGACGCGGGCTCCTCCGCCGGCGACCACCAGGTGAAGGTGACGGTGTCGGACGCGCTGCTGGAGAAGAAGCGGATCTCCGCAGCCAGAGAGAGGAAAGCCACAAAAACTTTGGGGATAATCCTCGGCGCGTACATCGTGTGCTGGCTGCCCTTCTTCATCTACACGCTGGTGGCGGCCACCTGCGACAGCTGCCTGAACCCCGAGCTGTTCGACTTCTTCACCTGGCTGGGGTACCTGAACTCCCTCATCAACCCCATCATTTACACCATGTCCA
The DNA here is from genome assembly GCA_016785235.1 of Pseudorhombus dupliciocellatus. Lineage (NCBI taxonomy): Eukaryota > Metazoa > Chordata > Actinopteri > Pleuronectiformes > Paralichthyidae > Pseudorhombus > Pseudorhombus dupliciocellatus. Next base: position 3,204,679 of record JAFBJW010007502.1, read on the forward strand.
ACGAGGACTTCAAGAAAGCTTTCCAAAAACTCGTGCGCTTCAGGTGCTGCAGGTGGTGAAGACAGACGCTCCCTGCTGATGCGTTTCGCTTTTGGATATCAAGCATAGAGACTGGTATAAAAAAAAGGCTGAGCAAGTGATGGAACAACCAATTTCCCAAACATCTGTCTGGGGATTTCAAAAGTCAGGTTCATGAAAACAAACAAAAAAACCAAAACAGAAAATAAAGATTTAAAGACATGAAGACGTTCTCTCCAGCTGTGGTGGCCTCCTGTGGGCTCAAGTGTTATTGAGAAATGACAAGTGAAAATAAATGTAAAGCACAAAACAGACTTGGCGGGATGGACCCTTTGGGGGGGGGGGGGGGGGGGGGGTGGGGGGGGGGGGGGGGGGTATTGAGGATGGAAATAGTAGAAAAAATATGTGATGGAATAAAAGCTGCTTTAAGTTGGCGTCCATTCTGATTGGACTCACATTTGGAAGGTGCTGCAGTGCATGTTATTCCCTCGACTCCAGAATAAAAACCTCATGAAAACATGGCTAAATGACGCAGAGTCCATTAAGTGGTAGTTCTATATTAAAAAAAAAAGAAAAAAAGACCTCAACAACAGCGTTGAGTTTTCTCTCCATGCGCTCTGTGACATGATAACGTGCAGTAGGTGTGGGGCGAGGCCCTGCTCGCTGTTGCCCTGTGGTTATCTTATTTATTTAGAAAAGTACGTTCACGCAGCTGAAAAAATAGCCTGAAGTCGGCTTGTTGCACCAGGCGCTAAGAGGAGATCCATACAATACCATGTCTCGAACAAAGAAACCGTATTGACCCAGCAGGGCTGATGATAAGTTCAATTTTACTGAACAAACACCACCTTGTGTGTGTGTGTGTGTGTGTGTGTGTGTGGCTCTGTTTGCTCTGACATCAAATGCGTATCTATAGTAAGTTGTGTTCACATGTGGTTAGCCACCTCATGGCGACAGACTGCTAATCTGCTGCTCTGATTGACGGGGTCCGGCCTTCAGAGCAGAGACTGGAGTGACGCTGATTGTTCATCATCAGCATCATGTGAAATAAGAAGTAAACATTGTTTTAGGGATTCATCTGTTCACATCCACAGATGCTGTGCAATAATAAAAGGCTTTCCGGAATCTTTTTGGCACATTTGGTTTTTCAGTGAGAATGCTCTTCTCAGGTCCACAGCGAGTCGTTCTTGAACGCAGCAGAGATAATCCGACGGATGGTTTGCAGAAGATCAAGATGATGTGGAAATGTGATGTGCTGTGAGGCTGCGGCAGACGTGGTGCAGCATTAAACAGTACAGATTGGATTCAGGAGCTTTGTATGGAAGATCCGTTCTGCCACTTTGTTAAAGAAAATGTAATGAGAAAAATTCTCAAAATAATGAGGTTCAAACTTAATGACTTATATCTCCGAGTAATGACTTAGGATCCCAGAATAATGAGCCTAAGGTAACAAAGTAATATCTCCTAATATTGAAGTACAACATCTTTGTATCTCAAAAATAATGACTTAATTGTTTTGCCATACTATCTCATTATATGACTTTCTTTTTCATATTTTAGCAGTGTCATGTGTCTCGTAATTTCCTTCCATCCGTTTCTCGTCAGCTCCTCCTGACAGTATTTTCTGAGGGGACGGGACGAGGTTTGGTGGAGAGTCTCTTCAAGGTTCAATCTTCTCTGCTGCCTCGCTTGCAGGTGGAGGAGGACCCGGACCGAGCGGTCAGCAGCCGTCACGGTTCAATACGTCACGCGAGCGACAGTGGGTGAAGCTTTGCGGCGTGCACTTCGCAGCACAATGTTGTCCACGCACATGCAAACACGCGCACCCTTGGGCTGTCCATTTATGCGTCTTCATACGGCTCATCATGCATGAAAGATGAGCGCACCTGAGCAGGCAGCTGTGTGCGGCACAGCCTTCTCGGGGCTCCTCTGCAACGTTTAAAGATGAACCAACATGACAGCATGTGCATCTTATGACATGGATTGTGTACATAAAGAGACCATCTGTGTAAAGTTGATATCTTGACATTACAGTGGCGTTTCCATCACTATCCATTGGCCCTGAGGGACCTAGGGACAAATCTGTATTTACCACTTAACAGGAACATTAAGCTATTTAAATATAGAAAAACCCTTTGTCTCTCGCAGCTAGCACATCCACCAAGGCCCAGCAGTCCCATCAAGTTGCACCAAATTATGTCCACTCATAGATTCGTTCACTAAATATGTCTGTGGGAAAATGTTAAGACAACACTCCCATGCTCCTGGATCAGCCACACCAAAAGTCAAGCGGGTTCCTCCCCGACCCATTCGACACCCACACACCAGCCTGATTACGTCACAGGCTAGGCTCTTGATTTTTGAAGGCTTTGAAACACGCCGACATCAGAGTCACGTCCGTCTACAGACTGATCAGTGTCAAGTTGAGAGGCAGTCCACCTTGGTGATGATGACAGGATGAACGCAAATCATCTATAAGTCTGAATCCCAATGTAAACCCAAGCCAACCAGATCAAAGGTAAACATGTAACAAAGGCATGAACCTTGGTCTGAACGCCGCTGACGTCATTTAGCATCATTTGAACGATGCTTGTCATGTATGCAGTAGCACTCCCCAAGACCTCGACAGACTTTGATGTGCAAAACTCATGTTCCCTTTTCAAAACGTGAAAGTTTGAATATACTGTCCACGCGATTAAACCCACGCGGGAGAATGTAGCATACAGGACAAAATAGTCCCTGTGATCCATAGTTACATAGATCTAAATATAGATAAACATTTCATGCTGGGAGATTTATGATGTTTAACAAATTAGCACTGTACGGCTCGTGTAGGTAAACAAGGCTGAAGCTCCAGCTACAGGAAGTCACGCTGTAGACACAGGATGATTGCAGCCTTCGTGCAAATACAATAATTATACAACCACCGTTATGCCTTCCGTTACGGCTCTGCCACAGGTGCGTTCAGCAGTGAAGGACGTTACTAATGTTACAGCCACTGAGGCTGAACACATGGATAATGAACCTATAAAATGTCGCCTTGCTGAACGCAGCCTTTTTAGACTCCTTTATCGCTTCACCCTTTAAAGACGGTTCTCTGCGTCCGTTGCTTAAGAAGTGGACACACATGGAGATTGTCCTGCTATTAATAAATTACCTCAACCAGGCAGAAGCAATTGACCTTGACAAGGAAGGAAAACGAGTCAGCTAGTAATCTATCAAACGATATAAGGGCGGTTAGGGAGATTGAGGTTGAATAACAATTAGACGTGAGTTCTTATAGTGTTTTCAGCCATCTTGATTCTGACGCTGGCGACCACCACCATGGACCCCGGCTGATGTTAAAGACTAGAAAAGTAGTGATGAAACTACACCCGCTCTTTAATGTGAAAACGACTGGATGTTTTTCTTTATGCGTCAATCCTGTGATGCACTGGTGAGCCGTCCTGGCAGAGCCCCGCCTCTCGCTCAGTGTCAGCAGTGATTGGCTGTGCCCCGTGTGCGACCCTCAGCGGACAAGTGTTATAGATTATGGATGAACCAACGTGTGGTTTTCATAGCAGCCCCTCTCAGCTGAGTGTGTACGTCGGCGAACAGCCCAATTAAATTCAAACCACCCGTTTAACCATCAGCGAAGGCCACGTCACGTCTACTCGTCTCCACTTCGCCGGTAAGATTCTCGCTCTAACTGTTGACGAACAGCCCCTGAAAAGACCAAAAAAACACGAAACCGTCTGCAGCTTGTTACACATGATCATAATATTAGTCGTCTTTAATCATCAAGATCCGTTATTCACTGAGAAAATGTTTATTCTAAAGTTGGATTTCAATTCATGATCTGCCCCTTGGGCTCTGCACCAGCATTCAGCATATTCTCCCCTAGCTCATGTCCCACCCGTCCTCCGAGTTCTGTTGAATAGCTTTGCTTTAATTCTGCTGAATAAACAAAGCAAGCAACCAATGAACTAGCTCTGGCAGTCCCTCATGAAGCCACATTTAGATAGCGATTTGTATTTTGATCTGCACCAAATTGCACAAACAGCATGAACTCCATCAAGATCCTTCAATTATTCTCTGAGAAATCCGCGGAAATGTTGACAAACGGCTGCAACTAGTAAAAAAAAAAAAAAAAGGGGGTCTACACAAAAAGTGAAGGTTCTTTCTGCTCCTGTTTCACATCCTACTACCTAATGCTGTGGTAAAGTGGAGCCTTGTGTATGTCGACAGACACAGTAACACACCTCAGCTCCATGTATGCAGGCATGCGTGTGTGTGTGTGATGAACTGCAGTCATCAGTCATGCATGTTCTCTCAGTGCTTCGCAGCAGATCCACTGCCATAAGCAGTTTCTCTGCCTTTTAACAAAGTGGGTTAGTTTAAGGGCTCACAGCACTTTGCATTCGCTTCTCCTCCAGCTCCCCTTCACTGTGCGTCTGATAATACGCTCATAAACTGGGCCTCCTCCGAAAATTAGGAGTCACGCTGGGATTGACCACTGAGCAAAACAATCTGTTGATCCGATCGACTGGCTGCGTTTATGGAACCATCAGCGCCGGAGCTCGGTGAATCCATCACACTTAACATCCACTCTGGAGTAACAAGCAGCGCGCCATCACATCAGGCAGTGATGTAGCGCTGGAGGAGGAGGAGGAGGAGGTGTGTGTCCTGCTGAGGTTATGATCCATCCATCCATACTGTGCACATATCTCTGATAATAGGCACTCAATTACCACCATGAGAGGGATGCGTGTCCTTTCTTTAACTGCTCATTGGTAATATACGGTCGTATCAAACCGTCCTCTGAGGCCAATGATTACCTGAGCACTAAAACCAATCGGAGCACTGTATTAAATCAGTGTTTTTTTTTTGTTTTTGTTTTTCATGCAGTTTCAGAAATTGTATACATGTTTAAGAATGACATGCTCTTTATTTCCATTTATTGAGCATTTTTTTAACTAGCCAACTATAAAGGATAGTAAAACAGGCCTATTTATGCACAGTGCCGATAAGAAAAAGGAAATCAGACTTATGTTCCTTTTGGAAAATGTGTTTAACTCACTTGCTTTCAGAGTTTGGGGAAAAGGATTGAGGCCAGTAGTTTCATGTTTGTGCTCGGAGGAGGTTGGCATAAGGACACACAAGACAACAGGAAGCCAGTCTCATCTTTCAAGGAAACAGAAACCTCAGTGGGCTGCTCAGTCGTGTCCAATAATCCACAGAATGAAGTGATGGAAGTAGACTGATGGGAAAACAAGAGAGGGACGCTCGACTCAACTCTCTCGGCTGCTCTGAAAATAAATCAGTTGCACTGCTGCCACATTTAGCATTAATACACAAGTGAATTCAAAGGCCATTGAAAAGAGAGTATTAAAAAATACCACCAAGTTATTTAAGATGAGTTAAATGGCCACGAGCAGCAGGGATAAAAGAGTTATTGACCAGAGACCAGCAGGTAAAAGCAAAAGCAAATAAGTGATACAATGAATTCTAATAAAAAAAAATCAGAGATAAAGGAGGAATAAAACATTCATTCAGGTGGTGATGACAATAAATAATAATAAAAAAAAACTCCCAATGCTTTTCAAATTGAGAAATGCTCCTCTCTGAGTCTCATCAGTCGTAAACGCTGTAATCATGCAGAGTTTGGGTTTCTGCTAAAGCTGCATGGGGACTGATACCGTTACAATACATCAATCCTCTGTTTGGGACAAATAGAATCCTCGAAGCAACATTGTGACCCAGTGTTTGGTCCAACGTGACTGACTCCTGCTGCGACCTGTCGTGTTGAAGGTTTCCAGCGCTCGCTGGGACTTTGAGGGGAGGTTTTCTAGAGAATAAGCTAAACCTTTGCGTAAAAATGGATGTGGCGAGAGAAGCCGCTGTCTGGTTCTTGTCTGACATTTGTGCTGAAGATGAGATGAGATGCAACTGCTCAGAGGTCAGACACCGAACCTCTCTGGGCCCTTGTAGGAAGGCGGAGTGCACGGGCGGCTGCAACAGGGGATATGGCAGAAGGGGTCATTTTATTAACTGTGCTCTTCCCTCCTCTTCTTCCCCCACAGAATGAATATATTCGGATTTAGTCACACATTGGTTTGAAATTAAACTTTCTGATGACAGGAGTGCACTTTAGAATCATATGCTGTTTGCTAATCCAACAATCTAAGAAGTATAAACTGGTTTATGTTCCATCAAGAGGCTTTTGAGAATACAAATGAGGGCTCTCCCTCACCTCAGGGATCATTTACATATTGTTTATTAACCTTTTGATATTAGGCATGAGAAGGTGCACTGGAACGGAAACTTGACTAGCATGTTTGTAATTTCCCATTTTCACAAGCAATAACACCACAAAATGTCACTGAAGCTATTAGCATGAAATTTTCCTGACACAACCTAATTCAGCCTTTTTCTCTCCCTCCCTCTCGCTCGTCCACAAACCCCCCGAGGTTCTTGTCCCTCTGATAAACAACTTTCGCCTCCTGTCTGGGTCAGAATCCAGCTTCCTGCTCGCACCAGACAGGTCAACGCAGGTTTCAGATTTAAGGCTCATTTGCCGCTGACAACGGTGCCCTGGTTTTTGAATGTTTTTGAAACCAATCAATCATCCATCTGTCAGATTCGGAAATCTGCCACAGCTCGACTGGTTTGGTTGATGCCATTTAATGAATAATTCGATGTTTACAGATCTTTCTGAAATAGTTTTAGCCTGGGATACTGGAAAACTCATCCTGATTCAGACAATGAATGTGATATTGGAGATATCGGACTGATGTTTTGCATTAAAAATAATAAAAATAACTTTGAAATACTACTGTATGAAATATTAGCAGAGTCAAATCCAGCAGCAGCCGTATGACATTCTCCTGACTGATCTCTTTTGCCATGAATCAAATGATGTGAAGTGAGTTTAGCTGGCCTCCTGCCTGACTCGACACTTTGGAGATCATTAAGCACGGTGAATGATTTCTGCCAGTGCGAGATCATATGTAAATCCTCGAATCCACGGAAGCAAAGTGCAGCCACGTGGATTCACAGCAACATTAAGTGAAGCAGCGGGGACTGTGGCTGGACCAGAGACTACACTCCCCCCCCCCCCCCCCCCCCCACTGCTATGAGCAAACACACCCCCCCCTCCCCCCACTGCTATGAGCAAACACAATTACGCTCCTTACGCTGTGACATTACCACTGCGGGAGAGGTTGTATTTCTACGTGTCCTGGTGGAGAGATGGATGGGGAGCCAAGTAAGAAATGTTGCTGCCGATCTGGACACTTTCTGTAATTTCATTTTGGGGATTTCTCCCATCATTTACATTGGGAATCCTTGGAGGATGTTGATTAAAAAAAACAAAAAAAAAAACAGGCACATTTATGATTGAATTTAAAACATGTGCCAGTGAGCTGCAGTAAAGACCTGCTGCAGGACGTCTGCACAGTCACATGGTCCTCAAGTGTCAGAGGAGAATACATTGGCCCCTGTGCTCTTTATCCAGACATCACATGTAAAGAAACAGCTCTGACACCAAAGCAAGGACACAAGATCAATTAGCCAACAGAGTCCAAAATTAATTTTTAATGAGCCTCTTTTTTTTTTTTTTTTTTTTTGCATCTTGAGTGTTTTTGTGGATAATCAGTATTCTGTGGTGTTGTGTAAATGCTCAGCGGAAGGTTAAGATTCGGGGCGCTTTTATTTTTACGTCCTGACAGGTGCTGGCGCTTTCTGGCTCCATGAAAATCTCCATAAATGTAAAAAACCCAACACCGGCCGAAGCCCAATGTGGGATTCAAATGCGGGGGAGACACACTGAAGACGGAGCTCAGTGTGTGAAGTACGTGATTATGAGTGTCTGGTTCATTTCATCTCAGAGTTAAGAAAATGCGCACAAGATCCAGCACACATCCTTCCCGGCACCAACATATCCCATGAGTCGTTGGTGAATTGTTTTTCAAAGAGATGACACAAATCAGAAAACAGGAGTGAGTGGGTCTTTCACTGGATTCAGTGGTTGTTGTGTGACTCTGTTATAGGGACAAACAGTGATGAGATGGGTGCGTCACTTCGCTCCGTGGACGTGATTCATGCTGCAAACCTTTTGACAGCTTTTAATTCTGCCGTGGATTGAGTCACGGGTTCCAGCGCTGCCTCTGTTACACTGCCGGTGGCTGTAAGCAGGTGCGGATTAATATGCCGGGACAGAAATGCGTCCCTGATGTCGATTGACCTGACCTCCCCCGATCCCCCTTTCGTACCCCTTCAACACAACCTTTCTTCTCCTTCTCCCATCTTCTCCTCCCTCTGCAATCCCGCCCCTGCCTTTCCTTCGTCATGCCTTACTCTTTCGCTCTCTTCCTCCCCTGTGTCTTCCCCTCACTCGTCCTCCATTTTTCCTCTTTAATTTCTTTGTCTCCCCCCCACCGGTCCTCTATCCCTGCCTTTCCTGCTGCTCTGCTCCGTTTCTAGCAGATAAAATGAAGTCTGCCCACCGGGAACACGATAAACAGGCTCCATTTCACTGGATACCAGGAGTCACGGTCCCATCCTCCTCCTGCCAGCATGGGAACGCAGCCTTTTAACTCCTCTTCCGCTCCTTCCCTCCTGGGCCCATACGCTGGCACCTCTTAGGTGGGAGACGAGCGATTCCCTCTCTGAACTTCCATCTCTCAACTACAGAGAGCACTGAGTAAAAACCCTCAAAGTGATCAGAACCTTTCATTGTATGTGACATCTCTAAGAGCTCATTTATTTACTGATCTTAAAGCTGTTTCCATCACATGTTTCGTCACATGCAGATGACTCAATCGTTGCTCATCAAGCAGCAAGGTCCTAGCTGCATGTATGGAACTGATCATGGTTTATTCAGAGGTGCAGCAGGCTCTATGATCTGACTGGGCGTGAGCGTTTGTGCTCATTTCAACCATCGACCAATAAAGATAGACAACAGGAGGGCTCCCCAAATAACCAAAGGGTTTTAATAAAAATCAATTATTTATTATTATTTTATTTTTTTCAGTATATTTTTTATCTATTCTTATGACACTGATGTACGTTCAGAGGTTCATTCACTGAGTCCTCATCGGGTGTGTTATTCTAAGTTGGAAAACTTTGGCTCTGGCTTTGGAACATTTTGAAATAGCTGTCTCAATGGAGACAGATATATGATCTGCAGATTAGAAATCAAGCATCTCAAAGCGAAAGACAATTTATTAGCCGATGTGGTGAGTGAGGGTTTTTTTCTGTGTGCGAAAGGTTTCATTTTTGAGCAAAGTGATTTTATCTTCAGTTCAAAATATTATTCAGTGTGAATCCTGGCTATTAAAGTTTATGTTCTGGACATTTTATGGGTGGGTGGGGTCTGCTCAAGCATCTTTGGACATTTCTTTTTTTTTGTTTTGTGACATGCTGACAAACGCGAGGTGCAGTATTTGTTGTGTGTTTTAAGTGCCATAGAGATGACATGGGGATCAGAATCCAGGTCGCCAGTTCTCCAGCTCATCAGGAGCAATGGGAAGCACCTGGTCCTCCTCCTCAGCCGGTGGCAACGAGCAGGGGGTGGGAGGGGTTATAAGGCGGTTCAACCTCCTTGTTCTGTTTGTTCGCCTCCAGCGGGGAGTCAACACCTTCAGTTGGCTCTCTGAGTTTGTGTTTTTGATTGTGTGTTATAGTTTTTTTAATCACTTCCCATCTTTTACTTGTGAACAATAAACGACTCCCTGTGAGTGTGTGACGCACATATTCAGCCATTTTTTTTATCGGGGACAGGAACAAATTTCAGGACCTTCATCCTCGTCACAGACTGTTGAGCTCGCCACATCACAGAGTATATGGCGCTTATAATTTGTCATTTCCACCACGTTCCATTTGTACTGTGGGAACATTTGTATTTTTCCGAAGCAAAGTGATTATTTTCTAAAGCAGATCGGACCATTAAAGGCAACGTCAGTGTTCCTGTGGGATTTGGCCTTCCTGTATTAATAAACAGTGAAATTCTCATTTCATAGTTGAATATGTTCCAAAGCGAAAGCTGCTGTGTCTTTGATATTCCAGAGAGCATATTGTTTCCATTAATTTATGTTCCCAATGGCATGAGAATCACATTAGACTCCAAGGTTGAATACGATGCAATCCATCACAATCACAATGTTGTCAGCTTTTCCTTTTTACCAGTGTCACGCTGTCATCATCTATTTATGTAGCACCAGTGGCCAACAATAATATGACAATGACAAAATGTTCACTCACAACTTCAAATGTGTATCAGGTTTCAAACAGTCTGCAAGTCCAGGATAAAGGACATTTCAGGCTTTTAAATGTGGAGCTCCTTGGAGTTTAAATCAGAATGAAATATCAGATTTCTGCTGATTGCTTTGACCATCAGAAATAATGTATTTTGGGATACTTGAAAATATGAATCCATCGTCCCTAGTTTGGCTCCATGCTTATGTCTGTCTCTGAAAGCTTTCCCGCTCTCAACACAGGGAAAAAACGACTGATGCGTTTTATATTGCACTCAAACTATACCACTGTGCATGCATCATTAACCGCATGGAGATGGTTACTTCCAAAGTGAAATCTACCATCTATAATAAGAATGAATTACTGAAATGCATGCTTTAAAATCTGTCCTTTCAGTGTGTCTCCTGACTAGTCTCTGTGTTCCTCTGACGGTCAGATGTCAGATCATGTTTCTGTTCCTGCCTCATTTCCATATTCTGCTGAAAATGTATCATATGTACATGCTTTATATTTTCTTTGAGATTTTGGTTGGTCCGTGTCCCATTCACTGACACGATGACTTATGGCCTAAGCTGGAGCCAGCCACCAGGTGGCGATCAATCACTTTGGCTTCACTTTTTGCACCACTGTTACGTCAACCATCTTTATGCACTTTATACACAGCCTGTGGCATGTTTTTGGTCCCCAAGATTTGTTAAGATTGTTGGCTGTTGTTAGACTTAAAATCTAAACATTTCAGAGCTCACTTGTTGAGTGTCCTGACAGTTATCCAGGATACGTGCAGCCAGCTGACCTTTGCACTGTTGGCTGCTGTATAAACTCAGCTTCATCACAGATTACGGCGCAGGAGGGACTTCCTCACTTATGAACTCCCGCACCAGGTCACAGAGTTGATGCCGGCGCATGCACACAGTGCCATGTGCTGGCACTGGCACTTTCACTGCCGCAGGTGCAGAAGAGTGGATCACACTGATAATCAGCCCAGAATGGATTTTCCCAAAGAGGCGCAGTACGACAAACATGACTAATATTAGACTGTTAGGCCGCGGGTGCTTGTCTTTCTCTGCTCTTCAGGGGAAGGTTAAACCTGGGAATGAATCACACAGGTTGTAATGTGTCGCTAATCTCATAAGGTTTAGCCATGACACATATTTTACATTTAAAAAAAAAATAAAAAAATCACAGAGACACCACCAAACAAAAATGTTACAAAAACTATTGTGGTATTGTACCCGTCTGTTCCACTAAACACAAACAAGAGCGTACGTGCCGTGAAGCAACTGTGCTGCGGTCTCCACCTGGCTCCATGTCCGACCAGATGTGGAGCAGAGCAACAATCTACAGATATGTGTGTTGCTCATACCCCACCTCTCAGCCAGTGATGGCTGAATTTGGCACAAGATCCAAGACCAAGTCATATAGAAAGAAATAATAATAATCTTTATTTATATAGTGGGTGGAAGGATAATTCTGATGATAAAACAATGATATATGTTGTCTGTGTATATATTATGTATCCCAAATCAAATTGCATGAACTTTAGAAGTCAGTGCCACTTCAATGGTTATTACTGTTAGAAAGAGTTCGACTCTCTGTCCCTGAATTAACTCACTCAGTGAATACCAGAGTTCACAAAATGTTGAATATTTTTAATGTTTAATTTAACAGATAACAAAAATTAAATCTCTTTTGGCGTCTACTCGGTTCAATGTTTTCTCTCAATTGATTTCACATGCTCTTTTCACACTTTTCCAATGGTTCCATTTGGGGAATTGAGGCAAGAAGGTCAGATTCAGGTCTTTAAACAAATTGGACTGAGGAATGTTTGTACAGCGTTTTGTCTTTGTTGGTTCTGCTCCATTGTCATTGTGGCTACCCAACATGAAAAGCACAATTTTGGTATTGATGATCAAAATTAACAATTCATTTGACAGAATAATCATCATTCAGTCTTCTTCAACTTGTCCATTACTGGGTCGTGGGGGTCTGGAGCCTATCCCAGCTGTCATTAGGTGAGAGGCAGGTACACCCTGGACAAGTTGCCGGTGCATCGCAGGACTGACATACAGAGACAGACAACCATTTACACCTATGGACAATTTAGACCAATTAACCTGACATGCAGGTCTTTGGACTGTGGGAGGAAACTCCACACAGAAAGGCCCTGAGCGGGTCTTGAACCAAGGACCTTCTTACTGTGAGGCAGCAGTGCTAACCCCTGCTCCTCTGTGCTGCCAGCAATCAAGATCTTCCTGAAATATTGAGTTCAAGTCAATGGGATTTTGATTTATATGATCTAATCAGTTTGAGCCCAAGTGGCAACCAGGACCTTGAGGTTGGCGACCACAGTTTTGGAGGATACCAAGAACCTCTAACTTCGGCCTTTGGCTACCGAACTCGAATCCCTGGGTCCTTCTGAAAGTTCCTACCAAATTTGAAGACATTCCCCAGTGCCAAGGTTGAGGGCATTTAACCTGAGAGCAGACTGCTGTCAGCGGCAGGGAGGCATAACAATGACACACCAATGGCAGCCATACTTCACCAGCACATTCCACAACTTACTGTGCAGATGACAGATGCAGCAGCAGAGGTGCCTTTAGCTGTGGCAGACTCTTTTCCTACCAGACACACTCCGCCTCCTCCCCAAAGAAATAAACCCCTTCTGACAGATGGCAAGTACCACTTCCACCTCTGCAGCATGATTTAGACAAACCCCTCTAATTGGACAATGATTCAAGTCATCAGCCACGTGGGAGAAGGTCAAGCTTGTCAGAATAAAATCCTGCTCCAGACTGACAAGGTTTTGTTTATCTGGGGAGAAATATCAAAGTGGCTCATGAATATACAGTGAAGTTAAAAATACATTATTAATCTACAAGGCGGCAAGGTTAGGCTGCTTTCATGCATAAATGATGCTCAAAGTCGCTGTGATCGCTGTTGCATTAGTGTCAACTAGTTTTGGACATGAAAATAATAACACTTAGGGTTTAATGCAAAATTTCCTGTTAATCCTCAGTGTTAACGTACAATTTTTCAGCTTGACCGGTACTTGATCTGTGACCCTGACTGTAATCCTGAGGGATTTGGGTCAAGGTTAAAAACTGGATTGATCGGATTTAAATACATTACCAATGCAAAGAGTGTAAAGGATTCACCAGATTTATTTGAGTTTTCTAAACAGAAACACCTGGGTCGGAAAACATGTTGCAAAAACAAATGACACAAAACTTTGCAGACGTCCGAGAGAACGGTGCATCCTCTCTCCTTCTCTGGAAGGGCTCATGCTGCACTTTGTCTTTCAGCTCATTGTTTTGCTTTTTCGATGCAGGTAGTTCCAGGTCTCCCTGGCTCCTGGCGGCTCCGACTATCTGCTCGAGCGGTAAACAGGAAGTTGTTTGCCAGCGTGTCAAAGCCATGACAAGTCTTCTGCAACCTCCACAGTCATTAGTTCAAGGTTCAGTTTACTGTGTCAGCAAACAGCCTGGGCTGATGAGGGCTTATTCACCGCAGCAAATTGGTAACAAGCAACAGGGGCTGCTAATCCTCTTCACAGAAAGAGGTGAGGAGGGTGGAGACTAACAACATGGAGCCTTCCCACCCTGACACACCACAACATGAGAGGCCGTGCACGCCTCTGCTGTCTCTGTTCGTCACCACCCTCAGCACGAGAACCCAAGGAGGAGCAACTCTTGTCCTGCTTTTATGCATATCTGTCAAACAAATCTTTGGATCAGGATAAGATAAGATAAGAGGAGAAGAGTCTTACTGGCAGTGTATGTGGAGTTTGAAGAGGTGCTGATGGGGTGATTGGTCTCTAGGCTCACAGGTACCACAGGAGATAAAAGGAGAAGGAGGGAGCAGGGTCAGACGTGGACACAAGAGGGACACAGAAAAGTGGCCTGGAAGGCTGAAGAAAGCGGCGGGAGTAAGGAGGCACATTGGCACATTGCAGCTAAACTCACTAAATTGCGTTCCTGACCTCACTTGACACCCAAGTTCACGGGTCTGGGAGGCAGGGATTTGCTGTGGGCACACTGGAAGGAGGGAGTTAGGCAGTCAGTGACACACAGAGGCCGCACAAAGAGGCTCGGTGTCGGTGTTAACTTGGGGCAACCGTGGGGGTTTAGTGCTCTGGTCGAGGCCAGTTTGGCAGATCCCCAAGTTTGTTCAGCTGACAGATGAGGGTCCAGCAGGTGGCTAACAGGATGAGGCCGAGCAGCCACGTGGCCCCCAGGGATTACAAGCAGCAAGAAGAAGGTAAAGAGATTAGGCGGAAATCGCTGCCTGCTTTTTTAACCTTGTCACTGTTGTCATACTGACAGAGCAGGAGCAAAACTCCCGAGCCAAAATTCCATCCGTTTTTTTTTTTCCCCCCGTCTCTCCTTCCTCGACCTCTTCTCCCTCCCTCGCTCCCTATGCTCATCCATCCATGCAGCCACCTCGGATGTCAACAGGGATCCAACAGCAACCAGGAACCGAGGGCTGCTGAGGAACTGAGCTGGAGTTCAGATAGGAGTGGACTGGACCTCCCTCTCTCAGTAGTGGACCAGTTATAGGACGGTTCTGGATCTTATTGTTGTTTTACAAACGTCTCTTTACAAATGACAACCTGGGGCTTGAAAACCACATAAATTAGCCCATCATGCTTTTGAAGTCAGGACTATTCTTCACTTTGTGTGTGTTTACCCTCCATGCAAGTCAAATCAAAGGTAAGAATCCAGACTTTAGTTAGTTATTGAGTTATTGCTTGTGTTTCATAACCGGGGAATGAAAAGTTTCAGTAGTTGGGTCTTTCTGAAGAAACTTACAACAATCTAACTTGTTAACGCTGCACTTTTATCAAGCGTGCAGACAATTCTCTCAATAATCTGCGCTCAGCTCTGTCTCACCCTGGATCAAGAACAAATTAGAAGAAAGGAAGAATGAAGGGCATTGTGCCCATTGCTTTCAGTTTAATTGATGAGAAATCCTCCACATTTTCCGTCAGTGACAACAAGGTGGTGAGTCCCTTCAAGGACAACAGTGTTTTCCAGTCTAAAGCGTGTGCGTGTGACAAAAACCTCTGAAAACTACCAATGCTTGTCCTTAAACTCCGCTTTTCAGAAAATGTCAAGCTGCCGATGAGCCACTATTAATGTCATGAATATTCAGCGTGTGAATTTAATGGGCGATGACATATAATGGATGTTCTCTGGGAAAGATAGCATCGTTTCGCCAGTGATAACATTTGCGTCCGCACGGGTTGTCTTGTTCAGTGTGATGTGCCCGGGTGAGCTCATTATCCTGAAGGAAACAAAAGCCATTCTGTTTCCAGTGTCGCAGGACGCTAATCTTTTCTGGCTTGTAATTGTGCTGTGAGGCCTTTTTTTTTCCGCGGCTGCACCGGGCATTAGGGGCCGAACACTCTGACGCTCCCTCCTCCTGCCCAGGCCCCCGTGTTTCAGCATGTGCGAGTCACCCTTCAGTCTTTCCATTCAGATATTTTTTGATTCCCAACGAAAACACTTGAACTTGGCTGAAATTCAGGCTAAATCCTGACCCACTGGAGGGGGGGGGGGGTTTCTGCCTGACAGACCTTAAACAGGGATGCATTTGCCCATAAGTCTATGGCCACTCTTTGTACGTTCTTGGTGTTTGGCCAAATTTGGATTTGAGGGAAACAACAGTGTTCATTGTTGTTCAGGCTGTTATTAATGTGTAATTCAGTGATTAACACTATTTTCCCTGCAAAACATGAATGAATGCGCGTTTTGTTTTTCTAATTCTCTAATGCTGCGATGATGAGGACATGGAAAAAATGTCAGCAGCACACATCTGTATGATATCATATGTAACTCTATGACACTATGATAAACAGATAATTCAACATAATTTGCATCAATAATACGGGATCAATGTTTCCATCAGTCAGTGGGTCAATATTACAGCATCGTTAACAAGACAAGACAAACACACTTCTCTGGGAGAAGGAATCAGTGATCTGTAATTAAACAATCTAATTACACCAAAGTAATTACACCCTCACATAGTCTTGCATTATCTACTGCGCTTATGCTTTGAGGGGTCATGGGCCGAGCTGGAGCAGCTGAAATCAGGAAAGGGGCTGGGTACACCAAAAGATCACCTGCCAGTCACAGGTTCAACATACAGAGGCATAACTATGTTAATACTCAATTAATTTAGAGCCTCCAATTAACGCTTATCCCAAACCTGAGGCTGTGGGAAGAAGCTGGAGCAACAAGCGCCAACATACGCAAACTCCAAAACAGATAGACCCGATCCAGAATTTGAACCCTCTTACTTTGAGGTGGCCCAAAAAATTGACATTGGGAGATTGTGTGAAGTGAAAATGACTTGCCAATGAAATCTGGGCTAAAGTAGAAACCTTTTCATTTCAGTTCAGTTGAAATTCTTTACTTGGTCCCTTCTATCGGGCAGTTGGAGTGTTGCAGCACACACACTTACAGCTGTGCCCCGTGTCCTTGTGTGACACGCTCCTGTCTGTTGCTTTGTGATGTCGTCACTTGGGGTTCGGCCGCTGCACACAGAGTCACTGCGACGTGCCGGAGATCAGATAGCACACTTCAGTTGTCTTTGTGTATAAAGATTGTCCTCTTGTTTATCTCCTGCCAAAAAAAAAAAAAAAAAAGAAGCTTCCCCAGCTCAAAGCTCTGACGCAGATATAACAGTGATTATATTATTTACACTCTATTACTCTGTTTTATTTTTTCATTACCTTCACTCTGTCCTCTCATCCAAGTACAGTTTGATATCGGAGGCCGATGACCTCCAGGGGGTGTTTTGGGGCTCATAAATCCTGGCTTATTGTCTTAAGAAGCCCTCTGAGGTTCACCACCTAGCTTCACAATGAGTGCTGTTCTTCTAAAATAGCTTCATTCAGTGGAGTGACTGTGTTAGACGGCGTTGACTGGCACACTGCGCAATGATGTGGAATTACCTCAGTGAAAGGCCTCACCAGGACGACTGAGCTGGTCTGCTTTTCCTAAATGGTCAGAAAATGAGTGGCGATGGTTCAGAGGTGGTGGCCGCCAAGTGTTAGAGTTCAGGTGAGTTTTCACTGAAGTGCTTTTCACAGGACAGGTTTTCAGTCAGGAATAAAATCATCACACCTCAACGCTGCCCATTACAACCTCATCCTCTGCCTCTCGGTGGCTCCAGTGATGCATCATGGGCTAAGTTGCCCAAGGAAGTCTCAACGGTGGATCCATAGGGAGGCGAGAGTGTTCAGAGCTCTGGGCCCCAGGTGTTGCTACACCACGGGGGAAGTGTAAAGCTCAAATAACCTCATGGCACCAACGGAGGAGCGGTGGCAGATATAAGCAGCAGTTAGTTTACAGTGAGAGGCCGAGGCCATGATGTAACTTGTTGGATTAAGAAACTGTCACATTAAATACGCCTTAGTGGAAGCTGGTGTTAATTGCCGGATACCTGGATACACGCTTAAAGACTTGAGCTGCTTTCAGACCTGCTCTGAGGTCTGGACATTTTCCCGGCCTGGAGGGATGCATGCAAATATCCGAGTCAGTTGCTTTGGATGTTTTCTGCAAAATACCGAGTAAAATGGAGTGTCAGAGCGAGCCCAGGTGAGACTACGGGATGAAAATTAAAGTTGAGGTTTCTGACACTTGCTGGAACTGAAAGAATACAAATATCCCATTATGAAAAAGAGGTGTCAAGACTTTAAGATGTTGACAACTTGGAAACACAAGATCTGAGAGACAGTTATGCGTTGTTGTCATCATATCTGACCAGTCATTGTGGTGCTGCGTTCTTCACAAGGGAAAGAAAAACTCCAGACAGCTTTCCAGACTGTCTAAAAACATCTGAATAATGGTGAGATTCTTGCGTTTAAATCAGGAAGTGTCCGCTTTAGAATCTCCAAACCCCCCATAAGCCTGTGAACATAATTTAGGTTTGCTCCACACATACACAGGGAGCAGTTTTGACTTTGTGTTGTCACCCATCGGCTGCTAATTACAACAACCATCCACGCAAACGGCCTGCGCTGCTCAGTGAGAAATCTCACTCGTACATAATAGCCTACACATTTAAGCGCCTAATCACAAAGTGCACAGATGTTTAAGTCAAATTTTATTTTCTTAATATTGCAAAAATGAAAAAGGCCCCTTCATCATAATCCTCCCTAATCTTCTTGCTTCACGTTTCGTCTCACAGACCTTCAAGACCCCGATTTCTCTGGACTCAGGGATGTGAAGTACAGACACTTTCTGCAAGCTTCTCGGCCAATCAGACACTCTGCACATGTCAGAGCAGAGCGGGGCGGACATCGCACCAAAAGGTCAGCGCTGTTCAACACGGGGGTCAAAGTGTGTCCCCAGGAGACAATGAAAGCGGTCATTGGCAGCCATCGGGCCTATTACAAGCTCAGAGGTAAAGAGCCATGTCCACCAATTCCAAAGCGAATTGTTAACAATCCTATAGATATTTCATTAAGATCCATGAATTATTCTGGCCAGATTTGGGTTGAAAACACAACCTCCCTATCGAAGGTAATAATCTTGAGCGTATATATTTGATTGGATTCAATGATTCTGTCCTAAAACACATCACTAATGAGCATTACACATTTAAGCCTCTTTTCCACTGATAAAAAACACAGCACAACACCCACTCACATCTGGAATTTGTCTGCAATGTGAACGGATTCAATCAGCATTCACCCCGGGGTCAAATGACTCTGCAGCAGACACGGGTTTTAATCAGCTCCGGCTCCACTGATGGAAATGTGACACCCTGGTGACTGTGCTAATTTGGCAAGACAGCGAGGTGAGCGGGCGCCTCAGGTTTCGGAGCCTTCAGTGCCACATCGAACGCGATGCACTGGCAGATGGCAGAAACTTCTTCTTTCTTTTTTTTTTTTAGAGGTTTTACCTGCATACACCTGTTATTAAAGAGGAGCCTGGATTCATGAGTTGAATAATGATCAATTTCAGTTTTTTTGTATTTACGTTGCTATTCCTGTTTTCACAGATATGCATAATTCTCTTAATCTTGTGTAGATATGCAGTGTTTTTGCTGGGCCTGGTGGTGATGTCAATCTGCCTACACCAAATGAGGCTGCTCACTGACTTCATGGACACACAAAGAAAACACTTGATATAATGAAGCTATATGCAAATGTCCTCTGTCCTAGAGAGATGGATTGTGGGTGATTTAAGAGGTCTGAGATTGCCTGGCTGCTACATTCGGTTGGTAATACAAACAGTTCCACAACAGCTGCCGTGCATCGTTTCAGAATGCGGCTGATTAATTTGCTGTTTTGAACCTAAGCACTTTGTGATTTTCTCAAGAATAAATTTCCCACAGGCATCAATATGTTGGACAATGCCGAGCTTGTTTGTGCCGCGGAGGCAGATAAGGCACACTGTCGCTTCAGGGCGCCTTTTGTGCTCATAATCTTAATATTCGCAAAAAATGTCAGGACATGAAATGCAGTTTGACATTTACTGAAACAGGCGTTACCGTGCTGTCCACAACATATCGTTTTTGTGATGGAATTTCTCAAAAGTCAAAGCGAGCCGTGCGTAACGTGACGGGATTCATGTGCAGTTTGTCAGGAGGCCATCTGGGAAGCATTCCGAGTCTTCTTTGACCGGGTCCCGAACTCGGAGGAGTTCAAGGCGTGGGTATACACCTGCCAGCACGAAAACCTCTGCATGGACGACCTGGCCCAGAACTTCAGCAGCTCTCAGGAGCACCTGGATATGGTGGCCAGAGTGAGTCCAGCACAAACATGGAACCATAGATTTTATTTCTATGGTGCACATCTGTGACTGTCCTCATCTTGTTTCCAATTTCCAGAGAGTGGCGGAGGAGGCTGAATTTGAAGGGTGGGTGCAGGCTTTCCCGACGTTTCCTGTGTGTTTTCTGGAGTTTACAGCAAAAAAACCCTTAACAAACATTTAAATTTTTGTCAATTATTTTCAATTACCAAGCAGTGTTTTTATTTTCAGAAGCAACGGAGGCATCAGAGAAGCTATTAGCTCCTCAGCCCAGTGTTCAGAACAACTGAAGCACTGCCACATCTAATTGTGGAAAAAAAAATAAAAAATTGGTTTTAAACATGAGGATTCTTGATTAACACTAATTTAGTCCAGATAATGTAGTCGTCTATGAATAGATCTCTTATAATTGTGTTCTGTTATTTTCCTCCAGAGTCACTGAGACCCCAGAGCACGGGAAGGACTGTGAGTTGTGCTTCAGTTGGTTTACAATGGCTGTCAATACATTAGCATGGCGGCTCCATAAATAATCGGCGGGATGTGGTTTTGTCTAAGGTACCTGGACGCCGCCTCTGATTCTGCTTCCAACGGACGACGACATGGTGAGGCACCTGATCCTTAACCGTGACTCTTCTACCGGGCCCACAGCATGCTGACCGCCGCTACCCACGGTGTAACACAGTGCACTTCTCTTTGCCACATGCTGCAGAGCGCCAACATGATAAAAGAGAACAATCAGGAGTACATCGTGGAGTTCAGCGTCACCATCGTGGACCCGGCGTACAGCGAGCTCCTCAGAGACCCGAGGTCTCCGCATTACAGTGACATCACCCGAGAGCTCACAGACAAGGTGAGAGAGAGTCATGGGTGAGTTTACTCACCCGCAGTTCCCGTTGACGCATGTCCTGAGCTTTACGTTCAGACCCACAGAACCCCATGATGTGATCTATGTACTGGAAAAAGCTTTTAAAAACCCGACTCCGTGTAATGAAACTCTTCTGGAAAAGCAGCTGTTGTGTTTTATTGTGTGTGTTCTCATAAACCTCCGCTCATACAGCAGCTGTTGGTCGTCCGTTCCCTGTTTGCCGACAAAACACAATCGTCCCGATTCCCTCTCCCCTTATTTCACCCTGCACCATTCTTTCCACAGGCGAGATGACTCACACTGAACTTTGTATGAGCGCAGGCTTTTGTAAAATTGTATTATTAGGTGTAAAATGCACCCTGATTGATTTAACAGCTTTAAAGTAGCGAGCAAGGGTCTTAAGATAAGACTTCTAAATTACCACAAGCCCGGAATAGTCAGATCTAATCAAGTGGATAATCTCTGACTAAGAAGGCGTTGGCCACAGCTCTTAAGGATGACTTCTGATGGCGAGAAGCCATCGGCGCGTCATATCTTTTGACAGAGATGCGTCTCTGCTTTCATTTAGATCAAGAAGGATACAAGAGAAAGGTCAAAAGTGTGAGAAGAAATTCTTAAAAGTTACTGTTCAAACATAAATGTAATGATTTTAGCATGAACATTTTTTGATGGCCTCCACTTTTCAGTGTTACCTGGATCTTTTGCATACAGCAATTCTTTGTTCCTGGCTGTGACCAGTGATTAAACACACACATACACAGTTAGACCATCCAAAGGGCTATGGCCTCCTCGTCCTCCTGTCCACAGCTAGCTGGGGGCTATTAGACTTTACTTTTTTTTTACAAACCAAGTCACCAAGAACATTAGTCTTTATGTTGTACTTTTTGACTCATTAGCTAGTTCACTATCAGTAGTGGTTATTTGAAGAGAGGTGGTGTTGTAGGCTTTCACAATAAATGATGGTAATCACAAAATTGCTAAAGGCAACTCTGATTTCTTATTTTGTAAAGATGCTTCACGTGTTCAGAAAAGTTCCAGGATTCAAAGAGATTCGTGTGCTGGGATTTCGGTGAGTTTCATCACAGATCCTTTGACTGACTCAAAACCTAATTTTGCTGGAGTATCAAGAGAAAATAGAATATTACCCAAATTATTCTTGTTGGAACGCAGACATTTCTGCTCTGACGGATCCTGACTGGTTTCTTGTGTTGATCAGCACGGAGGACGTGTCTATGCGCTACGCTGTGGTCTTTAATGGAGAGACGGAGCTCAATGATGATCCTGAAGGTCTTGAGGAGCCTGAACCAGAAACAGACGACGA
Organism: Pseudorhombus dupliciocellatus; assembly: GCA_016785235.1. Lineage (NCBI taxonomy): Eukaryota > Metazoa > Chordata > Actinopteri > Pleuronectiformes > Paralichthyidae > Pseudorhombus > Pseudorhombus dupliciocellatus. The sequence continues at coordinate 3,226,883 of JAFBJW010007502.1, forward strand.
CATAAACGCCCCTAAACTGAAGAGCATCATTAAGAAGGCTTTAAAACAGGAGCCGTCACTACCACTGGATATACAGACACTCAACTTCGAGGCTGGTAGGATAAATATCAAGGGCTACTCACTTTTAACTGAATCAAACAACATGAGTTTAAAGCAGGGTCAACGTTTTTTTCTATTCCAGTGACGACAATTTATCCTGTTGCTGAGCTCGGCATCAACTCTGTTGAGAGCGCCGAACCAGTGACAGTGATAGAGAACTCTCTACAAGCTTACACCATCAAACCAGAAACACACACATTTGTGCCTTCCACCCCAAACATCCTCCAAGAATCCATTCCTGCTGTCCCCGATGAGACCCCTCTGATGCCTGCAGTGGAGGAAGAGGCCTCGGCAGAATCGAGCACAAAGCGGGAGGAAGCAGTACCAGAGGTGATGCCCCCAACTGAGCCAGACCAAAGAGGTGAGGCTGAACATGAAGGCCGGGTGGCAGAGGGTAAGGCTGTGTCAGACTGGATCTAATAATTTCATTTTACAATATAGCAAACAATCTAGGGACAATTTTAACTTGCTGCACTGAGAGAGAGTGACCTATTTCCTCCTGTGCTGTAAGTACAAAACAGTCGCCTCTCAAGGGAAATGGAATCGGCAGCACAATTAGACTTGGTGGTTAGGTTTTGCTCATGGAGTCTGCTACCCTGCTGGGGCAACGCATCATACTAAATCCCATTAACAAGCAGTAATTTGTCTGGTGGTCTGGTTATTACAACCTCATGCTGCGCAGCCAAACAAATTTCCCAGACTTGATTTTAAATTTTAATAGAGTCTCAAAAGGCCTAATTGAACCAAACCTAAAATCTGTTTTGCCACATTAGGTATTTGTATGATAATGACAAGTACACCTGTTTATTTCTTTTGTACACAGAATATCTTCCTAAGTGTTAAACTTTTTCATGACATGTTTTATTTTACAAGAACCAACTAATGGTCTCACTGAGGAGGATCCAGAGCTACCAAATGAAGATGGTCCCCTGGTAACTCCAAACTCCAGCCCTGAGGAAGTGATGCCTGATAATCCTGTTGACGTTAACCCTGATGTACCAGAGTCTGCAGCTCCTGCAGATACAGAGCTGTCTGTCGCTGAGGTTGTAGTCCCACCTTCTCACGACGATACAGTCCAAGGAATTGAACCAGAACCAACTGTGGAGCCTTTGCCGCCTCCCGATGAGAGTGGCGAACCCCCAGAAGACATCGATGGGTCGAACGGCGGGCACAGTGGAGTGACCCCGGTCTCAACGGACGTCTCTGCTGAAAACTCAAACATTCAAGAGGATGTAGGAACAAGTCGGGAAGGGACAGAGGCAGATGGGACCAAGCCTCTGGGGGAAGAGAGCGGCAGTGGATACCCCTCAGAGTCTGATGAACGTCCGCACGAATCCACAGCGGCACCGGCCATGAGACAAGCCAGCACCCCTCTAATGACCACAGTGGACAGGAGCAAAGAGTTAGTGGTGTTCTTTAGCTTGAGGGTCACTAACATGATGTTTTCTGATGACCTGTTCAACAAGAGCTCCCCGGAATATAAATCTCTGGAGAATACCTTTCTTGAGCTGGTAGGTACACAAGCTTTTGTGCTGGATATCATGCTTCTCCATGCTGCATTCTCATACCTGCTTTGCTAGCCACAGTACATTTACACAATGTTTACTGTTAACTTTGGTTTTAGGTTATAGTTATATTTTAGAGCAGCCCCATGTTGGTGCTCCATCTAAGTGTTGCACAAGTGAGGATGCAATTTCCAGTGGGCCTTATCCTCACAGCTGCTTTTTCATCCAAAATATTACAGTTAATTATTTAAAAAAACACATGTTTTGTTTTTTTATAAGTGTTGTAAAATTTGACAAGACTTTGACCAGCAGCCAAAATCTTGATCAATCCAAGCAGAGCCATTGGGTCTGTAACAGTATAACCAAGAAGCTTGTCAAATAATCTGTTTCACTTAGACACAGCACTCTGGCTCCAGAAACTCGCCAAACCCTGGAGCGTCCAGTAAATCTGGGCCTAGGAGACAGACGACTTTAGCCTCCATACCGGTATTCTTCTTTCCATATTGGAACTATCCAATGCCTCAGAGAGAGCATAACCTTTCTTAACTAATCTTTTCAGAAATGCAGTTACTAACAATCAAGAAACTAACATTTGTAACATTTCTAACATACTCAGGTTTAGTGCTTGGCTTTGATTATCGACCACATGCAGTTGCTTTTTGGTGTTTTGTGCAATGTGTTGTTCTAATATTGGTAAGATGTGTTTTGCCTTAAATTTTGCTAAAGTTTCCACTTTTTCAAGGAGTCTTTTGATTCTGACAATTCTTAAAATGCCAGTTTGTTAAAATCTGTGTCTGCAAGGAATCCTTTTGATGTACAACAAAGTGACTTCTGTTGTTAGTACTGGAATCTCAGAGGCAAACCTCAATGGTCAAAATGAAACTGAGTTTCTTCACTTCAGTGTGTGTTCAGAGAGTGAAGCTAAGGTCTTGCTTGCATAATGAACCACATTTACCACTGGACCACTGTGTTTGTCGTGTGTGCAGTATGAAATCTAGCATTGCCTCTGGTGCTGTAGGTTTTTGGTTGTTTTGGTGGCGGCCCAGCCTCTGACTGATCACAGGACCTTCCATCAACAGTTATTTCCCTCCAGTCATTTCTTTTTCCCCACTGCCTTTTGAGTAACAGTAGATTCACAAGACTCTGGGAAAAGTTTGAAAAGTTATCTGCACCTGTGGCATGTCTTTAACTTTCTTATTAACTTTAATGCAATGCTGCATCAAAAATTCCCTTTCTGTCTGAACATACCCTTCACATGAATGTACTGATTCAGTCCTCATACTCAATACTGTGTGTTCAATATGAAACTGGACCTAGCAGCCAGTTAGCTTAGCGTGACGGTTGAGAACAGGGGATTTCAAAATGAGGAACTTTGTATGTGGTGACAATGTAGGCTAGTGTGTTTCTTCCCAAATCCAGACAGGAAGTGTGCTATATTTGTGTTACAAGATTGTGTGTTTGTATATATTTGAAGCCTTAAAGATAAAGGACGTTGAGTGAATGACTGAATTAATGCTAATAGAATAGAATAGAATAGTCATGCAGGTCAAAATAAAAAAAAATATTTTTGCTGTATGGTAGAGGACAAACTATAGCCCCGATAAGTCTGAATCATGGGACCTGGGTCTGCCTTAGTCATTGGTTTGTGACTCGTGGTAAGAAGCTTTGAGTAATTCTGGCCAGTTCCAGCACTGACACGCATTGTGCTATTAGCGGTTCCAATCTGCTTAGTTCGACATCAGTCAGCTTTTGTGGACATCTGTACGCATGTTGCAGAGGATGATAAAATAAAATAGACAAGTTATTGGTTGAAGTTGTTTTTTGTTTTGTGACATTCACGTGTGAAGTTAAATTTTTGCTCATGGGTATGTCTTGTTTGGTGTATTTCTGTGGAACAAGCTACATTGTGGTTTCTCTGCTAATAAGATTGTTAAACCTGCATTAGCTGATGGCAAATAGGTGAGGAAAGGACTGTATCTCTTTTAAACTGCACCTATTAGCTTACATTAAAGAAAGAAGCATCACGTGACATCCCGCTTTAGGTACAAGGCTTACCCTGGGGTTGACATATATTTAGGTTTGCTTAGATGTGCCCTGCACTGTTACATAAAGGCATCAGCTTCAAACTGGGGAGGTTTGGTACAAACAGGATCATGTGTTAGCTGCAGAACCATGGATCGCGGGAACGCGACCTACTGGGGCAGGTGGGCTTCGTTTTTTTTGAGCCATGAGCTCAAATGGTTTGACAAATGGTGAATGCATTGCTTCTTAGACTTTAATTCATTTACCTGTGATTAAACTTTAAGAGCATTTGTTCATGTCCTCACTGGAACAGGTTTTGCGATATGTAGCGGTAGGGCTGCACAGAAATTAGATGACATAATTTATCACCCACAAAAACCCCAAAGCAATAACACGTAACTCTCCATCTCCAATGTTTAATGGTTGCCCAAACCTTGTTTTCTGCAGTTCTCCTCATTAATCAATGTATTTAGCTTCCTGGCCAAACTAATGTGCTCAGACATTTGAACTGGTAAGTATTATGCTGTCTACTGTCTATTGTCAACATCCCATTGAGATATCTTCCTTTAAATGGGCTATTTATTCTTGAAGGGACACATTCAAAGAAATATGTCAAACTGGTCCAAGACAGTTTATAAATGAAAAAAAATTCCAGAGCGATAATGAAAAGACATTACGCAGCCCATTTAAATGGACATAATGACACACGTAATGTTTCACTGGATATTGAACTCCTTTTACGATACTGTATATTTATTGTGGATATATTGCTCTCAAATATATCCACATATGAACCATTAGTGCACAGTATAGCTTTCAGCTTCCCCATTTTCCATATTCCTCCATTACTCCTGTACCTACTGGTTTGTGAAGCAACCAATAAATGTGGACATGGAGGTTTGAATGACTGCAAATCAAAAACATTTTTCATGGCAGCACATAAATATTTTGCAACGTTTCTCTCTGTTTTTTTTTTTTTTTTTACCTCAGAGAAGGGATGTTTCGCTGGGTTTTCCAAAAAAAGAACCAGTAGATACACGTGTAATCTCTGAGGATGGAATGTGATCGTGCCAAAGAATGACGTTATGGCTGTCTTTCTTTACAAATGTTTAGCGTATAGGCAACAAAGGAATCTGCAGCATCTCTACTGTTCCTCAGTACTCAATGCAAGAACGCATTGAAGTCTGCAAAGAACTCGCTCTTGGTTTTGACCTTGTGGGAAAGGCAATAGAGCTACAGATTGGTGTCTAAACGACAATGTACATAAGTTGACATTCTCCAGTGAGACAAATAGATGACCAAACTAAGAGCCGTGTAACCTGCGCACCCTTTTTCCCATTTGTCCTCAATGCTAGACTCTCTCGTACTCGCCTCTCTCAGAGGCCATTAGCTATAGGGACCTGGCGCTCAGTAAACTGTCTGCCAGCGATAAGTGAAGTTACCCAATCAGGGCAGAGCCCCTTAATGCCGCTTATCTCCTGCTGGACAGCCAGGCCAGCTAAAGCGTCGTAATCTCTCCCTCTCACACTGCAGCAGTTTGATGTTCGCCCCGTCTGTAGTGAATGTGAAGTGGCTGGAAGGAGAGAGGTTCCGATCGATGGACATCGATGCGGGTCCATTACTTCCATCAGTCCAAGTGCACAGTCTTTAGTCTGTGGGAAAGTTACTAAACCCAACAATGTGGAACATCGTTACAACATGGCTGCATGTGATTAGATCTGTAGCTTCTTGGCAAAAAACGAATACAGTTCATAGGTTGTAAACCTTCAATTGAAAAGTGTTTTAGAATTACATTTCTTTACAGTAGAAATGAGTAAATCCAAAGGGCGCAAAGAAACTTTGGCATCCACTTACACCAGGATTTGTAAACAACCGAACCAGAAACTGTAGGAAACTCAACACCAACACAGAAACTGCCACTAGTGTTTCGTCACCATGCTGAGGCTACCTGTGTACCCACAGCGTAGCTTCAACGCAGCAGCAACCTCCACATTGTTTTGACACAATAACTATTAGATCATGCAGTAAGTCTAAAAGTATATAGGTGGATATAGATTCTATATTGTTTCTGTGTTTAGACTTTATACTGCAGTGTAGGTTGACTAATGCAGAGATACTTGACACAACACTGTAGCACGTGTTGAGATAAAAGCCCGACCAGTATATATTATAGATGTGGCTATAGCTTTGTTACTGTGCACGACCCTTTTAAGTGTCGGATCTTTTCATCATGTGTTCTGTGGCGCTTCCGTGACTAGAAATAACACGCTCTGTGTTCCTACGCTGACGCTCAGAGCCCTCCCCCTAATTTTGCCCTGAATCTAATTACACTCTCAGCGACGGCAGGATTTCACGCTTGCATCAAAATTTAATTATGAACTATTCATAGTGTTCACACTGTAAAATGTGACCTGAATAATTCAAAATCAGCTGAGCAATGACGACCACGTCCAAGTCAGCGTGGTCTTCACTTGACACAGACATGGATCCAACATAGTTGAATACTATAGTTAATGTTCAAGTGAAAAGCTCCAAGAACAAACCATGACACCTTTAGGATGGAGTGAATCAGGCACTGTACAAGCTTCCCCGTGTCCCTGCAGCAAATGAGTCATCTCCCTCACTGATCACTAACTGCACGGACTAACTAATCTTTTCAAATGAAAAAATGTTAATACATCTGTAAAATTGAAAAAGAATAGCTGATTAGAATGATGAAATAAAACCTGTTGAGGCTCTGCAGAAAATAATTTGTCCTTCATCTCATCCCCCACAGCTCCTCCCGTATCTCGAGTCCAATTTGACTGGATTCAAGGAGCTGGAAATCCTCAACTTTAGGAACGGCAGCGTCGTGGTGAACAGCAAAATGAAACTGGACAAGCCGGTGCCGTACAATGTCACAGAAGCTGTGCACTGCGTGCTCGAAGATTTCTGCAGCGCTGCATCGAAGCGGCTTGACATCAAAATCGACAGCCGCTCCTTGGAAATAGAGCCGGGTGAGCAGCCTTGCACTGTTGATTTTCGCCGGTACGTTACAGGCTTAGTGAAACTTATCTCTAAACAGAAGCAAGTCCAAAGTTCTTGAAAGAGCTTTGCCTTGTAATGTGAATGCAATCCTGGAACATATGGACACGCCATTGTTGGGGAAAAAAAAGAAGAAACAAATACTGGGAACAGTGATTTATGCTCGTTCATGCTACAAGGTCAAACACTCCAACACAGGAAACCGCACTCGGCCATCATCTGCAGTTTGACCATGACGTGCTGTATAAATCTGTTGCATCCTTCTCATTTCATGACATTTTGTGACTTCATTAAAAACACCTTATTGGAAACAGACACCTCCATCAATCAGAATGTCCTTTAATTCCCCCTCTGAAACTGTAGACAGTGAGACACTTGTGGACGCTGTATAAATATTAATCAGCCATCACCCCTCTGCTCTCTCTCTCTCTATCCCTCTTCTTATCTGGTTCTTCTCTTTTTTTTTTTTTCCTTCCTTTCGATCCCCTTAGCGGACCAAGGAGACCCGTGTAAATTCCTGGCCTGTAATGAGTTTTCCCGCTGCGTGGTGAACAGCTGGACGGATGAGGCGGAGTGTCTGTGCGATCCGGGCTACCGCACCGTGGACGGCCTGCCGTGTCAGAGCACCTGCTCTCTGCAGCCGGACTATTGTCTCAATGATGGCCTGTGTGAAATAATCCCAGGACATGGAGCCGCCTGCAGGTACACAACCGCTGACTGATGAAAGAAAACGCAGAGAGGACAACATCTAATCTCACCAATTGAAAATGCTTTGAAAATGATATTTTCGATGAATCCGGGGAAATTCAAGATGAGTCCTGAAAAACAGGAATTCTCGTTGAACATGAATCATAGGTCGACACTGTGCAGAGGATCATGAGAATTTAATAGTTTCCTCCAAAGCTTGACGCTGTTTAGAAGCTGAATCTTACATCTTCTCTGTCAGATCTGCTTTTTTTTTTATTTATATTTATGTGCATCTCTGGGAATTTCCTGTGAAACAAGGGCCCTTTTGATTTTAATGAAGTTTACATTGTATAGGATCCCTACCTCTGTGACCCACATATGGTCTCTCATCTCTTCCAGATGTCCTGTAGGTAAATACTGGCACTACCATGGAGAGCGCTGCGATGAGCTGGTGCTGATGCCCCTGGACCCTCAGCTCATCGTAACCACCCTCGTGGGAAGTCTCTGCCTTGTTTGTGGCGTCATTGGCATTTTGATATTCTTTAACAAGAAGTGCATCAAGCCCAAAAAGGCTGTGACTTTGGTGTAAGTACCAGCCGCCTTGGTTTTGTACTGTTTGTTATTCATGGCTTCTTTTTTTTTTTTTCCTCGAAAGCATTTTTTATTCACCTGGGTCTCCTTCTACATTGTAGGCACACCCTTGCTCCCTATGCCTTTGAGAATACTTTGAGGGTGAACCCAGTGTTTGAGAATGATGATGGTGTCTTAACTCAAGTGTCCACATTGCCATGTTCTTCAAGTTCCTCTGCTTCTTCCCAATCCCAACAGTCTGAACAGGAACATTTTGTCTCTCTTGAGAATATACATCTGAGTATTGAGGTATTACAGCGGCGCCCAGTAGCTGACTAACGACTAACCTCAAACCAGCGATCAGTCGAAACTAACGCATTAATAAAACATTCATAGACATCAGTGCTTTATCTTTAGTTTTTTAATTACAAGGATTACATGTAAAATCAAGGGGAACACAACCTAAGTCTTAAAATACAGAGTTAAAACTATTAACTGCCAGTCTGCTGATCCTTTAGTTCCTTTCCTTTACATTGCATCTGTTTGTCTAAGTGCCTCTGGAACCATAATATATTAATGAAGCACACTGTTAACGCCCAGCCGGTCTGCTCCGTGTCTCCACAGATCCCCAGACAACTCTACACAACAAGATCAGAAAAGTTAGTCTCAGAGATTGTGGACTTCCATCACTGTATACCGCACAATGAGGTGAGAGCCAGAGACTGAAGAGACAAGGGATGTTACAGAAGAGTGCCATGAAAACACAGAGTCCAGTGATTTCACAATAGGTGTTCAGTGTTGTTCATGAGCAGTATTTTATCCTTGACTTTGTCTTTGACTTGAAATGTCTTCCAGCTCTATGATGCGTGCAAAGGTAAAACTTGTCTGCATCCTGAAGTCTCTGATTTTTCTTTTTAACTCACAAACCAAATCATTGTTTTGTGCATTTAAAGCTAGAGTTGGACTTTTGTTTTGGACATTGTCTTAAGGTCATTGTGGGGCGTAGGTAGGCATTTTGGCTCTTGTAAGCTTTTCCAGGATCACCAGCCCGAGCTTTAAAGCATTTATAACCTTGAATCATAAACCAAGTAGGATACTCTCACCTTCCAATGATCTATTTTTGTGTTTGACTTGTCTCTTCCTTCATCTAAATTCCGATTGATTTACACAATGTAGGGGTTACCTGGATGTATTTAAAGTCTATTCTGTAATGTATAAGATGAAAAATGATTCATTCTCCTCCCTCTCTCCTCCAGACGTGGCATCTGCCAAATGAATACGCGACATGTTGTCTCTTGAGGCCATCGGACAATGAATGTTTCGAAGAGTCTGTTCTTTGATGACACAAGACACGAAAGACTTGCTGTTAAACTGTCTATGGGAGTCGTGCACTGATGCAGGTACAGTAGAGCAGCGATCCAGATTATTTCTTCATAGTGATGAAAGTGTCTTTTTTTAGACAGAGCTATGGATGTTAAGGCGGTCTTAGGTTGTTTTCAAGTGGAACCTAATATTTATTTTATATATTGTCTGGTAGGAACATTTCCTGTACACCCTTGGCAAAGGTTGCTCTTTCCTCACAATGAGGTATTTATTATTATTATTTACAAACCGATACACATGGTGGTATCGTAACGTTAGACTGTACAATGTTGTTTATTTTAATGCTACTCTCGAAACTTTGTTGTGTCCCAAAAAAGAGAATGAATGTATAAGCTGTTGACTCTGGTCATGATGTATTGTGTATAGAAACACTGGCTGCTGTCTTGTATCTCAATTTCTTCTGCTCAAAACAGATTCTCCCACTAATCATGTCTTTTGAGTCTTGTTTTTTTTTTTTTTTACGCATGTTACATTTAATAACAAAAAATAAAATGTTTTTTTTTTGCATAAATAACTTTGATATTTCATTTGTCTTTGATTGTTGAAGAATGTTGGGTCTGACCTTTTGACTGAAATCAATCAATTAATCTTCAGACAGAAATTCGCTAAAAGAAGAAACTGGAGATATATTCATGGTTGTGCGGAGTCCAATGAGACCTTGACCTCGTACCAGACAAATCAAATTCAGCCAAATTTGGAAGAATTCTCTTGAGGCAATCACAAGACTAAAATTGTTTTTGTCGGGCCACAGTGAGCTGGGGCTCCAAATTCTAATGAGGCCATCGCTGAGTCCAAATGAATATTTAATGCCAGATAAGATTCCCTGTGAGTGCCCCTGGTAGACCAGTCACAAAAACACAAGGTCAGACACCTTGACCTTTGGTGAATGTTTGATTCAGATTTGAAGAATTCAATCAAGTCGTTCTTGAAATATCATGGTAACAATAATAGGACGAGTAGACAACCTGAAACTGCTTAAACAGCATCACAAAAAAGTGTTTACAGTCAAATGAAGGGCGTTTGAATGGAGGGTGTTGGTGTTGTTATTGAACATTCAGTGTAACAGCTGCACTGAAGAGACCTTTACGTCTGTTTATATCCAGCTGATCACTTGACTGCAGTGAGCCTCGGCTCAGTGACGACATCAGCCGTGCATTAGGCTTTGCTGTTTAATTAATCTACACACTAATCTTGTAAGGTAAAAGAATGAATTGAATCCATTTTGAAATAAGGCTGTAAAGTAGCAAAATGTGGAAAAAGTGAAGCGCTGTGAATACTTTCCGGATGCACTGTATATCCAGCTGATCACTTGACTGCAGTGAGCCTCGGCTCAGTGACGACATCAGCCGTGCATTAGGCTTTGCTGTTTAATTAATCTACACACTAATCTTGTAAGCAGCTATTAGCATTTTGATGTCAGACCCAGTTACAGAGCACAAGCCGCTAACAGCTGTGTTTCTAAGTTTGGAAATCTCCAGCGACAAGACAGAACACTGGAAAATTTCGGGAGCGTACGTTTATTTCCTAGATGTTTCCAGTGCAAAGGCCAAAGTACAAAGAGGGAACATATGACAGCGAGTCATCAGGTGTCTCGACAGTTCTCGAGTCTTAAGAACAGTAGCTTTGAGATGATTGGATTGTCCATGACACAACCAACAGAGGAGTCAAGTAATCAGCTTCATAAAATATCACATGAACAAGCACACACAAAAATTAACATTATTGTCTGTAAAACAACCCCAAACCCACTGAACTGCAAACAAACGTCTACACCTCTCCTCGTACATGTGACATAAACGACAATACAAAAAACGGGATCGAGGATTCAACAGAGGAGAGCACGATTCGTCAAATGAGTAAGACTTTTCTAAAAAAAAAAAAGTTTCTGCGGGGGAAAAAAAAGACACATTCTGCAACTACAGAGAGAAAGAGATTCAAAAGATTTAAAAATGAGCCACAAAGTTTTTCCTTCTATCTGTCATTAAATTTGTAGTGGATAGAACTGTGGATCTCAAATGGGGGTCTGCAGACTCCTGTGGGTGTTTGCACGCTACCAGGGGGTCTGTCAAAAGTTTCCAGAGTCATCCTAGTCATGATATCCTGGTTTCCTGCGTTGATGTGGTGAAAATAATTTTAAGACAGTTTATTTGCTTTCCTCGCTGGGCAGGGATTAAGAAAGTGGGGACCTAGTGGGAATCATTCATTTTTACTATTATTTTCATCCCTAAGTAACACACTGATGACTTGTATGGATAGTTTGAATTTCAATAAATTCTTGTAAGTGAACAACTAAAAACAAAAATCTTGTCAAATTCAATTTAGGTTAATATTTCTGTCACTGTTAAGGTTCCAGGTTTACAGCTACAGGCTACACATCACTTAAGACTTCCTCGGTTTGCATTTTAAGGCCTCAATACGTTCAACCACGGGCTAGGAAGAAGGAGAAAATGCTAACGATGCACCAATGAAGTGTTCCACTGCAAAAATAAAGATATAAAAAGTGAAAAATAAAATGAGATGATCCTTACACCCTTCACGTGTGCATTTCTGTGTCTGTGTGTGTCGGTGTCATGTTCACTTGAGCAGACTCTGGAGCATGGCGGTAGCGTACGTGGGGCGGGCCTGCTTGTTCTCGATGGCCTTCTTGAGGTACTGAATCCCGTCGCAGCGTTCCCAGATTTCTTCGAACTGCCTGGGCAGGATCTCGGCCCCCCTCTTCCTGGTCAGGCCCGTCTCCTCTAGACTCAGCTCGCACATCTCCATGTCGTCTTTACCTGGTGGTGGAGGGAGAGAGGGCAGAGGAGTATGCCAGTGTACCCCCCCCCCCCCAGTGAGGCAGGGGCAAGTCAGCTTTCTAAGATGAAGCAAGTAGCCACGGTTGCACGCTCACCTGAGACCAACACAATGGGCCGCTTGTCTGGGTGAAGCTCCATCTGTCTGGCTATCCAGGGCCCATCGAAGTGGGCGTACCACCAGCCCTTCTTTTTATTCTGCGGGTCCTTGTACTGATCCGCGGGCCGGATGAAGGGAATGCGGAAGTAGCGCTGCTGCCGGTTCATGGCCACTTCCTGATGCTGGGCCGTCATGGGAGGAGCTGGGTTCTGCTCGGCTGCGGAGGGACAGCGAGACATTATTTGGATAGCTTGTTCATCTCCGAAGGGAGTGTTTACAGAAAAACATCCCTCATTTGGTTTCAGTTTTGCTTTTTACGTCTTTTGCTCTCAGCAAAATCGCACAAAGCCGGACAGGAAACAACGTTCAAAGCTTTCTAAACATACAAGATCAGAAAGGACCCAGGAAATGCCCGAGTAAACACTGGGTTGGGAAATCCAAGTAAAGCAGCTTTTAGCTTCTTACGAAATGCACTGGTAAGACCCCTGGAGCATCAGGGGAGGCCAAGAACAGGATCCGAATATTAGACAAACAAAGTGCAGCCAGTCCGGCTTTCAGGAGCAGCCGTCATATCAAAAGAGAAAGCAGGTAAGTATCCTGAAAGCAGAAGCTACAGGGAATCTAATGTTCCCATTCCCCATTAAGATTAATGTCGGTTCACGATGGAAACGCAGAGCACCGTGTGTGTGTGTGTGTGTGTGTGTGTGTGTGTGTGTCAGGCTTCATGCTTGGCTGGGCTGAGAATGAAATGAGTGAGGCAGCGAGCTGTCACACAAGCATCCGCTGAACCTGACGAGCCATGTCTGGCAGTTACTTGCTAATTAAAACAAATATTTCTGACGGCCTCAGAAGGCGGCTGCATTTGTAGCCGTTTCGGAGTTTGGGCGGCCAGTGGAACCTGACGCACCTGGAGGAGAGGTGCGAGAGTGTGTGATGGAAGTGTATTCCTTGAGAAGACGGTGTTCCACTGACCGTAGTCGGTGATAGATTTCGGCGCCCTCTGATCGCTGCCGTCATCGTCGCGCTTCTTGTTCTTGGATTTCCACGCGTGATACACCTTCAGCCGGCGGTGGAACTCCTCTCTGCAGGCCGCCAGCAGCTCGATGTCTGGAAACACGATATGAGGGAGCTGGCATGAACTCTGGGCAAAATGCTGAATCACGGAACAATGACAGCCCCTCTGGCCCGTTTAGGCTGGTGTGAAAATATTCTTTCCTCCATAGATGTTAAAATCCGGCCCATTTCATAATGTTAGTTAAAGCTGAAAAACAAAGAAATCCTGGCTCCGCTTAAATGGGCTCTGCTCTGACCCACGCTGCATCCTGTTCGGTTGTTGTTGTGTGTCTAGGCTACAAACAAAAAAACAAACAAACAGGGGTGTAAACACTGGAGGCAATAAGGGACGTGAGGGTCTCGTAGCACTGGGTGTTTTCATCCAGTCATGGAAATGTGATCAGTCAGACTTCTCACACAACTTTTGGATCTTAGCACCAGCACCAGGGTTTCGAAAATGAGCCAGATGTCTTTGTAATCAGAGAACTGTATACAGTGGCACTTATGGAAGCGTGGCTGATGGAGGCAGCAGAGAGTCTTCTGCCTTTCACCGGCTGACTGACGAGGGGGCTGGCCGGGAGCGACGAGGAGAGGGCAGGAGCCTGCCATCCTCCATAATGGCGATAATTTCCTCTCTCCCCCACTAAAGCGAACGCTGATGAGCCGCAGCAGCTGTGGGAACTTCCTCGAATCGATCTTTTGATTTTCTCAGGCAAGACGTCTCGTTTCCACATCTGCAGTCTCAGCTTTTTAAACAGTCACTTCAGCTACTCAAAATAAAATTACCGAGAGGAAAAAGTGCCAGAGTGCAGACGAAAAACAAGTGTGTGTGTGTGTGTGTGTGTGTGTGTGTGTGTCTCGAGGGTACTGCACATTTTTTGGATGAGAAAAATGCCAAAACGTGATCTGCTGCTGAATTATTTAACTTGGGGGCTGCAAGCTGTAAATACATTTGTCCCTAATAGCTCCTCCACCTCGTGACTGGTTCGGCGCACGTCCACTTTTTTTTTTTTTGTCATGGCTTTCTCACCGCAGGAGGTGTTGATGACATCTCGCAGCTCGGCATACTTCCACTTGCTGAGATCATACTTCTTCACACCGGCGGCGGCTTTTGTAGCCTGCACCTGAGGACCCCTGTGGCAGGGAGCAGATGAGCATGTGTGAGTGTGAGAGAGAGAGAGAGAGAGAGAGAGAGAGGAGAAAGATGTGTCACTGCTTTTTAAAATTCATTCGAGGCTGGTCAGACAGCAGGGGAGCTGAAGAGTGCAGTCTGTCCATGTTCCTCCGTGCTGCTGTTTCCGCTCCACTCAAAATAATGCAAACCTATTCTGATGTTATGATTTGCCAGATGCCAGCTCACTGTACATCCGCTGGCAATGTCAGTGTTTTTTTTTTATGTTAACAGCTACGTGAGGTGACTGGAAAAAAGCAGAAACCCTGCATTACTTTTGAAATCAAACCGACCGTGCAGAGCTTCAGCCGCAGCAGATCTGATCTCATGTCTCCAGCCTCCCTGCTGAGCTGGAGCTGCTTATTCAATAATACAAAGGATTTACCTCCTCTATTTACAGTCGGCGTGGCTGCCACTGTCTCAGCGTACAGAAGGATTACTGATCGACGAAAACATTAACCAGATTACCGCGGCCATTTACGTTTAATTCAAACTGACTGGAGAGATGTAACTGAGTCTGGCCGAGATGTGCAGTGACAGCCAAAGGAGACAGGAGGATGCTGGAGGAAGAGGAGGGTGCTTCTCAGCAGACTCCCAGGGATCGTATGGTGACGTGTGTGTGTGTGTGGCCCCTGGGGGCCTGAGCCAACAGTGACATGATTTCAGGCTATTGGATCAGATGTAATTCTGTTTTCAGTGCACCTGCAGGCAGAGCAGCGCACAGAGGGAGAACGACTCCGGGCATTAAACACAGAGCTGAGCTGTGCAAATTAAGGGAGATGGATATTTCAGTTCAAATTCAGATTATGGATCAGGAGCATGGAGGGCCCCTCCTACATCCTACTGTAATTGTAGAGGTGTAAAAAGTCTTTTCAGTTTTCAACTATGAGAGCCAAGAACAGATGTATAAACTGTGTAAATAGATAAATCAATCAATTATTGATTAAACCATAAATACATAAATTGATTATTTTTATTATAAAGTCAGGGTCAGGGCCCCTGGATAACTCCAAATTATATTCAATCCTATTAATAAAAAATGACCATATGATATTTATTCAGCATTCTCCAACTGAATGTTTTCCTTGCCTTGTGTTTGTCTGTGAGTCAGCAGGGTAACTCAAGACATACTAAACCCATTGCTCCACTTTCTTCTGGAGCAGTTCTGGAGACCCGAGGATGAACTCGTTCAATTTTGGAGCAGATGTGGATGGACAGATTAGATGGATCCGGCACTCGTTGATTGACATGTGTACATTTAAGAAAATGTTGGCATATCTGATGTTGGACCTGATCACAACACATGCAGAGTGGTGATTAAAGGGCTTATCAAGGAAGATAAGGGAAAGGTCCTGGTGGAGGTACAGTACGTGCTCTCTGCAAGACCGACCACTTAGCTCAGGAACAACTCCTTCATGAGCCAATTAAAGGACAAAGCTCATGTCCTCACTGGGCTCATTCGATTTCTGACAATTATGAGCCCAAATGGCAAAATTCAAATTACAACCCACTGAAATCACAGATGGGATTGAAAGTAGCAGCAGATGGAGAGAGTAATGCTAATTTCGTGTTGTATATATCATATTGTATCTAGGGCACGAGGACCTGACAAGCTACATTTGTTAACAGTGAATGTCAGAGACAGGGGGAGCACATACATGGTGATAATGGACCAGCGCTGCAAAGGAAACAGACGGACGCTGCCGACCCAGATCAGGAACAAAAGATGGCTGTGCATGTGGTCACGTTCTGATCCTACTCATTTCAAACGGCATCGCTCATGATGCTGCCACATAAAAATGCCATACATTTTGGTCGTTTCTAAAAACACGTCCGTTGGCTTTGCGTTGCTGGTGTAATTTTGCATCTATTCCCATCAGTGATTCAGGGCTATGATCGAGTGCAAGACAGACAGACAGCGAGGGAGGGAGGGGCGTGATTATTGTCGGTGTTAGCTCGGACACGGGCAGCGGCACTGATATCTTACATGGCTCTTGCTGAGGATGAGGAGATAGGAAGATAGTCTTCACTGGGAGAAAACACAGCGACAGGAGAGACGCAGGTTACGCATGCACGTTGATGGCGTCACCGCTGCACGAGGGCGCGCGTCGCGCCCGCCCGCCCATGTGGCGCTATACCTGCGCAGGCTGGAGTCCAACTGGGCCTCCTCGGTGATCAGCTCCGCCTCGCTCTGGGCGATCCTCATGGCTAACTCCCTGTCCCGCCTCTCCTGCTCCACTATGGCGGTGCGCTGGACCTGCTCCTCGCGCTCCAGAGCCAGCTGGACCTCCAACTCGGCCTGTACCCACACACACACACCATTCTCATTCTTAATGTGTTATTCAGTCAAATCTACCAAAATCTAGATCCTGTCTAATTGCCGGTGTTGACACGAGTGCCAGACACTTCATAACAGTTAAAACTCTGCTGAGCTGTGATTAGGTCTCTTTATCCAGGCTGCTGATGAGGCTTTACTGACCGTTTGTCTAGACCAAAGCATAAAACAACAATAAGTTGGGACATTTTGTATGACCCAGATTCGAGCTCATCAGAAAAGGTATTAGTCATTCTTAACCTCGGGAATGTGCTGTAAATGTATGACTGAATACATGTACGTGTGTATCCTCTGAATCCTCCTTTCTTACAGAAAAGGAAATCGACAATGGTTCCTTTTCTATGAGGGGCTTTAAATATGAAAACCTTTCCAGTTGAGAATGCATTATTCATTCTGTGAGATGGTCCAGCCATCAGCTCGGATACATGATTGGACTGAAGGACGAGACAACTGAAAACTGGGATGGTTCCAGTGTTAACGCACGATTGAAAAAAAGGTTGCTCTGCACACTCCCCGACTGTCTGTTTAATGTTTATGTTTCGTAATAAAACAGTCAACTGAGCCCTTGCCCATCATCCATTTACAGAATCAATATCTCTTCTGACAACACATCTTCAGTGTAGACTCCACACAACGGTGGAGTAAAGTGCACATTTTCTGAGCTCTGAGACCGGTTTGTTTGTTCGTAAGCCGTAAAGGGAAAAGACATAAACGCTGGACGTGAATTCACCCAGTCAGGAACTTGT
Organism: Pseudorhombus dupliciocellatus; assembly: GCA_016785235.1. NCBI lineage: Eukaryota > Metazoa > Chordata > Actinopteri > Pleuronectiformes > Paralichthyidae > Pseudorhombus > Pseudorhombus dupliciocellatus. Next base: position 3,244,370 of record JAFBJW010007502.1, read on the forward strand.
TTTTCCAATTATTCAGCCATGACATGAAAGCACCAACTGTCCCAGGTTACCTTCAAAGACACTTCTAAAACTCTTTTGAAAGTTTGGAAGGAGGAGGATTTTGCTGCTAGACGGACCTTTGACACAGCGTGCACATGTCCGGCTGCCGGTGAGTGAATGAAAAGAGCTGCAGATGTAGAGAAGGTGGGATGTTTAAAAGAAGGATGATTGGATGTCAGGAAAGGCCAGGAGGAGGAACAGGCGAGGGATGAAGTATTTCAGTTACCGGGGAAACTTGACGGAATCATCAATCAATAGCCGGAGGAAAAACCCTCAGGGAATGTGATAATGTCATGACCTGGCTGGTGTCGAGGGAGTCCAAAGAGCAAATGACTGTTCGAGCTGGAGAGTGGAGCAGGCTGAGAGGAAACATGACATTTTTTTTTTTTTTTTTTTTTCAGCAGTGGGATTAGTAGCTGAATGAAACTCAACTCCTGCAACATTTGGTTGAAGTGAAGCTGTTGCAGAAGGGTATTGAAAGACAATTTGATTCGACTATGAATGTTCTCCCATCCAAAGCTGTTACCCTGAAAACCTCAGTGTATCTTTGTGTTTGACCTTAAAACTGAAGGAAAACACAACATTTCCGACCCCGTTAACTTCCCCCAGTCTGGGGCAGCATCGTGTGTAACTGTGGTAACGCTGTCAGGGTGAGAGCAGGGATCCATTTTCTCTCTGAGTTTGTAAACACGTGTTATGGGCCGGACTCTAAAACAGCACGGGACGGTCCAAACCTGTAGAACTTTCTCCTCCTCGTCTCTCCTTTTTCTGTCCTCTTCGTCCAGCTTCCTCTTCAGCTCCATCTCTGCTTTCCTGTCATGTTTATAGAGAAAGAAAACACATGAGGCAAACAAGTTACAGTCTCCCACGTCTGCCATCACACTGTCCTTACAGTCTTCGGTCCTCTTCCTCCTGTTTGCGCCGCTGCTCCTCCTTCTCCCTCCTCTTCCTCTCTTTGTCCATCTCCTCCTGGATGTGCTTCAGCCGCTCACCCTCTTCTTCCTCTTGCTTCTTCTTCTGCATGGAGGAGAGCAGCTGCTCCGAGCGCTTCACCAGCCCCTGGTACTCCGTGTCGATCTCTTTGCGAGTCATCATCGTGGTCTGCGATCGAGGAGACAGAGCGCAGCGGCTCGCGATCACAAAACCGACTTTTTGAAATGACTTCAACTAACTTTTGAATCACTTTCCCGCTCCTCGGCCCTACAAGGTGTTTGTTGCTAATAATATCTGGGGAGATTCCCGCAGGGTGCTGAGAGGTTTGTGTCTGCTGGCATGTAAGGGTGAATGACATCCCTGCTCTCATTCTGACTTGGCACAATGTTCTAAACGTTAGCTGCTGACTGACACTCTGCTGAGTAGCCCACTAGACTTGTCAGACAATCAGTGAGGGAAAGAAGAGGTCACGTCATCCTGAAGATTCATTAGAGTGGCACGGGGAGGAAAGATGACAAGGTCTCGTCCCCAACGTATAGAGGCCTGAATGACAGCCGTTGGCGCCTCGTGCATTATTCATCGGGCGGCGCCGCGCCGGGAGCGAGTTCTGAGCGTGCACGGTGCCGTGAGCGCCCACAGCGGGCCTGCTAATAGGCTAACAGAGGAGCACAGGAGGAGAAGGGGGGCGGCGGAGGATAGAGGACGGGTCAAGAGTCACCGGTGCGTCGGTGTCAATCAGGACACGTCGAGGAACCGATGAGGATTCCGGTCACACCTGATGATTCCATCCAGGTGATGGAAGCAAAGTCAGAGCCCAAATCTCTGCATGGTTATGAAATGAATTGTGGTGATGTGCTGCACCTAGAGGGCCCAATAAGACCGGTGCTTATTGCACAGGGAGAGGTGGGATTTAATGATTCCAGTTTGATAATCAAGCAAAACAGCCTGACTAAATAAAACCATTGGAGAGGAGCGAGTTTTCCCCTCTCCTCTTCATTTGATCCCGAGGTGACTGAAAATACTGATTAGGAGAGAGGGAGCGAGAGAGGGGCAACTTCAGGAAGAGGCGACGCAAACCACACGGGAGGAGGCGAAAGCGCTGGCTCACCTTTATCTTGGCAAGCAGAGCGTCAATGGAGGTGGCCAGCTCCTGGACCTGCTTGGCCATCTCCTGTTTGCCCTCCTTCAGCACGTTTACGACCTCGTTGAATCGCTCCATGCGTTCCTTCAGATTCCGAACCTTGACCATGCCGTCGATGCTGCGAGGAGGAGAAAAAGCTTTCATGAATTCAGAGCATGACAGTTTGATTCAAAAGAAAAGAAAAAAAAAAATTCCTCATTAAATTTTGAAACTCATCTTGAATTTAGGTCGATAAATATAAATTGTTCCAACAATAGATAGAGGATAGATTGTTTTGCACTGTCAGAAATACCAACCCTCATCACTCCATGTGTGCAAAGCGTCGAATTGTTTCCACCAACCAAATCTGCCACTCAATTAAAATTCACTCCCAAGAAACTGTCTGTGAAAGCCATTATCTGAACGGCTGCTTTCACCGGCGCCATGTTTCCAAGCGCAACCCGATACAGCGAGTCGTGTGGTATTTCCCAAAGCAGCAGAGTGACACATCATTTCACAACAGATTACTTTTTTAGATTGATTTGAAGTCCTAAATGCATGATGTGGGAAAGCCATCAGAATTTGCCAAGCGTGAAGCCATTTGAATAAAGCGAGCACAGGCACAGAGAGAACAGGGCGAAGGAAGAAGGGGAAAAAAAATAAGGGGGCATAGGTCACACAGAGCAGAAAGATGGTTGGAGTGAGGCGTGTGTGTGTGTGTGTGTTGGTCAAAAGGAACAGAGGCAGACTCACCGTGGCTTATACTTCTTCTTACACAGCCACATGCGGACAGTCTTCTGAATCTTAATGCAGGCCAGGGCTCTGTAACTCATCTTGTTTCTGACTGTAGAGCATGCCAACAAAGATGTACACAAATACTTCAATGTAAAGGACACCGACATTTGCAAAAACTTCACATGAACACATCGTTTCCATACTTAATGTGAAGCAAAATGACAATTTAAAGATTCATATAAAAATTCAAAATGTGACAATAAAACTTCATGTTTACATAAAGCAGTGAATATACTCATGCTAATACCACAACGACACTGTAATACTATAATGCTACTGCTATACTGAGTACTGAGAGATCATACACACTATGACAAGCGGTACAGAATATTATATGTGCACTATACATGCTCTCTTTCCCTCAACTTGTCAAACACACACACACGCAGGCGCAAATGAAGCCGTAATAACAAGGTGGCGTGTTTAAGGAAACAAATGACCGGGAACACACATTTCCTCAGGTCACTTATGCCGGAGACGTGGGGTCACGCAGAGGCAACGTTCCGCCATTAACGCTGATGAAATTTCGTCTGATGCTTTCACACAAATAAGCAGAGGCGAGCCTGCACTTTGTTAAATGGTGGGAATCAATAACTCGGCACCGGGTGGAAAGGTTCAAGGAACTGCTTTTAAAGAACTATTCCATTCTGCTGGAGGCCGAGTGACTGGAATGTGCAACATATGATGATATGATGTGGCTGAAAGCGCAGTAAATACAATGTGAGGAAAGAAGAGAATATCGCTGTCAAGTGTAAGATTTAGGTGAAAGGGGCAGAAATTGAATATCAATGGTAGGTGTGGCGGGGACTTCGCGGGTTTCACGCACGTTTGATGACGGACAGGCTGCACCACTGGACCTTCTTCCAGCGGCTGCACACCAGCCACTTGTTGACTTTCTTCAGCAGCTCAGCCAGGTGGTCGGGGTCAGACTTCATGATCTGGTCAAACTCTGCGAACTGAGGGAACACACACACACACTCGTCACCTACGAGCACTGCAGCGTGCAGCGCACAGATAATGACCCGCTTGTCTCTTTGGAGGACTTTACTGTACCTTTCCAGGGCGGAAGAACACTCTGGTCAGTCCGAACTTAAAGTCAATGTCGTTCAGCCCCAGAGCTTTGAACAACGCCTGCCGAGGAGCAAATTCACAGCAGTGTTATATAAACGCTAAAGAAATGAGGGCACTGATCTGTTTACGTGAGTTAATCATTTTGCAAATATAGGTTTTATTTGCTTCGTGCAAATTCCCCAGCTAATTCGGATTTATTCCAAACAGATTATCTTGTTATTTAAACCAAGCAGCGGTTGAGATGTTTCCACCGAAGGGGAGCCTGCTCTGTTACCACACCTTGCAGAAGAGTCGGGGGTTCAGTCGTGTGAGTTTGTCCGGCATGTACTGTTTATACATGTTGTAGAGTTCATGGAAGGGGGCTCTGGAGGGGAACCCCCCCTGCATCAGGTCCAGCACTGACACCATGCCTGGTTAAAAAAAAAAAAAACATGAGAAATAAACTAGATCACCTGAGAATGAGAGTCCTTCTGTTGCTGATGGTAATGAACATTTTTAACTGGTCTTAAAGCAAAATTCTGTTTGTGATGAGAATCCCCCTAAAGTTACCGTGTCCAAGTGTGGGTTCAGAATTGACAGAAATATCATAAAAGCTATTAAGAACATGGTCTGAGTGAGCCCAAGTTGGAACATAGCAAAAGAATATTGCTGAAAAAGTGATTTCAACATGATTTCAACCAGAATAAACTTTGAGGACGTGTTCCTGTTGTTGCCTGACCCATACAATCTCCTGCTGCGTACTTTGCGCAACAGACAAAATGTCCTGGCCCACTTTTCAGAAAAAAATGTTCAAAGCTCATGTCTGAAAATGACTCTCCAAATACATTTGGGTCTGTTCATTTTAAATATGTTACCTGAGCACTGCAGCTGTGAGAGAATCAGGGCTCCTTCAAACTGGTGGCTCACCATCTTCAGGTTGGGTTTTACACAGCGGATGAAACTGGAGCCCTGCTCACACACACACACACACACACACACACACACACACACACACACACACACACACATCAGAATCAGAGATTGATCCTGGCAAGTCTCTGTCTGACTAAAAACACATTAAATTATAGCCCTGCAGCCAGCGAACATATTCCATTGCATTCCTTTGATTTATGTTCTTCGGATTGAAACATGATTCACAAAGATTAATTCCTAATGAATATCAAGTGAATTTTACTCACGGTGCTGCGAAGCTTATCCAGCAGCAGGTTCAGTTGAGTCTGTGGAAGCAAACAGACAAATGAAGCTTCAGGACCGCTTGTTTTAAAATGTCGTGAGCGTAGAGGAGACAGGAGGGAAACTATGACATGCTGCATGCATGACACCAATGGCAGCCACGCATCCTTCATGCTGTCTTTTTTTTTATCTCAAACCATTTATTCAAGTGAACTCATCTTCATGCTCGAGTCGATGTCACGCATTAGTGAAGGTGTGTAACAAGTGATAAAGCAAAGTCAGGTCTGATGTGCAGCTCTGGAGCCCAGTGAACGCAGCGTATTTCTCTCTCACTCTGAACACTTGCTATAAATCCTGAAAGCCTCTTTTTTATCTTTGCCTTATTCTTTTTTTTCTTCCCCCCCCCACTCCTACTATTTTCTGACTCCTCTCTATTATACCTCAAGCTGACTTTATCCAGCTTTATCCACCAAGGAAGGTTTTCTCAGAGGAAAGAGGGAGGGAGGGAGGCTGGAGGAAGAGGGGAGCTGTGAGCGAGGAGGAGAGAGAGAGAGAGGGATGAAAAAGAGAAGAGTCACAGAGCAGCTCTGAAGAAGAGTAATGGAAAACAGGCGACAGAGACAGAGCACAGCAGTGTTTGGTATTTCACACACATCTTTACTCTGTGCATTTTTAGCTACATCGAATTGTTTTCTGAGGCACAAAGTGCCAACGTACATTGCTTTTCCTATTTTTTTTAACAGAATTAAAAGTATAATTTAAAGCCCCCTGACAATACTTTACTTTAAAATCTAAAGTCACACTAATTGTTAATTAGTGAAATGACTCACTCTGAAAGATTTAACTGGTGCTCTTACCTTTTTAATATTTTTCATAGAGAAATGTAAAAAGTTTTGTCATAGACTAAAAATGAGCAGGTTTGAAAAACAAGCATCAACAAAAGGGGACTCTGACAAAGGAACCTGACACATGCTGCCTGGAACAGTGGCGCTGACCTTGAACTTGTTGCCGACGCTGATGAAGCCCAGTTTGCCTGCCTTCTGTTTGGAGTCCTTGGTGCTGCTGGAGTTCTCAAACAGCTCTCGCACAAATTTGTCTTTCGACTCGCACACCAAGCTCTCCAGGGACATGTGCAGGGCGTCATTATTCTTCTCCACAAACCGAGTCTGTGGACACATGCAAACATTTACATGTACAGTATGTAGCTGCAGAGCTTCAGAATCGAAATGAAACACAGGTGAATAATGTTTCCAGGGGGTGTGCTGTGACCTTTGTGCCAGGCCCACAAATGCGACTGACCTTAATCTACCAGTTGATTATTAAATCAACTGAAAGATGATTGATTCTGCTTATTGATTTTCAAGCCAAAAAAAACCAAAAAAAAAACCTCTTTTGTCATTGTGAGCGTTTTTCTAAGAGTTTTAAACATCAACTGGAGCTTTGGGAAACATTGGGAGCAGTTTTATTTATTTATTTATGTGCTAGTTGAAAGACACTCTCACCGTTTCGTAGCAGACTGCTCCAGCGAAGTGCCGCACGATGAAGCCCTCATCGTCCCGGAGATTCCTGTGAATGGCCAGCTTGGACTTTCTGGGAACCTGAGTGGGCGAGGAAGAGGCAGATCATATTCAGAGACAGCTCTGCAACACACACACACACGGCGTATATTGATTTGACTCTCATCGTATCCATCGACGTCTCGACAGCGGCAGCAAGGCGGCACAATCTAAATTTTGAGATGCCTCGTTTTTCAAATCAGGAGACGCGGCAACCGGCATTTCACCGCTCTTCATCACCTCATTAATCTCTTTTCCCTACAAGTGTAGAAACTAAGTGGTACAAATGTTAATTCGCTGCACATTAGAATTCATGCCTTTTATTCTTTTTCATGTATACAGGAGTTTTTATTTGAATGTGGCTGCAGCCGGCCACCTCTTATCTTCAGCCTGAATTGGTGTCAAGGCTACATTTTCATGCTTGCGGAGATACAGGCGCTGACAAAGGGGGAGGGAATGAAACTGTCTGACAATCACAAAACCTGCCGTAACACACAGCCGGAGCGAGAATCCCCACAATGGCAAAACCGCGGTGCAGTAAAATTGTCACAAAAGAGCTAAACGCACAAAAGAGAGTGAATAATGGCAGAAGATTGGAGAGAAATAAAGGACAAAAGGTGAGAGATAATAAGGAGCACAGTGGAAGAGAAGAGAGAGGGAGGGAGGGAGGGAGGGAGGGAGTGTGGGAACAAGGTCTGACCGTCAGCCTGAAGTGCTCTTTATGTTTGCTGTGGACGGCCAGAGCAAAGTGTTGGTCGCTGGGCTGCGGGAGTCGGTTCTCTTCGTCCAAAATGTCCAGGATTCCAACCAGCTTGGCCTCCACCAGGTCTGGAGACAACAAATATTCATCCATGAACCACAGTGCTGGGATGTGCGCTTAATGATGAAAACCTCCACAAGCAGGGAGAAATACCAGCGGCCACAAGCTGTGTTTCAGTTCCTGGGCCGCATCTGAAAACAGATTCAGTCTGAGCGGCACCACAGAGTCTGAAGGCTCCTCGACTCATCCCCACACAACGATGGAGACTTTCCTTAAATCTTACCTGAAAGCTCTCTCAGACAAACCATCGGACACCACACTCAGTGCACTCAGACTGGGTCAAAGCGATATAACTTCATGCACAGAAATAATGGATGTGATGTGTGTTGCAGCAGTTCCACATTATTCTGCTCATATCTCGTCGGACCGCGAGAAACAGGCGGCGTTGTAAATACGGTTGATCGTGAGGTACCGAAACTTGAATGGGAATATTGAACGCGCTCCTCGTCTGGACGCTCATTTAGCTCCATGTCTGAATTATTCATGCCTCTTGCTGTGTTTGGAAAATAATCTAATAGCCGAGGACCTCGGCGAAAACTAAAAAAAATTTGCATGGCCAAGCACCTGCGCATAAATCCTGAAGATTGATGGGTGAATTAATGGCCAAGCCAAATGGTCATTTGCAAGTCATAAATGTTATGCACGGCTGTCAGTTAACCTCGCACCCGAATAATCGCAGCCTTTGAAATACAAATCAAAGTGCTTCACCTTGATGCACTGACCACTTCATCCCATTAATTTCAGGATGCATTTGAGGACAGGGGACAACAAAAACAAGATGGTGTCATCTCTCCGGGTTCCCGCAGCACAAAAGGGGCCATAAAACCCACAAATACTCATCACGCCTGCTCCCCTCACACAGACGGATATGCCAGCATCTCGTATAATGAGCAGTTGGTATTTTTGTCCCTCTGACAGGTGTTTTTTTTTTTTTTTTTTGCTGCTGCTGTGACGTGTTGCCCAGAGCAAAAGGAATGGCCCAAATGAATGTCATGCGGGTGACCTGGCATCACACTTGAACCCACCTCGGTACGTTGGTGTTGGTGTGGGCTCTGCATTTTGTGTTGTGCAGCACAGGCAACACTTCATCTTAATGGTGTCCCTGAGTTGACGCATGTAGATCTCTACATGCATACATGTCCCTTGCCCAGAGCAAAAGGAATGGCCCAAATGAATGTCATGCGGGTGACCTGGTATCACACTTGAACCCACCTCGGTACGTTGGTGTTGGTGTGGGCTCTGCATTTTGTGTTGTGCAGCACAGGCAACACTTCATCTTAATGGTGTCCCTGAGTTGACGCATGTAGATCTCTACATGCATACATGTCCCTTTTTTGATCAAAAAGTGTTCAAGATTCTACAGTGGCCTTTTTTTCCCCACCTGTGTCTCGGAGCGGATGTTTTCGTCGCTGTCTTCTGGTTGGTTTGTCCGGAACAAAAACTTACGAATAGATTTTCACTAACTTTGGAACAAGGATGGGACATGAGCCAAGACACTGTGAGACACCAAATTTTTTCACCAAATTTGGAGAACTAATATCTGCGAGCTTGTTCAATTTGGTGCAGTTGAATTGGATTTAAGGGGACGGGCGGCCCTCGGTAGAGGTATTTCATTTTCTGAGTCAGATTCGAGTTACCTTTGCCGAGGAGGTCATGTCTGTTTGTTGGTTTGCTTGAATTATTTAAAGCAAGATTTCACAAAAAATAATGGATTTCCATGAAACTTGGTGGAAGGATGCAGCGTGGGTCAGGCAGTTACATTTCAGTGAAGAATGACTCAGCAGGCTGGATCTGGATTTTTTGAAAAATATTTTCCCCAATTTGTCAAGGAATAATTTGTAGATGTTGATGAATAAACCTGCTGTATTGAAAGGACTAACTCTAACTCCATTTGGTGCAGCCTGATGAGGACAGTCGAGCCTTGGCAGAGGTGTGTTAGCTTTGTGGCGTCGGCTGCCTTGAAACTTTTCCATTTTCGTCATTTTCATCACGCAGTGACATTGGCAGACCTCATCAGGGAAATCACGAACTTTCCAAAAGAGACTTTCCACAAAGAAAAGTAATAAAGACAAAATCAATGCACACAGTTTGAGGGTCAGCCGGGTTTCAGGGGAGGAACTTACCTATGCAGTCCTGATTGTCGACGTAATGGACCTCATTCACCCCCAGACCCTCCCTCTGATACAGTTCTTGCTCCTGCACAGACAAGTCCCAGAGTCAAGAATCAGCACTGGAAGTACTGGTTCGAAAAAGAGGTTTAATATCAAATATTCATTGGCTTTGGAAAATCACCCACCTCAAAAACACAAACAAACAAACATCAAACCCTCAATATACGATTCAGTTAATGAGAAAAAGGCTGAAACCAGAATCGTGGCGCATTAATTGGAAACCTTGGAAGAGAGTAACGCTAAGGGATCACAAGAGGAGGAACAAGCCTCATCGCGTCCCTCGAGAAATTAGCATTCTAATGAGAGAGCGCACGGGGGCGGGGGCGGGGAGCTCAGAGCACCAACCACCTCTGACTGACAGGTGAGAGTCACCTGGATCCCGGGGGTCACCCACCTCTTTGAGAATGCGCTCGTTGAAGAACTGCTGCAGCTTCTCGTTGCAGTAATTGATGCAGAACTGCTCAAAGCTGTTGTGCTCGAAATACTCTACACACAGGAAACAGGAAACAAACACATTTCAATTAACTCCAAAATGAAGAACATTAAAATGCTGTGTTAAATATGGCAGAAAAGGAAATTAATTCTCTAAGCAAAGTGGCCTGATAATGAAGTGTGTGTGCGCATAAGGGTTCTTATATAAGTTTAACCATGCTTCACAGACAAGTGCATCTTCAGACTGAACACACCAATGGGACCACATTGCCACGTGCCGCATCTGGAAAGTTGCAAATTCACAGGCAAACAAACTTTTGTTGGGCCAAATCTCCATTTTGTAGAGCACAAACCGCATCTCATTACCGAACCCAGCGATGTCCAGCACCCCGATGAAGTTGGACGAGGCCTTGAAGGGGAAACATTGGTTCACCCGCTTGACCACGTGATCAAAGAGCCGGCTGTACACCGCTTTGGCCAGGGCGTCGCGGGCGTTGTTTGCTTGTTCCACCTTCAGAGGCACCCTGCAGGGACACACAAAGTGGGGCAGAGGCGTTCGGAAAACGGGGTCAATGCCGGACGCCTATTAAATCCCTCTCTTTTATCTATTTATTTTTAAATCAACCCAATTTTCGGGTGACAGCGAAGGTTACGGCGTGTCAGCGTGACACATTTTGCCGCGTACGCACCATTACCCTTCCGAACTTAACAGTCCAGTTAGACGGCCGCTTTAGAACGAGGGTTCCTGAGCTGGAGAGAGGCGTATTAAAGCTAAAATATGAACCTTGAACTCTACAAGGCGCTCTGACGACTCCTCAACACCCTTTACTTTAAATTATTGACAGGGGTCGGCTGTACGGGCAAAGTGCAGATCCGCAGTGGCCCAGAGTTCAACTCAGCTCTCCCAGAGAACGAAGGATGAGGATGAATTTTAAAATGATACGGCCTGTTTTTTTTTTTTTCTTTTTTACTACGATCGCACTCTACACACTCAGCTCCTTTTGATATTCCACCCACCCCCTGTGCTACAAATGGGAATATACCGCCAACATCCCGACTCTCGTGAGAATACACAAGCTCCTTTACTCAGCGGGTCTGTTCGAGATCCTTACGATTAGCCTCGGTGCCAAAACTCTGATACAATGCTTCATATACACTAGTTAGATCCACACTCACCCCCCCACCCTCAGCCTCCCATTGGACAGACTTGGGCTTAATGACAGAACCAGGACCCCTGAGCTCCACCTGCTCCCCAGACGCCGGGGCCTCTCCTGTACAGCGGCCATGCTCTCCTGCCTCCTCAGATACGGGCTGCATTATTTATGTGGAGAAAACACTTCCAGCCCAGGCAAGCATCTGGCCCCCCTGAAATATTAATTCACCAAACGTGGCCCCCATCACTCAACCACCACATCACCACAGCAGCAGTGCCGGGGCTGTGCCATATCCCCCTTCATGTGCCTCTCCCACAAAGAGCAGCTCTTTCTCTCTTACACTCAGGCCAGAAAACAACAGGCTTAATTCAGTGTCATCATTTCATCTGTCTCTGTAAAGACATTTCCAGACTTTGCAGGCTTGTCACTGACACGGGGGACAACTGCTTTCCAGTAACCCTGCAGTCGCTTAATCTCCGTCTAACGAGCATGAGCCGTTCTCAGACTATGAACTCAATGGCCGCAGTTCATTCGTTGTTTTTGTTTTGAAATGACGGCAGTGGCTTCTGCAGAAATCAAGAGACCGTTTTCCCCCGTTTAAACCAAGACAAGTTGCAAAAAGCGTCTTGAGCGGTAAAGGCTGAACGCCACCGTGCTCACTTGATAACTGTTCCTTTGGCGCCCCCTGCTGTGGTGAGCATGACTCTTGTGGTGAGGCTGACACGCAGGTCGTCCTGGTCCAGGCCCAGCAGGTCGGCACAGTACTCCAGAGTCTGGCTCGACTGATTCTTCAGGACACAACCACCTGAAACAAACAGTGAATATCCACAGTGAACGCCACATTTATTTTCTGAACAATGTGCAGAATAATTGCTTTCTTTTTTTTATCTCTCTTCCCTCCATACATTTACTACACATTTACTACTACATTAGATCTGTGAAGACATAAAAAATATATAGAACGAACAAGAAAGGAGCGGGGAACAGACTTTTTGTTGCCAAGGTAACAGAGGACTTATTTTTATCAGCACTTCCGACTTAATTGTGATGGTGTTGACGGACAAAGCTCTGGTGGAACAACAAATATCTGTAGCATTTTATTGACTGAAAAAAAAACAAAAACAAAAGGACAAAGAACAAATGCCAATTCATAGAAACTCTGATGGCATTGTCAGCGATGTGGTACAATACATGAAAATGTGACACCAGGCTAGAGACGCAGGAGAGCAGCAACTCTTTTTTTTTTCTGCCTCACCCGAGGAGCTCCCCGTCTCTTCAAAGTCAATGTTGCCCAGATGTAAGACACCGGCGACCACCCGGAACAGGTCCAGCTTCTCAGCGTCGTCCAGGCCAATCTTCTTCATGGCCCCGCACATCCTGTTGAAGTCGCCCTGGTCGTCAAGAAGAGGGTCCTTCAGAGCGCCGACCTTCAGATGCTGCAAAACACACAAGAGTTAGCGGCGGCCGCTAATCCGGAAAAGTGAATGAGATCAATTCAGATCAGGATTTACTCAAAGAATCTGCGAATATCCATCAATGTTTGATATAGTGAATATTTTGACTTCAGATTCAGAGTAAACGTGATTCTGAACTGTCAAAAGAAAAATGTTTGAGATAAAAACCAAAATACATTTGACAGTCAAAGCCTTCACCAGCACACAACAAACACACCATCCTATAAAACTAAGGCTGCTCTGCTACAGGAGCCATGTCTCTGAACGTGTGGTCAGCTCATTTATCTGTACCAATCAGAAACATGTCCAACAGCTCAGCAGTGGTGAAAACAGAGAGAAGAAACATGCAGCATGGAAACATGGGTGGAACAAACCACTTCAAGTATCGTCAGGGGTCCAGACCGAAGCATAATTGCTTAGTGGCAATAACCAAGGGCTGCACGACTCTTGATCATAGTGATGAATAACAAAAGTGACCGTATTGATGGGAACACAGTTGTCACTGTTTTGGCCACAGAGCCACTCACAGAAATTGGTATCGATTGTGACTATGCAGGGCAACTGTGCAGCCCTTCATCATCCAGTCTGACTGAAACTGAAAGCTGAAAAAGCATCCTCTGTGCTTTTTCTAACCCCACCCGGCGCTGGCGGACGCATGCAGAGAGGAGGAAGCGTGCACTCCAAACAGCAGCATGTGAAGAAACCTTCAGGAGGAGCAGAGGGGAAAGAGCAGCGGCCACACAGCTCGGATAAAACAAAGGGAGACGTCACCTTGTTGTCCTATAAACAGTGACAGAGGCGTGTGGCGGGACAGAGATGTACAACAATGTGTTAATAACACACAGTGTACCTACAACCTCACAACTTACGGTTATGCTACAGGACACTGTCAAATATGAGTAAACACAAGCTGCAGTAGAGATGTTAAATAAAGCCCATAACTATATTTACTAACAGAGGCGTCTTTAGTAAAAGGTCCATGGGTCGCCTGCACTTTAAAATAATGTCTCTGTCAAATAAATATAAATATAACAGGCTCACATGGGGGTGAATGCCGATTGTTAGTAATTAAATGTACGACAGCGATATACTGGCTGACATATAAAAACACATTTAAATTAATAAAAATTATCAGCACAATTGGTCATTCATTTTTTTTCCAGTCTGAAAGTCTAAGACAAAGGCTGTGGAGCAAGTTTAAATCATCGCAGTCTGCTGAATAACCTCATTACGAGTACAATCCATTAAGGAAGCCCGGAAAGCTCTTTTGTTTACCACCATTTCACCTGGAAGTTTGATTAACATAAAATGGAGACATTATTCCGTCTTAGAAAACAACAAGTGAAGGGAACGTGTATAATTAGTCCCTGAGAGAGGGACCTGCCACACTTATTTTTCTAATTGTTTCATGATATTAATTACACGTCTCCTGCAGGCTTTGCAGCGCAGCTCATCAAGGGCCCGGCCCTTTTTCATGTCGTACATAATTCATCAAATACACAGACTTGAACTAATTTCTCGACTTAAAATATTGCGAATGACCAGTTTTTTTTGCATATCATATCACCTTGGCAACACATTTTCAAACCTATGGTCTGGAATTCACTTCCAGTCTGATACTTCCTGATTGTCTTTGCAAATGGAAGTGATTCACTGCAGAGTTCTGCCTTTGTCTCTCTGCTATAAAAAGACTTTGCCCCAAACAAAGACGAATGCAACGCCAGTGTCAGAAATAATCACCCTAAACGAGCTCCTCGTAATTGAACCTGAACAGGATGTGACATTACCTGAGGACTCTTACGACTCTGCATGATTTGTTGATCTGAGTCCTTACTGGCAAAGTACCTGGTGCATCCTCGGTTCAGATACTGCAACAGAGAGAGAAAAAAAAAAACTTTTTAGAAGACAATTTAACATAATTAGTACTTTAATGAATGTGATTCAGACACAGTACTGAGGATATTTGTATTGATTTCCAACGTCGCAGTGATTTACCCTGCTGTCTGCCGATATTGCTCCACAGCTGACTAGTGGTGAATTGCATAAAAGTAATTGCCTCTGTTGATGTGGGCATCACCTCGGGGATCTGATATCATGACACTATGATAAACATCTAAGAGGGAACAGCTTGAGCGGCTTGTTGTTCCGTTAAGTGTTGTTTTGCAATGCATGTGGAAGAAAATCCCAAGTGGAACGAACACCTTTACGCTCTCTGACTCTGCCCCTGCTGAGTTGATAATTGCTTTCAAAACGGGACGGAATTCAATTGTGAAATATTTTGTTGCCAAGGTGTGGGGGGGGGGGCTTTTGATTTTTGCTCAGAAAAGTCACCATAAGGGGCTTCTATGGACCTGCAGACACATGCTGTTCCTATTATAAACACAAATGGAATTAGTTTTGTTGAAGCCCAAGGTTTCAATAAACTTTCATTACATCCATTTAGCCTTTGATCACATGGTCCCTGTTCAGACCTGGTGTTCATCATCCCTCCCGAGAGACCTGGTCACAACACGTCTGTTCACACCTCTGTGTCTCCTGTGACCACTTGCAGTTGGATCCTCAGTGATGCCTTCAGGCGCATTCATTCATTCATGTTTCCACTTGTGATCAGGACGGATGTAAATACCAGGTGTGACTGGGGTCATATATGTTCTTATTCTGAGGAACATCGACCTCCCTGGGGTCCCTGTGAGCCCACTGACCCTGAAGCTGTCCGGAGAGTCCAGGTGCAGTTTCTTCTTGATGTCCTCGGACGCTCCGGCACACAGTCTGTAGAAGATGTGGTAGTTCCTCTCCTCGTTGCTCTGCATGCAAATCCTCGACTTCTCCAGCAAATAGTGGGACACAAATCCCCCCACCACTGCATGCTGGGAGAACAACACAAAAAGAATATTTAACGCACATTCTACAAAACAGAAATAAACTTAGATCTGCGATTAACCCAGTACCTTTTCATTGAAGTGGATTTCTACAAACTTCCCAAAGCGACTGCTGTTATTGTTCCGGACGGTTTTAGCGTTTCCGAAAGCCTCGAGCAGAGGATTGGCTGGAGTTCGACACAGGAAGAAATACACATCAGCATCACACAGCCTCCAAACACAACACACACATACACATGAGAGTTTAAGATATTTATTTGAGAAAATTTAATACTTAAGAAATGTATCACCTTCGACAATTCTCTCGTCAATATCCTGACCGCTTCCATATGTTGTGGTCAGATATCTAGAGGTCGGGGTGAAAAGAGCAGAGGTGAATAAAAACTGTTTGAACATTAAGTGTGAATCCAAAGTTTACAGTCTTTTCAATTCATCCAAGAGGAGCCAATCCAGGATGAGGTTTCCTCCACGTGGGTTCATACCTGAGAACAAACTTGGTGTTTTCAGTCTTTCCGGCACCAGATTCACCGGAAACTATGATGGACTGACTCATCTTGAGAACCTTCATGTCCCTGTAGGCTTTGTCGGCTGAGGAGAAAAATATCACAAATTATTTTATTTTCATAATCAGGATCAACTGAGGGGGACAGATTGGGCTGTTGATATAAGTGGAGTCTATGAATAAATACACACACACACTGTTGGCAGGTGGTAGCGCTCACCTATAGCGTAAACGTGAGGTGGCAGCGTGCCCAGCGACTTCCCCCGGTACAACTTGATGGTGTCCGGGCCGTACAGCTTGGGGATGTCATAGTAAGGATTCACAGCTATGAGGATGTTCGCTACGTAAGTCTGTGCGGGATGTAAACACATGCGCGGTCAGGGTCTCTGCATTTCACGTGAATCAACAGGGTGAAAATGAGACACGCCCTAACTTGTTTCCTCGTCTTTCTTCCCTCATCTACCAGCTGTCCCTCATTTCCTAAGTGAAGGGCCGGGATCAGGGTCGGGTTGGACTGTGTGACTTTGTGACCCCGGGCTTGGTTCCCTTCCCTCTTTACCACCTGGTGCTTCACCCCCCCGGGGAACCAAGGACACAGATCCTCTCTCTCTCTCCTTCTGTCGCCTAACTTGTTACTGTATCTCCTCATGGTGCAATTGAATAGCAACGTGTTTAAGTGGCTGCATGAGAATAGTCAAAGGATTCCTGCTTGAGACATGAGGAAGAGGACGCACATAAATGTGGTCTTTGTTGTACCGCACTCGAACGTTGTTGAGAAGAGTGGCTTCATTCAAGTACATGAGGGAGCCTACGAACAGGGACAACACAGACAATTAGGATTAATACAGTCGATATAATAATAATATAATAATAATAATACTAAAGAAACACACAAGAGATGTAAACTTACAGTTGTCATCTACAAACTTGTTGACATCGTCCTCAGCTGGGAACACTTGGCTCATTGGAGCAAGAAAGGTCTGAAACGGAAACAATTCCTTCCTAATAAATTCACTTTCAAGACAAACATACATGCTACATGAATCCCTGACAACTTGAAACACATGATTTATTACGGAGTTACTGTTTGAAACTAAAAAAAAAAAAAAAAAAACTTTATTAGCGTCCTATTAAACCTGGCACGACAGCTAAACGAGCATAAACATGAATCATTCATGGCGTTTAAAGATCACAGTGATGAGGTTTGATGCGACGACGTGTTCCCAGGCTAAATTAGTTACTGGTATTCTCACTCTGTTGTCTGAGTTAATGGAAATAAATTCAATGGAACAAGCCGGCTGTGAGAGAAACAACGAGACGACATGGCAGCATCATGAATAATTTGGTGGCAGAGCAACAGGATCTGAACACCTGAGCGAATAACTGAGTGTGTGTGTGTGTGTGTGTGTGGAGATAAGACAATGGTGGTGTGCTGTAGTGCTCAAATGATTCTAAACTACCAAATCCTTTTAACTAACTTTGTCGTTATTTACTGCGGCTGCGTCAACACTAGACAATGACACGTTTGATTATTCCCTATAATAAACACTTATATATTCATTACACTGGCCCTGCTTGTGTGTGTGTGTGTGTGGCTACATGCTTTATTGCCACCAACAGCCTGCACACATAAACAGAATCCGCTTTGTGTGCCAGCTACAATACCTTGGCTCAATCTGGACATGCCCGTCCACAATAACAACCGTGTGAGAAATGTCCCACCAATAAAACTGACAAAGAAGAAGAGACAGCCTGGGCCGAGGGCCGCGCACAGAGCCGAGCCACTAATGAGTCCAACGCCGCAGTAAAACCACACTCAATGGGCCTTTCATTCCCTCGCTGAATGGAGCAGAGTTACGGTCCGGTAATGGGGCATAAACTCATAACCGTCGTTACGAGTGAGGTTCACTTCACACTCGTTCAGACTGTCTCCGGCTGAGAGCAAAGCACCTGGAGAACACGCACATCTGGGACTGGCGAAGAGGAGGAGACAGTATTAAGCTGTTTCCAGACATGTACTGTCTGGGAATACTGGTCCAGGTCCGACTGTAGGAAGCAGGAAGCAGGAAGCAGGAAGTCGGAGGGTTGGCCCCATTCATCTAAAGCTCTCGGATCTCGTTGTCTTTCCAATTATGCATCTTCTTATGCATCTTTGCAGTTTTGACCATTTCACAAAGAGACTGGTAGGAAAAGTTTCGGAAAATGTCTCAAGCAACTCTGGCATTAGCATTCTCACATGCCGCCCTCTGAGAGCATTTCAAGAAGTTCAGGGCGTGTCTCAAAGCAGCTTTAATGTTATGCAGTTCGATTATTGCTTCTTGTTTCAGACTCGCTTTGTATTCTCACTTATTATTTTGCGATTTAAATTAAGTTTTGAAAGCTACAAATCCTTTATCCTCCCAAACGATTGCACCAAAGCCAACTTCATGATTCTGCCAAAACGTTTTCACGCTAAAAAGGTCCGTGCCACGAGCTGTGGCGAGAACATAACAAAGAGGAACTTCTGCAGAGCAGCAGAAGTCGCGGGCTATAAACAGTGAGGGCCGGCGGTTGCAGGGGACACATGACGGCTCAGGTGTAACAGGTGGCCTTTACCTCCTAATGAGCCGCTCTCCTTGCAGGCAACACTATCGGCACACCTGCTGCCGCCCGCTTTATTTATTCATGCCTCCGTACATGCGGTCTCTCATGTTTCTCACATATTACACATTGCTGCTGACGCCTTTTCACCTGAAATCACACTCGAGACAGACGCCGGTTACAGGAAATCTATAATTACATCACCTGCATCACGCGTCGGGATTATTTCACGAAACCTTTGAGCTAAGAATCTATGAATAAATGCATGTGCGTATGTGGCGATGACACTCCTGGGACCGGGGGGAGCAACGACCAAGTGAAGGCGCGCCTCTCGCACGCTGACTTGCAGAGACACGGGAGAGAAAAACAAACACCAGCACGACTGTGGGGGGTGCGTTCACGTGCGATCACCCACCTTGCCCCTCTGGGTCAGTGGCTCGATGGTGAGCGTGTCAGCTCCGATGTCGACGATCATGCCCAGCTGGAACCCGTCGGTGGGGTGGGGCGCCCATACCGGCTTCCCATCGTCCATGGCTCACCTGCAGTCAGCACGGCTACACAACTGAGAGATGGAGGGCGACAGGGACGTGGAGGAGAGGGTTTATGAACATGAGGTTTAAAATACACATGCAAAGCACAGTAGACAGTTTTGCATTGGCACCATTGTGTGCAGCACCTACAGCCCGGTCCCTGAAGCCCGTACGACTCTCCGAGGCTGCACAGGTGCAACAGAGATTGTCGCCTTTACAGACAGAGAATACCACATCTTGCGTGAAGTCTCTCTGTCAGTGTCCATTCAACCTTGTTGACCTCATTTGCAGCTTTCCCTTCCACGTTCTTCGATTGAAGCCAAACAGTGTTTTAAAGCAATGACATTCTGCCATTAACATTTATGCTCAACTAACATAAAATCAAAGAACCTTACAGAGCCTTCTGGGATAGCCACCAAAAAAAACAATTACGTTAAAGAATTATCTACTTGATCTACGACTGTTTTTTTCCGCAGGGCTGTCGCGTTGGAACAGGACTGGTGTTTGTTTGCTCCAGCCCAAGTGACCTCACATGAAATGTCCCAAACAATCCCATTTGGACTCTCGTGTTACCAGTCGGTCAGCTGCGAAAGCCGTGGTTTCATGTGTGTGTCATTAAGGGCTCTGGACGGTTAATCTGCCATACACACAGTTGTTCATAGCAAAGGTGATGAGGTGATGCTCGCACACCCAATTAGGTTCAGGGATTGAGGGCACGTGGCAGAGAGGAAGTGGTGCTGAGACACTGCTGATGCCTCCTCGCAGTTCAACGAGTCCATCACATCAGCTCAAGGCTGGACTGACCGTCCCCATTTAAAAGTACAGCGGGCAGAGGGTAGGGACATCTAGCGGTGGAGTGGCAGCTGAATAACTTCACCTCACTCTCCGCTTCCAAACATCACAGATCACCTGTGTTAGCCTTCAGTTGGCCTACTGTAAAAAAACATGGCAGCCTCTGGAGAGGACCTGCTCCCACTGGGAATATAAAGTATTTCATCATTAAAGGCAGATTCAAGGGTAGAGAAAACAAAATCAACAATCAAGCCAAAACATCATTTCTATTCTATTTCTTCCAATAGATTCCTTTTATTTAAATCAAACACTGGGCCTTTATTGGAACATCACACAGGCTTTTACTGCTTTGTTATCAAGCCCGAGTCTCCTCTGGTCGATAAACCGACAAACAAGTCCACTGTGGACTTTTGTCACGACACAACTGATATGTCTCAGCAGACCTTTCACTAGAGGGACTTTGTAAGGGTGTCATATTATCTGGATCAAATTAAATCTGATGCTGCGCCATTCAAGCTGTGCATCTCCTTCTATCACACCCTGTGTGCACGGCCATGAGGGGCACAGTCGGGGTTCAGTGTCCAGACACACCTCGAGAGCAGCCGCGATGGATCCACAACACGGCCTTTATCCAGAACCACAGGGATCCGCCTGAATAATTCCAATCAGTATAAATGATTGATCTTGAGTGGAACAATAATAAAATCCAAACAAAGGCCAGTTGTTAAAGCTGCTTCCATAGAAAGTGAACGTAACTTGAGACAAATAATCTGCTGTTATCTCAGTTTATTGCTCTAGGGCTTCGTCTATTCTTAGAGCAATAATCTTAGGGTTCACCCCAGTGCCTTTTCTCTATGCAGGCCAACAGCCAGGAGAGCGTGACGCCACGGTCCAGGCCTAAATAAGAGCTGAAAGAAAAAAAAACTATGAGAAGCAAAATGCATGAACAGATGGAACTGCATATCTGTACTAGAAGCTTCTTTTCAATAGGGATCAAAACTGGTCAATGCTGTAACTTTGTTTTCTGTAAAAAAAAGAGGCAGGTTTTGTTGGTGTCGTGAGAAAACACATTCCTTGTCGTCATATGCAAATTTGTAGTCATGCTCATTTCACTATCACTGACTGTTCATGACGAACCTAGACAGCGTGCGTCTCTATTTAAATCACATCTAAACACACATGAGAGCAGGAAAGAGGAAGCACGGGATCAGTTATCTGTTCAATTCAACCTCCTAGTGGCAGCACAAGTCTTTGTTGGATCACTGATAACCACGATGCTCTCTCACAGTTTCCAACATTTCGTTTCCAAGATCTCAATACACACCAAGAGCATGCGGTTTGCGGTCTGTTGCAAACACGACTCTCTACACAACACCTCCATCGACCTTAGAGATCTGCTGGCTCCTTTCACAGCAAACCCCCAAAATAAATCTGGTATGTCACTTAGGGTGAGGGCCTTCAATCCCAAAAGTCTGGGAAGGCATCGCTCACCACTCGCAACAAAACTGAGACCAATCCCACATGAGTAACTGACTCTGCAGCCTTAAATCCTCTTAGCGTTTGACCCCAATCCAGACAGCGAGGTGAGACTACATGTGGGATCTAAGCCTTCATATATATAAAAACAGCAAGCTATCAGCATATTAAAGGATGTCTCATGTCCTGGGAAACCCAAAGATTACCACAGTGCACAGGAGGTAAGAAATATAAACACACACACACAAAGTACAGTGGAGCTCTGAGTCAAAGCAGGCTGCACACAAACACGCCTGGTGTTTCCTGCCTCTTGTTTCCTGTTCTCTGCAGGCAAAGGGGACATAGGGGGAGAGCACTGGATCTGGGACTCAACAGGACAAAGAGACATAAGACAGGTCACGCTAAAAAAAGATGGATTTTTAGATTTAAAAAGGGATGAGTAGGCAAAAGAGAAGCATTGAATAATGAATGAATAACGTAAACATATGAATTTAACCAAATGACATAACACCGAACATGTGAAACTACAGAGCCTGGGCAGAGATACTTGAGCTGGATACACTGACGTGGATGCAAAGTGTACGCACAGCGAGGAGGGTCGAACACATGACTGAGATCTGTTTGCCATCCTCGTGCAGACTTGAGAACCACAGCTTTCACTCAGAACTTCAGGAATATTCACAAACGTCACTTTTATTTGATCGCGATATAATCGTTGGCCACATCATCCAGCTCAACTATCTGCATTTGTGTATCTGTTGAGCTGTGGTTCACAGGAGGTTTTAGCACCTTTACTGCTGTTTGTCTTTCCTTTTATCACGTCAGTGCGTTTATTGCACTCTGTGTTACTGTCATGGAGGCGCCCTCAGAACAAAACTGTAATAACTTTGTAATGCTGTAAGTTGAACTGAGCCTCTCCCTGTGGCTTTAGGGCTCATTAGAAGATCACCTCATAATCAAAGTGCATTAATACAGACTAGCTCCAGACCGACGCTGCTAAGCCCCTTAGAAATAAGCCATAATAAGCACTGTGAGAGTCAGACAGGAAATAAACACTCCTCCAGTGCATTCAACAAGGAGTACAAGTACAGGAGTGTTGCAGCTGCTCCCCCCCAGGTACACAAAGTACCTGGAGCTGATTCTTTGCTGCTAAAGTTGACACTTACGACTCGTGTCCTTCACTCGGTGCAGATCAACAAGTTTAAAGTCCCTCATGCGGATTTGTTCGCTGCTGTTGTCCAACTTCCCCTCGGTGTGTCTCTCCTGCTCGTGCAGCGGGACAGCTCAGGACAGCCCGGGGACAGGATGGAGCAGCAGTGTCTGGACGTCACGCTGCGCTGGAGCCGCGGTGAGCGCAGCCAGCTGACGTCACCCTGAACGGGGAGGTGCGTTGAGGTGCGGCTCGTTAGTTCCCGTTTCAGGTAGAGTCAAACAGGAAGAAAAGTGTCAGGCCTGAAATGAAAGCAAATCAAGCCGGAAATATTTGAAAATGCATCTCTCTCTCTCTCTTTCTCCAACAATAATATCAATAACAACAACAAAGACAATTATAATAGTTTATTTATCTAAACAGGCTGCAAGTTGTTACATAACTAAGAACCAAACGAAACACAAGTAAGAAAGATCACATAGAAGCAAGTATGTAAAAACAGGTAAATTGTTTCCAAGTCTAATAATCGTAAGTTTTGAATTGGCAAACATTCATAAAGCCAAAAAGTTGATACGACGTAGATAGCTATAAAAACATTCAAAGCAACAGCCGATTGGTTTATTCGTATGGATACTACAAAATGTAAAATGTTTACATGATGATGTCCACTAGACTACACTCCTGGCTGCAATGAAAAGACAGCAAATGTTGCCTGGACTCATGAATATTTGAACAGCAGGTAACACAAAACTTTTTTGGGGGTGGACCTTTCGAAGGAGACACACGATCCATGACTGAAAGCAGCCTCGGGTTTGTAAATCTAATTAGGACATGTGATACTCCTGCATCTGACCCTATCTGATTACACACACTGGATCCCAGCATGTAAACATCAACCTCATGTTTTTGTTCAAAAGTTAAAAAAGTCAAAGATATTTACACCTCACCACATTAGACAATGACATTTCTTTAATTTTTCTTGTCCATCAGAAAATAACTTTCCTAAACTTTATTTTAGGAATCTGAATTTTGGAAAATTCACAATAAATTATGGACTCTTAAGTCTTTTTCAAGGATGCAAACTTATTTTTTTAAATTATCATTTCATTATAGTCTGAGGTAGAATTTAGTAGTGTGACACTTAATTGCAAACAAAATAGATTCTGTTTGGAGAATGGCTCCATCATGTGGAGAGATTGGGGAGAAGCAGATGATCCCTTGAGGAAGAGACAGAGCACTATAGAGCAGAGACGTAAATGACATTAGCAGACACCCTCCTACTAAAAATAAAACAGTAAATAATTTTATAAGTTCAAAATAGTGTGCAGTCCTTAAACAATCCACAATACAACTGCAGTGGTCAAGTAACTTAAGAAGTAAATAATAATAAATCCACAGTGAGTTTTGTGGAGGCATGGGGAGCTTCTCTTCCATCTCAAAGCATGAACATATAGATTTCTGTTTATCATCTTGTTTATTTATGTGCATCAATTTAGGCTACAGTAATTCTTAATTCAAATGAAATCATATAATGTGACAGATATACAGTGTGGCACTTTTTAATGACACCACATTAGAACTTCAGTATAGTGCAGCAGCTACTGCCACACACACTTTCTTTCCAAAGTGAATTAGAGGTATCTATGCCAAGTTAGATACCATGTGCATGTTAAAACATGCACAATAATAAATGAAATTCAGGCTTATGGAAATCTCTCACAGTTTCCCCCTTCCTGTCTAAACATCTGAGGGACTGTAGCTCAGTCAGTGTATTTGTCAGAACCCTCCACCATCAATCACTCGACTGTTTTCCCAGCCAATTATCTGTGGAGCCCCAGCTGCCTCGGACTTTATCTGTGAACTGTTTACCCCTCACATACTGTGGTGCGTGCAGAGGAACATGAAATGTTTCTGTGGGTCCACCACTCTTCCGAGGCTCTGTGCACGCTGACAATACGTTTCTCCTTCGGTCTGGAAAGTTCCTCCACAGGTAGGATGTCCATGTTCTCAGTTTCAGTTTAATGTTTCGTCCTTTTGAATGACCTGCTATTCTTCCTGGTTAAGCTGTTGCCAATATCTTTGGTAGGAGTATATATATGAATCTGGATATGATGTGAACAGATGTTTACGTCAGGCATGATTTCATCTAGTAGGACAAATATCATCCTTATTAGAAAAAGTCTGTGGCTCCAGATGTGTGGTAGATCATTGTGTATTGTTATTTTTATTAATTCTTCATTTTAATCTGTTTTCTCTAGTTTCTCCAGTCTAACCCATTGATCAATAAATGCAGAAGGATGAGAGGAGAGAAGCTGTGTCTACATTTGATACTGTTGACTGTCGTGATGAGTTTCTTACCAATACAGACGACTCAAGTACAGCAGCACTTTGCAGAGGAGCCCTGCACTGTTCAGATCCTCGTCCCTGGACTCAAAGGTTCTTTACATAAACACAGAAAACATATATAGTACTTCTCTTTACATGTTTCTGATTATTTTCATCTGTATCTTCCTGCCAAAGGAGAACCAGGAGAGAAAGGAATAAAAGGAGCACCGGGCAGGCCGGGGAGAGTCGGCCCTCCTGGAGAGATTGGTATATTATAGTGTCTATGCTCTTTCAAAAAGGGGAAGATGGCAACAGAATATTTTGTTTCTCAGGACAGGGGAAAACATTTACTATGAAGCTAGGCTTATACATCTCCTCCTTTTCAACGCATACACACACACATACACAAAACAAGGTTAAAGATCACATTGCTGTGGCCTGATAATGTGCTGATATGCTAACAGGCCACCCGGAGATGGGCGAGTGTTTACGTTTGGGTGAGAGATTTGCAGAACCCAAGTGTTTACTGAAGACCTTAATGAGGACTGGAGGATGCTTAGCTTTAAAAGAGATTCCACAGATGCATCCTTTTCATTTACGTAACTTAGTGGAAGTAAATTGTGGGTTGAGAATTTCAGTTATGTATTTAATGTTCGTGTCCCTCTTTTTCAGGCAAACCCGGGCTTAATGGACAGAAAGGAGTTATGGGACGTTATGGAAAATTTGGCCCCAGTGGAATGAAAGGTCATAACACAACGCAGTACAAAGTATTGTAGTACTGAGATTAGAAAAACTTGATTTAACCCATGCTATTCAGAAGATTCAGAACTAGGTTGACAGTAAAAACAAGCATATATATTTTTTTACCTATATGTACTACTTCTATACACATAATAGTCAGCAGGAATAAGGAATAATATAACTGGCAAGTCAATACAGAATATAAAGCCTGGTGTTTCATATTTAATTGATAATGATATTCAATTTCTCAGGGGTAAAAGGAGACATGGGAGATCCAGGTCCCATGGGCCCCAATGGAGAGCCAGGTGAGAGCTTCTCTTATTCAGTTTGTCAAACAGACTGTAGCTGGATTCAACAGACTCATGCGTTGAAATGTGAGGATGAGTTAGAACAATGATGTGGTAAATCCCTACTTCTCTTTTTCTTATCAGGCGTTCCGTGTGAGTGCACACCAATGAGGAACATGATTGGAGAAATGGACATCCTCGTGGCTCAGCTATCGTCTGAGCTGAAGTTCATTAAAAATGGTGAGATCTTAGCACAAGTCTTTGTGCGTTCAGCAAACATTTGTGACTCTTCATTGCTTTGCTTCACTTGTTATCCTCAAAGAAAACTGCAAGTGCTCATTTTTCAGCACTGCCCTCCCCTGCAGCTGTTGCTGGCATAAAAGAGACAGACAGTAAAGTCTATCTGTTGGTGAAGGAGGAGAAACGCTACTTCGATGCCGAGGTCTACTGTCAGACGAGGGGAGGGCACCTGGCCATGCCCAAGGACGCCGGAGCCAACGCGGCCGTGGCGGGGTACATCACCGAGGTGGGCCTGAGCAGGGTGTACATTGGCATTCATGACCTGGACCAAGAGGGCCTTTTCACGTACGTGGATGGCTCTCCCATGACCACCTTCACCAGATGGAGGAAAGGAGAGCCCAACAACGCCTACGACGATGAGGACTGTGCCGAGATGGTGGCCTCTGGAGAATGGACTGATGTGGCGTGCCACCCCACCATGTATTTTGTCTGTGAATTTGACAAAGACAGCGTCTGACAGCAGAGCTGCTGAAAGATTTGAAAAAATATAATTAAGCAGGCATTCAGTAGATATATCTGTGTGATGTATGCGTATGTATATAATGAAATTACCTGCAGCTTGTACTTTTCCCATTCTTTTTCCCATTAGCCTTATTAGCTATTTATCTTATCATCTACACACATAACAAGTTTTTGTTCTTTACTTTTTCGCACACCCACAATCTCATACATTGTGATTCCTCTCTGTTCCTGACAGCATGCGGGGTAATAAGCTGAGCTTAATAGCTTTTATGTTATGCAAACTACACACTAAACATTATTAGCTGCAGTGCCATCAACACACCAGGCAAATGAGCAAATGCAGAAAAGTATAAAACTCTGCTTTTATTGAGGGAAATCGAAAAACACACGTAATGTTCACATTTATATAATAAGTTCCATGGTGGTTGTTGTGCAATAAACATTCACTAATCATTTTAACGAGAGACGTGTCTGTGCATTATTTCCTTCCCCAGAGATAATGACTGTGCTGATCTGAACCTCCGACAGAAGGATGTATGTTTAGTGGCTTTAGCCGTTCCATAAGGCTCCTCGCACCAGGGCCTCATGCTATTAAAGGGGGGGGGTATCTGATATCTGATGTGAAGTCTATGGCGTAAAAGTTAATTGATTTTGGGCCTCTGTTGGATATTAGCTTCACCATGGAGATTATGTTTTTCATACCTGTTGTTTAAGTTAGCAAACAGCATAAGGATACAATTATATTTTTCTATCTTAATGTTGCTTTTAAGGAATTGTTAAATTGATCTATGGCAGTGAATTCCCAAGAAACAGAGACTCAGACACTGAGATGTGTTCATTTTTATTGGAAGGTAAATTAGACCAGACAGTTTCTCTCAGACATGACTGTTATTAAAAAAAAAAAGAATGTCTCAGAGGGTCGACAATAATAATGAATTCATTACACTTGGTAATTGTTCGACCGAGCAGTGTTTGCTATATGACAAAAACAAGACATTACACACCGCAGGTTAGTGGGACATTTTCTTCTTTGAAAACCCTCTATGGTTCATTTGTGTGATTAATAGAAGTTGTCTTACAACCCTGGCTGCTATTGTTTTTGGGGCTGGGAATCCCCAGCTGAGATAATACTGCGTCCCTCCAAGACGAGGCTGTGTGAATATGCACGATGCAGTTCTCCTCATAAAACCCAGAACTGGTCCCTGAAGAAATGAATAATTAATGCGGAGATGAATTATGCATTTAATTGACCAGGAGTTGTCTGGCCTAAACCAATTAGGTGCCATTGTTGGTGCAATCTCTGGTTACCTTTGTGGTAAACAATTTGGA
Source organism: Pseudorhombus dupliciocellatus (assembly GCA_016785235.1). Classification (NCBI taxonomy): domain Eukaryota; kingdom Metazoa; phylum Chordata; class Actinopteri; order Pleuronectiformes; family Paralichthyidae; genus Pseudorhombus; species Pseudorhombus dupliciocellatus. The sequence goes on from JAFBJW010007502.1 coordinate 3,272,441, forward strand.
CAGAGCTGTCTAACAGTGGACTGGCAGATAATCTGTGGTGAGAGGAGCAGCCTGGGACTGGGAGATATGGACACAGAGCAGAAAATAAGAAAAAATAAATAAATAAATCCCAAGCAGGATTTGATGTAATGTCAGGCTACAGCCACTGTGGAATTATCTAAATACAGCTTTCAGATGTATGCTAGAAACAAAGTCTACTTTTATTATTTTAATACGAGTACTTGTACATATACAACACACAACAGGTACTGATAAACTCATGAATGAATGAATGAATGGATGGATCCACTGGTTCCGGTCGCCACGTTGCCACGGCAACGCTTACGTTATGGAACCCAGCGTCACATTAAAGTTAGCATCAAACAAAGGGACGATGCTAACAGGCTAGCTCATCGTTAGGTTGGGTTTCTTGAAGCTGCTCCTCTCGTGTGGAGGGACTGGTTTCCATGTCACCTGCTATCTCCCGTTACGCCTCCGGACACACACCTGACTTATAGACCGCTGACAGCGACCATCGCCATCACTGCTTGTTATTGTTGTTGTTGTTGTTGACAACTCCTGTTAGCTAGGTCCCAGTATGCCGGACACACCGGGCACAAGGGGCGATGCACCTCCAACCAGAACCATACGAGTCTACCGGAACGGGGACGCCTTCTTTCCCGGAAGGAAAATCGCGGTGAACCCGCGTCACGTGTCGACCTTTGACAGCTTCCTGGCCTCCCTGACCCGCGGGGTGGAGGCCCCGTTCGGCGCCGTCCGGAGGCTCTACACGCCGGTGCTGGGCCACAAGGTTCGGCGGCTGGAGGAGCTGAAGCACGGGAGCGTGTACGTGGCCGCCGGGAACGAGCAGTTTAAAATGCTGGGGTAGGTACCAGGCTAATGTGAGGCGTGTGTGTGTGTGTGTGTGTGTCATCGCCTTTCAAATGTGTCTCCCTTCATTCTCTCTGCTTGCAGCTACACTGAGATTACAACCAAGAGGCCGGAGAACAAGAAAAGACAACAGGTACTCCACCTTTTCTAGATGATCCTCTCTCCACTGAGGTGAGCCAAACCAGCTCCAGCCTGTCTCCTGGGGATGGCTCTGTGATGAATATGTGATAAGGAGCTTTTTCCCATAGTGGTGTCTGATTCAGACCCAACACTCAAACACCACAGTGCTGATGTTACACAGAGGGTGAGATGGAGATGAACAAGCAATTCCTTCTCTGTATATGAATGAGAGCCGGGGATTCAGACACTATATCAGCAATACCAGCAATTACAAATTGAACCAGTGTTCATGATGTCGATGAAGTGCTGTTTGCATTGTGGAAGAACAGTGAGGAGGAACTGTAACACGATCTTCATCAGATGTGTAAAGAGTTTTCCTTGTTTTCAAATGTATTTATGCCATTGCAGCCTTATCTGTAAAGCAAACAGTTGCATTGTGTTTCATTTCGGTTTTTAGCTGAAATGAAATCTTGATCTGTGAGTATCTTCCCTCATTTTTCTTTTTTTTCTTTTTTTTTTTTTTTTTTTAGATCCAGCCTGTTGTTCACAGCAGAATCGTAGTTTCTGCTCGCTGGAAGAGAACTACTGATGAGTCTTGCACTATTAAGTGAGTGTGGATTTTAAGATGGGCGGACAGTGGTTTGTGTTGTGGAATGTGTCAGTTCATTGTGCGTCTCGTACCTTACTGTGCTTCTCAGCGTCTTCACAAACGGGGACATCTTGGTGCCGCCGGCTCGAATACGCATCCCGAAGTACACTCTCAGGAGTTGGGAGAACGTTTTAGCCATGGTGACCGAGAAGGTGCATCTTCGCACTGGGGCTGTGCACAGGTAGTGTCCCATTTCGTTTATCAGTGAGTGGCATCGGCTGTACTTCCTCTCAAGAACACTTAGTCAAGGAACAAAATGTTCTGCGTTATGTTTTTCAAATAACTGCAGTTAATTGAAAATGATGCACCGTCGTCGTCGTCATATCTTTGGCTCCATAGCCTCTGCTTCTTTAACACAGATGAGAGAATGATCGGTCGATTTCTCTAATCAAGTGATTGTGAGGGTTGTGATGGGTTCACGGTAATCCATCCAAAACTGCTTGAACACTTCATTAATGGACAACTTAAAGTATGCTCTCTTACACTTCCCCACTGAGACAATATTTGGGACATCTAACAGTCTAAAACACTGATATGTATAAGCTATTACACAACGTCGTGCTTTATTTATTATTCCCATTCACAGGCTTTGCACATTAGATGGACAGCCTGTCTGCGCTTCCACTCAACTGGAGAACAACCAGCACTACGTTGCAGTCGGTGCAGAGCGGTTTAAAGCTCTCCCATATGACCGCTGCGTCCCCAGGGTTCACATCAGGGAAAGCAACTCAATTAAAAGGTATGAGACCTATCAGGAGGAGTAAGTTTTCATTTCAGCAAAATCCAATAACCATTGGATTCCTGTATTGATAAAAATAGGAAAGAGAAAATGTGTTTTTTCACATCCAGTTTCCCCCCCCTCTCTGCAGTGAAGACGTCCTGCCTCCTATTAGACAGACGAGAGCAGCAAAGGATGTGGTGAGCAGCTCACTTTCTTGTTTCGTGCTAACTTGTCATATTTTCTCCCTCGTTTATTGTTGTAACACTTGGCCGTCTCGCAGCGGAGAAGCGTATCCTTGCGCACACAGCATTTCAATTAACATTTCCCACGTGCGAGACTTGTCGTGGGGGTGTAATTCGTTATGAAACAGCACTATCATCAATCACTGTCTGCAGGAGGCATTGAGTTACCGTTGCTTTTCACTTGATGGGTAATCCCCACAGAGACGGGCTGGCCCACTTGATCAAGTGCAGTGAGCCTCATAGACAGATCATGTGCACCAGGGGGACTTTAGTGAGTGAAAAAAACAAAAAAAAAACCCTCTTATTCAAACCAGAACCGGGAGAATTTGTATTGTGATTAAGTAGACAGTGAAACGCTTTGAATCCATGTGAGGATTGTGCTGCTGCGGGCCCGAGATGAACACCAAATCACTCTCTGAAGATGAGAACATGCCCACTCAGCAGGTTGCCGTAGAGATGGGTTGGGGGTGTTTGGGGGGGGGGGGGGGGGACTGTGGGAGGGGGTTGCCGTAGAGGGGGGGGGGGGGGGGGGGGGGGGGGGGGGGGGTACTGTGAGAGATGTGTCTGACATCTGATTTTTTTCTAACCATGAAAGATGACAATGTTGTGGCAGATGCCATTTTTTTTTTACCCAGACAGAAAAATCATCCTAACCTCGTCTCCGGCTCTTTATGTTTGACCTTCTTAAAACTTAGAAGTCATATAACTATCTTTTAGTCTTATTATGGATCCAGGAATATAGATATAGATACAGTCACATTGTTATCAAACTCCAGTCCTATCACTTCAGATCAGAAAATCTGGATCAATGCTCCTGGGAGTGGAGCCCATGCTGTTTCCCTCAGCACCATGAGGTGGAGACAGAGACAGGGCTATGGCTGTGCTTTGCCTCCACCAGCTCCTTGGATTATTTAGTCATTCACTAGACATGATGCTGCTGCATTTTACTCCCCTTGCCTCTTTGCCTGATCCCTCATGAATTTGTAAACATGATTTGACCAGTTAATAAGGAGCTTTCCGAGGGGAGAGATACGTGTGACAAACACAGCCCCGCGGTGTCTGGATCCGTCAGTTCTTGAGCTTGCCGATTCTACATACGTTTATGGGGTCATGCCTGTCATTAATTTCAGTTTGACCTCACAAAACAACAGCAGTCTGCTCTGAAACGCCTGTAAAAATATCTTTTTAAGCACCGCACAGAGCCAGGCGGCGTTAAATGTAACCTTGCTTGGGTGACCTTGTTTTTTTGTGGGAACGGCCCCGTCCTGCCTGCACCACCACCACCGGCGGCAGCGGCGGGGCATTGCTCCTCCGCTGAACGGGACATCTGGTCTGGAGCGGCCACTGAAGTCTGAAGTGACGGCTCTGCAGAGTGCGGCAGTGAAACACCCCCCCCCCCCAGTATAACGTGTTCCCGTTGGAAGCGGGCGTATGTGCTGAGTTAGGTGTTCACACACATGATGAGGTGGAAAGTTTCTGAGGTAGACGCAGCACAGAGGGAAGATTAATAGGGGAGATGGGGGGGGGGGGAGAATAATGGTGTGCATCAAGGCAATGCTTTCATATTACAGTAATCGTAATGAGCAGAGCAATTGTGCCGCAAATGTGCTTCACACTAAGCATCGCGTGAAGACAGCACAGAGAGTCCGACTAAAGCCCTTTATAGCCGCGCTTCTCTGACATCAGCAGTGACTTGCCGCCGCTCCTCATCTCTCTGCTCTTCTGCGGATGATCTCATTGGTTTGGGGAAGAAGCGGGGCCCTGTGGAAAACTCCACCCCCTGCTGCTGCCAGCATGTCTGCTCGCTGAGGACCCGGGCCATGGGAGTGGCTCCTACTGATACAGCGGCCAGTGTGGCTGCAGGCTGGCCGGTCCAGTTGGTTGGGACCCCGGTTTTCCCCTGGCTATCATATCACAGTGTCCTCTCTCTGACTCCTGTTCTCTGCCACTTGAGAGGGGCCCCAGATTACTTGCTGCCTGGTCCCTCTGAGCCCCCTTCACACTAACTCGCTCGCTTTCTCTCTCTGTCTCTCTCTCTCTCTCTCTCTGGGGCCTCCTGATACACACAGTTGTCTGCTCCCACAGGACGTGGTACTGTAGATATGTAATGTAGAATGAGAGGGGGAGATGACCTCAGCTTTTCCACTGCCTGGTTTCCACTTGTATTGCTACTTGTACAGTACTCTCCTGGCTCTGCGGCACCCGGCGTCCTCTGCGTTCTCCTCCCAGAGTGAGACATTCTTGATTTAACTCTGTTGATTTAAATAAAATCTATTTACATCTCCCCACCAGGCTGTACACATTGCAAAAAAAAAAGAAAAAAAGAAAAAGCAAGATGTTCAATTTTTGGCTGCTCGGATACATTTTGATTTTGACCTTTTACTGCGAAGCTGCCTCGCATCTCTGGCAGACGAGTCGAGGTTATGAAACTGAATTAACAGCCCCTACCACTACGCCAGTGCCACCGCTCCTCCGGCTTTGATGTAGCGCGGTTGTGGACACTACCGCGCTCGAGCGTGAACTCTATTTCAACCCGTCCTTCGCTGAACATGCCAGGCAAACTTCACTCTGCGCTTTTGTTGTTTTATTTTTCTCCCTCGGCCCACCAACGGGCTGTAGGAATTCAAAAGAATATCAACAGACTCTGCCGCTGCATTAAAGAAAGCAAACAAGTGAAGAAACAATGCGGTTATTCCCCAGACTCCATGTTAGTGAGCTTGCAAACACCATTGCCAGAAGTGTATTCTGGTGGATGCCTGAGATCACTACGCTATCCCCCGAGCCAGCCCAGGGATCCAGCAGCTGCAGTAAAGAGCACTGTAGCTGAAAAGAAACATTAAGCCTGCTCTCTCCCGCTCTCTGTGTCTGTGTCTCTGAGTCTCTGTGAGGGAGACAGACCTCACCTTGCTACCTACAGAGGGGATGAGGAGCCTGTGAGAAGAAAATTGCCTTTTGTGGAAGCATTAATTCAGATGTGTACCTTGCTGTCTGAACATCACTCCGAACTCTCCCCACTGCTTTCTCTCTCTCTTCCTCTCTCTCTTTTCCTCTCGTTGCTCCTTCACTCTCCCACAATGCAACAAAGTCCCTGGTCCGTTTTTTTTTTTTCTTCACCCCTCCCATCAATAACCTTCCGCCGTCTACCGCCGAAGAATAAGTTATTCCCTACGACTCCCTGCCTTTCCCTTTAAGCTTGTTTTGATTTTCATTGTTTGATCTGGCTTGATAAATAAGACAAATGCAGTTAGAAATTCATGGCTGCCCCGTTTCATCAATAAATGATTAGTTTGCCACGCTCCCTAGTGATTGATAGGTTGTGCACGGGATGTATTGGAACCAGATGAATTCAATACAGTAGGAATCATGGGGGAGCTACAAAGCATATCAGCTCAAGAAAAATTGAGGTCAATGGAAAATGTGGAAAAAAAAAAAAAAAAAACGTTGAAAGTGAAGAGAAACAAGTTTCCTCTCATCGTGTTTTGCCTATTTTTCAAAAAAAAAAAAAAAAGTCAACGATGAATTGCAAATAAATCTGAGGAAACGCTTCTTAATGCGTGGCCCTGTTCTCTCCTCTGCTGTCTGTCCATGTAGGTTCCTCACACAGGCTTCAGCGCGGACCTTGAGCACACAGCCAGGGGCCAAATGAAGAAACACACAGCCAAGCCCGACAGAACCAAACAACCGAGGCGGGTGTCCAGAAACACAGTTTTCCTCTCAGCGGGGGGTAAGCAGAGCAATTCTATAGAATTCTCCCCTGGCCCTCTGTCCTCATCGTTTCCTCTCACACTATGACAACACAACAGAAACCTGATGGCTGACAAACATGCTTATGTGCATGTGTTTTGGAACAGTATGTGGCTATAATGAGACATATATTTATAATGAAGATGGATGACTATTCGCTGGTTCCACCTGTTCCACCGAGAGATCGAGCCAAAATAGTCCAGATAGGAACGCTGCCATCTTGTGGCAAAGACCTAATTTGACGCTCCACCAGTTTTCACTCAGTTTTTAAAGCATCCCAAACCAAACTTACTGGGGAGAAAAAAAATGGGGAAAGTCTAGTTTGCCATATCCCGTCAGCTAACATGGAGGAGGCAGGGTGTATAGCAGCCAGCCACAAGAAGGCTATTGAGACAGTTGGCTGCACTTTCAGGAAGCTGTCACGTCCTCTATCTTTAAAGACGGTCTGCGGTGCGTGTTCACGTGTAGGAGGGTGCTGGGTGCGAGATGAAAGTGTGCCGTGTGCTGGGAGGCAAAGAGAAAATCGACAGTTGGGTTTGTCCTGGAGCTTCTTTTCGACGATCAACCTGTTCTTTTTTAAAGTCCAGACAGAGCACAGCTCCCAGTGAGAAACACAACTCTTTCCTGTGAATATTAAACAGAACAAGACTTCAAACACCGTCAAGGGGGCTTAAATCATAGATGAATTCAATCAGGCCATTTTGTTGAGTATTAATCCAGAAAGCCTCGCTAACTATGTGGGGGGAAACAAATCGCTCCAATTTTCTCCTGATGTGGGAATCAAAATGGTAATAAGTTATTAATCACAAATATCGCTGACAGAAGATCATAAAAGTGACAAAACACTGCTCCGGATTGATGGTTCGGAACATTTCAGCAGTTGGCTGTTTAAAAGTGATACTCCGTTAATAATAAAGAGGCGCCGCGTCTTTACTTCTCCTGTTTAGTTATTCAGTAGGTGATGTTTCATGGCTGTTTGTTTTACCATCTGTGCTCAGTAATACACTGACTCGACTTGAAAGGCTCATCCTGTGCCGCAAACAACATTATGTGCTAGAATAGATTGGATAATTGCCACAGTTTGAAACCTGCCATGTTTTTCATATTGAAAGAATTTTTTTTTTCCCCCTTCCCCTTGTTGGGCTCTTGTCAGGATAATGTGGTCTTTTGTAGCCAGACCAGAGTGCAGCTTCTTGGCCACAGTTTTTGCACCTTGCTTATTTCTATAGTCTGGTCTCCTCCCACAGAAGTCATTACCAAAGATTGGTCGGTTAGATAAAAGTCATGAGTCTTGCCCAGAATGAAATCACCGCTTAGAACAGTTAATAAAAGCAGGTTGCACCAGCGTCACCTGTGAAACGATCAGAGCTTTTGGCATCGGATTTCTTTTATTATTTTCCCCTTTTCTAAGTAAGATATCCCCTTTAGTAAGAGATCCAAAAATAATGCCTATAATCAAGTGTACACAGATTGCAGTCGTGCAATTTCCTCTTTGAGTTATACACCAAATTCTTTTTTCTGTAACTCTTTATACTGCCTTATCTCTGATGAATCTGCACGCTCGGTTATTTACTATTTGAATGCAAATACTTAAGGCTATTGAGGTAGACTCAAGCTCAATAGTGTGTTTCATTACTCACATTCCTCCCTGTATCAGATCCAGCAGCAGCAGCAGAAACAAAGGGAGTTTGTTTTCGTGGAGAGCAAAACGCTGTGACATTGCCATATCCCCACATGCATCAGGAGCAACCTGTCACTGTCGGGAGCTAACCCCGGTCTGGAAGTTCACTCTGACTGCCCGTGTTTGCGGCGCGGCAGCTGCGGCTCTCCGTGGCGCTCGTGTCTGTGAGGCCGATCCAAAACGAACAAATAAATAAATGGATGGACGGCGACATTGATCGCTTGTGAAGTTGAACAGGAAAAAAAGGGGTGGCAGGAGGGCAGTGAGGGATGGAGGGAGAGAGAAAAGGGAGGGAGTGGATGAGAGTGCAGAAGAATGAGAAGGCGGCTGCCAACAGATGAGGTAATTGTGATTAATCACTCCTCACAGAGGGCAGTGTGTTCAATGCGCAAAACAAAAGAAGTGAGACGGCAGGAGCGGCGGAGGTGCAGGACGACCGCCAGTTGAAGGTGGACCTGCCGATTGATCAGGTAAAACACCAACCACACGCAGAACTACAGCCTGTTGATGTGTTAAACAGCGCATCTTTTTTTTTTTTTTTTTTTTTTTAATCTTACGGGAGTCATCCCCAAACATGAACACTTGATCCCAACTTTGACAACGCTCCTCGAAGACAAACAGAAGCACAGTATAAATGTCGATTACGCGACACCACAAGCTATTTACAGCTGGAGGGATGTTAAAGCATCTGCTGCTACATCAGGGTTGCAGTCAAAGAAAATCTAGGTCGGCTGAAATCGTACCTACTCTCAACTAATCGATTGGCCGCAGGAGAAAACTAAATCAGCTACAGTGCATTGAGTGCCAACTACCTGGTGGCCTCATTAGCCTAAAATAAGTTTCTGAAACTCTTTATATCTTATTTGTTGAAATCCTCTTCATAGCTTCAAGGCGCCACAGCCATCGATAAATATTCTGTAAAAAGCCTGGTGCTTGTGGCCCCTGCAGGACTGTAATAACCCCCGACCCGTTGCATGGACTGACTCAAACTACGTGTCACTAATGCGCCTTTCTGTGCACATCCTGCCGCTGAACTGACTGGGCACGGAGTCATTAGCCGGAGTCGATGGGTAGGAGTGAGGGAGACGGAAAAGTTGTCTACCGGCAGTCCTTCATGTGATTACATCACAGTACATTAAGCTACGCAGTTTCTGATTCGTTCACCCTCAAGGCCTCGACTTTTCGGTTCCAACAAAATGCAAGTTCTAATTAGTCCATTGTTTTAGGTGCTGTGTAACATTGCCGATTGGTCAATTAATGTGAGTTTGTCTATCAGTCTATCAAGGCAGCACTGTGTCTTCTAATACAGCAGCAGCCTCTCTTCCCGCTCAGCTTTACCTCCCTGTGTTTTTCAGCTTTGAACAGAATTAAAAAAAAATACACCTCCATCACGTTTTACTCTTATTTGTTAACTTGCGATTCCTCGCAGGAGTTATTTTCTCATTTATTTCTGTCTGTGTCTCAAAAGCCCAGTAAGTTTAAGAAAATGATTCTTTTTTTTTTCCTGCGCGGAATAAGAAGTATACATATGCTCATGGGAACAAGTTGCGTTAATATATAAATATTTTTGTAAAATCAATACTGCAGTACAGTACAGTGTAAGCCAAGGGGGATCTTCTTTTTTCCCTCCATCCTGCAGGTTGAGGCCAAGATAGTTGAAGAGGAGGATGATGGGAGCTGTTCTGCGAGGCCTTGCCAGGGCCGCGTGCATGATTCAGACGGCTGCGGTCTGCAGAGGTCTTTTTCTCCAGGTTTCCGTAAGGATGTTAGTACCCGTCTTATAAGTTTTATAGTTAGTGTTTCACTTTTAGTTCATTCTTACTTCATTATTACATCCAATTTCTTCATTTTCTTCTGGATTAGGTCACATAAAAACGGCCTAACCAGCAATTATGGTAATCATGGTGCTCATAATTGCATGAGCAACACACAGGCTGTACTTTCACCTAATATGTGTGTAACCTGTTTTTCTGTCGCCATGGTTTCCTCTGTATATTATGTGCTGGGTATTTTACCAGTGTAGCCTTCCTTCAGGGCAAGAGGAGCCAGTGAAAAACACCGCCGCCACAGCACTGATGCTTGAGATGCCTGAGCCCCAGGTTCAACTTTTCAAGTAGTTTTTCTAAAGCTGGTCGCTGAACAGAGAAGAAATGCATAAAGAGCGCGTCGGTAATTTGCAGAGTTGCCACGATGGCGCGCGGGTTGTATTTGACGTCTGCTCTGTGAAGGCTCTCGGTGATGGAGTGGGGCTGGGCTGCGCATACAGATGTTTTTGCATGGATCCGTGGTTCCTAGAAATTACACTCATTTAAATACACTTATTTTGCTCTAATAATCCTCGAGGGACGACAATACGAAGCCGTGTAACTGTGATGAATGCACACAATAGTTGGCTGATATTACTATTCCAAGCAATTTCATTCTGCATTGGAATGAGAAGATATTGAGTCTTATTTAAGCAATCAATAACCTTGAACATTTTGTTTTAATGAAAACTATCATTTCACGCAGTGGCAATTACACCATAGGGGAATGTTTTGGTGTGCTGATGGTTTTGCTGCCGTCTGCACTTTTGAAATAAAGATATTCTTATCGGGATAATTATTGACTTCTCTGGGCCAGTTATGACCTGGACTAAAGACCTCATCAATAGCTTAATTTCATTACTTATTGCTTTTAATCATACACACAAATGCTGCTTATTCAGATTGGCTATGGATTCGACCATTAGATAATGGAAAATAATAATAATAATGATCTTCAGCTGTGTTTTGCAATAATTGGGATGTAAAGCAGTTTTTGGTTTCTCAGCTAATGAACACTGACGTGAGGAGAAGGCGGCGATTTAGTTTTCTCTCTCCTTTTTTGACAGCATCGTGACAGAACACATCCTCATCCGGACTAGATACAGTTTACACTGCCGTCATCAAAGCTGTGTCAGCTCTAAGGACATAGACGTAGAAATCACAGTAGACGTCATAAAACCGCATCGACTCTTTCCTCGCTGCATTTCCGTCTTATCTTTGTCCATGTTTCAACAAGGCCTGCGTTGCATATTTTTAGCGTCAGGCAGGAAATAATGATGCTGCAGGTGAGACCTCCTCACTTAAAGTCGAACCATCATTCACGCGGTTGCTCTCCTCTTTTCCCTTTGAGGCCAAACAGACTGTCGCTGTCTCGTTGTCGGCAACCTCATCATTTAGAGGGCTGTGAATAATAATGAGGGATAACTGCGCCGCTATGACTCATACTTTGAGCTGAGTTCGGACAGATTTCCTCCCACTCCGGCGCTTGTGAAATGCCTCGCGCCCCCTCCCTTCCGCCATAGGTGCGTGTATATAGTAGATATTGATGACCAAATTCAATTACATGATTACATTTTCAGCCGAAGCTTTAAATGATTTATTGGTTGAATTTAAATAGTGAATACATTTGCAGACAGCACACCGGTGAGGCAACTGTGCACGTGTGATATTGACCTGTGTGGTCCGGGCCAAATAAAGAATAACGAGATTCAGCATCTCTGCCAAGTGGAGACGTCCGCTGGGAGTGAAGGCGGGCTATCTCGGTGGAGGAGGGCGAAGGATGGCGAGCCAGAGTCCGTTGCACATTTATCAAAGCTTTTCTTATAATCACTTGACTGACTTTTGTTGGGCTTTCTGAAGGTTGGCTTTCCCTTTAGAGTGCACTTTGTTAAAAAGCTGATTGATTTCATGCCGGCGGGGCTCTGTCTGCGTTGAGGATGTCGTGCACTTTGAGGTAATGCGGACAAGGGTGGATTTGCGCTCAGCGGCGTCGCATCATGTTTACAACTATCATTTGTTTTGATTTAACAATATTGGCTGATTTATCAACCAGTCAGCTAAGCATTTTTTCTTAATTAATATTGTTAGAAATGCCAATACGACGGGGGATGTTTGATCAATCGTCTTCCTCTTCGTAGGATTTTTGTGATAAAAAATCGAATCGTTATTGAGCGCCCCATTGATCCATTCTTTCCTTTTCCAATACAAGTCCATTTCATTTGTCTTCCAGCTGCTTTTCCGTGATCCTATTCCCTGAAGTTTAGGCGAGCCATTTCAAAGGCCTTATTCACCCCACGCAAGGTCAACTATAATCAACTCTAGACAATGTCACCGGCTCGCTTTTTCCAGCAGGGCAGGTGGAGGAAGACAATTCCTCTGGGCTTTTAAGGACTTGCAGCATTATACCATTCAATTACTGTTCATTAGACAGTGTACAGCCATTAATCAGACTGAGATGTTCTGCTGGTCCTCAGCAGGGACGGTGAACTGGCTTCCTGTCTGGGCCGCTGTTTAGCAGTGAGGGGAGAGGTGACACTGTGGAATGCACCGAGGCTCATCCTCAACTGAACTGCTACTCCGCTCTGCTTTTCAAGTCGAGTTCCTCGCTTCATGCAGGCCCTGTCTGAGAGTTCTAAAAAACCCAGGCTGTGTCAGAGATTTACTGCATGTGTGGGAGAGTATTACGAATCTGATATATCACCAAAAGGGGAGCAAGCTGACAGATTTACTGATTAGGGCTTCATATGCATTGAATATGACTAGATGATGATATGAGAAACTGATTTATGTTTTCCAGGAAGCAAAAGAGAGGGAGGCGTCTTCCAGGCTCAGCAGAATACGGTCACGGATGTCCTGCTCCTTCAAGGGTAGGTTCATCAAAGCATAAAGCCTGGTAGCAGCGGCGGCGGCGGCGGCCCCCGCATTCCCCTCTGCAGCACCTAATGCACCCATAAAGAGACCACTAATACACTCCGCATTACCAGTTCCTCCCTCACATCACATGTCACCAGATCCGCAACCACCTCTCAACATCTGGGAGAGCTTTACGCCATGCTTTATGGAGACCATCTGGTTGAGTGGGTTTTTTTTTTGCCTCTCCTATCTCAGATGACTTATTCCAGTATTAAAGGCACCTGCACATCAAGGTGTGCCATGCTGAGAGCCTGGGAGTGTTCACCACTTTTTTTTTTTATATCCCGTGTCCTTTGCAATTTGGAACCACTCAGACAGAATCAGGAGGATATGCTCCTTGTTACTATGAAAATCCTTGTTTTTCTCCACGACTTTTTATTCTAAGCAGAATCACATGTTCTGGCCTTTATTTGATCAATCTGGAGAAGAACACAGCTGTAAAATAAATGAAAATAGATGCCGTGCACATTTGGTTATTGGGGTAGAGAAGATAACATAGTTTTTTTTTTTAAAACGTGTGTTTTTAAAACACAAACCAAAGCTGTGATGTAAACCTGACATCCTCCGTTGTTCGAGGGAATATGCCTTTCAGTTTGCTCAGGCAATTTCATTCTAATTGCCCACAAAACACAGGCTTTAGCGGCGAGGCCCATTCGGTGGTTCCCCAGCATCTTCTATTGTCCCTCGTGAAAATTCCAAAGGTGACTAATGGAACAGGATGCGAATCCCTGCAGGTGGTTATCACTGTTTGCCCTTCAATCTGAGGTTCGCTCTGTCAGTGTGACACCGGGAAAATCGCTGCATCCTGCGCTAACAGCGGGCTCCCTGCCTCACGCACATGTCAGCCGCGCCGTAATAAAAGTACACAAACACACCTCCACGCGCATTCGCACAGGCATATTAGCGAGGGCGAACAGCAGTCCGCAGCAAACGCCCCCTCTCTTAGACGTGTGCATGATTTTTACGTACGAATATCTATTTGCTTTTGATTATTCTCATATTGATGGCACTAGAGGTGGAGACGCAGCCTCGCGCTCTGTCTGATTTCCCCGCAGAATGTCAATGGGCACTGCAGGGGGCCTTCGAAATGTATCACAGCGCATCATAGCTCGCTGCGTAGAAACTGACGCGCCCATTTTTTCTCTCCGTATCACGTTATATTCTTGTCGCTGTTTACGAATGGTTCTGCGTCGTTCATGCCTCATAGTCCCTCGCTGTCACTTGGAGGGGTCTGTAGATGACACAAATGCAAAGCGTAACCCACGACTGCGGCCACAGAGGCGAGAAGTGGGTAGCGAAAGGAAATTGGAGTGATCTGTAAAAACATCAAACCAGCCTGCCGCTTGCCTTGCCTCAAAATGCCAATAGCTGGGGCCAGTTGCTGTCCTGAATTTGTCGGTTCAGCAAAACATTTGACCTTTTCCTAAAAGAAAATCTACCATTAAAGTACTTGCTGTAGCCTTTTTCCTGCATACGCCCTACTTTACAAGGAGCGGGCCATCTTGGCTCCTCTGTATAAAAACAGGGGATACTACTTTGTTCAGTTTGGCTGAGATTCTCCTTCAAAAGTTATTGGCACCGTGTACAATGGCCTTGTAATTTATGGGAACTGTTAGGGCCTCTGACAGAAGTTGTAAAGCACCTTGACTGATTGGTTGGATGGGAGATGTGTGCACTCATGGCATATTGTCGCCTGTATGTGCACGCGACATGCGGGGAGTTGCATGGCTTGCTCTGTCACAGATAAATTACTCCACACAGTCAAATTAAGTTGTTGTAAATCACCCCGCGGACCCGAGACTAGTCCTGAGTGACGACCTTTACGCCTATTTGACTTTAACTCTTATTTATGTTAATCACATCTGTATTATATCGACAGTAAAACTGTGTCATATTCTGAAAGGTCATTGTTTTGCGGCGCAGCCTCTGACAGGAGCAGAAAAACACACTTGTTTTGTTTATTATCAAGTCTAACTACGGCCATGCTGGTTGAATATATTTTCGTAATGTTTCCTGAAAAACAAGAAACATGAAAATTCACCATTTTTATCCGCGTGCCTCATAACATTGGCTGTTGATTGAACTTTACAAACCTCTTGATTTCAGATCCATGGAATATCTAGTACAGGTTGATCCAGAGTGAAGCATCCCCATGTGGGGGATACAGCACGATAAGAAGCATTACAGATTCTTGGTGTGGATATTAAAAACATATGAAATCCCATTACAAAGAGCTGGAGAATCATGTTTAAAAAGCCTCCTGTGTTCTGTGGATGTTAGTCCACCACGCTGCATCTCATCCTCTTTTCCCACTGCTCCATTCATCCCTTGTAAAGTTTCTACCCAGGCAAGAGCAGCCGTATCCTTGGGGACGGCTTTCGCTCAGGGAGCGTTCCGGCCTTTGTTAACTACAGCAAAGTTGGAATAAAATGTATGCTTTTCTCCTCCTTCATCATATACATGTCATGAAAGGCCTTCAAGTGACAGCATCTCCCCATAGCGTCTTTTATATGTACATGGCGAAAAATAATAAGTTCTTAAGGCCGTGTGTTGAAAATCAGCCATTGTGATGTGAGAGACGCTCCAGTGTGTGATCTTCGCTGCACTCGAGACGACAGGCTCTGTGAAGTGCACCACTGCCCAGTTACACATTAGCTTTGATTGCCAGTTTGTTCTGCGCGTAGCCCGTAGCTTTGAGCCGCGTCTGGAGATGAAAGCCAACCTTGTCCACTGTGTGTCCACTGCAGGCCGCTGCTGTTGCTTATGCTGGGATGAGCATTATGTATAATTTATCATACAATCCATCCTGAGACGGCGCCTCGTCTCTGCTCCATTTTAATTTAATGCCTCTTCTTTCTCCCTGCATCATGTGACGGCCGCGGTCAATACATGATACCGCTAAGGTATGCCTTTGTTGTGTCCGACCGAGAGGCTTTGATATCAGTTCTTCCTGGGGCGAGGGGATCGCCGCTCGCTTCCCATTCGCTCTTCCTTTCGTGGCCAGGAGTCAGAAAACAGTGTCAAACTGCTGAGGACCAGACGTCCGCGTTCACTACTGTCTCCAGAAGCTCGTGTGTGAGATGAAACAGTGTTATAAAGCAAATAAAAATGTCTTGCCTCTTGACAGCCCCACCGTGAATATATAGCCTCTTATTCCAGTGAATATATTGCATAATTATGTATGGTTATGAATATTGCATGGAGCCTCACACTGAGCGCATGGTAAGACGCCTAATTGCAGAGTTTAATTATTAAGAAGCAAAGGTCCTGAGCGGGTTTTGTGAGAAGCACTTTTGATAAATTATTTTTTGCAGTTTTCTGATGAATTATTTTGGAGGCTTGTGTCTAATCAGCCGGCATAGTGGACGGCGAAACTGCTCTTGAGAGAGACTTATCTTCCCATGGAGAGGAATTACTATGCTGATTAAATCCACTGAAATCAACTAATAACTTAATGATATTGGAGTGGATCAAAAAAAAAAAAAGAATCATCGCCTCTCATAGTTGCGACGAACGCGAGGGCACAGCGACGGTATGAGGGCTGTTGCCATCGACCTCGGGGGCACCGCTTTAATATTTCTGTGCGGAATGGTGGAGAGAAACCGGGCCGAGTGTGTGATGGTATGTGCTAAAACAAACCTCATTAAGCGCTGTAGTACTTTTATACTTCATGTGAAGCACTTCAAGGAAAAAAGTCCAGAGAGGCTGACAAAACAAGGAATATTAAACTAGATCTCCCTCAAGAACTGCCAAAGCCACTAAACACAGCTGCTTGCATAACTGCAGTACTATTGCTCCTGCCACTTCTTCCCCGGCATGTGCTTTCACTGAGGCGCCCACACAAAAATATTCCTCTGTAGTTATGTATTCAGTTCAAGTGCACTTAGTATGCAGAAAAGTTTAAGGCTTGACCTCGGCTTTGTATCGAAAGCTATTTGACAATGAATAAAACAGGCTGCTCTGCATGTTACTTCAAATATAGAACCAGCACAACTCATGTATTCCTCCATAAAAGCTAATGGCTGTAATGCAGACAATAAGAGTCATTGACCCACTTTAACGTGGCTCCATGTCGCTGTGACAGTGCGAAAGTTCCTTCACCGCAGCCGTGGGATCAAACGCAGGGTAATAGCTGGACCCCCTCCATTCCCCTCCTGAAAGATGCATGTCGGTCTAGCACTTGCGAAAAGCAGTCAAGCACGTTTTCCTTTTTTTTATTTTTTTTTTCTTTCTGCGAGCCAGCACAAATATGTGAATAATTGATTGATATTGATGTGAGGATCACCTCGGTGTATCCAGGAGTTGTTTGGTTTGGAAGTCTCCCGTGGCGGGCAGGTGCGGGGCCATCTGTCAATAACATGTCAGTGGGTCTCACGTGGCGAGGCACTCTGACCGGCGCCGACGCCTCGGTGAGCAGCCGAGCGAATGTTCTCCATGTGACGGACGGAAATAATGGGCACGTGCTTAATCTGTGCGGCGATGTGATGTAATTGCAGTGATTATAAATGATTGATTGGACAAAATAATAGTCGATGCATGTAGAGTAAACTGGTCACTGGTTTTAATGTTGGGGCCGAGGGGGTTTAGGTAGTATATATTATATCAGTCCCCTGAACAAACCTGTTTTTTCCTCCGGGTCCATTATACGATGGGCAACGATATTGAAAATAAATAAAATTTAATTTAATTCTTGTTGGTAATCCTGCTAAACTTGGTGGGGGTAATTAGTATAAATAAGGTTAACTAAACTTAATAGCCTGAGATCAGATACTGTAGAAGCAGTACATTAACGACAAACTCCTCGTTACTGTGATGTAGGTGTAGAATGTTAGAGGTTTCCAACCATTTACCATGACCCTGCATCACAAATTAAAACAGTTTCATGTCCCAAGTCCTTGCTCAATGGCAAGGGAGGCCATTTGAAAGTGTCTCAGTTGGACAAAAGTCTCCGGGAACTTTTTGCATCCTGTGTAAGTGAAAGGAAAATTGTCGAAGGTCATTTTATAAAGAGGCTCCACACGCCTTGAGACCCGCACTGAGCCTGCTCGCACACACTGTGGTCATGTGGTGTTATAAACAGACCTGCTACGCCACTTATATCATCCAGAGCCACCAGGAGGCCACTTTCCCTCCATCTCTTTCTCTCCCTCTTTTCTCTCTCTCTCTCTCTCTCTCTCCCAGGCTGGTAGCCTCCGACTGTCTGAAGCTAATGGCTGGAGGCACGGCTAAAAGCTCTCAGTGTGATAAGGTAATGTCGAGAGAGAGCGAGTGAGTGCTATATCAGTGGGGCCATATATACTGATTATACAGCGATGAGGAAATGGTCTAAAAATAAAAACAACTGGAGAACGCGACCTGATATCGCCGCGCCCAGATTGCTGACTGTGGCGTTCCCAGTCCGATCCAGATGGTTACGAAGCGGCGGCGGCGGCGCTGGGAGCCGAGACTCGCTGCTGTCCTCTCCGCTGACCTTCCTGATGTCGCGCTTAATAAAATAAAGGAGAGCAACATTCTGTTTTACAGATGCATGAATGGATTGTGAACATTACTTTCAAAACATTGCATAATTCAGCAGGGTTGCTCTCAGAGGGCTGCTGGTGCGGCTCGCTGGAGACTGCGCCGGGCTTTTATCTGTTGTAGTTGGTCAAATAAGCTTTTAAAGGAAAGTGGGCCCAATGCGTTCGGTAACAATCCAGACTTGATCCGACTACCTATTATCATTCCTTAGCGCGCGTGTAACCCACGCCAGGCTTTTGAAAGTAAGTGATCGCAGCAGTAAGACCGACATAAAGAACGACGGTCTGTGCTCGTGCAATATCGGTGTCTGCGCATGATGCCCCTGCAGTATAGATTTCTGTAATACCAGCCTCTCTCTCCACCTTGTCTCCCCTCATTTGCTTCGCTGCAGCTTCAGCACTCGCATGCAAACGTGCGTTCACGTTTGCTTTTCCATGACAGTTTTTATTATTTTTGCTTCTGCGCCTTTTTTTTTTTTTTATTTTTTTAGTTATTTCTTTTTGTCCCTCTAAGACTTCCTCTCTCCCTCCCTGTCTCTCTCTCTTTCTGTTCCCCTGTTGTTTTCTTTTATCTGCTCCCAGACTGCTTGTCCTTAGTAAGATGGATGTGTGCATTCCTAGGGCAGATGGCCCTGTTGTTGCTCCGTTGTACCCAGCTCACACTTTAACACCCGGCCTGCTTGTCTGGTCTGATGGGCCGTTGCCTGGGGAAAGGACTCGAGTTCTACACTGAGCAGCTGACCGCATGGGTGCTCACATCCTCTTTTTATGGGAGTAGACTCCAGCAGACTCTGTGCCAAATACACCGATGGGCTTTTTTTTTTTTTTTTCCTTTTTCAGGATCAGAGGTTTTGTTATGGGGAAGCGTCAGCGGTGCATAGGGAGCTATTTATTTTGGTGTCATTTACACAAAGGTAAATCCGAATATTAAAAACCTGCCTCCAGGTAACACACGTGGTTATTCAGAAAAGATGGGGCCCTAACTGTGAAACTAGAATCTGGTAATTACAATAGATGGTTTTGCTTGTAGCAGCCCTTTTGTTTGATTTCTTGCTGTAAGGGAACTTTTCAAAACGGATAAACCTCAGCCCAGTCAGTATTTTAATGGTGGGTTCAGGTTCAGAGACTTGATCCTCTGAAGTCTTTTTAAATAACTTTTTGACTGAATAAATTGTAATCCACCAGCCACTTTGGTCACATTTGAACGATTCCTCAAAGTTCTGACTGAAAAAAATGCCCTAGTTTTCCCCTCAGTTTAAAGGACACAAGACGCGTGCGTTCTGTAACGTTCATGCATTAAATATGCATGTTTCTGTCATTTGTTTAGCAATTCCTTGTTGAAGAAAGTTTTTTGCTTTCAAATCGACGCCTTAAATGCACCAACTTTCCATTGACATGTTGTTCATCCCACCACTGCCACGGTAGGAAATGGACTTCTAGAAAACCAGGAAATGCGCGTGGACATTCTGATGTCAGCACATGTAGGAACAAATGAATCACCAACGCATCTGCCTCTCTGAGAATCGCTACTGTCACTGTTTTTCTTCCCATCATTATGCCGTAACTGAACAATTCAGTTACATTGACTATTCTGATTGATTTGAAGTGGAAAAAGATAACAACACATGTTTCCGCATGCATTTGCTGCACATGTTCATTCATGGCTACCCCCCCCCCCCCCCCACACACACACACACACACACACCTGATAACTACCTCTGATTGGGCACCATTTGGCGCGACGGTAACCAGGGCCTTTTTGATGGATTTATTCCATTTCATTGCCATGATAAACTTTTATAACAGCTATCATTTACAGGCAGCATGTGTAGAATCTCTTGAGGAGATCTGTGCTTGATTTCTACACGGTGATCTAAGGATGATAAATCACCGGCTGCACATAAATTACATCACTGAAATCACATGCCGTATTGGCTTTTTGTGGCCGCATATGTAAATCCCTGCGTGATGTTCTGCTGCCGTTGTCCCCCCTCTAACTATACACCTTCTTTCATTTCAATCTCAGCATGCGATTGGAATATTGTCCCTTAGCTGCTCCTATCATTTGTAATGAATGTGCTGCCCCAAAGGTGAGAGCCGTAATTGATTTAAAACCATAATGTTTTCCGTGGCGCGGTGTTCCTCTGATAAGGATATCTGCGATGTGTGCAGGGTTTCCTGTTTGTGTCGGCGTGGAGCGCACATCAAAGTTACACGTGCCGCGGCTCTGTTTAATCCCGGCTAATGAAGAAGCAGCGCGCCCCTCCGGGTCACTGTGGGAACGTGTGCGGCGAGGTCACTTCAAAGGCGGGATAATGACGGATTAAGTCTAAATCATGGCCGCGCTTTCGCCGCCGTCTCACATCCAGCTTGTCGCTTTGCATTTTATTAACAAATCATCGCAACATGATGTGGTAAAATGTGCCCGCCCTAATTTTCCCTTGTCCATTTTTCCCCAACGCAAATCCTCTACATCCAGATTAATGGCTGCTGGTGGGCAGAGTGGTGGGCCTTTTTATAAACCCTTGATGGTGATGAAATATTCTTTCATTAGTGACCATATATATCCCCGTGTGCTCATGTTTTAATGCCCTGCTGTCTCTGCAGTTCCTTATTGCTCTGTGTTGTGTGCGTGACAGTGATACAGCTTTTCATTTATGGTGGCCCTATCTCCTGCAACCAAGATATTCTATCCTTGGCTAGTTCTGCTCCGCGTTCAGAATTAACTCGCACCCGCAGGCCTCAGCGCTCGCTCCCGGGATAGGTACAGTGGAGGACTTTCTGGTCCGTAAAGCAATATCGCTGCTGTAGGTACGTGAACAGGAGATGGTTCGGAAGAAGCCGATACTCCAGGATTACTGTGCTCTTAGCACTTATGTGTGAAGAGGATGGCACGTGAATATACTGTTTCACCGCCGCTCATCTTGTTCAGCGTTGACCCCCGCGACCTTTGACCTCAGGCCTGCTGTGCTTGTGGAGTTACAGGTATGTAGGAAGTACTCAGGGACGTGTAATTGCCGCCGGAGTGATTGATCCCCCTGTAGAACCTCTGAGTGCACTCAAACGCGCTGGTCAACAACACACCCCGGCAGTTATGATCGAGGGGCCTCGCCGCGGTTTCAGACGCCGACGTACTTGTTTGTGATAGAGAGGTGCAATGTCAGGAAATACTGACTACGCTTCACCAGTCGCTGGAGTGAAGCAGCTTTGATTTTGTCCAAGGTTCCAGTAATATTTCCTCTGAATACCACCCTGAGGACCAAAGCCTACTGCGGGATTAATTAAATATTAAAGGACACGAAAAGTGTTCATGGACACTTTGAAATAGATTCATAAACTGTTAAACTATGTTCTCTACTTGTCGGTAATGTTATGTTTACAAGACTTGGATATCAGTCACTGTGCACCGTTCATATTTTATACACTAAGTAAACAATCTTTACTGAATCCACACATAGAAATGGATAATGGAAATAATCCTCCGCTGCAGTCCACTCTTTATGTTAATGTACACTTTTCTGCTTAAATTGATTCACCCAATACAGGCACTTAATCTACTACTGTACGTACATTAACAAGATACATATAGATGTTAGAGTGAACACACAGCAGGGGATTACCGGAGCTGACTCTATGCTGCGCGGCCTCATTTGTCGGAAGCTCCGTGGCAGCTCCCATTTCACCTGGGTTCTCGCATGTTTAATTGGCCTCATTATGTGATTAACGTCGCAAATTTACCTCTTAGCCTCAAGGCACAGCTTTGAACACTCTCAGACCACAAACCTTCTCAAAGTCACTCCATCACTGAAACCACAATGTCAGCATTTAGGCCGGCCATCACCCTCCACTGGGAAGTTTTCATTTTCCTGCAGAGATGCCTGTTTGCCTGTATTAACCTCGACACCTTTGACTCGACGCGCCGCTTTTTCAAAATGCAGTAATTCATTCTGGGATGATTAGCAATATATCATTGTTTGCTTGAAAATGCTCGGTATGCACATTATGTTGCTTATCATGCTTTATATGCCCACCGTGATTTCTGCAAGGTCTGTGTATTGTTGTATTATGCATGACCTGCGTTGTATCATGCAGGTGGCGTTCAGACATCAGATAAGTTTAATACAATACCGTATACATCACTTTTATTTCAGGGTACAACCAGCACATATTGTTATGTCTGTCAATCCTCGGGGATTCGGGATGATTTAGGTTTTGCCTTCGGCTTTCAAATCAAGCCCAGCCACGGAGCGGCGTGGAGCGAAAACAGTAAATTGTCCGATTCAAAAATCGAATATTTAGATGCTCTAGTTGTTTGTGGCTTCGTGGATATTGGTTTCAGTCCGTTGATGTCCTTGGAGCATAGTATGGAGGGAAAAAAAAAAGGAAGATGAAAAACAAAAGTCTGTGATGTTAATGCATCCTGTCACCACAGGAAACCTCACCGGTCCTCCGCGGGGCCCCTGACAGTCGCTTGAAACAAGCAGTAAAGTGCCAATTTTTACCACACCACTTGCTTTTTGCCAACAAAAGTCCCAGAATTGATACCCTGTTCAGAAACCATTGGCGGAGAAGGTGATGAAGTGCGCATGTGTGTGTGCGCGCTTGTGTCTGTTAGCGGGTGCGGAGGAAGAGAAGAAAAACGAAGAGAAGTTTACAAATGGGATCCATCATTTTTCATGCACCGGGGTGACATCCCTCCGTCAGCCAATTTCACTCCGATAGCCCAGTCCCTTGGTTCATTGATATCTACATTAGGGACCTTTGTTAAAGGTCTCATCTAAATGCATTGAAAAACGCCTTGCTCCCTGTGTGTACCTCCCTACTGTTAAAAGTGTGTGCATGCATGCATGGTGCTTGTGCAAAGACTTGCCGACTTGGCTTTGTCTACATTAAGGTGAGTCTTTGTGGCAGAGCAATGTGGTGTCACTGTACCTGGAAGGGGGGGGGGACAGCCGGTGAGAAACCATCAACAAAGCCACAACAAAAGCCAAGAGTGCTCTCAGCCCCCGAGAGCGGTGAGTGTTTTCTCTCCCTGTTGCTACTGAGGAAGTCTTTAGTGTCTGTTCATGTTCGTACTGTAATGAATTTAATAAATCTATCCAAATTAAAAGGGAAAAAAACGGAGCGCGGCCCTGAAACTTGTTTTCGAGAATAGGGCAGAAGGCATTTTGAAGGAGCTCATTTCAAATTTGTATAAAGATGACAGTGGCTTCCGTGCGACGTCGGTTTGAGTGCGACCATTAACCAAAACACTTCACAGCCACTTGATTTTATCCCGCTAAAAGCACCGCCCTTGATATCCTGCACTCGTACAGTCCCGCAGTTCAAACTAACCTGACTGTACATCCCTTGCTACTATTAAGACAATTTAATTTGCCATTCCTGTCCATCTATTTTACAGAGCCATACTGCGATACGGCAGAGGTGCCGGGGGGCTAATGTCGCTGTCAATCCACCATCCCCTCAGCCACCATCTCGCAGCTTAATTTCCACACCGATCCGAGTACCCTCGAGCTTCAAGAGATCTCATTCGCGCACTCGAATCCAAATTGCCCCAAACTCAACACTTTGGTTATAAGCAATGTTGCTCTTTGAGCAGTTTTCGCAGGTGCGCCTCCATTTTGATTCACGGACCTCTGAGAAAAAGACGAGCCACAACACCCACCCACCCAATCTCACATTTCATTAATATGTTGAATATGAATGTATGTCGAGCATTTCATTTGCAGCGTCTAGGTAGTTAGGCTATATCTCCTGGCACGCTCATAAGATATATTAAGAATAGTAATTAATAAACTTGATCATCTGAAATTGACTAATCATTTGCAGCTTGAGGACATCCCCACCGAGAGGTCCCATAGGGATCCCATTAAAAGTCGTACTGACTATAATCTATAGTTGCACATTTGTGCTATATGAACTATTTTGCCCTTGCGACACCATTGAAATCCACTTTGAAATGACTTTGGAGTTGATTGTTTGCATTAAGTTTATGGACCCTGTGGCAGCCCACAATAAGTGCTCCGACGTGAATGATAATGCATCTCTGAATGTTTACAAAGAGAATTGCACAGGGAGCGTCTGTCACGGCCTGTCACTGGTCTGAAGAGAAAATGTGAGTGTTTGACACATGCTATTATTGTTTTGCTGTTGTTGTCCCATTTCCAGATATGGTGCACGAAAGGACAGGTTCATGTTACCGTTCTTTCGCCACAGTCCTTCCATTGATCGCTCTTGTATTTAAATACTCTGCGAATCAAAGGAAGACCTCCTCATCCTAAAAGCTCATGCAGATGTGCTCTCTTTTAAATAAGCCCATTGCTGCCGCACTCTTTTATCATGTGAGGCAGGACTGTCAGCACCAATCCAAACAGGCCCCGGCACAGCGCCCAAACATGGCGAGATTGGATGTGAAATCAGTGCAAGGGTCACTGACAAAAGAAATTGGGTATTATGCAGCACGTGCCTCGATACACAACACTTCCAAACCGAAGGTAAAAGCAAAGCCCTGACCGGCTATTTTCGACCCATCATTATTTCTCATAAATCCCAAACTAGCCAAGACCAGTGCCTTTGACAGCATGACTGATGAGTTTGCCGTCGTGAATGTCAAGAGAAATGGTCTCCCGCACCTTATCTCCCCTATTTCTCTTTGTGAGTGAGACTTGGGGGTTTTTATGGAGAAAAGCCACAGCCGTTGTGATGAGCATTACCCGGTGATAATGAAGGGCACGCTGCTGTACTGTCAGCCTCTGCAGACGGACAGGCAAGCGAGGCTGGCAGGGACCTGCTGGCTGCTGAGAGACGCTTCCCATTCAAGCGTTTATGTGCCCTTATGTCTTTATCTGGAGACCGGGGTAGATGAACATATTTATATATTTACACTATGTCAGTGCTGCGATTGCCTTATCTACCCCTGCCTTCATTCATGGAGGGAAATGTCAGATGGGCCTTTTGTCGGCGCTATTCACGTACCTCGAATTGTATACTGAAAACATTTGGCTGATGGCTCTCTTCTCTCTGACGTATTTGCTTTGACTGGGGATGTTTCCGTACTGTTTGATTATTCATATCATCCACCTTTGAGCCACATATAGATCCATACATAATGGAGAAAAATAGAAACCATGCATACTTAATGTTTGGGCCTCCACTCTGAAAGTGTTACTCCTCATTGAACAATTACCATCTCAGAACATTTGAAATTTAACCAACCTTAACCACTTAAGTTTTAGTTGTCAGCACTGTATATTTTTAAAAACCTCTCATCAAATCTCGATTTGATGAGCCTGGCTCCCAGTCCCAGAAGTAAGACACACATCCCACTGAGCCTGGCATTAAGGGCTGTTTTTCTCTGTGACCCTGCCTGGTTGGCGTGCAAACCTGCCAGCGCACGGGAGGATAATGCGGTCGGACTTTGGTCCGGGTGGTGACTGGAAGCTGCATATTTATGACAGCTTTAAAATGCATGTATCGCCTTGTTTCCATCAGAACTTTGTCCGCTCAGGCCTGACAAGCTTTCTTTACAGATTAATCCTGTTAGGTGGCAGTGTCGCCAGATCGCCTTACTCCCGTCTTTATTTTCTTCCTCTTCTCCTCATCGCGACTTTTCTCTCACGTCGCGTCCGTTTCTCAGCGCCTTTCGCTGTGTCACTTTACGTCCTCCGGTTACACTGATACAAATCAGGGTTAAAGCACTTGTTTACTTCCAAGAGGCAAAGGCAGAGAGAAACAGCACTGCGCTAAATGTCAAGGATGATGAGGTGGGTCAGGCCGCCAGTGAAGTTGTGATTATGGCTGTCTTTTCTCAGAGTCGGCCGCACAATATATGCTCGCGAGGGCCAAGTCTCCCAGTTTCGCTGTTTCCCCGAGAAATTAAATTCACATGTTATCTTTGAAGACATCGTTCCTCTTCTCCGTCCCTTAGCGGCGTCAGGAGCAATGCGCTGTCTCAGACTGAAGCAGTTGAAACCAAAAGAATAATGGATTCTGGCAATCTGTCTTTCTGGTCGAACCACATTCACAGACCCACTCTTATCTGCTCGCTGCTGATGCCTGCTGCCTTCAATAGTTAACCAGATGTGTCGGCGCTAACAGGCGTTCGAGATACATCGGAAAAGTTCGATATCATTTTTTCATAACTTTAAACCACAGAATTCCGAGCAGGTTGTCAACTATTTTGCCGGCAACATGACAAGTTGGAGCGCGCTCGCGCCTCCACGCCTGTATGTTTGCTGAGTGCCTTGTATATGAGCTGTATGATTCTTTCATGAGCTGTGTGGTGGCTGGCCTTTCATAGGCGTGTTCTCATTGAGCACTTAATCAATACCTGTCATCTCGAACTCATCCTCTGCAGCGGGCTGCTCTTCTTTGTCGGCCCCATAATCCATCTCCATACAGCCATTTGAATTTGTACTGCACGCTAAAGGCCCCTTTTTCATTATCAGAAGACTTAACAGATTGTTTAAGGACAATCAGTATGCATTTTCATAAGCACAGGACCCGGTTTATAAAAATCTATACATCTAGCCTGAGGACCTGAGGCACTGTGGCATGCGGGGGAAGCCAGGAACGTGCAAAGAATTTTAGATTCCGACGTTGGCCATTTCAAGCGTGTTGGTTTTTCTAGTTTATTCCTTTTTAGCTGGTTTTCGTCGAGTTCCATTTTCACCTCCAAATAATGCCCTCCCTTAAACCCACGCCTCACTCTCAAATCTCACCTGAGAGCAGAAACAATGTCATTTCCGTCATCCTTTTGGCTGACCGCACATCTCCCAACTTTCTGAGTCACATACATTGCAGCGAGCAGTACACGGATTGAGCTTGAGGCAAGACTCCGCAGGCAGGTCTGTCTCTATGGACATTTTTATGATTAATAAGAAAGCATAAAGTCTCCCAGATGGCTCCTGGAAGGGGATGGCTTGTTGGTAAAGCTTTCTGCAGGAAACTATGGAAACTCCAGGAGGAAATAGGCCAGTGCCAAGACTCTTCTGTTTGTGTTTGATCTTCTTAGTCTCCTGCTCTTTTTATAGCAGGGTGATAGTATTTTTCTCAGTGGCGACACCTTTTGAGAGGACCGCACTGAGTCACTGAGCCTCAAGCGCGAGCACAAAATAGAAAGACGTTGTGTTGATGTTGGAACGCATTGAACATTTGGTCAAGGAAAGTAACAGGAACAGTTTTGTGAGAGTCAAACTGAAGCTCAGGACATTTGTGCAGCAACCGTGGAGCAGGAGCAGAGTTCTGTGCATGCAGGTGCTGCTGCACAAAGACAGAGAGCAGACAGGGAGATGACAGTTTCTCTGGGAAATATTTCAAAATCTGAACATGAAATGAAGAAATAATGCTCTCAAAATGAAAGACCATGCTCTTGAATGAGGATAGGAGGGAAACTCCGCAGGTTTTATTGCTGTTGCTGGGCTCTTCTGTCTGTCTATTTGCTTTGGGTTTAAGGAGTCACCGAAGGTAATTTATAGTATCCCCCCCCGCCCCCTCAGGAGTGTATTAGATAAGGCACCTCTAAAACTGCTGGACTACTGCCTGGAAAAAAGGGAAGACTTTGGATTCCGCATGAGTACGCTTTCTGAACCGCTGAGGGTTGTGATTGTTCTTTTGTGAGTCTATCTGTGATAAAGACTTATGGCACTCTGGGTCCTGGGCTGGAGTGATTGCAGTTTGTGAGTTTATCCGAAGTAAACATAGATAGTATTGGAAGAACAAAGACACTATGCGTTAAAGTGGGTGTTTTTTTTTTTTTTTTCCCCTCCTCTACTTCTGTGCTCCAGTCCCAAAGCTCAGCCTCCACAAATGTGCAGTGATCCATGCTCTTAACACAGTTAAGGAAATAGTTTTTGAAAATTGCCCCTTGAAGAATTCAGAGCTGGTTAAGTAATTGGAGGTCAATAGAAAGCAATGCTCCACGACAGAGCTGAACCCGCAGAGAGAGCGCGAATAAGAAATAGGCAGAGAGGGAGGAAGGGAGAGAGAAGAAAGAGAAAGAGAGAGAGAGGAGCCAGCAGAGTGTCAATCAGCCAGCGTTTTGCCCGCATTGCCCCTTAATTTAATCACTGTTTAATTACTGCTGTCCCCTGAGGGGTGCTCCACTAGGTTCAGTTACTGAGCTGTTCCTCTGCCTCCGTCTCTGGGTGCATATTTAGCCCTTGGACACTCTCTCTAAAGCAGGCCACTCTCTCAGAAGCCTCAGCAGTATTTCAACCTTACCTCTGGGCCCCTAGCACAAATCTGCTGATGATAATGTCAAGGGCAAGCACATATGCATATGTGTGATGAAAGCTGCCTGCAGGAGGAGAGGCAGCACAGACACACAACTTTGCCCAGCGGAGCAAGGGCAGGAGGAGCGAATGTTCACCCCTCCTGGACACCCCCCGCCCCACCCCCCCTCCCCTTCCGCATGTAAGGATTGGATGTGATGTGAGATCCAAGAGCTGTGCAACTCATCATTAAAAATCACTGCTGGAAGCGTTGGTCAGGTTTACAAAATAAGCTCCCTGGCACGGCATAGTGCGCGCTGCCGTATCTGTGACCATATGCAGAGCACATGTTGTGGTTTCTCTGGATTACCAGGAGCCCACTACCACAGATCCTACACGGGCGTTGGGGGAATAACTCACATTTAGCTCTTAAGCTACAGCAATCAATATAAATTTAGCATGGTAACGATCAGGTGCAGCGGATATAGGTCTCCTGTGCCTCCCTCTCTCTCTTTTCCTGGTACACGCCATGGTGCCCGAGCTCCCAGAGGCCTTTGGGTAACACGGCGAAGGCTCTGTAGTGCACGTCAAACCTTAGCTGAGGATTACAACAGGGGAAACAAACAAACAAGGCTGTCTCAGAGTCTTAGCAGCAGGCATAAGCAATAGCCTATGCCAGTAATGAATCCACTGACGGCACGCAGTTGTGCACACACACTAGCGCCCACACTTCCTCTCCTGCAGCAGCAGAGGTATTTTAGACTGTGTTAAGGATATAATGGGACAAATAGAGATGATGTGATGGGAGTGTTGGTCCATGTGTGTATGTGTGTGTGTCTTCCGGACTGATAGATGAGATGCTGTCTCTCAGGAGAGTGTCTGTGATGATGAGTCTCGCCATGGGAGGAGAGTTGGGACAGTTGTGGCTCCTGGGTATTCAGATTGGAGTGTTGACAGGTTTATTATTGAAGTTTGTTTTTTCCCCCCTCCATCCTGTCTTTCGCTGGACGAGTCGTGTCAGGGTGCGATTGTCACTGTCTTCCTCCGTAGGTTCGCTCTCCATATACAACAAGTGTGCTGCTTCTACACCAGCTGGTCTCTTGCCACTCCGGCAGCCATTACGACAGATCAGCAGGGAGGCTTACCAAGACACCAATAGCAGAGATTAATTAAACGCCGTAACACTATACGTTTCGTGGTCTATTTTTACAACAGAAGTTGTAAAGAATTTAACACTTGAGAGGCGGCATCGATGCCAAAGAGCAAATGAAAATGGGCCATAGGATCGTGCCTAATTTAATCCCTTTTACCGGGCTCCTTGGCCTTGTTTGCGTCAAGCCGGATGCCTCACCAGACTCCCAAGGCCTGTAATGCAATTGGCGACCTGCTGCCTGTGACATTAATAAAGATGGAACATGTTCAGGAAATTAAACTCTCACTTTCCTACTGTAATGAGATCTTATCCATCATGATACTGTTTACCTCACAATCAGATAAACTGGTCAAATTGAAGCTCAGTCAGGGCCTCATACAATGCCATCACTGCGGCCTGCCTGCCGGCATTACTCTTGTAAATGGATGGACAAGTGAATGGGATTTAAATAAAGACTCTATATGTTAATGGGGAGGCTTCAGATCTCCTGCTGATCCACTTCCTGGGGAGACACGGGAGAAAGAGGCGGCGGAGCAAAGAGTCTTCACTGAAGAGGAATGTGAGCGGAGCGTGTGTGTTATACACTTTTCTAATCTTCCTCTCCCTTGCAGGAAGGAGGAAAGTGAACGTATTGACCTCAGAATGCGTCTCGGGGATCTCGGGTGTCCTGGTTGTCCACAAGAGGGAAGTAGCTAGCTGCAGAGACTGAAGACAGGCCACAGCCTCATAATCACCCAGGAGAGATGTGAGATATATATTAGCTAAAAGCTATTGTCATTAGCTTTACTTGAGCTACATCACGGAAAATTCCCCCCCCCCTCCTCTTTATTACACGAGCTTATGATCTTTGATATAGAGGAGGGAGAAAGTGCTGTGGACTGGAAGATGAGCCAATGCAAATTTGATGGCATTGGCTTTTATAGGTAATATGGGGGCCCTGATCAAAGGTTCACAATACTCAAAAGCAGCTAGGTTGCACTCAGGAGGGCGAACAAGTGCTCTCCAGCCAGGCTGAGCAAATTGCCAGATCAGCTAATCAGAATTCAACTGGAAGATGTAAGTTAGTGGAGACTAATTGAAGACAGATTTAAGGGGCATCCATCTGGATATGGCAAGGCTCTCTCTTGCTCTCCTTAGTAATTTCATGTGAATATTAATAATGTTTTTTATATAATGGTGTATGTGAGGAGGGGGTTAAGGGGTTCTCTAAATGAAGCCCCTAAAAAGCCCCTCAAACGTACAGGGCGAAATTACTCGGAGGATGTCTCGGGCAGACTATCCATTTAGTTGCCCTCTCTTGTGCACAGGGAGGACGACGGCACACTTACGAAGAAACAGTGCACGTGGGATGTTATCAGCATCTGCTCAACATGGCTATATGAGCCAATTAAACAAGTATGGGTGTATGTTGTCCTCCCCTGCATGATTAGAATCACAATCCCTGGCTGTGTGGTCCTGCTTGACCTGGCTCGTGTTAAGATTGAGTATTCCCAGAAAAAAAAAAAAGGTTCATTTAATGAAGAGTATTGCGCTCCAGCCTCATCAAGAAGTAGGCCAGAATGGATGCAGCTACAGATTAATGAAGTCTTGGATATGAGAGCAAGCTGAATTTGCATGAGATAAAATAAGAATTAATAATATTACATATAGGTAGTGTAAATGCGGCAGGAACAAGGTAGTCCGGTGTGACTGTCATGTATGAATATGTATGAAAATTCACACAGAAGTTAAGAAAAAAAAGTGCTTTACACTTCTTCAAGTTGGTTACATCAAAGAGCAAAATGTAGATTTTTTTTCCCCATTCAATTGTTATTGTTCAAGTAAAAAAAAAAAAAGAAAAAAAAAAGCAGTTATTCTCCACATTGTCTTCGTGTGATCCATGTTTTCAGTTTTCATGGATTCACGTGTGACCCTACGACATAATATCTTCCCTGTGCTTTACAGCAGATCCCAATCTGTCAGTGAAAACACCAGGGCAAAGAACATCGTCAATATGGCATTCACAACTGCTGTTATTTCCCCCAGGACCTGGAATCACACATTCGAAACAATCCTCTGGGGACGTATTTAGACAACAGACCAATCCACACGGCTGGTAGCTCAAACCTCACTGTCACAGCACCGGTTTTAACAGGCTTTAAAAGGGAAAATGATAAAGAGAGAAGAACAGTGCGAGGGTTATACCGTCCCGATCAGTTGCCACAAACCGTGACTTTATTTTATAAAAAAATAAAAGGGACAGAAATAATGAGATATAACACACAACAGGCCCCAAGCCTGTTATTGAGAGATGCATATTTCTTTTGTACTGTTCCACAGAAATGATCCTTCGCTCCTTATGGCACACTGCCAGAATAATATAAAAGTATTTAGTGAAAATGATAAATCCAAAAAAAGCTGTCACCATGGTGATTCCATTGAAGGTATGATTACTGTTCCAGATGCCAGTGATAATGGAGGCAACAAGACGTCTTACATTAGTCCCCAATGCCTGACAATAATACCTTTCTTCTATTCAATCTAACTTTCTCTTACTCCACTGCTTTCATATGCCTGGCTGATTGGTAGCTGCTGTAGAATTGAAAGAAAAAGATTCCAGTCGTGCCGACAGGTGTCTGATTCATATTCCCGAGGCAAACGCACGGCACAGACAGATGCAGATTGCCTGTGGAGATCACCGTTTGTGCAAAATAATAGTGTATCTCAAAAAAAAAAAGAAACGCTGGACCGGGGTCAGCATACGGGCATTCAGATGTGATGTGTGTTTGAGAAGAAATGAAACAACAGTGAGGAAGTGATTGCTATAATGATAGACCCCTAACCAGACATCTTTCATAAATGGAAACTTGGATTTAGGCCTAAAAGGACAGAGAATGGGGAGAGCAACTTGCAAAACAATTTAGAGAAAACGTTTTTCTGTTAAATTGCTGCATCATCGAGGCCTAAGATGGTTCCAGGTAATAGAGTTCACATCAGTCAAACCATTCAAGTTTGAAAATAGTTTTGCGGACAGGTGCGGAAAAGTTTCGCTGAGTTCTTCTGGATTGTTTTAAATTATTTTTTTGACCGATGGTTTTACATTTGACATACTTCACTTGATGAATAATATAATGTTTTTTTTTCCACATACTCAACATGTATAGCAAAGATTTCTTTCTGTGCCATTTTCTTCTGCTATGTAAAATGGAAGGTCTAACCTGAGGGTATATGTACAATATGATTAGAATGGGAAGTCATTCTCCCTCCTTCCTCACGGCCACTGTGATAAAAATATTAGAGAGTGATTAAGGGGTAGAAAAAGCTTTGGATCATTTATATTTTATACCATATGAAAAAGTAATCTGACCTATAGACACTGAGGCTCATGCTGGATATGGAAGTAAGGAGCCTGCATCTGTGTAAGACCGCTTCTTTCAATGGAATCATTGTATTATTTACATCATTAAGCACCGCTGCATAACCCAGATTCAGGGGACAAATGCACTAGTGCAAAGTTGGAGATGAAAATAAGGTGACAGCACGAGTACCTCCATCTTGAATCAGTCTGATCAGTCTTGCATAATGGGATGGTTTTTACATTTAGGCTGTATATATGGATATCTGTCAGGGAAGATGGCATGCTGTTAGTGTGGGATCGCATTAGATGGAGCCTGAGAGTTTGACATGAGGAAGACGTTGGTTGAACTCCATTCATTATTAGTGTTGGGATGTGTCAGTTTCAGTCCTCACTAAGCTGCCAGCGTGGCTGATGGATGTTTTCACCAAACTCAGTTTCAGTCCATTACAGGAGTCAATATCTACACAACAAATATCATGTCGGTAAGGATTTCGCAATTATATTTTTAATTATTAATCCTGCGGTAACTGATCATTTCCTGGAAGTGTGGGAGCAGCACACCTACAATATTATCACCACTGAATCCTTCCACACCAGTCCATTTTAGTTTTTAAGAGGCATTCTGACTTTGGTCCAGCCTAATGTTCAGCTCTGCATTAGAATTCATTTATTCTGATTTAAATTTTGATTCTTGTGATCTGGGGATCTGGTGTCACCAGGATTCCAGAAACCAATATCTCTTGTCGAAAGCGTGTCAACACAGAGGAAGATGTCTCGCCAGGTCGTGATGACAAGGGCTGAACCGGTGTCTGCGTGTTGGAAAGAAAATCAGGGAATCTACTCAACAGAATCACTTCCTGTCTGCTGCACCCAGCCGCTCCACCCCTCGCCTGAATAATGCGAGGGATTTGTTGCTGTCATGAACAGGTCTGTGTTGTGCACTAGGAAGGCAAACTGCAGGTAAACTCAGTGCTCAGTACATGTCTGTAAACAGCTCATGTTAGTAGTATGGACTACTAGTAGCATTGGTGTTGCTGTGGCTACAACGTTTAAAATGGTGAATACAAAATGGTTGCGTATGTGCACACCCAGCAGATACAAATCATGAGCAGTCAAGTTCTGGAGTCATGATTCCGGGTGAATCTAACGTCCATATCCTGTCCCCTTTTATCTCCATTTTTGGTCTCCACCATCTCTTTGGGGAAGTATCTGGCTCTTAAGCTAATGAGGAGGAACTCTACAGTTGGCTTTTCTCTGCCAAAAAATACTATAAAGTAAACCAGAACAATAAAATTCCCAGCAACATGCAATAACATAATAATGATAATAGAATTAAGAATAACCGATGCAACTCGGCTGCTTTTACTTTTTACTGTTTCATAGTCAGTTTTATAATCAGCTGGCATGACCGTTGTTAGTCCCATTCTTCACATGAATAGATATTATGTGAAATCATATGAATTATAGCAGCCTTCTGGCATTGATGTGTGATATTTTTCATTCCATAGAATTTACAAACGTGTAAGTGTGTCACTTGTTTCTGCAAATGAATTCCTCTGTAACACACAGTATGGTGCTGTTTTTATGCAACACATTCCCACACTGTTCAGTGTTGTGTTTAAGCCGACCCCATAGACGTTCTGCTTTGCATCACCCAGCCAAGGTGAAGCAGGATACTGAAATGCATTAACTTTGACCCTGCCCAAACATTTACATACACAAAACACAAACTGCGTCGGTTGATGCCCCCATAAACATGACACGATTGTGATGTGCCTGTCACACACGGGCCACGTCACTGTGACTGTGTGCCATTGTGACAGGACTTGTGGTTTGTGTGCATGTGTGACACGGAAGCGTGGGGGGGGGCGTTGCATTTTTTGGGTTCTTTGATGAGCGTGATCGCGTGGGTGCATTTGCCATGCCTCACTTTGACAGCGCTTGTCCGGCTGCATCGTGCAGGTCAGCTGGGGGTTTAATTGCCAGCCTTAAATATTCATGGGCGCATTGAGTAGATAAATGAAGTTATAAGCAGACTGTAAAATTTTCAATAGGTCAGGTGTCACTGACTTCACCAGATACAATTTACTGTATGATCCCACATAGGCTGTAATGCCAATTAATATGTTAAGAGCATGAAAAGAAACCCTAATGGCATTTTCCATTTATGCATTATGAAGTAATCTACAATGAGATGGATACGCTAAAGAGTAAAGGTGCAGCGAAATAAAATGCTGTGCTTTATGAGGGTGTTTGATATGGTATGAATCCATATATTTCTAACACAGACTCTCACCTTTGATGCTGGCAGTCATTACTTTTTACCTGGGCACATGTTCCCTCTTGATAACCTGAACACGGTGGTCAAATTATCCTGCAGTTTATCATGATACAAAAAAGCAACTGTGCTGCAGGCAGCCAGGAGTAGGCTGTATACTCTTCATAAGTTCAAGTTTAAGTGTTTATTGGGCGTAGATTAACACATTACTAGACACACAAGCCATTTTTTTATAAGGTTGCCATATTTTCAATCCAGGCAGGTTGGTTCATGACAGATGCTGTTGAGTCATGTAATTTTCAAACCTACATTTACCAAGGATTAGAACTTAGGCCTAAAATGTTTGGAGGCTGCAGCGATGATACATGTGCTTCCGGTTTATTTTTGTTTGATTGCTTTGCTCTTTGGACTTCAGGACTTTCCACATACATTTCTATCAAAAGTTGGTCCAACTCGAGCCACGCTAACAGGCTGGAACAACCACTGCACCCTGATTGTAGAATCTACTACAGAACATTGTTCTTCAAAAAAAAAAAAAGTGACGTTGACACAAAAATGACCAGGTTTGTTGGTAGCCCCAGTATCTTAGCAACACAGAGCCCACCAAACCTAGCTCAACCACCCAGCTGTCCCTCTATTGCCAAGGTTAGCGCTCCCTCATCTTCTTTGCTTCAATCCTTCTCCTTAATGGCTTATTTGACGATAATTAACCCTGAATCCTACAGAGACAGGCCAGTGAGAGATTGATGGCCTCGTCGGCCTGCAACACCTGTTCAGCTACAAGGCTCACAGTTACCAAACCATGGCCAAATATGAGTGCCCCGGAGCCCCGCATGTCAATGTCAAAGACAAACACAGGTCCTCCCCAGTGGCCTGGGTGTTCTGTATAGGGCAACATTGTGACCACAACCTCTGATTACACTCATTATTCCATTCAAGCCTGGCTGCTCCAAGGGGCCATCCTGTGGTCCCTTTTGTCCCAATTAGCTTCACTGTACCTTAAAATGTCGGCTCATCTGGCGCTACACATCCTCGTGCATGCAGAAGCTCCGACTTACCAGAAAGCATATTTTATCAGGGCCGGTCCTTTCGTTAGTGAATCCGTTTAGGGAGGGAAACAAGTGCACGCTCGGGGATTTCGTGGCACACGGGGGCTTTATAATTGACAGCTGCAGTGAAGAGGTGGTGAAAGTTCTTTCTGGGTTGCTTTTTTTGCAGACCCTCTATGTTCAATGATTATCTTTTTTTTTTTTAATTATCCTGCGGCTTAGTGAATCTCATGTAGCTTGATCAATTGGTTTTCTTGTCACTGTTTATCAACCTGTTTTTGCTGTGGTAGTTTGATGCGGTGAAAGCACCTCATTGGGAAACTTAAGGCTTCGCTCCGGTGCTCATTTATTGCCATGAACAGATGTTAATTTCTTCTTTTTTTTTTCCCCACTTTACTTGCCGTGTTTCTCGCTGCTGCAGGTGGGAACCCTGGTCTTCGTCTTAGCATGTAGGGGTGAAGCATGGGCTTCTGTCTCGTTGGCTGCTGAGGGGCTCCGGGAGTAGGGGAATAATCAACTGCAGAAAAGTGTTTAATTTTTCATAAACAGAGGAACCACCAAATGCACACAACTAACAATGTACCCCAAAGCAGATGTAGAGCGTTTTTTAATTTATGGAGAACTGAGCGAAATGGGCAGATGGAGCAAGAGGAGGTGGAGGCATGCTGAGGGACTCCACTTTTCTCTCTTCTCACCTCACAAACAAGAGAAGCCTGTGAGCGTGTGCCACAACACACACAAACACACTCCCACACAGCGCTCAAAGACACAAGCACATGCACAAATGCAGACATGTTCCACCCCCACCATTTACACGCATACACCCATCGCTGCCATCACTTCCACCGCAGACGCACACGCTTACTCCCCCCTCCCCGCCCCCACCACCCGATTCCAACACAACAAAACACACATGGATGCACCCCCCCCTCCCACACACGTGCAATACAAAAACTATTCCACCACCCTCAGCGCCTCTCTCTTTATCTCTCACTCATTCACTCACACTCACACACACGCATACTGGCAAATCCTTAGGGTTCGACTGGACCCAATTGAGAACACCCAGTAATGAATTGCCTCGCGCGCTTTACGGAGTCTGCAGCAGGCAGACAGGCTTCATTCTGACGGGCCATATGTAGGTATGAATATGCATGGGAATCTGTCATACAGGCAACAAGCACTACATATATATGATGCCAAAGGTCACCAGTGTGAGCAGTGAAATTAGCTCTCTGCTGGGCATTTGGAGACATGTAAGACTGTGTTTGGAAGGCGTGGGTGGACTGTGAATCATGCTAATGTGCGAATGTAGTCCTTGGCTCACTTTTAGAGGACAACATTGATTGAGAAGTTTGGCCACTTACTATTATCTGTTTTCATTAGAGTTAGAAGAAGCGCGGTGAAGTCACCGGGTGCACGCTGCTCGTATGCCAAGGCCGCGCTGGAGAGGCGATATATATCTATAGAGCGTGCCTGCTACAATGGGTTGCTTTTTAAAGCAAAGGCGATGCTGTATGTGGAACATAATTTCCTACAGTTGCTCATCGAACAAAGACATGGAAATTAGTATCTGCATATACAAATAAGTAGATAGATGATAAATAATATGAAATTACAGTATACAAATGTCAGTATGGTAATTTGAACGCAGTGTCTTTAACATAGTCAGAGTTTATCTTTCAACATGAAAACTAGCCATGTTAGCAGGTTATGCTTATGTAAAATGAAAACTGAGTGCCTTCTAGCTTATGATTCATGTTTAATTATCTGGTGTTGCTAAACTATTGGTATCAGGCTTAGAATATCCAGTACTGGTCAGATTTTATTGTAAAGTGCTTATTCCTAATATCCGATCTCGTTCCCCTCACATAACTGGTTTTCATAATCTTTCTTTTTGAAGAACTATGCTCTGCAGTGCAGTAACATGACGTGTGTCCATGAGCCTGAGTCGTTTTGTTCCATCAGCACAGTTTCTCTTTTGGCCTTTGAGTGCACAACTTGACATTTTTGTCCGAGTGTGTTTCTGCTTTGCTGTACATATGTTTCAAGTCTCTCGTCTGACTTGTCACTTCATCTCTAAACCCAAGATTCTTCCAGTAAAAAAAAAAATCTTAACAGGGGAAGATATTTTTGTGAGCCAGGCTGCAGTTCCAGCGAGCACAACTTATCTGAAGCTTGTTAACTATTTATTTGCAGTGACATTAGCCCGGCATTATGCTTCACCAAAACACATGTGTCCCGAGGCATGGCCCAGACGGCCTCACTGTCCCGCAGCCTTTCTGCTGTAAATTCCCCACTTAAAATTTCATGATCTCCGCTCGGCAGGATACCACTTCCATCATGAAAGAGTTCTCAAACCTAATAACCGTTACTACTCTGGCGGAGCCATCAAAAACCTATTTGTTTCAACAAAAGCCCTCTCCCCCATGCAATGCAGCTGGGTAATAATGCCAGATAGGTTTTAAGGGCAATGAATTGTGGAATTACCATTTTCTCCTCTCTCTGTCTCTGTCTCCCTCTTTACTTTCTCTTCTCCCTGTCTGTCTCTCCCTCTTCCTCTCTCAAGATCATTATATTAAACACTTAATTATTCATTGGTAATGCCTGTCATGGTGAAATATTGTCCTCTGCCAATCTGAATGCATCATACTGCCTGGGACTGCCTCTCTTCCCGAGGTTAATGGCACAGCCGTCACTTGCATTAGCTTGGCTAAATGCAGTGCACCTCATAAGTCAAAGTTCCTTAAGTGAGTGGAGAAGTCATCACCTCGAGTGCTCTCTTTCTCTTTCTCCTTCAGCATGTGGGTCAGTGAGATCATCTTCACACGGGAACTGACTCTGGACACGCACGCGCGCGCGCAGAGGTGTTCACGTTGGCTCTTTATTGCTTCATCTGAAGGGTGGTTTGTTCTTGACAGAGCAGGCGCATCGGGATGGGCGTCGCCATCAGGGCTTTTTAAAGGTGAAGGGTGAATGGATCACTATTCATGCTGTGCACTCATGGACTGAACATCCATAGATGGCCCCCATAGGGTACAAAGTGTTATGACTAAATTATGAGACTGACATTAGTCATTCCATGCCACGTGTTCAATTTGGACGGACATAAACAGTATTAAACAGATTACGGCAGATAGTGGTGACAAGGATCGCTCAGGTCTGATGCTAAGATTCATGGCATCCTCCCTGTGTTAATACTCCCTGGCATGCAATATTTCCTCAGCAAATATGCAGTGCTAACAAAAACGATAGTTTTGTGCACTTAAGCAAATTGCACGTTGATTACATCTCCCTGATAACGCTCAAATGAAATTCATTTTATCACTTGTTAACTTGGGTATTACACGTAATAAGAAATCCTTCCGGGATGGGAAAAAAAAAACATGCAACCGTTCACTTGTGTGCCAATATCAGGAAATGCTGACATATGAGTAAACATTTTACCGCCACTGCAGCTTTTCTGTGTGGCAAAAAAAATACCCAAAACAATTAATTTTATTTGAAGGGAGGTCAATCTGTTTTAACCCTTGCTGAATGAAGTGCCAGAGAAAGGGGGTAAACGGATGTCGGAGATTAATACCGTGTCTTAAAAGCCAATATGGATCATTATTTTAGAGCCTGCTATTACCTGGTTAAACATGTATGACTTTGTGTCAGCACATTATTAAAGGTGCCAGTGGAAATGCTCCTTTGCTGCCCCGATGCATACCTCTGGAGAAAAACTGCACGCTGAAAATAATAATAAAAAAAAAAGTTACGGGAAAAGCCTGACGTCTCTCTTCGTGGATTAAGAATAATAATGAGCGTGCTCTCACACAGTGAATGCCTTTTGATCCGATTCTTAAAAACATGAATTACTTCTGCTCTGTTCATTTCAAATTACCGTTTAACTTCAGCTAAACTGTTTAGTAAACATTTCTCTGGAAGAGCATGTGAAATCGGAGTGGACAGCTCTACTAAAATCAATTAAATTCATGAGGTAGAAGTTCCCGCTGTTTTTCTTCTACTTTCGTACTTCAGATGCTCATTAAAACAGAGAGAGGGGAGAGAAGGTGTCAAGGGACCAAAAAAAAAAAACTGAGAGAGCCGGTTCCTTTAAATATTTTGTTTGTTATTAGTTAATGACTCCTGAAGTCCAACAGCACTTTTGAGCGATGCAATTTCTGACCTTCACTTCACAGTTGACTCTCCTCACTGTCGAGCTCATTAGCGAATCATCTAATCTCATTAGACGATGCTGGGCTAAGATGGCACCGCGACAACGTAACCGGTCCCCCCCTCTCTCTCCCACGCGCTGTCTTCGGTTTGGACACGGAGCAGAAACAGGTGCGGTTTCGGGCGTGCGAGCCTGGGACAGGCGGAGTCCTCGCTAACCCTTCTCCTCTAATTGCTGCTGATGCCAGTATGCTCGCTATACGCCGCCTTTCATAACAGTTGGTGTTTGGCAAAGGGCTTTTATGTTGATTTTAGCTGATGCTTTGCTACTTATTGTGTCTCTGTCAAAAGAATATTTTTGCATCCTTAGTGGAGCCGGAGTTGCGCTCGTCCCTTGTGGACGCCAACTGCTCCGAGACACATTACTGCGAAAACAGCCACTTTTCTAGCCACAATTTGATGTTGATTACGTGTTTTTTTTTTTCCTCTGAAACTTGTGCACATGGAGAAGGGAGATGGAGGACAGCTGTGGGGATGAGCACTGTATGAGCAGCCTTACTGGTTTCAACAAGTCCTCAGCCCTGAGGCATATACGCCTTGTTATTATCATGATGACAACAAAGATAATCAAACTTCTGCCTCCTGTAACGTGTTAAGATCTAAAATCGCTCACTCCCTGTCGGATTATACTTGAGCTTTGTTCTGCGGCGCATCGAGCAACGAGCTGTTCCTCTGACATTTGTTACCACTGATAACCTCAGCTCCGAACTTTCACGAAATTCACGTCCTCGCCATGTTCCAGGTCACATGGAGCCATATTTACAGCCGCAGCTTATTTAAATAATCATCGGCATGTCGACACACGTTATGGCCCTCTGTCAAGGTAATAACACATTGTCATTGCTTTTGGGAAGCAAATATTAAACCATAGATCAACATTTAACAACGCATAATGGACTGGATCTACATGTTCCCCCGCTTCCATTTCAGTTGCCCTTCGGCTATATTAGAATAATTGAATGCTCAACGTAATATGAAAAAAGCTGTTGTTATTATTGCTTTTTTTCTGATAAATAGTTAAGGGAGTCAGTGTTATACGTGTTATGGAATATGAGGGTGTTTGCATGTGACAGTCGTTTTGACTGTCACGTTATTGAGCCCGTTCCTTTGCCTTTTTAGAAATGGTAGATGGGCAAAACTGTGGAAACCACAAACATCATTCTCCCTGATTCATGTATCTGTGCTTGTGTTTTGTGGTAATGTCACATTCCGGGCATTCTGGAACATGCCTCACCAGTGTTATTATTCTATATGAAACATTTGCACACATACGGGAGGAAAGATTTAAAGGTGCAATAACAGTTTTTTCCGTCACTTGGGGGCAGAGGAAATGAGCTGTAAACACTCCACTGACATTTTATCACCCTTTAAGTTGATAGGGCAGAGCTGTGAGCTAGCAGGTGTCTATGTGCACATCCTGTACTTCTTTCTTCTTTCATTCGTGTCGTTCATTTGAAGCTGTGCAAATGTGAGCCTGTTAAAAAGTGTGCAAGTCTGTGCCCACTCTTTAGAGTTTGACGGTGGGCAGGCAGCATGCGGACCCTTTATTTAAGCCTTCACTGCTGTGGGAGTGGCATGAGCTGAAAATGTTTTATTATTGAGAGCTAAAGACACTAATTGTGTCCCATATGGTCCCCTGTGTGTTTGTGCTTTACCGGGAAAGCTTCAGTGACATTAGCAGGGGATAAAGCTCATATTTCACAATTTTAAAAGCAAGCAAAATTAAACTTCCTGTTGGATTAGAACCTTGCGTGAGCCATTACGGACATTTCAGGCAACAAAATAAATCACTTTTAAACATCTTAATAAGGAATTGTTGTTGAATCAGCTTATCTTTCTAAAATTAAATCCTTTGTACTTCAAGTCTTAAAAGTTTTAAATACGCTCAACTATTATATCATGTTGTTTTAAAAACAAGTTTATAATAAAGTATCCTTTAGTTGAGATGATTCAGCACCTTAGTTTATATTTGCTCTAGCCTACAGAGCAGCGTCTTGAAAATGCTTAAAGTACAAAAAGTACTCGCAGTTTCACCAGGCACATATGTACACACGCCCACTCTTGGATATGTGGTGACTCTGCTGAAGGTTTAATGAACCATCAGTTGGAAAATCTCCCCGGCTGATCCTGTGTCGGTGCGCGTTGGGTGCCAGACCCGCGGCGCTGGCCCCAGGGATTGCCGCTCGGATCAGCTGTTGCTCGCTGAGCCAGCGTCTAACAGAGCGCGAGGGAGCTCCAGGTGGGTCTGATTAGCTCTCCACGGAAGAGAAAGGTCAAGGGAAGGCGGCTCGGGTTACCTCCGCACAGGAGGAGAGGAGGAGAGAGAGAGGGGAGGGAAAGAAGGAGGAGGCGGTGTGTGGCGGACAGGCAAATGAGTAGTTGCAGGGCAGCGAGTGGGAAATTAGACACATGTCGGCCGAGGTCTCAATTTTCCCGCTATCAGCACGACACCTGGCCTCGTCTTAATTGGTCAGGATACCTCACCTAATCCATCGCCTGTCCTCTTCAGTGTCTGGAGCCCTCTAAGCTCTGTTGGGCGCTGTGGCGAATGGACAAAAGCTGTGGAAGAAAGAGGGGCCTCTCTTTGAGGCCTAATCCAATTAGGTAACTGTTAGAGAACCGTGAGTAGAGGTTCGCGTC
The DNA here is from genome assembly GCA_016785235.1 of Pseudorhombus dupliciocellatus. Lineage (NCBI taxonomy): Eukaryota > Metazoa > Chordata > Actinopteri > Pleuronectiformes > Paralichthyidae > Pseudorhombus > Pseudorhombus dupliciocellatus. Next base: position 3,315,588 of record JAFBJW010007502.1, read on the forward strand.
CCTTAAAAGTAGACACGAACTCCAGCAACCTCTGTGACCTCAGAGAATGCCATCTTGTTAAGAGTCTCAGCAGGGACCCCTATCCCCCGCTCTTCCTCCCTCAAACCAGAGGGTGTGTGTGTGTGTGTGTGTTTAAGCAAGAAACAGAGGGAGGAATAAACAGTCCCACTTCATTGGCAGCTAGTATACATCTCATCCAAATCTAAAATAGATCCGTATCTGAGGGCTCTCTCCTGATAGTTGTGTAATGGAGCTTGTGTTTGCTTTCAGTTTAAACTTAATTAACACTTTAATACTCTTAAGTAAACACAGCACAACCGAACAGAATAAAACAGAACAACAGGAGCCACTGTAGCATACAAAAGTACAGAAACTGCACCACGGGGAGCGAGCTGAGTTATTCATATTTACAGAATCCTAATTGCCGTAGGTGATATCTGTGCCTGTAAATACATGAATATGTATTGCCGCTTTTTGAGACATGCTATGACTTACATATTTCCCACACCCCTCCCTGTTTTTTATTCCTGCTTAAAAGCGTTTCAGGCATCCCCATTAAAAAAACACTGTTTTCCATTTGTGAAACGCATCAAAGTATTGCAAACCTGGGATGTGTCCTGCCCAGGTGTCACGGACTCGGAGACTACCCCTAAATGTTTGCTAAGGGGGGGGGGGGGGGGGGGGGGGCGGCCCCCCCGGGGGGGGGGGGGGGGGGGGGGGGTGCAGGCCGGCCCCCTGAATACCCCATAATGTCCCTGCATAGTGATCAAACAATGAAATTTAATCAGTGGCCTCCGGTCTACTTCTCATAAAAATGTGTTCTCTAATATAAAGTTCATTTCTATGAATATTAGAGCAGCATATCATCTGTTGAATATTTCATTCGATCTGCACCTTTAATAATGCAAAATGAGGAATTGAACATTTGCCCCTTTTCCTATAGATGTCCACTATTGTATATATCACATATCGCATGACGTCGTGCTGTGTGTAGTGAAGAGTGGGATCTTCAGCCGTTGGAAATACGTGGAGAAATAGACTGGTGAAGGTCAGCGATGCACAGCTTCGCACCAGCTCGTCCTGAACGTGCGTGTGAGTCAACGCTTTGGCCCGAAGTGACACCGAGAGAAAAGCCAGCAGCTCGAGATATTAAAGGTGGCGTTAGAAATAAATACACTACGGGCTGCACAAACTCTTCACAGTTTTGCTTATCTGCTATAATTGTTTGAGATTATGAGGATGCAAATGAAGTGTGTAGACATGGCAACCCTGTTGGAAAAAGCCTTGAGGCGGTCTCCTCTTTGTTTCCTTCCCCTCTCAGCCATGTTCTAATTGTATTATCCCCATCATTTTAGTTATTTGCTTCTCGCTCGCTTTCCGTCTCCCTCCCCTGAATGTCTTTGTATGGCACAGTCATCAAGGTGATAATTGCATTGCCAGTCCCCAGTAAGAGACATTCTTAATTATTTCAGCATTAGGCGGTAGTTATACAGGCAATTAATGCTTGACTTCACAATTATATACTTTGTTTGATTGCCTTTTATCAGCAGGACACAATGGGCTTATTTGCGGCTGACAGGAGGAACGCCACAGTTTTCTACAAAAGATAAGCGATGTGACATTCTCTGTACAGACTTCCATTCACATGCAAACATCACATGTTGCGCTGAAGTGCTTTTAATCTCGCGAAATGCCGCACACACGAGAATACTTGCATGGAAATGTGGCGACGCTGAATGGGCTGTCAAGCCACGAAAACGACGTTTTGGTCAGCGTGCGCTTTTGAAGACTTGACGCCTGCTTCACAAGTCTCCCGGTCATTATCATAGCAGCTCGGTCGGAATTGTTTACACCTTTCTTCCAACACGTGTTCCTCGTTGGTACACGCGCGGCGTTTCATCTCCAGATGAGCAGTTTGACCCTTTGTGCCGCTGCTAGAAGTTATTGAGGTTTGCCTCCCTATCATTCCTCCAGTGTCTCCGATCTTAAAGTAAGACACTTACATAGTTTGCTCATAAGGGAAACTATAACATGCTGCTTTATAATTCGATTCCGTCCTAATTACGCTGTGGTGTACACCTGGCACTGGTCCCCACTACCACATTCCTCTGTCTTTAAAGTCTTGGCCTGGGCATCAAAGCCGCCTGGTTTTGATGATATTTTGGCACTCATCTGTGTTGGCTGCAACTTAAATAGGATTAGAGCGATGCATGTTAAAAAGGCCTCTGCTCTTCATCTCGGCATAACAGGATATTATAAGTGTTTTTCAATGTCAAAACTTATAGAGGAAAATGGTGACACAGTAAAGGAAATTGCAAACAGGAAAGACCTCTAAACATGCAGTGCATTATCCCGGAGAAGGATTTCGAGTGGTTCCTTCATTCCGGGCTCTTGCACTCCCTTGATATCACAGACAGATGCGGTGGACTAGATTTAGCACACACCCCTTCAGCAGACCAACACACCGACGGTCCGGTCAAGTGCACCTCTGGGCAAAACCTTCACCGAATGCTGTTTGCTTGCCAACATTATTACAAGCTAAATTGGGTTTAGATATTCCGAGACGGCACACCAGATGTCGAATTTAATAAGAACTCTTTCCGTGGCACATGACGGTTCGGGAAGAAGAGACGAGGAAAGGGTGGACGCCAGTATTGAAATGGAAGGATATCCAGGACACAGTGTTTACAGGAGTGCATTTGCATTGTTTGTTCAGTGCTCATTCTGTTGTTTATTGTCTGTAGCTGCCAAGTCTGGCTAATTTTGATCAGTGAAGATAGAATAGCACCATTGATGTGGCGTGGCTGACTCAATCTTTGTGAGGAAATTTGAAATGTGTATATAAAGGTCTACAAAAACACTGTCGATGTCGATTGCAGTATATAATAATAATGATTATGGATTATTTTGCCATGTAACTGGCTCGCTCACTGATGCAGATGATTTGTTGCCGTGGTCTGAATCTGGAAAGAGCTGCAGGACTAAGTTGGCCGTGTTCCCACAAGATCCGTAAGCAATAAAACTTGCCTGTACTTATTAATTCAGCCCGGTGTTTTACTGAGATCAAGGTTCCGAGTTGAAGGTGGGATTTGTACAGTTGTCTGACAGTGGCAAGGCTGCAGCAGCCATGTTGGTAATACTAATCGAACTTTCTGTTGGTAATTTATGACTGCAGGCTGGGACTATGCAATTGTAACCGACCGGTTGTTCGTAATGGAGAAACAGACGAATGTTATTCTAATGACAAAACATCAATTTGTTGTTTACCCCTCTGCATTTTGTCCAGTTTTTCACATTTGATCACGTTAGAATGTTTAAAAATCAAAACAACAAACTAAACAGAATAACATGAATGAAAAGGATTGGGGGATTTTTGATTAGACATTGCACAGCGTGTGTTCTGTTTATGGTATAAACGGCTAAAATGTTTGTGCCTTTTTTATTGACAATCATCATTTAGACTGTGAAAAGATTTTCTTCGCCTGAGCTGCTGCGAAGGAATAATGTGCGAATAATCTACACTGAACCAATCAAGACTGAAATGATTTAATCCTCATTAACATGCAGTACATCGTATATTCAACAATTAATTTGATTCATTATTGATAAACTAGTTCAAGTGGCTCCCTGCTGTTTTTGTTTTGTATTAAAGTCAGAGTGGATGAACGGCTGCAGCAAACAGATATTCTGATGAATGAAACAATGTGAATCTGCAAAGATGTCGCCCAGACTCCATTAATCCTGGACGTGTCCTGTACCTCTGACCATGTCCAGCTGTACTATATATATTTTTTTTTTATGGACCTGAACTTGTCTCAGTAAGTGCAGCCCCCAAAAAATTCAATCGCCAAGAGACAAATCCATTTAACAGCCGACAAGAGCAGAGGAGGAAGCAGGATGATGTTATAGAGTGACGGGATGAGGTGGTGGGGGGGGTGGGGGTGGATGGACTTTAATGTGCTCTTTATTTCCTGTTTCCAACTGAAAGTTAATAGACTTTCCTCTAAAGCATGATTACATCATCCCCTATCGCTCACTGTTTGTTTCGAACGTGACTGTAACCACAACACAGACTCTCCCAACCTTACTTTAACCCAAACCGTGATTACTTGCTAAACCTCAACATGCCTCTTGTCTGCCTGAACTGACATAAAACGAACCATACTGTCACTGCTACCTTTTCCAAAAAAACAGATAATTGTGGTGAGGAAAGATTAGAAAAGTTTGTTCCCCAGTCGTGTAAGGAGTTAACCTATTATATTTATTATTTGCACCATTCGTCAAGGAGAGAGAATATCGTTGCAGTTTTTCCTCAGTCAGTAAGATGTGCCTATAGATTTTATGTCGCTGAAAGCAATAACTGCTGACAAAGACGATGTTGTCTCCTGTGGTCAGACAACAGACGTTCACCTATTTTCTTTTTCCTGCTCCCGGGGTTCCCGGGCAGTATTTTATAATGAGAGGGGAATTATTCTTCTCACCATTTACCCGCTCTGGTCTCGAGCGCCGAACTCCATTCACACTGGCACCCGCCTACACACACACCCGTAGCAAACACATGCACAGCAGTCATTGCCCATGCAGCAGGACATACATCAAGACCACTGTGTGGACATCAAAGATCAAATTACTCCTCCCAGTATGAGACGCATTGATAACCTCGATGTCAGTAGGAATCCAATCAAAATCTAAATTGTGCCCCGCTAAAACGGCCCCCTTGATTAGTTCTCCAATAAAATCCATTTCCTGCCCTCATGCCTATTTTAGGCAGTTTATTTCCCCTGTGGTATCAAGCAATAGGCCCTGCACAGGACTCCCATCTCCGAAGGCCCGGTGTGAATGTTTGTCTGTCTGGAGTGCTTTAGACGGAACCTTAGCTTTTCCAATATTCACCACCGGCTCTACCTTTTGTGTCCGCCTCGCGCAGACCTAAATGGGCAGGGCTTTCAGACCACTGTGTCACTTTTCTTTTTTTTTTTTTTTTTTTTGGTACTTGTAATCTCCCTGTGCTGTGCTGCAGAGCTATCTCACAGACAGGCAGAGAGGAATAGCACAGATGTAATACAGAGCCGTGGTCTCTCTATCACAGGAACGCTGCCATGAATCACTCACGTACAGAAAGTCCTATCTGCTGATAAGTGGTCTTATATTTCAAAAAAATTGAGCGGTCTGTTTCTGTTATATCATTATTACACGCTGCAAGTTTTATGTAAATTCATCTGCAGCACTGGTAATATTTCTGTTTTTATGACACTTAACTCATGGTAAGTCCTCTGGTGCCCACATCCGTGGCCTGGAGTGTGTTTGCAGCTCTTTTCCATTGATGCTCTTCTTTATATCCGACTGTAAATTGCGGTGAAGCACAAAGCACGTATTGGAAATGACCTCAGCGCACAGGGAGTGAGTCTGAGCCGTAAAATAGAAGGAACTGATTGCTGATTGCAGGTACATGCGTAAGCACTTTGTCCGATATAGGCATTCAACTTATTGTAATTAGACAGTGTGGTCAAAGGGGCAGTCCACCAATTTTACATGGAAAATTCTTCTCAGGGAATGTGTCAGTCTGTGACCGTACGCTGTCCTCTGGCTTTATCTCAAGCTCGGATGACAAACTGCAAGAGAGGAACAGAACGTGTGCGTGAACGGGCTAATGACAGAGGCTAATGAGCTGAGTTATGGAAAGTGAAAGATCATCTTCGGAGCTTATGTTATGGGAGTAAAAGTCAGGACGTGCCAACCGCAGCTGCTGCAGTTTGTGCCAGTCACATGATCCCCTATAAATCCATTACACAACTTAACAAAATGATGTCACTGGAAAAAAGCTCTGTTGATCGCGATGAACTCTTAATGAAAAGAAATCCTTCAAATCCTACCTGAATTATTTTTCTGGTCTCATCCCCTTCAAGAATAAAATACTAACAAATGATAATAATTAAAAAAAAAAAAACACTGTCAGAGGTCCCATACAGAGAGTTATTAGTAATTGCAGTTCTCTCCTTCAAGCATTCTATTGTGAGAGTTTGTTCATCAAGGAGGTTTTAAAGTGGTTCCAATCGACCCCATGTTGTGCACATCAGAAGCATCAACCGCATGTGTGGGTCACGTCTTTGTCTGTTAATAATCGGCAACAGTGTGTGTTCATGCGTCACCGACAAACACTAACCACGAATTAAACGCAAAAGGTTTGTTAGACCTGTTTTTAGCAATAACAGAACTAAAGATATATAGTGTCCTATTGGCTCTCATTGCTGTAGAGGCAACGCAGTAAAGGCTTAAATGGCACTAATCCTCCATCTTTTATAGAGGAGTGATTTATCAGTGGACTCGTGATTTGTTTACTCATAGATCCGCCCCCTTAAGATGTACATCCTGCCGCCTGGTCCAGATTCAATCTGTCCGTCCGCTGCAAGTGTGTGACAACTTGACACGTTGACATGTGGACCTAATTGTGTGTCACGCATATAAAGTTTACTAAAATGGAAATTGACCATCCTGGGATGTTTTACAGCAGAATTACCTAATTTACTGTATTGACATTATTGACCCCTCTGCAGGCCGGAGAAGGGATTCTGGTGACCTCAGCCGGTAAACAAATGGAGGCTGGATCAATACGACAAAGTCAGAGTTCACTCGTCTCCCCTGGCTGGGTTTATTGCACAATGAACTCCATTAAAAGTTTCCCAGGCCCAAAAGTCAAACATCATTTGGCTCCGGTGTCAGAAAGCGTCTCCGGGAAAAGCCAAAGACAAGTCGGCGGTAATGGAGTTTGTTTTGGGGCCTTTAATTGCAGGTGCGCCCATGCCAATAACTCAGAGAGGCCTACACGGGGAGAGAGGACATTTGTTAAAGGGAGCAACTGTGTCTGAGATTAAAGTCAAAGCCCTGTCCAAACTGCAGATTTCTGGCCCGGTGACTTGTGCGTCTCCATTGACAGCTGTCCTCTTAGATCTGTGGCCGTGTCGCCGCAGCCGAGCACGGAGCTCTGAGTCAGTCACTTCTCGGCAACTCAGTGGATTTTTGTTTTTTTGTTTTTTTCTTTTGTTGCAGCCATCGCACTTGGAGAAGAGTTTTTTTTTTGTGACACCTCCTCATGTGGTGACACCTGTCATAGTCATTGCTCTAATTGTCCATTTTATCGTGTGAATGAAGGGCATACAGAATGAAATTAGGCACTTTGGTTGCCACCACAGTGTTGATTCGATTCAGTAGTCAGACTTGGGCGGTCTACAGTAATTGCGTTCACAAATTGAGCGAACACCCCCCCCCCTCCCTTCTCCAACCCCCCATCCCAATCTCCTCCTGATGAAGGCGGCATTTCTATACCTATTCCCTCCTCTGCCACTTTGTGTATTCTTCCCCTTTTTCTCCACCAGCCACAGCTCCGCACTCTCCTCATCAGTCACCTCACCCACCTCCTCCCCTTCCCTCTCTCTTCTGTCATCCCTTCATCCCTCCGTCTGCAGCCAAGACTCACTTTCCCTTCTATTTACAAAGATAAAGCCATAATGGCTCTCTTTGTGCTCCTGACGGCCACTCAGCCGTGGCAGCCCCGTCAACAGATAAATATTTCTTCTCTTTTTATCGCGAGCTGGCTTCAATTATCACAAGTTACAGTCCTTTAATGAATGTCCTCTGTGACCCTTGCTCTGCTCTCGCCTCCTTTCAGAGATTTGACTAATTTAACTTTGTGTGAACGCTGCGTCCCGTGGATGTGTGTGTGTGTGTGTGTGTGGCATGAGCTGGTGGGATTCAGAATGAGGGGGGGTCTCGACATGTTTTGTTAGGTGACTGATAAATGGATGTATAATGCAAGTAGATAAAGCTTTGCAAAGGGGATGGGCCCTGGATAGGGATGGGAAGTACATCCATACACCCCCCTCCCCTGCATCTCCCCCAAGCTGTCCAAAGCTGTGACATGTGGGCCGACACTCCCCCCCCTCTCCATTTCCCTCTCTCCGTCTCCTTCCTTCTTCCCCCCCCCCCCTCTGTAGATAGATATTTTTATTCCTTGGCACCTGACCGTAGATAGGCCATTGGGCTCCTGTCTGCTGGGGCAGCTGGCTGGGGGTTGGAAAGGGATGAAGGATAAGTAGATTCAATCAGGCGTTGCAAATCAACTTTTCCACCAGCATCCTGGGAAGACCTGATAATACAGGTTTCTAATATCTGACCTGTCTGGCAGGAAAGAGAGCCAGAGCTAGAGGGAGGGAGGGACAGGCTGCGGAAATAAAGAGGAGCGCAATAGAGGCATGAGAGAGCAATGAACGCATTGATTTGATGTGGCTAATAGTTCTGCAGTTGATAAGCGCTCTGGCGCCAGTCACAAAAATGAAAGGTTTGCAACAGGGTGAAATAAATTGGGTCCAGTTTTTTTTTTTTTTGTCTCAGTCCCATCAGAGTTTGGACAGGTATCAGAGGACTCTGGCAGACATGGCATCAGCAAGGTTTCCTGTTTGCGTCTCCCAGCCTTCATCCCCTCCTCAATAAGAATTCTGTTTTCATTGCGGTTTCAAATAAAACACACATTTTACGGCTGCTGGTGTGCAGCGCGGCAAAACAGCGTGTCTGGGAAAATGCCATTTGAAATTGTGCAGATTAGCAACTTCATTGACCAAGTGTGATACAGAAATGCATGAGCTCAAAGCCAATTCAGTGATGGTTTAATATAATGCCAAGGAGGCTGCGTAGCCGTACAATGTCTGAACTCGGTGTTTGCTCGATTAAAGTTATAATGAGGTGAAGCAAAGCCGTTTGACGTGGTCATTGACGAGGTTTTCTTGTCTGATAGTCGAGATCATGGTTCATGATTTTGTAACATTGATAAGTTTGATATTCAGATTTTCCTCAAAAGCAGCTCTGTCTTTGTGGAGCTGAAGTCCTATTTGTTGTTTTACTGCTACAATGTTTCTTTTAAAATCACTTCAAAAAAAGCATTTTTTCTGTCTCACGCTCACAATTTGTGATTTACTACCGCCGGCTGTGACATTATATCCGAACAAGAGCTTAAAATTGTCTTGACCCTTTGCTTGAGTCCACTCAGCTGCCCTATTAAAAGCTGACAGTCTCGTTATATTGGGCTTTAGAGCTGACAGGTTGTAACCAAGCAGACCTGCTCCTCTCTGAGGTGTTTGTGTAAAAACTCTGCCTCCCTGGATCAGCTCTGCCCAAACAGACGGGGAAGAATCGGCTTTGTCTGTCCAGCCTGCGCTCGGCGTGACAGAGCAGACACTGCCACTCTGACCTTTCCCCGATTTACCAGCTACGACAGAGCCAATACCGCCGCTAACGAGACGCTGACATTGCTTGACAGCCAGGGGTGGCACGCAATTATTCTACTGAGGAAAACTGCATGTTGATCTGCGGAGTGTGTTTGTGTGAGGGACCCGGCGAGGAAGACTGCACGCCTGTGTCACCATCTCCTGCTCTCGCTGTGATGCCGCATTCCTCTTTATTGGTGATTGATGTGTCCAGATCTCAGCAGAACTTCCCTGTCAGGTCCCAAAGCAAGCGAGTGTCATCATCACGAACCCGGTCGCCCAGAATGGCCGCCGTTCGGAGAGGGGTTCTGATCTCAGAATAGCCTGGCCTTGTCTGCTCCTGCGACTGCCTGACGTGACCCATTTATTGACTTTGTTGTCAGCCGTGCCGTTTGAAGTCAGGTTTTGGCTATAAGCAATTTATTTTTTTTTCTTTCTCTCCAAGCAATTGAAAAATGTCCCAACCTTGAGAAGAAGAATTTGTGGCTTCACTGAATCCATCTGTCGATAGTCGGACACAATAGGGTATTAATAAGAGAACTGGTGATTGTGTCATATCGCCACGCTGCAGACAAACAGAGTCATCACGACTCTTGTTTTCTTTTGCTTTGCTTTATCAACGTTTTCGTCGGAGGATTACCTCATAAATAGATGATTAGTTTCATCTTCATCTGATTAATGTTGGTTAATTAGCTGGATAAGCCAGCCATGCGCGGCAGCAGTGGTGTCGTTTGTCTGGAACACTTCAGATGAGGTGACTTTGAGAACAGTGTCAGCAAATCAATTAAGTCCTCAGTCAATGAATTAAACTGGCAGACAATAATAAGACGTACTGTATATACACTGCTGCCACCACCTCCGCTTGAATTTGACTTTGACAAATTGATTGAATGATTAAATCCATACCTTTTAAACAGATTGGCTATGCGAGGCCGTAATGTTTATTTGTATTGTTCACTTCTGGGTTGCTGCTAATTCAAGGTTACTAATGTTGAACAGGCGCACCATTGAGAAAAATATATGAAGGACAACTATATATATATATAATATATATATATATATATAAAATTGTATCCATATACCAAAAAGTGCTGCATTTCCTCAAACCCCCTCCAAAGAATGGATGCAAGTCCGACTCATGCTCTCACGTGTCGGGTCATTGCTCCATCAAATTCCGCACCAACTGCAAGTTGCACATGGTTATTACATCAAGGCAGGTTCATAGAGTATTACAATAATCCAAGAGGGGGGTGCACAGGCATCAAACATGGAGGAAACTGCAATCGGGAAGTGAGGTCAGGACCTTCCGCTGCTGCCTGGATAATAAAAGAAGGATTTGTGCTCAGAACAAAGGGGGAGAGGTGGAGGACTTTGGAGTGACAGTGTCTGAACAACATCCAGCAGCCAGTCAGCTGGAGATAACAAAAAAAATGCAGCGAGGAGCATTAAATTATTTTAAGAGGACAATACACTCAATTTGTTCACGTTGAGTCGACACAGAGGCGTAATGCAAGAGGCATAAACACGGCCTCTGTCCATCACTGCCAGCTAAGCATCGGAAATTAGCTTTATCAGTTCGAAAGAATTAAAATCAAATGCATCCTAATCTATTCACTAAAGCCTGTCTCATCGCATACTTTGATCTCTAACTCTATCTGAATTAAGGATAACAATTTTGCTTAACATCAAGCACTTCAATCAGATAGTTAGACGGTCCTTGGTGGGAATATGTGCCAACTTCCAAGGGCATAAATCAAAGGAATGAGAGGGAGCTGCTATTCTTTTGTTGCAAAGGCCACTTGGCTCAGCTCATAAGTGTCGGAGCTTACTGCAATACCTTAGAGGTCTCAGTGCTAGGCGTTCGTATTGATCTGTCTGTGTAAAGTTTCTGCAGAGTGATTCTGTGTGTAAGGCAACTATGCATTTTAAAGGAAGCTGGAGTCCAGACTGGACTCGCTTACAGCAACTCCACACTTGGCAAATTGGATTTCGTTAAGCTCAGTTTCTTAATGTTTTCAGATGTCTTCTTCTAAATTCTCTTAATTTTCAGCCATGCATTTGCGATTGATGGGCACTGTTGCAGGTCTGACGGCGAAGCAGTCTGCGAATTGCTATTTCAGAAAGCGCTTGCCTTGATCTTAACATTCCCCTCCTCTCCTCTCTCTGTAAGTGCTGTATGTTCTTAACAGTGATCCATTGTGGAGCCTATGACAAGAAAATAATGTATTTCTACCAGAGTCTATCAGAGAAATGACTTTGGAGGTAGAGGGAAGAGGAGCTAGATCAATATGTTTCAGGCAGCTGTGAGTGTTTTTGAAACTGAATTTCCACCTTCCTTTGAGTTGTTTTGACCTTGATCTCCAGAGAAGATATGTCTCCGCTGCTCCCCAGCTTTCAGCACTCCGTGATTATCCTGTACAGCATGAAAGATAACCTGCGTGGTGAGCTCCACTTTTCCTGGCCCCCCTCGCGGCAGCCTTCGCCATTATCTTGCCAATCCGAAAAAGCAGAACAAAAGATGTCACCATGCGGCTATTGCACACCTTCATCCTGTGCACACCCCTCATTATTATTATTATTATTATTCCCTCGCCGTCTAACTGTTCCCACTGATAATTGAATTTAAAAATAAGGAAAAGGCAAAGGAGAGTGTTCTTTTTGTGCTGCGTTAACATGCTGTCATTAAGAACGCTGCTTGCTTTAATGGCCAGGTCTTAAACTATCAAGACTGTAGAGGACTGGAGAGAGAGGGGGAGAAAATAGCAAGGGGAGCGAGCAAGAGATAAGGAAATTTGATTATAATTAGTATGCGGCTGTGGCACTTAAAAGCTTGTGAGGATCTTAAAACCTTCCTGTTTGTGCAGGGCTCCGGCTTCCCGTATGTGCATATTCAATTTTTGCTGTGCGTCAACGTGACACGCAGGGCCACTGCTTGGACTGAAGGAAACGGGCCCGAATGCATGATGGGATTTCTGCCAAAATAAACATCCAGCGTTAGTCCCCAGATGATTGCTCAAAGAGAGGTGCTCATCGAGGCGTCAGCGGACAGAAATGCATGTTGTGACAGTTCACACAGAGCGATTCGATGCATGCAAAAATCAAATGATATGCCACAGCCAGGGAGCCCTCCCAATGAAAACAAAATCAGGGCATTAGCATGTTTCAGCTGTGCCTCAATCAAGGCTGTCTGTGGTCTCCGGTTTTCATGTCCCTCGGTGGGATTGGAGACGGGCAGAGCAGGGAAATAAAAAAAAAAAAATAAAGGAAAGCAACACCTGTGTGGATATTAGATGGTTTTTAGAAGGAGTTCTCTCCCTGTGCTGCTCGCTCCCTTCAACCTGACTGGTTAGCCAAGCAAAAGCAAACTAATGTAGTTCCATATGGTCACGCTGTGCCAAGATACAGGAGAGAGTCTGACACCGGCTGTAATAGATGTCTGCCTCATAGTGACTGCCAGGGTCGACGGACATTCGGAAAGTTTTTCTATTCGCTGTTCAAAATTTGGAACAGCCAAGCCTCTCACAAAAAAAAAAAAAAAAAAACAATGTGGAAGAGAAATATGGAGCTAAGATTGGACCACGAAGCGCACGAATAGGTTGAATTGAATTTTAAAAAGAAAAAAAAAAAAGAGTAAGTTCATACATACCAAATATTGAAATGTCTCTTTTGTGTGGCCGTCGTTTCTCGGTACAAATTGGGCAAGTTACACAAGTAATATCAACTGTATCACTTCTGTCGAGTGCGGCGGCGATGGCAGCTGGAGCCCAAAATGCATTACATTTTCATTATGACCAGAGCTACGTGGCACATAGTAAGGTGCACTCTCGGTGCACCCCATTTATTCTCAATGAAGAGGTGGCTGCTGCAGTTCAATGACCTCTTATCTGATGGTGTGCCGCTGTCATTGAAGCCATCAGAGTGAAAGGATTAAGCCTGGCTCATATCGATATAAGTCCCGAATGGAGCTAAACATACACACGTACACCTACGGTGGACACAAACACACACACACACACACACATGCAATATACCATGTCCTTCTGAAAAAACATTAGAAAGGCATATTAGGTCAGTGCTTCTGGGTAGGAAGATATGTTTTCATCTGGCGAGCAGATGAGAAAAAAAGGAAAGTCAATAGAATTCTCTCAACTAGATATTAAACAAATCAGCCTCGGCTGCCGGTCCATCGCTGGATGTCAATAGTACAATGACATCACATTAAATGTGCACCACAGAGCATTTACATCACTGGCAGGAGGGGGGGATTAAGCCAGTCCTTGCACTGATGGAGAGGTTAGAGTACTGCTGCTGTGCATTGATCACTACAAGGATGCAAATAACTTCCAGCCTTCTGCCAGTGCAAACACACACGTGCATACACACACACACACACACACAGTGGATATTATGCGAGGCGGCACGTCAGGGGATGCTATTGGCATTTCTTCCAGTACTTGACCTGAATGCCCTCGTTTTTTGCTTTATTTTCAGTAAAGGTGAAAATGTGCTGACGACACCGCCGCATATATCGGGTTTCCTACGAGCTTTGTGGGGATTTGTTGCCGCAATGAAGACCGGGCCCATCTGACAATTAGATCTGATGACCTTCAGGAAGTGTGCCTCTCAAGCGAAACGTGGCCCACGTGCATCACTCCAGCAGCATATCAAACATTTATGTGCCCTGAAATCCTGAAACCCTTTGAAAGCAGTTACTCAAATAATGAGATGAGGGGATTTTAATATGCAGCTCCAGAGCCGGCTTTAATGTTGCACCGTTGTCGCCCGGTGGTGGGGTAACACAAACAGTCCCCGTGATTAGAAACGCACAATGTGATGCCGTGTGAAGGATTCGGCCGCCCGTGCCTCCACGCTGACCTGTCTGTTTCAGCATGCGTGGTCATAGTTGCGTGGAGACCTGCCTTTGAACCTACCTGCTTTAATGTTCGCTAATGCAGAGTTTCATCAGATCGGACTGAATTACTTCTCTGACATGCATAATGTATTGTTACGTCTTTACACATCTGGCTCAAGATCAAGAGAATGCACTTATGTAAAAGAAAAAGGGTCAGCTCTTCCCGCCGGTTTCCCACTGAGTGTGAACCTGTTGTGTTTCCATCTGGAATTTATTTGTTTGAGCGAGATCACTTCGAATCTCACTACCGGGAGTTAATCGTGCATTATTCTGAATTTGAACTTTGTAGAACTACTTTGCTTTTAGTGCCGTTTTGTGATATACATCCCCAGCGATTAGACTCAGCTCTACAACTGCGCCTGGTTCCTGAAGTGTTTCCTGATGATGTTTATAGAAAATGTGATAAACATTTGAAGAACTTTTTCTGCCTCTGTGGACAGGAGACCGCTCCTTTTCATGAATCAGTCCCAAAGCTTTATGATATCTCATTTTTGTGTAAAAAGTATTATACAAAGAATTCACAAGGGAGTTAAATAAAGCTACTTTTAGATGTGCACTGTAGGCGATAGTTTTAGATGACCTCGGTTCCTGCAGTGGTTCTGACCTGAACAGTCTCCTGCTGCCTTCTTCACATGTCAAATGAATTGAATCAGACCGACCTCACATTAATATGTTGTCTGTGAAAGTCCTTTAATTTCTGTTTTTGAGGTTATCTCTCTTAATGAGCTTATTAATATCTGCTCCCATGTCATCAGTCATCAGCCAGTTTTGAAGAGTGTTAGATATAGTCTATTAAAGCACAAAGTATGTGCACAATGCCCTAGAACACAATTTAATGTGTAGGTGCTTCAGTAGAAACCTAGGGCTAAATTAATTTAATTAAAACAGTAAAAGATTTTGACAGTTAAAAATATCAAATGTTTTTTTTTTTTTTTTTTTTTTCCCTTTTCCCCCTTTCAGTAGAATCTTAGCCCTGGGCTGTATGAGGCACCATGTTTGTTCTCACAGATGAGTCCCACCGAGAGAGTTATTGGGCGCCGGCCTTGTGCCAAAAGAGAAGGTGATTTTTCAAAAGAACTCTCCCGGTGCTGGGAAGCCCGAAGTCCATCTGTATGTCTAATGAAATCTGAGAAATTCTGATATGACCTTCCTCGTGGTAAGAGAAATCTCTGCGGTCGTGGTTAGCAGTCGGCACTATCAAAATATTTTTTTTTTTCCTCCTTTGCCTCCTTGCTTCGAAATCACTCGGTTATATCGGTTGGAAAAAAAAAAAAAGAAAAAAATCTGATAACAGACATTGGTTCCACTGGGTTCTCAGCGGGATCCCTGTTATATTCTGCTGTGGCTCAAAGTTGTCTTCCTCAAATCAGGATTACTCATCTGTTTGCCAGTTTAACACATTCCCATTAAATGATACCAATCTCCAAGAGAGACATATTGACTAAGACAGAACCTTATGGTGTCATAACTAATAACTCAGCATCTTGATTTGCCATCCATAATTCACTCCAGCAGGGCACTTACCGTCTTGGAATAAATTGGAATATTTAAACAAACAGATATATGCCTTGTGGCGTTTAAATAAGTAATATGCCTCCCAAGTGTTCTCAATCCTGAAAAAGAGTGCAATCTGGTATACAAGTTTGATGCACCCGCTCACCAGAATGAGTGTTTTATTTTTCATGCTTTTGCCATCCATTAGCTGTGTTTTTGAGCCAAGTTGACACACTTTGAAATACAGTTATTCAAAATGTTGAGTCAAGATTTGCTATGCCGGGATATGCAATGATGCGTAGATGGATGCATGCGTGCACAGGCTCTGTGTTCGTCTCTGCAGAGGGAGGGGCGCTCGTGGATAGATAGGGAAAGTGTGCGGCTATGACAGCCTCTTGGCAAAGTGTTGAAATCCTCACTGAATGTGGCGTTTTCTCAGACAGTGCAATTTCTTGAGCGCTAGTTGTATATCAGAAGATGCAGGTCTTAGTTTTATTTCTGTTGATTAATCTGAAATCTCACCAAAGGTCTTTACCCATCAGCGGGATACTCCTTGGTTGGAGGATTTAATTCTCCTGGTTCTCATATTAGATTGTTCCAATATTTAACTGTTTTTCAAGAAAGCATTAAAACAGATTTTTTTTTTTTGTCATTGGATGCCAGATTAAAACAAAAAAAAAAAAAAACACTTATGAAAAATGCTGACTCGGTGCACAAAGACCTTGATGAATATATGACTCCAAACATGTCCCATTCAACAGATCTCTGTATGTAAGGTGCTTAAGACTGAGGGGGGGGGCTTCCAACTCCTTCAAGCTCTTAAGTCACTCTCTCGCTCCAGCCCATGAGTTACTCACTGAGTGAACTCCTGCCTCGCTTTTTCAAATGCTAATGACGGGCAGTGCTGAAAGCCTCAAATTGGGCCATGCAATTCAGCCTGTGGTGTCTGGTGAGGCCCTGCTCATGTTGGGGACCGTGGTCTTTTCCCCCTACAACCCACGCCCCCCCCCTCCCAGTCTTTTGTGTGCCGCGGTAATAGGCACAGATGTTCCTCTTGCCTCACACAGGGCCACTTTCCCTCTAATCGCCACCTTGTATGCGGACGGCTTGCACCTGCCCCAGCAGCTCTTTCTCCTTTTCCGCTCTCTCTCTCTCACTCCCTCTCTCTCAATTCTGTTCCTTTCAAACCCCCCTCCCTCCCTCCCTCCCTCCCTCTCTCTCTCTCTGCCTGTATTATTTCTCTCTCCATCTCTCTGCAGACCCCTGTAAGGAAGGCCTTTCCTTCAATGCCCCCACACCAAAAAAAAATTCAGACACTACTTCCCGGGCACCTGATTGTTTAAACATTGAACTGTGGAGACGGAGAAAGGAGAGACAAGAATGGTGTGGATGGAGGGTACCAAAAGAAGCCGGGTTTTCCTTCTTACACAATTTGGGAATGGGTTCAAGAAAAATGGAGATGGGCGAACCTCTCCTCACTCCAGCTGGAGAGAATTTGGAACATAATACCCTTATGGCAGCTCAGCCAAACCCCAATGCTGAGGGTGCATTTAGGCTGCCTCCCTCCATTGGGCTGGTGTATTGAGGTGCGAAGGGGTTGGGAGGAGGGTGGAGTTGTAGCCACGCTTAAAATTAAGAATTGGACCGAAGTGCAGTTTGCTTTGTGGCCCCTGTGGCGAAGTGTGATTTACCGTCGTCTTCAAATGGCGCTTTCCAGCAGAGTGTGGAAATGTGTGAAAATTTGGTCTCTGTTGGGACGCGGAGGGGAAGAAAAAAAAAAAATCTCATTGCTCTCACTGATGTTTTTCCCCAGCAAAATAAATGTGATAAGTATCTTAATCACCTTGAAATGAGACCACGGCAGGTGCCAGTGAAGTCTGACGGCACGGGCGCTGTGAGACATGTCAGAATTCAAAGTAGGGGATCGCGACCTTTCTGGTAACGTTTAATAAATAGCGAATCGAAAAACACAGAATCACTTCAGAATATCACAATCCGTCATATTTTCTTACATTTCCCTTTCCTCTCTCTGTTTGTCTGCTTCTCACCACCGAAGGCCTCGCAGACATTTAGCGTGCTTTCACTTCACTTTTCAGCAGCGTGGGTTCTTATTTCCATGTGCTGCGTATCGAAAATCAGCTGTTACCCCTTGGTCTCCGGAGTGGACCCGACTCTCCCTCAGTTTGGTGGATGATTGCAGAATTCATGCACAGATAAAGAAGAGCTGCAGTTGGAGAGCCAAGGATTAAATCAATGGATTCTCTTTGGTGGCTCAGTGTAGTGAGCACAGGCCTGGGTTCAGTGTTGCTGTGTGTGGGGAGAGAGAGAGAGACTTCCAAGAAAAGCCAGTCGGCGGCAAAATAATTGATCATTACTGTTCGTGGCACTACAGCAGAACCGAGGGATTTTAAAATCAATGTAGTTTTTCTGTCCTCCAACACATATTCATTTAATGCAATATTCAGCCTGTATCAAGTTGAGCAAGTGATGATTGCTTAGAGAGGGAAGTGGGAGAGGGAGTCTTTTTTTTTTTTGTTGTTGCTGCGTGGAGCATCTGACACTTTGTGATGTATTCTGACAGTTTTATGGTTGAGCAGAGACCTCTTTATTGCGTGTCTTCTCCGAGCGCATCATACTGTAATCATAACTTAACCATGACCTTGGCCTAGCTGGGGGGGGGGGGGGGGCACAGGCAAGCGGGGGGGAGGGGGGGGGGGGGGGGGGGGGGGCACAGGCAAGCGGGCGGGAAAAGATGGCGGTAACGTTGCATCATGAACCGAAGAGAAACTTTGCTTGCTCTCATCGTTTTTCTAGGAAGAAGGCTCTGATGTCAGTCCTGCACGCATGCTCGGTCCAGCATATTCCGCGCGGCGTGTTTACTCGGCCTCTCGTCAGCTGTTTGATTGCTCCCCTCAAAGGGCAAAGCCCCGCAGTGGCCTGCACGCAGGATAATTAGTGTTGTGATTGTACTCAATAACCACGGGTACCTGTCTGCAAGAACCCGTAGGCCACTCCGGCCGGTTTGACTTGATGCGCGCCAGAGGAACTCGCGCTCGCCGAGCCAATCAAGCGAATTATTGCAGGTTACAAGGGTTTTGATAATATATTTATGCAGCATATGTATGACAAGACTGCTGATTCTGTTACAGCAACAACAGCCGCGGCTTCCATCTGCTGAATAGTCTGCTTCGCGTTCTCGCCGAGGCCTCGAACTTCCAGGGTTGTAGTACAACACATTGTCATCTGATCGCTTAGAATGGTTAATTGGATTTCCATCTCTCTCTCACAGCGTTTGAGTTTTAGCGCAGCTCTTCATTCGGGCTTTAATTCCAAAAACTGGGTTGTTCAAGAATTAAACTCAGATGCATCTCATAAGCTTTTCTGTGCATTTAACCGTCCTTCTTCGTGTGTACCAATATCAGACCATGCCGTGCGGTCTTAATGGTGACATACGTTGTTATAGTGGATGTCAAGTCGTGATTTTTTCAGAGCACATCATGTTTATATCAAAATTGTGTGTATTTTATTTTAAATCTAGTTCACAGTCAGAGCCCATGTGTCAGAACTGCAAAGGCACATGGGTAAAAACCCTTCCAGGTTGGGGATGTGAGTGTCTCCTGGCCACTTTGGTTCACAGGGACACATTTGCATTGCGTGATTAGGTGATCGACATATTTCTCTGACATCCTTGTGTCAGGCAGCACATTTGCAAAGTCTTTGCAGGCCTTAATGAATATTGAGTGTTCTATCTCTTTTGCCTTCCAATTAATGAATAGATGTTGGTAATTATTTGACCAATGCCTCTCTCTCATGACATGTCCCATATCCATCACTAAGTTAAAAATAAATTAAAATCAATAATGCCGGCAGACTCTCAGAACAGTGTCAGTGCTTCCTATGGAGAGACCCATGCAGGTCTGAATAACAACTATTGATCCTCCTTGAGGAATATTCTCTTTTATCACCTCCCCTCCTCAACATGCACACACATGCACACCCAACGTACACAAGATAAGTGTTTCTTTTCCTGCAGTTACATACAATCGGCAGCGGCTGACTAAACCTCGTCTTGTTGGTACCTATCACCCTATCGCAGCATAAAGAAAGCAAAAAAAAAAAAGTGGAAAACAAAATAAGGCAGGAAGTGCTGCTGATAAAAGACGGCGCGCTTGTGATTTATATTTCAAATGTCTCCTTTCTTCGCACCTTTCCTCCTGTCCCCTGTGTGGTAGGTAGCCATTGTGTAAACAGCTCCTTGAAAAACAAATGGCTCCCTAAATCGTTGTAAAGAGCTGTGGCAGCTCGATCCGAGCGGGGGCCCAGGGAGAGAAGGGACGGGAGATAACGTGTGTCAGCAAACATTGACTGGGCTTTATCACAATGAGGTTTCTGTGTTGGAGGAGCTAAGAGGCTGGCCAGCTAATCGTCCTCCACAGAGAGCACACATTCCTACAGGTCAGGGCTCAGGGTTATGTGTGTGTGTGTGTGTGTGTGTGCAGGAGGACACTAAGGGTGTTTATGCGAAGGCTACTCAGTGAAAAAGCAGCGATTTTGTCTCCCTCCTACCGTTGGCTAACTTTGTGTGCTGTGACCTGCGATAAGCCTGACGGAAAAGCAGTGTTTGCAGTTCTAACTGTGATGACTATTTGTTTACCCTTATCTAAACTGCACGATAAATCATAGGCAAAAAGTAACATCTGGCGTCAATGAGAGTGAGTGCATGCGGGTGTGAATTTTTTTTTTTTTTTTAAATGGAGGGGTCACTCCCAGCTGCCGGAGAGAGGGTGAGAGTTTACTGCTCAAGGACAGACCAGGGAATTAAGTTTCACACAGGCATGACGGGGTTTACTCTCTTAACAAATGACATCTAAGGAGAAAGGCACACTAAAAGCACTCAGGGTGATTCCGCTTCAGCTGCGAGGTTAGCCCGGAGGCATCTTTTCATCCTGGCTCGTGACTCGGGGAGTTTCGCCCCTTGTGTCTCTTTAAGTGTTTGCTGCTCTGTTCTTCTAGGGCAGCAGTTCTGAAGCCGTTTCATACCTCAGTGCGCTAAGATTGCGTCTGTCTGTTTCCCCGCCGCCTCGCTGGGATCCTCCCGGGCTGCAGTTGCACACTGGAGCCAACAGAGGTCAGCCCTTCTCAGCTGGTTTTTCAGCGGCGAGGAGGGAGAGCAGCAGCTGCTGTCAGTGCAGCAAGACCCACACAGCCCTGGGACTGGGTATTAACCATGCAGAGGACACCCTGGTCCGAGCTTTACTTTGATATACATCATGTATGCTAATGTGATTCTTTATTGATCCCTCAAGGGAAGGACTGTTTTTGCTTTGCTCCTCTGGGGAGGCAAGAGCGCCAGGTCACAGACAGCATAACCCCCACCCCACCCCACCCGGAGCTGGTGGGGACCCACTGTCTTGTTCAATGACACTTCGTCAGTGTGAACGTGTCCTGACACAGGGATTTGAACCCTGGTCACATGACTGAAAATAGCCTCGCCGTCACAGCTGTGAAGGAAAATGACAAAAAAGAAAAAAAAAATAATAATAAATCTATGATTGTTAAAGTCAGGGAACACTGTTTTTTTCTCTTCCAGTGGGTCAATGCTGCCCTCTCCTTAAAAAAAAAACACAACAACAACAACATTACTTCACTCTTTACATTGCATAATGCCAGCCGTTTAATCCTGTTTAGTCGCCCGGCCTGTGATAACTCCAGGGGAATCGCTGCTGTCCTTATCGTATTTATCCAGTGATGACAGATTAGTGCAGTGCACTCCACATACAGTAGACATCCCCCCGGATTGGTGAAGCATATTTCAGGGAGGGAGGGAGGGAGGGAGGGCTCAGACTATGTTTGTTGTTGTCAAAAAAGGAAAGGAAAGAAAAAGAAGATGAATGAAAATCCACTCACTGAGTCTGCTGCATACTGGAACAAGATAATTATTGGCAGAGAGTCTCAAAGTGAGCACTGTAATAATTTAGCAATAAGACACACACGCAGATGCATGCAGTGTACTCTGAGGCTACTGCATCTGAGCCAGCTGCTTAAAAAACTAATATAGTTGCAGTATTACCTTTTTTTTCCCAAACAGAAATATATAATGCATTTACCCTGCACATATTTCAGCACTTTGCACTGCAGCTGTTGGTTTTTGCTTGCCATGAGGGTTTCGGTAGAACTTCTGAGCTTATGCTTTTCAATTATACTTTCAAAAAAAATGTTGCGATGCTCTCACACACACACACACACACACACACACACATGCACGCACCAAACAGCTGAGTGTGCAGAGAGAGTGTGTTCCTTCCAGGCAAGGGCTTGTCTGTGAATCTAAGAGGCAGGCAGGAAGGCACAAGGTGGAGACCTCTTCAGATCTGGCTGCTATTAACACTCTTGTGATCTGCTCATGTTTACCTACTCTCACAACACTGGGACTCGGGGCTGTGTGGAGCATGGGACGTGGGGCCCGGCCCCTTTGAAGTGAAGTTGAACCCTCAGACTACGCTCTTGGTAATTGCACCTTCTCTCTCTCTCTCTCTTCTCTGACCCCCTCTCCCCCTTTTTTGCATTTTCGTGTTCCTTTTTTCCCCCCACTTAGATGAGATTTGGAGGATGCACATGGGGAGCTTTTAGTGTGATTGTTTTGCCTCTCCATGTCTGTGCTTAAGCAAAAAACACTGAAAAAAAATCCTACATGCGTTACTTTTAAATGTTCCTATGTGTGTTTCTGCAGCTCCAGTAGATTACGTCCAGTCAGTGGAGTCATCTGAGGCAGCTCTGTGCTCACTCTACCTCCCTTCTCTCTACCATGAAGAGTAAAAAAAAAAAAAAAGTCATGTGTTTCTTCTATAATTCACTCAACCAGATTCAGATTATCATAATTGAAAAGTGGAAGCAAAGCAACTTGAACAGACGGAGCATAAAATGTCCATGTTAAGCAGCAGACGACGAAACATGCCATTTGTTTGTGCACTTACTGTCTGTCGATAAAGTCGCCGTAATGACACTCGATTTGAATTAGTTTCATTTTTTTTTTTCCTGCTGCCTTTCTTTTCCGTTGATGTTTACTCCATCCACCGTCACTGACGTGATGTGCTGTGTTCAGTGGCGTGCGGCGTGGAACACCTGTGTGTTGTTGTAATTACTTTGATTATACCTACTATGCGGCGCTGCAACAGTCGGGAGAGAAGGTCCAATTTAACCTGCAGTGAATTTCAATTGTGACTGAAAACAAGAGGGAAAAAACTGCTCTCTGGAATATTTGATGAGAGGGACGTTCGTATGGTTACATGCGGTGCCTGTGTGTGTGTGTGTGTGCATATCAAGCAACAGGGATGCATATTGGGCTGTGAAGTTCAAGGTCCTTACTTTCCGTTGCTTTTGATCAGTTTGCCGTGATGGGTATTGGTCTGCATCCAGACATATGACAGTCCAGGGGGCCTCATTGGTGAAGCCGGCTCTCCCAAAAGATGCCAGGTGCCTGATTCGGAACAAATGCTCACAAACAGAAACACAAACACACCAGAGGGACCCTGGCGTGTGCACGTGTCTGTGTTCTCCTTTCTTCGACTAGGAGAAGGGGATGAGGCTGGCAGGTATTGAACTGCGTTGAGGTAGAACGAGCAGCCATGGGCATCTCCCGGTTCATGACGCTAGTCAGAAAATTGACAAGCCAGAGCCACTTTTTATTCCGCAGCTACAATGTAAATGAATCTGCCTCCCCTGTCCCTCATGCAAACACTCCAGACCCACTGACTGTACAGACGCTGGGGTGGATCCATCTCTTTTCTTACTGTTTCCAGGAGCCTTTATACATCTCAGTCTTTCTCTCTCTCTATACTGCTCCCCCTTGTCTAGTTAAAGGGCAGATATACCTTTCTTGCCAGACAGAAGAAACCTATACTTTATCACTGCCACATATGGGGAGAGGTATTTTCTCCCAAAGGGAAAACTGGCATGCAATTATAATGTACTAGCTGCCCCAAACATCCTTCACAGAATGTACAGCGTCCTGTTTTTGACTCACACGAGTTTATGATCTCTTACGGGGCACCACAGTGTTGCACGTCTACTGTGGGTGTTTCCCTTTATGCCCCCTTACGGTTGATTTACTCTCTCAAGTGAGGAACTGAAGCTATTTAGGTTGACCTGCAGGTATTTTCCCCAGCAGCTGTTAAAAAAAAACGAAAAAAAAAAAAAAAGTTTGTCACTTTCCGACAGAAAACAGCACCTCGTCATGACGGCCAGAGTAAATGCAACCCCAGCCCGAGATGGAAGGAAAGCGTTTGCAATTAAATACATTTCACTTCCAAACACCGTTTGCCTTTAGTTTCATGTGCGTTTTCATCCGTGTAAATATTCTCACAGAGATAGTGCAAACACACCTGTGATTAGTTGGAGTAAATTGCAGACAAATAAATTGAATGAGTAAATGCACAAAATTGCAGATGACAGCGCTCGAAAGATGTCTGGAAGCAGTTTCTGAAACCTGCGCGGGGCTGCAGCGTGCCCGTCATACTAGCCGGCTCTCTACCATCAGAGTGGTAAAGTGGGACAGATGTTGAGGGTTAGAGAGGCCCCAGTGGGATATTGAGAATGATGGTTTGGCAGCGAGTGTGGAACAATAAAGGGAAGAGATGTAGAGGCCAGGGCTCTCCTTTCACCTGATCTGATCCTGCCCTGGAACCTGTTGAGCTCTGCCTGAAATGAAAGAAAGGTGCCTTTTTGTCGTGCCCGCAGCTTTGGAACAACGAGTCCCGATATTCCTCGCGAGAATGAAGATGGACAAGTCTCGCGGATGCTGCTGAAACCGAGGAGGAGTGTGGGTTTTCAAACATTAAAGAGGCGGAGAGTGGAGAGCTTCAAAGGGAAAAGACATAAAAGTGCATTCTGAAGGGTTCAGTTATCAATTCCTGATTCATCGAGGGATTGGATCAATACCTGTCCTCTTATATTTCAGGACAAGTCTTTGAAGTAAGCAGTGGGGCTGCAGGAGGTGTATATTACTGTATATTTTGTTTTCTCGGAATTGGTGCTCTACAGATTTCATACACAATGTATCAGACTTCACAGCTCTTCATATTCCCAACAGGAATCCAAACATATCTAGCAAACGCATCATCAGTTAACTTCACTTTCGATATGTCGCTTTGAGCTCCAGTTTGAAATTCTCCCCCTCCCCCTCCCAAAAAAATCACGATGATAGAAAATCACATTGAGGTTTTTTTTTTGTCTTTTTTCCCCCCTCGCCTTTGAGAGACATGCAGTTTTGTCGGATTGGAATTCAAGCTATCGCCAGATACTGCATAATTGTAGGCTGCAGCTGCCAGAGCACGGCAGGCCTTCCATTGGTTTTACATTTCATGGGAGTTTACGTACGCTATGTTTCTTCAAGTGGAAAATTGTTTTCTGCATGATGCCAACAGGTGGACTCATTAGAGAGTCAGCATAATCATGGCAATCATTTCCTCCCTGCAATTAGAAGTATTGATCATTTACATATTATCCCGAGCCATGGCTGACTTTATTGTTTTTACTTATTTATGCTTTAAAAGACAAACATCTGCAGCAAAGAGTGGTCGGGCCTGGCATTACACACTTGGACCAGGCTTAGTCGGGTTCCATGTTGACATTGGACGGAATTGTTGGCTGAACATTGTCTTGGATTTTGTACAATCCTGTAATCCTTATTTGGTTACAGGTTGTCTCCAAAACAGGTCCAACGTGAACGGCCATGTTTAGGATTATTGTTGTTGGCTGGATGCCCGAGGGTCGAGTTTCTCTGTCCACTTGCACCGTTCCTGTCTTCCAGCGTCCAATGGCTTGCAGATGTCGTTCGAGGCCAAAGGTGGACTGGGGTCACTTTTAGTTCTCTGCTCCTCGTTGTCTATACCTCTCACACTGTGGAGAAAACCTCTCCGGTCTGGCCTCGAGGGTCAACCACAACACTGACTGACTCGCAGCTTGTCAACGTGTCAGGGTGCATACAGGCGTGTTGGAGAGGCTGAGGCGAGGAGAGGCAGACACATGAAAGGCTTGCTTGTCGTGAAGATGGTGGTTGAAGATGACCCTCGAAAACATTGTTCACATTATGCTTCTGCCTGGAGAAAGAGGGCAGTCCAGTGGAAATGACCCCTCCGGACCTGCCGTCATGTCACATCTTCATTCTGCCAAAACCCTGTGATTCCAATCCATAGGTGGCTCCAGCACAGTCAATACATTTCCACTCTCTCGCGTGTATTTTCGGTCATTGCATGACAGCGCTGGATCATCGCATCTGCGCTGCCGCAGCAACTACGTGAGCTGTCCGTTTTACTGCAACCCTGCTATAATCTCCTCTTGTAGACGCCACTAAAAAACTGTTCTCACATCAAGCCCCGTCGCTCTGCCTCACCATGAAAACATTTCCAGCGTCACATCGCATTAGATCACAGACAGCGCACATTAAAAACATTCCTTTTTTTAAACACTTCTTTTCTTGTGGGCTTAAGCAAGGATTTAAAAGATGTAACATTTTAAGAGGATTTTCACCACAGGGAAACAAACAGGTCTTTTTTTTTTTACAGAGAGATTCATTTAAAACCCATGCTATAATAAGTTCTGGCCTCTAATTTACGCCACAGTCGCACGCAGCACAAAACAGATGTTGTCCTGGCCAGCAGGGACAGATGCACTGGTCGGCACAACTGTGTCCCCTCTCTCGCTGCAGTTTAAGTCACTGTCCAAACAGGATGAGTGCCAGCTTGGAAGTGTCAAGGCAATTACAACAATGACATCAGTGTGGTTTGGGGGTTATGGCTGATGGAGTGTAAATGTCTGCGGAGATGAACGCCTACCGGCTCTCGGCCGTCACCGCCCACCACTCTCCGCTTCCATCTGCTACTCTTTCTCATTCATCAGATTTTGTGTTTTTTGTGGACAAAAGACGCAGCGGCCCGTCAGAGTCGTGGCCGTTTGAGCTGCTGGGTAGATTAAAGATGGCTGCTGGTCTGCAGCGAGCCTGTACATTCCCCGTTTCATCCAGTGCAGGAGATGGATAAGACATTGTTTGACAATTGTTTGTTCCTCATCTTTAGTTGTAAAGATCAGTTAGAATCTCAAACCTTCAGCGTTTCCCTAACTGATCTCACACGTACGTTCATCGGCGGTATATAAAGCTATCGGAGCGACACAGACTCTGCCTTTCTTCACTCGGTGCTAATCTTACATCCTCCAACATTTATGCTGCGTACTGAAGAAGTGAAGCATTTCTTGATATATTCTGTAGTGGAGGGGGGGGGGGGGTGGCGGAAGTTCATCAGTTGATGAAAAATGAATTGATGAAAAAAATGTACCTCGAGTGTCCCGGACAAATACATCCATAAGCCACTTACGTAGATAAGCTAAGTGGCAAACCTTACTCACTCCTTTTAATATGCCTCGCTGGTGCTCAAAGAAAGAGGGAAAGCAGTACAGATATGACGTACCCTCTTGCGCCCCCTCATTAATCTTAATAAAACAATTGACCCCTGAATAGCTTATTCTTGCCCTGGACCATTAGGCTGCATGACCGTGGCTTTAAATATTAAGCAGGCTTTGTAAAATTTGATAAAATGTTTAGCAAATGGCACAAGGCGCGGTACACTCCTGGGCTCTTACCCTCGTGTTGTAAATGATAGATATGTTTTTATTAGACAGAACGCCGTTTTAAGCAGCATTGTGCTATTGATATTAGCCTTCAGCTTGCATGATTTAAGACGGCAGATACATGCAAACCCATCAGGCTTTTACCTCCGCTACCTCTCACAACTCCGACACAGTCTTGCAGTGACTGTTTGAGGAAAAAAAAAAAAAAAAAAAACCCCACAGTGACTGTGTGAGTGTCACTCTCAGCCTGCTGGGATCCGACGCCATTTCTCGTCTGTGTAACGCTGGGCTATATTTGCCCCTTTGCCCCCTCAGACTGAGCGATGGAGCACAGTATTCCACACAATATACAGTAATTTGTCTCTGATTAAAATTTCTGCTGAGCTTTGAAGCCCATGCTGGTGTTCAGTGCTGAAGTGGTCTTCCTTGTCTGGTAAAAATTGAAAGCCTTTTCATCTCAGAGGGCTTAAGGGGTGCCATTTCTCGTCTGTGTAACGCCGGGCTATATTTGCCCCTTTGCCCCCTCAGACTGAGCGATGGAGCACAGTATTCCACACAATATACAGTAATTTGTCTCTGATTAAAATTTCTGCTGAGCTTTGAAGCCCATGCTGGTGTTCAGTGCTGAAGTGGTCTTCCTTGTCTGGTAAAAATTGAAAGCCTTTTCATCTCAGAGGGCTTAAGGGGTCAAAGGAACACCAAATAACCCTCCCTGTTGTGTTTCTTTTTTTTTTTTTCCTCAGAAGCTTGTAACAAACTGCACCTTTGTCGGACGCGGCCTCTGTCAGGCCGGGGCTGGGGGGACTGCCCTCGGGTTCAGGCTTTGGAGACCCTGTCAGCTTCAAAATGGGGTCTGCTTTATTTCACCCCCTGACCCTAGGCCCAGAAAGAGCCACGCAGGAAAAACAGAGAGATATATGATACATCAAGGCCCAGTGAAACTCCACGGCTGGGAAATGAGGAAGCTGCAAACTGCAGAGTGAGCAGAAAATGAAGGAGCTTATTGTAGGGGGATTTTTAACGCCACAATTCCTATTTGGGGGCGAATCAAGGTTGTGACATCGTGATATTGAAGCCAAGAAGTTTTTCCTTTTTGATTGTTATTCCATTGTTGCACAGTGTAAAGCAATATGTCTTTGCAATATACTACTACTCTGGAAATAACCTGAAAGTGAGCTCGTCTGCCTCTACCTCTGCATACAATTTGCACCTTCCTTACTTCAATCATTTACAAATAAATAAACCGATGACACCGATACAGAAATGAGGGAAAATTCATTAATCCACTGGGGAACTGAGAGGTGTCCAATTCTATTTCAGTGTGAATTTTCTAGATAATGAACTGCAATATTTAACAAGAGCTGCATAAAAATTGAATATTTGTTCGCACCTGAATTGAGATTGACAAAACCATTACATGAGAGATGTTTTTTTTTTTTCTGAGGAGGAATTGAAATCCATGGATACGTTTTCAAGTTAGGAGCATCTGCATTAAATGAATGAAATTGATTGACTTGGAAATGTTGCTGCATAGCCAATCAATCCAAAGAAGGACAACGCAGGGGGCGTCCGTGGGGAGGTGGAGATGAAGGGCCTCCTATTGTTTTGGGGCCCGATGTCACCCAGTCCTTGACCTTGGAGGGGGGGGGTGGGTTGTTGGACCCAGACCTCTGCTCTCAGGCCTGCATGGGTGAGAATAGTGGGACAAGGGTTTGGATGCTCAATATGGGAGAGCTGGGCTTTCAAGCTCAGGGTCACGGGGTCAGCGTTTACGCTCAGGAGTATTAATGAGTGACCTTCGGAATACGGCGGAGGAGGACAGAGGGATGGAAAGAGGAGGTGGAAAAAACACGGAGGAAAGGGTGGGAGGGGTGAGTGGCAGAGAGAGAACTGTAAAGCCCTGAGAGAATGGAGGCTGAGACCTGTTTCTCCAAGATAACAGAGATTGGCCTATGAAAATGCATCCATCACAAGGCCACTAAGCCGGAGCCTTCTTTTGTGCGTCTGTGTCGGCTGAGAGCGAGGGCTGAGGCGGGGGCTGAGGCGGGGGGGGGGGCCATCTGTGGAGATGGAAACAGGGGTTAGGGGAGGGGACAACTGGGGGGGGGAGAAGGGGTCGCTCAGGCCAGCCTGGCATGGACAAGTGAAGTGGGAACGCTCCATTGCTTATTCAACAGGGAGCAGATCTCTAAGAAGATAGAGGCCCACCAATCTTTTGAATTGGGGGGAGTGGAGTGGGGGGGCCGTGGGGGTGGGGGGCAGCAGCCAATGCACAGGAGATTTCTAATTTTGTCAGCGAGGTCTTGGCCGACGGGTTTGTGACGGAGCGGTCTGGATGAGCGGAGAATGGAGCGAGCCGGAGAGCAGGGGCTTTAATGGTCTGGGGGGTTAAAGGCCTGGGTGCTTCTCTTTCATTGAGGTTTTCAGAGCATGTGCTGAGAGGAAAATTAACAACAAAAGCATTTATGAACCAACCAGGTTTATAGTCTCATTTCATTTCACTGAGCAACGAAACTAAAACATTGTCTTTTCCTCGACTACCTTTGCTTGACTGCGTCTCTGTCGACTTTGAGGCACGTACCTTCCTCTGCTCGTCTCATGTTTTCTCTCTAAAGTGCACTGTTTGAGTCTTTTTAGATCCTTGCCTTTACAGTGGTGAGCCTGTCATCCGGAGTACATTGCATTTCCATCTCCTTTTACATCACACATCAGTGCTATCTGCAGGAGAGCAGGGACAGGATCGTGTGCTCCATACCGACTTTTGTTTTTTCCCCCCTATCACCTGCTGTGCTCCCCAGAATTTCCAAGAAAACATTCCCCTTCTCCCTCCATGTCGCCGCATGATCAGTTCCTGATGTAAGGAGCAGGTTGACACAGATGAGCAACAGACGAGAGAGAATGGGGGCTGATGGGGGGGGGGGGGGTTTGCCCAGCCTATGCTCGTGCTGATGATTTCTATTCTGCATTGGAAGTGGCACATTGATGCAGTCAAATTAATGTGACTGCCTTCAACTTTTCCCTTTTTTGTATCCCTCTCCTCCTTTACCCTGAGGGTTTTTAATTTTCACTGGTTCTTCCCATGGCTTCCGTCCATCCTGGAGACAGATGCACCATAGGCACTTTAAAGCGCCGTGGTGTATACATTATTCATATCACTCCACAAAAGGTGCTCATTAAACTTTACATGGCCAGTGGAGTAGGCAGCCATAGGTTGAAAGTGTTGCCCATATCACAAATGTCACAGTGGATTGACAGAGAAAGGAGCGAGAGTGTAGCTGGGGTTTGATTTGAAGATGGCTTTGATTTAACTCCTGGGTTATTTGCATCCAGCTTTATCCATCCACCCTTACCATCTATTCTCCCTTGGGCCCGTGACATGTATATCTGATGTGGCCGCAGAAGTAAAGTGGCATTTGTATAATTTTTTTATGTTTATTAAAGATTATAAAATATAAATTGAAACGTTTCGCCAAGCAGAACAATAGGATATTGCAGGAAGCAGCAGGTCTTAACCGTTTAAGACATCAAATGCATCTTTAAATCTGAAGCCCAGCTGTGTCTCTCACAACACAAACAAGCTGCCATGGCTGGCCCTTTGGGTAAGACCTACACGCTTTGCTTTTCCTTAGCCCAGGTCTCCACAGAGCATTCATCCCTTAATAATACAACACTTAACCCTCCCTTATTGTCCATAAAAGGCTTGGCTGGCAGGTACAGTAAGCTGGTGGGACTAACAAAAGCTTGGTGCCGAGCTGAGAAAAACATCCACACAGGGAAATGAGCTGTCATTACAGTAGCTATGCAGCACTCAGGCACTTCTCTGTATGCGCTCATCTCCTCTGCTCGCTACCCCCAAGGTCCTCTGCTGCTCATAAATACATAATTACGCCCACCGCCCGCCATGATGATTTCTGTTTTCATCAGCTGTCAGAAATGACCTGAATTACCCATCACTGTTTGACCCAAATGCAGCCGTCAGATATGTTAATCACAGCTTACATAACCACTCAGCCCTCTTTCTGTCGACTTAAACCTTGAGTGTGCGAGGAAAGAAAAAAAAAAATAAAAAAATAAAAACTTTAAATAGCTCCTGTCACCGACACAACAAAATAAATACAAATAAAGAAAAAACAAGTTTCAAACTCAAGGTGAGGTGTTTCGCATCCGCGAATTAACCTTGACTTTGACGCCTCTCAGCGGGAGCCGTGCTGAGCTGTACGTTTTTAATGTTTAACATGACAGAGAAGACAGAAATGGCTGATGTCCCTGAAAGCTCTGACCCGCACCCATCCAATATGCAGAACAAGTGCGGAGAAAACAAGAGAAATACTTTGTTGACGGCTGTTTTTCTTTTCTAGAAATATTTTGACACTGGCAATTAAATATGTATTTATGTAGAAATTGTCAAGATAGTTTAAATGAAGTAAACAATTCTGTTACATATATTCCACTGGAGTATTTCTGTTTTTTTTTAGTCTAGTATAAAAAATAAAAATATATAGTATAGTATAAAAAAATGATTCAGTGTACTAGCCAGACCCTTTCGGACATCCTCAGTCGAGCAGTCTCCTCCTGATGTTTCATATTGTGTCTCACGCTTGCACAGTAACCTGACTTGAGTGTTCTAAAGTCAAGTGTGTTTGACATTTCAGAGTTTGAACCCATGTACCCACGTCCAAGAAAGACTGTTATCCTCAGTCAAAACATGACTGAGGTCACCGTGGGAATTGTAGGTACAGTGCTGCAGACCAGTGGCATTAATATTTTCGCTGTATCACAAACCCAGGTTAAGAATTTACATCAATATATTATGACAGAATTATGTTCCTTTTTAGAGTCCACATAAATTCCTAGCCGGTGGTTATTTGCATTATGGGTAAGACGTTTGCACAGTGGAACTAACTGATCGTTTTATAAAAATACCAGTCGCTCAAGTACATTACATTATCTCGCACTTACATCTGATGTATGTGCCTGTGATTAAGCGGGACTTAATCAGCTCATCAGGAGTAATATACATGTACGAATGTTTGCTGTCAGCGCTAAAGGGTCACGGCAACAAGTTACAGTAAAAAGGCTTCTTGCGGTGTTATCTCATTAGCGGTAATTATAACAGATCTAATCCTGTATTATTGTGCGAGCCAACATATCCCTAAGCAAGAGTCCTTCCCCCAGCCCAACGCCTGTTTCCACATAACACCGGGTGGATTTCGCCCTGCCATCTTTTCTTTGCATAAACAGAGCCTGCAGTCAGTCTGCTCTGATCAAAGGGACAAATCTATCCAGGAGCAATCAGGTTGCTGCGCTAGCCCGGGCTGCTGACAACTCCAGGCTCTTTGATCAGAAATACATCATCTTCAGCAGGCTGCCTGCCTGGGTGCCTTTGTCTGGGGCCAGGAAATAGGGGAAGTGATAGCTCCCTCTTGGTGCTCCTCTTCGTTGCACGCCTTTTGGCAGGCAAGATGAAAGCTACCCCAATTATAAGTGAAAATACCCCCAGTGAACTCAGCTGAGCTTCTACGGTGTAGCTAGAACCACCCCCCCACGTCCCCATATCATCACTAAATCTCTATACGCCGTCTATGCATGATGGTACAAAAGATATTGTCAATTTCTCTTTTCTCTTCCCCCTGTCTTTCTCGGTGAAATGAGACTTTGGTTGAGATAGTGCGCCAGTGCAATTGAGGTCACATCCAAAAGCATCGGTCTCCCTCCTCCCAATTTAGTAACTGCAGTTCTAATAACATGGGCTTGTCGGCAGGGAAAAAGAAAAGTGAATGTCTGGGCCTCTGAGCGCACCACCTCGCTCCCCTCCCCTGCTTTCAACCCCTCCACTGTGAGCTAAAGCACATTTTTTATTTTTCCTCCCTCCAACTCATCTTCAAGAGGTGGAACAGGAGATGTTGAATGATGGACAGGTGTGCAGGCATTGTGCTGTTCTGCTCTGCACTGAAGGAGATCATTGATTTGCATTACGGTCCCACACATACCCCCCTCCCCATACACACACACACACACTCTCTCTCTCTCTCTCCACAGGCCCATCCACATCTTACTGTTTCACCCCTATGACTGCACCGCCTCCCACATGGCAGCCCACACCGCGGCTCCTAATCAACGAGAGAATGTTTATCTCACTTCCTGTCTTTTATAGGGGTGCAGTGTTATCTCCGGCTTGTGGTACCACCTCACCTGGGCTGACCCGAGAGGGAAAGCTATCATGCCTCAGTACAGACTTTACAGGCCCGGCTCAGATGATTTCAAAACCATACATTACTCACGCGGAATATACATCTCAATGTATTAAATGAGGTTTATTGCAGAGGGGCTTAACCTTTCCCGCTGTCACGCTCGGCTCATATCTCGGCTCAAACTATTCAAACCGATTTCATTTTGAATATATTAACCGAGCTATTTTTTTTTTTTCTTCTTCTCATTTGAAATACGTAGAGGGGGGGAAAAAACAAAAACACTCAGGGGAGCCGACGCTGCTCAAAGGTGTAATCCCCTGCGTCAACAGTCTCAGGAGCATATCGGGTGTCTTTAAGCTCATCCACCTGTCAGTGAGCTCTCCCAGCAATTACACATCTGTCAAGTGTCACCTATCGCAGCTCTCTCACTGACAAGGGTTATGTCAAGCAGTCAGCCATTACGCCGGCCCAAATGGAGTCTGCATTGTTTAGAGCCAGCAGGAAGTGGCTACGGCATGGAAGAGTGAGCAGGGTCTCCGCAGTGTGACTGGGAAGACGAGCTAAGTTTTTTTAGTTTTGGAGAGACGGAGGAGGGCAGGGAGGGAGAGGGTGGTATGGTGGTGGTTCTGTCCAGATCTCTGTTCTCGCGTCGTCTCATATTTCTCAGAGCTTAAATGGCAGCAAGTGTGGGTTTTTTCTTTTTTTTTTTTTCTTTCTGTTCGTTACGCCAAGCCTTGAGACCCATCCGGGCTGGTTAAATCTTTTCCCAGGGCAATGGCTTTTATATGCATGAGCTTGATTTGACCTGTCTCCAGGCTGTTAGCAGGGATATGCTAAAGAGTAAATCAGGCAGAATATTAAATATGATATCGGCTTTAGCCTTATCACATGCGTTAGTATTGTCAGTCTTGTTGCCACATTTTCTGTGCATGTTTTTATGGTTTTAGTTTTGCTTTGAAGTAAGTTTGTGTGATGGATGAACACTTTAAAACAAAGTTGCCTGATACCACAGGTTTTCATCAGCTAGCGTTTTCTTTTCAAAACAAACTGACACCAGTCCAGTAATATGAGGCTACCTCAAGCTACCAGTTAGTGAGAAGATAGAATCCTTGACTAGCATCTTAAACTTTTTAAGAATATTTTGTATTTATATACTAAGAGTGAAACCAAAAAAACAAAAAACAAAAACTGTATTTCCATGTATTTCCATTTCTTTTTACATGTTTTAACAACTTCAATGATTTTATTATTTATTATGGTTTACTGACTCAAATAAACCTTTAGCATAGGTTGTACAGAGGATGGTGATTTAAAGTGTTTGAGGATCCTCCAAGAAATGAGATCACTGTGGGATTAAAATACCAGAGACACTGGAGGACCATCTCGCAGAGTTCAAACAGTTATATACAAGCACTCCTCAGTCCTCTTCTGCAAAATATCTGAATAGACATTTTCAACACTGCTGACCATGGAATACTATAAGGTTTTGAAGCAGTTTTTTAGTAAAAAAAAACAAAAAACAAGCTACTTCTTAGCCCTCTTCAATATTTGAGCGTGTTTTTAGTGTGAGATGCTCATCAGATCGTGTCTACTGTGTGTGGCAGCTTGTAATAGCCGCTTACACCTGGCCCTTTGTTGCTCTCTGAACCGAATTTTGTAGCACAGGTGCAGTGCTCAGTGTTAAAAGCTTGCAAGTGGAGGAGAGAGAGATTGAATCTGGGTCACTTTAATGCTCTCGTCCGTCACACCACTACATCTCCTCAGGCCTGAGACGTAAGGCACATTGTCAAGTATTAATGAAGAAAACGTCCCTGTAGGGCTTGTGTTTGTCAAACCAAATTACATACATTCACTTGGAAAGGTGAGGATTAATCTTTCAAATCCCTTCTGGATGTGTAGGATGCACCATACAGTCCCACACTGAAAATACCCCCCCTGATGCTGACGCGAATTGGCTGAGCAGAAGCATTGTGCTGTTATAGTGTACATACTGCAGGATGGGATGCCAGTAAACTAGTGAATATGCTGACAGCAATACAAGTGCCTAGATAGCAGCAGCAGCAGCTGGTAAATAAGCACACACTGGGACAGAATATATTCAAGCAGTATGCCACTGTTGGGCATTTTCATTACTTACTTTTATTTATGTTTTTTTTTTTTTTTAAATACTAAAATCAAAATAAAAGGAAGAAAAACAGGCAAACCTGCTGGATGACAGTGTCTCACACAAGTGGTCGTCCAGTTACTTTAGTTGGTTTGCATGCCAATGTTTATTTATTTATTTATTTTTCTTTATACAATCACATTGGGCATTTTCATTACTTACTTTTATTTATGTTTTTTTTTTTTTTTTAAATACTAAAATCAAAATAAAAGGAAGAAAAACAGGCAAACCTGCTGGATGACAGTGTCTCACACAAGTGGTCGTCCAGTTACTTTAGTTGGTTTGCATGCCAATGTTTATTTATTTATTTATTTTTCTTTATACAATCACATCCGTTTATATAAAGCAAGCAAACAAACAAACAAATGGTTTCACGGCCATCTGTGTGTCAATCAGAAGGTTTTCCTGACTCCTCATGTTGCTGTTTTGTTTGAATTTGTCCCTTGTGTTTGTTTTTTTGGAGGAGGGGGGGGCGGTTCAGGCAAAACGTCCTCAGTCAATTAAAAGCCATTGATGATACCGACACAGACCTGCTGTGAGAACAGTGTAGCAATCCACATCCTCGCTCATTTATGGCGGGGATTTGGTCTGCCATGGGAAAGAAGCACTGAAGGTGGATCTGCAGAATCCGCACCCCCCCCACCTTCCGCCCGTTCTCTTGCTCGTGCTAGTGTCTTGCTGAGATTTAAATAAGCCTAAAGATTACTTGAGGGCCTTTAAATGCAAATTTGGTGAGTTTGCAAAGCCCCTCCTGTAAACCTCGGCCTTATCATTTGCCTCCCAGATTAGGGCCTGTCTGAGATGGGAAGCTGCCTCCAGGCCCCCCAATAAGCTGCAGGCCAGGGGCCACTCCTCAGAGAGAGGGATGGATGGAGAGGGAAGGAGCCTGCTATGGATATGTGTGCCAAGGTCAGTGGTGGCTGCACTCACAATAATCAGCAAGTATCAAGAGATTTACATCTGCTGGTTTGCTTATCTCACTGCGTGTGCGTGTGCGTGCATGTGTGTTTACTTCTTCCAAACACAACCTCAGCACATCCAGTCACGAGGGCTCTGAGCCAGGATGTTCGACAGATTAGGCAATAATCAATTAACAAATTAAGAAAAAGTCAGCATAACTGCCTTGTATCCCGTGTATTATAAAGCACTTTGATGTGCAGTTACAGTGACTGGCCCACTTTTTCAGGTCGGGGGTGGGGTGGGGGGGTGGGGGTAACAGATGTTGGAAATGGCTTTGAGAAGTATATTGGCTCTGAGGAAAATTCAAGAGTATTTATGGTTGGAGACATGAAAGGGTCCCGGCTTGTGGATGCATTTATATTTGAATGGCACCCACTTCATTACTTAATGATTTGAAAAGGCTGTAAGGGAGCTGAGCCCGAGCCAAGGAACCCATGACCCTGCTGAGTCAATGTGTTAAACAGACACAGGGTCTGCTTCAGGCGCCTCAGCACTTCTCACACCATGGAAATATGACATGCGACTGCAGCTCTTCATTGCACCTGATTAAAAAACACTGATTCATGCAATCACGGCCGATTGAATCCACTGGCTGTGTAGTTAAAGGGACAACTTTGGTGACAGATTCACGGGGAACTCCTCTGTTTTATGGCTCCTGCCGCAGCTCAGCGTTTTGGGTTTTCCAACCTCAACTGTTTGCTGTTCTTGCAGTTGTTGACATTAGCATTTAGCTCAAAGCATTGCTGGAGCAAATAACTGTCTTGCACTGATTTATTTGACATAACAACTTGTATAAAACAGCCAGAAACTGAACCGTGAAACTGAAATTGTTGAGCGAGTGAAAAACGCCCAACAATTGTGTTGGTGCTCTGAGGGTTTGAAATTGTCACAGCTGTCTCCACCTCACATTAAACGAAAAGAAAAGAACCTCCGAGGCTGTAACTTTGAAATCCAAATGTACTTAGTTTAGATTTCAAGAGTTTTCCTCTTTCAATATGGAGTTGTCTTGGAGCCAGCTTCTACCAGCCATTACTGGAACTGCTGCTTAAGGCAATTCTGCACTGGCTTCTGTGGCGAGCTGTAATGGTTACTGTTGCTGTGAAGCAGTATGACTCAAGCAGTTATGTTGCTCAAGGGCACTACCCATAGTAGTTATTTGGGAGTGTGCGTTTCACTTTCCCTGCTCTGATGTTCCTAGGTTGGATTTTCATGCCCCTAATTCTCTAACCACCAGCTCGCAAAGGTTTGCAGAGCGATCCCTTTTCCTACTTATCAGAGTATGTGGCGTGCAGAGGTCGCCGAGTTGCACCCCTTATTTTTCACCGTGCGCGTACGGTGCGGCGCATTATGTCAGGCCACCCTTTGATTCCCCAACCCCGCCGCTGCCACGTTCAGCGGATCTGGCGCAGTGTGCGAGCACAGCTGCTGTCAACAAGGACCTGCGCTGTCAAAAAGCACCAAACTCAGGTCAAGGTCACGGAGGGGAAAGTTAGTGATAGTGGGAGGAAGGGTGGTGGCAGTCTTGACTGATGTCATGGTTGACTGCTCTCTCTTTGTAACCCCACCTACTGCCACCTCGCAAACACACACACACCCAATTCCCCTTTCATCCCCTTTTCCCCTGCTATGTACCCTTGTCATACAGCCCCCACCCGCTCCTCCTCCCTCCCAGGTGTTCAGAAGCGATGTGGATGAGGTCGAGGACATGAGGAGCCCACCGGAGAGAGAACAGATGTCACATGCCTCTTGCACCACGCGCTGGGATGCGTGTGTGTGTGTGTGTGTGTTCTGTACGGTGACAGGTAGCGTGTCGTGGTTGAAAGGTAAAGCCGGGGCCCTAGTCCCAGAAGGAAATGGGGGCCAATATGAAGGAAGGGGGGGATAAGAAGAAATGTACGAAAATAGGACCTGTGTGTCAACACCTTGCTGTCTGCTGTTCGGCGTGAACTTTCACTTCGGCCGGAAAACCGACTTTAAAATGTCATGTTGCGTCTGGGATGCTTTCAAACAGAGCTTTGGGGGGAGGAATCCCCGGTCGTTAATAAGTAAACAGTAAAATGTGCGTTTGATTTAAATCAATCAGGGAGGCAACCTGCCAGCGGTGTAGAAAGTCTCTGTAACAGCGAACACGTTTGAGAGCACACGTTTATGGCCATTTTTGTATTTCCAAAAGCAGCTTCTGTGATTGCTCATGCTTGATGAGGTGAGCTTGTCATGAAAGACACGTGCGGCCCACTAAATGTACCTCACCTGTGAATTAACTGATTAGGAATCACGCTGATAACAGACATGTCATGTCCACCTACCCCACGGAAAGTGAGCCGCTGTGTCCCCTGTGATACCTCCCCCTGTGATAATGTACGTATTCATTATTCAACGCGGCCTGTCAGATTAACAGAGTATTCGGCAGATTAGCTGGTTAGCTGTCTGGTGGTCTTGTCTTTTATCCGGCGACTACCGTGCCCTGACTGAGCGCATCATAGTGGCAGCGATCCCAGGTGATGTGTCGTGCGGGAGGAGACTCACTTTTGATCGGGCCTGAGGTTCTGAGAGGTTTGGACAGATTATGTCGCCTCTAAATGTTTGCATTGAAGGCTGACTGATCATAACTGCGCTCATGTATGTGTATGAATATTTACATGGCACATTTGGCCACAAGGGAAAAGGATTTATCCTTCAACTGGAGTCAGAGCTATCTGTGAGCCAACATCTCCCATAGCTTCCAGGTGCTGAAGCCCGTGCACGTCCTGTAGAGCTTAAGCGTTCAAAGCCACCTTCAGTCTGCAGCCCCTGAGTCCGGTATGATAAGCAGGCGTCTTCCTCCTGCAGCACGGCCCCTGCTGGATGATGAAGACATCAGAACCGAGCGATGACTTCTGAGCAGAGGACTGCTTCCCAGAAATGCACACTCTGTACCCGCTGGGGTAAATACATGCATGTGTGTTTTTTAGAGCGTGTTTATGCGAGTGTGTTTGTGTGTGCTAACCAAGCTGTTTAATCTGAACCAATCATTGAGTTTAGCATGGTTTTGGCAGCTTTGAGTCTTTCATTTTGAAGGTGACATCACTCTGAGGATTCCTCCACGTGAGTCTGCTTTCTTGGTGCGTGTGTGTGTGTGTGTGTGTGTTACGAGAGCAGAGCTACAGAATGTGCATGTGTTGCACATGTGCTGACAATTATGCGTCAGTTTCCACAGGGAAACCAGTGGGCAGGATGGAAAGTGTATGTGAACCCTACGTGGACAATCAGCGGGTATGGTAGTGATTCAAGCTATGGTAAACATGTTGGCAAAAACTAATCAGGGAATCTTTCATCTTCTAGTGTTGCAGGCAATTTATTCGTCATTCTGGGAGAGAATCGTACGCTGTAATGTTAAAGTCCAGAGGGGCCGTGTTGGAGTGTATAAGCCGTGTGTGTGTAAGGAGGGACGTTGAAAGAGTTTGAAGGTGCACAAACATGTCAGTCCCCATAAATAATTAACATCGCCCATTTTACAGCAGCATTACAGGCTACATCACCTTTTTTATTTATTTTTTTTTTTTTCAAAACAGATGAGGCGAGGTCCGCTTATTCCAAGAAACACTGAGGTTAAAATCATTAATTGTTGGTGCGGATTTCATTGGACAGCCCGTTATTAATGTTTTACAAGCAGATTGCCTCATTCTCAAATTACCATCTGGCCTGGATGTAGTGCTGATTTAGCCTTTGGTCTGGGACCAGTGCAACACTCCTCTCAGTTCCATTCGTCGGGCCCCCTGAGTGTTTACAATTGCCTTCCGTTGTAAAAATCCGCCGACTCTGACTCTCCCTGTGGTTGACTCTTGGCTAACTGTAAGGTGCCGTGTACTCGGGTCTGTATATTGGGGAGAAGCGTCCAAAAAAAGACACTGCGGGGGCATCGTAAAAGAGCCCCACAGGATGTAGAAGTAATGGCAGTTGTTTGCAAAAAAACAGGATCAGCCCAACCCAAATCACTTCCTCGTGTATTTGTCCTGGGAGATCATAAAAATCTTCCGAGAACACTAAAAGTTGTCTGCGGCCTGCTAATCCAATATGGATTGGGGGGGCCTGGAAGCGAAATGTTGCCTCTAACTATGGGGGTTATCTGCTCAGGTCGACCAACTAGCCGGAATCTGCTCAGATTTCTGGCCTATCAGTCTGGAGAGTGAGGGCGCAGCCAGTGAATTAATGGTCAGGAGATTTATTTGTTTGGTGTAATAAGGACTGTAAAACAGTAAGAGCTCTGTGCAGCCTTGCGGGCCCCCTGCCCCGTGGGTACAATCAAATGTTGCCAGTAAATCAATAGAGCTGGAAGAGGTTTTTATAACCTGAGTTTAACACCAGGCTCTAAGTGCTCCAGGTGGCAGGTCATTTGTTCATTATCCCAACTTATCACAATAAACAATGGCAACTCTGATTGGACTCCTCTGCCGCTGCTGCGAGGGGAGGGAAAAAATTGGAGAGGAAGAAGACAAAAATCTCAGGTGGGCAAAGGAGGGCTAATAAGGAAGGCAGCGAGTGGGCAGGAGACAGGGGAGAAGCAGAAGATTAACCACTGTAATTACATACAGGAGCACAGAGGAGGACTGGGACAGTATGAGGAGCAGATAGTGTGAGAGCTCTACAAGCTGTCAGCCTGTACCGATGACTCCTCTGATGCCAGCGTGATAACCGCGCCTCTCCTATTGGAAAAAGTCTCTGCTTTTTTTAATATCATCAAACCTAACAGCGTTTCCCGGGTCTCCTTCTGAGAGCAAGGTTGCAAATGCACGTCTCAATGTGGAAGGAAAAATATGGGGGGGGGGGGCTTGGATGCGGGGCCGGGTTGTGTGAACAGAAACAAGATGAATTGCTTCAATAATTCCAGGGCTGCTTTAAAGACGTCTCGGGCTGGTCCTGAATAATATTGCTGGGGCGAATAAGAGGGATGTAATGGCGAGATATGACAGCGGGTCATTAAAAGCTGCCGCGGAGATAACAGCCCAGGTACAGGCGTCGCTTCGTGCTGTTAAAAGTAAAGAGATGTAAACACCTTGCTCGTGCAGTAGGTAAACCAGTAAAATAGGCCGACATGCTGTTTGCAGATGGCTTTACCTCAAAGGTACTTACAGTAATGTGAGCGCGCTTGTGACCCTGCTGGGAATTTAACTTCTAACCTATGACAACCACATGCTT
The DNA here is from genome assembly GCA_016785235.1 of Pseudorhombus dupliciocellatus. Lineage (NCBI taxonomy): Eukaryota > Metazoa > Chordata > Actinopteri > Pleuronectiformes > Paralichthyidae > Pseudorhombus > Pseudorhombus dupliciocellatus. Next base: position 3,357,363 of record JAFBJW010007502.1, read on the forward strand.
TATTGACTGAACTGCGCCGGACAACACGGTTCGGCACCTTGTAAAGGTGAAGCAGCGTGTTGGCAGGATATAGGGACCACATGGAATCCCATCGCCATAAGGTACAGTGCACGAATGCTCCGATCGTAGTTATTCAAATTTCGTGTGCTTAATTTATGACTCCTGCACAGGAGCGTGGCAGCTGGAGTTTGTAATTATACAACACGCTCCACTCTTTTTTTTTCTTTTTTTTTTTCCCCTTCTCCGCTGTCGACACACTACTGCATAATTTACATGTCTGTTAGCTCATCAATTACAGTGTAATTAGTTAGATGCACAACTAGCTTTTTACCATATTATAAAGCAAGTCATCAAATAAATAAGTGAACAAACAAACAAACAAGCGAGCAGCGAAGGCGGTAAAGACGGAGCAAACAGACATAAATTGAAGAGCTGGGTTTTCTTCAGCGCGTGACGTGAAGTCGCCGCGGCTCCTCCTGCGTTGTTTTCCTTCTTCTGCCCGACTCCCTTCCTTTGTGTTTAGTCTGGGAGGGGCCTTGTCCCCAGCTTATCGTCTGCATTTCTTTATGCCCCGATTCCACTGTTCTGCAAACTGTCTGATGATTCATTACTGTGATTAATAAGCCTATCATGTGAAACAAAAATACTGTAGCGTTGCATTGTCTCCCCCCCCCCGTAAGCTTTATTCAGGGGCTGCATAATCGAGCAGCATGCATCCCGCTCTTCCCTTTGCTTTCCCTCGCCATCCCTCTGTCTTTCACTTTTTGATGAATTAACGACAGAGTGATTTTAGGACTGCATAATGCATGATAGGAATTGCTTCGTAATGGAAACAAACAGAGAGCGCGGTGTAGGTCGTGGTGGCAAATCTATCGGCCATCAGCGGCACCTCATCCAGTATGCATTACTTATAGAGGATAGATTTGTTTCTGCGCTGTGAATACTAAAGCCAGGGCCGGCGCAAGACACTAAAAGTGCTGATGAGCCCTTTGCGATATGGCAGTATGGTTTGAATTCCTATCGTTTCTATGACTGACAAACGCGCAGCTCTCCTCCGACTGCATGTTTGGGGTTACGCCGGGAGCACGCTGCCTTTTCCATTTGTGACTGGTGTCAGATTCAAACGGCGTGGCCTCTTAAATGTAGATGGAAATACCCATGGATGGAGTTAAAAGAAGTAAATGGCAGTGATCCCATGATGCACTCACTCGGAGCGCAGTCTCAATCAAAGACATCTTCGCGGCTGCACAATTATTCTCCCCTCTGCTCCGCACGCACACGCCACGCCGTCCAGAAAGCGACGCCTCGAACAGAAGGTGTCCGTGAAATGCGCGTTCTCAGCTATAAAACGCCCGGTTCTCTTTGCAGCATTGGGCTTTAATTGAGCCTGAACTGAGTCACTGCAGCCCATTCAGCGTTCAGCGCGTTCACACACTGTTGTTTTGGCTGCTGCAGGTCATAGCGGTGATAAATCTGGGGAAGTTAGCCTTGGTAATGGACTCCAGAAGAGGTCTGGGAGTTAAACAGTGATGAGCAATGGAAACTGTGGTCAGCGAGAGAGCAGCTGTAACCCTCTAACAGGCGCGGACAAGCAGGGAGGAAGGAAACAGCCAGACGTTCGGAGGCCCCGTGACGGGTTTATTTTAGGGAGCAGCAGCACATGTGGGCATGCTATCGCAGAGCATGTTGAAGAAGCAGTGGGAGAACAACGCGGCTGCAGATTAATTGCTTGCACAGTGGCACTGTTAATCCAGAAAACCCAGTTTCCAATGTTGGGTGTGCCTTGAAAGTTTTTTTTTTTTGTAAAGGGTAAATGGAACTGCACGAGTACAGCCCTGGGAAAAAAAAAGAAAAAAAAAAAAGATTTGTGGCAAGCCACCATTGCATAATCCTCCAGAGACATGGTTAGAAACTTGCAAAGGCAAAGAAGCTGTAAAGAGACAGAGCGGAAGAGAGAAAGTAACCTGCTGCTTTTTATGATTAAGTTGTCTTATAAGTGCTCTCTCAGGCTCTGCCCTCTCCTTTTCACCTTCCTCTCTGTGAATGCACAGGAGAAACGGCGCAGGTATTGATATGTATATTAGCCTCTGCGCACTCCATCTTCTCCGCGGCCTTATCGACGGGCATTTGCTGCTACTGCAAGTTATTGCCCAAATCATTGATCTGATTGATCAGACTCCATGGAAATCAACAAAATGAGTGCTTTAATGGGCGCAGCAGTTTCTGGGGAATCAATACTGATTATTACTCCAAAGGACTCTGCTGTTATTGCAGTGTCATCTGTCGGATGGCCTCAACTGTTTACATTTGAATCTGGCTTTTATTTGTGTTTTGAGTTCCGAAGATTCCTGTCAGGAGACTGAAATCCCCTTGTCTGGTTTATGTCTTGACAAAGTAAATAAATGATTTCGGTACCCTCGCCTGTCGGGCTGAAATGTCAAAGGTCAGGGGGTCAGAGCTGCAAGCAGCCAAATTAGGTTTCAGGACACCATACGCTCTGCTCCCCTCTATTTGATTACTGCCTACCCATGTGCCCTAGAACGTGGACCCACGAGCTGCACAGAGTGCCGGTGGCTTTCATGCTGGGAACTTGGAGGTGAGCACAATCGTAATTCAGTCACCTTGAGCGTCCGATTGTGAACTTTTCAGCAGACCACTTTTGCTTTGATTGACCTCACGCGGCCGGATGTAAGTAAACACAAGCGCGCTGCGACGGTGTGAGTGAAGCGGCGTCTCGCTGGGAGAAAAGGAGCGCTGCGTGACTGTTATTGTTGGAAAGTTCGGACTTCTCCTGTGCAATCTGTCATTTGTTTTCAGGGCAATAGACAACCCACTGGGACTGGCTCTCATTTCAAACATTAAAGAGGCTTCCAAGGCACTTGGAGTAAACAAATTAGACTTGGTGGTTCAGATGGCTCAAATGACAATATTTTTCAATAATTGGAAATGATAAAGGACTCCTTTGATACGTTGGTGGCTTCACCATGTCTAGGAGGCAGTATGAAGAGAAGCCCGCGGTTTAACGACACAATTTCAGTCTCATTATAAATCTTCACAGCGATACTTTTTCATAATGCGCTGTTTGGCTGAATAAACAGTAATGATTTGGCACAAAGCAGACGCGGCGGACTCCCGACTTCATCGAGCTGCCAGCTCGCGTGTGTGCTCGTTGGGAGGCAGGGAGCTGAGCAGAATCTCCAGTGGAAATTATGAATACAGTCATGCATTATAGATTCGCAGGTGAATTTATTTATTCCCTCAGAAAAGTCGGAAACGTAAGCCAGACAAATCAATGCGGGAGAGTTCATCTCTGTCCACCTAATCATTTGCTAATGGCTACTATCAATTGTCTGCCCACGGCTCCTGCATCCAACACTGTTGCAATTAAAGTCAACAAGCACATACTGTACTGTCGACTAAAGGTGCTTTAGCATGGGGATTCCAGGTTAATGTATTGATTATCTTTTACATGGTAAATTGGATTTATTCCACATCATCAGTCTTGTTTATTTATATACAACTGCACTGTAATTTATCAAAAATGAAAGATTTCCTATCTGGCTGATGGCTGAGAGTGTTTGCTGTCAAGATAATCAAAGGTTTTGTTTTATTCTCAACTCTAAAACACTCCACTCTTTTTATTTATGCACCGAATTCTGTCAAACTGTGAATTATAGCCGAGGAAACAGAGAGAGACCGAAAAAAAAAAAAACAAAGTGAATAGAATAACAGACCTACATTCGCAGATGTAACTCACCGGCCACCCCTGGATGTCACACAGACTTAACAACAGCTTCCACTTTTTTTTCGACGTGTTACTTATTTATTTATTTGCTCGCCAGTCGGCCCTGCACCCACACACTTGTTCTTATGCCAGCATCGACAAATACAACAGTATACAAAGGAATGCTCGCCTCTGGAGTGTTATTACTTATTCACGATGCCCCGGAGTCGTCCTGTCCACTCCAGACATTATTTTAGTGTTTCTCTCACTGTTTCTCGCACTGTTTTTGTTAAGACAATGACATCGGTGCTACTACTTCTGCACATCACCTAGAGGAAGCCGGGAGTGTGGTGCTTGTGTGTTGCCACCTGCATATGTGGGTACGTGCTCACTTGTTGTTTTTTTTTGCTCACATGTTTTAGTATATTCTATATAATTCACTGCCTTTCTGAGTTTCTTATCCAGGTCAAGGTAAATGCAAGTATCCATAAAGCATAAGAAACACACCTAATTCAGATATTACTGTCACAGCCCCATCAACCACAATTACATTAAAAGGTAACAGGCTTTAATGTTGTGAATGACATGAATTCATTAGATTATTAACACCAGTGCGTGAGTGTGTTGTCGCTCTTAAACAGAGAGATATTGTGCCTAGAGCTTTACATACAGGGATATGCGTCTGGTATTAGTCCTGCATCCACAAACATGCCTTCCTTGCTAGGTTTTCCAGGATTACCAACCCTAGCTTTAATGGAGCGTATTTCTATTTGATGAAGTTAAAATGTGAACCTGACTTCACACGACTGTTTATGAGAATCCAGCAGTGTTGGGAGCAGTCTGAGCGTCATTGAACAAAAGAAGCCGAGAGAAGTATTCAGTCAAGGAAAGAACAAATGCTCATAAATGTAAAAGATATATAGATTAAGTAAATTGAACTAATGGAGTTGAAAAAGTAGGATAGAATTAATTGTGTATTGTGCAGTGTGTGGATACGTTTGGCAGAGGTACTTTGTGGAAACGCAATCAAATATAAAATGTAATAAATGTAATAAACTAAGCTTGTCAGATGTGTAAAATCTGCTTTTTAAAAGTGTTTAGTGACCAAATTGTCAAATAAATGTAGTGAAGAATGAATTGGCACCAATAGGAAATGAGGTGGCCCTTTATGAGGTGTCTCTGTCGCTGGAAGTCATCCCAGGCTTCTTCAGTCACTTTCCCGGCTGCACAACACACTGTGTAGTTTTCAACGCTGTGAGCTCTCCTCCTCTGGTATTGATGCACACTAATGTCCTCCACCCCCCCCCCCCCCCCCCCCTAATGTCCTCCCCCCCCCCCTTGGGTAGATCTGTCTGGATCTTCTCATCAGAATCCCATATACCTATCATCCCATCACATGCGGCCTCACGCCATCGTCCTTGTCCGTGATGGAACGGTTGGAGCCGAGCGATGCTGTTTGATTGCCGCTGGTCAGCGAGGCAGCTATTCACCATAATGTAATATTCCCCCTGTAGTCTGCACTTTAAACCTGTCTCACACTGACAAGTGTGCATCACCCCGTGAGGTCAGCGGGGTCTCCCATCACTGTCCAACCACGTAGTCTGACTGACGTAAATCCTATTGAACTGCCTGTTTTGAACTTAAGCGCGTGTCCCGTCTTGACGCCTCCAGCACGTCTGCAGATCTCCAGTAACAATATCACCTATAGAATTGATCTCCCGAGCTGCATTTGAGGCCTGTGGAGGCCATTGATCAGCGCGCTGATGTCATGGCCTTTCATAAATTGCAACCTTTTTAATATTGGCACCCCCCCGTCACTCTGGGTGACAGTCATGCTCGCAGCTCCTCTGTGGGCAGAGGAAGAGTCCACAGGCAGACCCGCGCAGTGTCACAGGTGTCGATACAGCTGCTCCTTATTGACAATTAGGCTCCCGCGGACCCCTGAAATGAAATCGGAGATGACAAGACCCCAACTTTCATCTTGACCCTACATCTCATCCCTTCATGGGAATTCAGTTTTTTATTAAGAAAGGAAAAAAAAACAATTGTGGTAGGACACACTGCTTGTGTGTGTGTGTGTGTGGGGGGGGGGGGGGGGGGGTATGAGAAATGAGACTGTTGTCACTGTTGTGTCACTCAGTAGTCATTCCCTTATATTTAAAACACAGTCAGCGTTATGTGTTTTATGTGGTTTCGAGCCTTTCCAATGAGACGTGGCCATCTTGCTGTTCTCCCCTCCTCAATGCTGGAAGCAGTGTGAGTCTCCAGGAGAAGGCAGCAGTCAGAAGTGCTTCAGCTTGTTAAAATTGACCATAAACAGCTCCCAGTTTTAAGAGGGCCCAGACACGGTCATTTGATACCGGCACTAGACTGGTTACTCGCCCCTCAGCTATCCTGATATTTCACTCTAGCGGCACACGTGGGGCTGTATGGATGAAATATTGGCAGTATAAGGCAGGCTCACTTTCCAATGAGACGTGGCCATCTTGCTGTTCTCCCCTCCTCAATGCTCGAAGCAGTGTGAGTCTCCAGGAGAAGGCAGCAGTCAGAAGTGCTTCAGCTTGTTAAAATTGACCATAAACAGCTCCCAGTTTTAAGAGGGCCCAGACACGGTCATTTGATACCGGCACTAGACTGGTTACTCGCCCCTCAGCTATCCTGATATTTCACTCTAGCGGCACACGTGGGGCTGTATGGATGAAATATTGGCAGTATAAGGCAGGCTCACAGTCCCTGGGAAGGACGTGCAGAGTGTTCGTTCACACTAGGGAAGCTGTTAGAAAGCCCAGACTGAAGAGTCATGGTGGATGATAACGTTCCAGTGCATTACAACGGTTTTATTTTGCTTTCTTTTTTGAGAACGTCAGCTCTGTCGAGTATCATTTCCCACACTGCTTCTCCGTATTTGTGTTTTTCTTTGAACATTTTCTGGTCATCAAAAAAAAAAATAACAACAACAGCAAAAAAAAAAAAAAAAAAAGCAAAAAAAAAAAAAAAAAAAAAAAAAAAAAAAAAAAAAAAAAAAGCATGATCAAAAAAATTACTAAAAAAAGGCACAGACATTTATTATTAGAATAAAATGTTTGCCTGTGAGAGATGTTTTCAGAAGCCCAACACCCCCCCCCCACACTGTCTCCCCTCGCTCTGTTTCTCTCTTTCATATTCAGCCCGTCATCGCTGCGCCTGATGGCAGTCTGATGTGTTCTCAGCGTGGCCTTTTACATGCATATGTCAGCGCAGTTGAATGAGTCACCCGAACTGACAGCAGATGGTGCTCTTTGGGTATGAGAGGCCTGATCCATCGTCTCAGCCCGCTCTCCATGCAATCTATCATCCTTCTCCTTCTCTGTCTTCTCCCCCAAGACCACTGAGGGGACTCTGGACCACCATCCTCTGTGCCATCATTTACCTTTGTGCAGGGGAATGTCAGCCTGCTCAGCCTTGGGCTTTTTATCCAGGGAGCTGGCGGCAGCTTGTCGACGTGCAGTTTAGACAGGGATCCATGGGGCACTTCTTAATGATGTGGTTCAGTGATAAACCTGCAAAGTCGAGCTGACTGAACATTGTGGGGGAAAAAGAAAGCTGGAAAAGGAGGCACAGAGTAGAGGCAAGCATACGGGGAGAGGGTAGCTGAAGTTCAGTGCTTTAAACTTCCAATTTGTCTCCAAATGTTTGGATTATCGAGTGTTTGAAAGATGGTTCTCCAACAGCAGGGGCATACTTTTAAAACTTTACAGTGGTGTCAGCTTGCTTCAACAACACTCTAAAATTAGGGAACCCTTCGGTTTAGCGCAGATTAAACCTGAACATGATGACAGTGTCTATTATGTTTCATAAAAGCAATCAAGAATCCATTAAGGTGTGCGATATGCAGTGTCTAGATTTCCAGTGGTCCGGCGGCTCCCGGCTCTGCGATGCAAATGTTTTAATATGCTAGAGTGTTGGTTGCAGCCAATCAGGTATATTGCAGTGATTAGATTAAAATCTGATTTTTCCGTCAACTCAGCAAAGCCGTATCGGTAGTCAATTAAGATCTGTCATAATGTGATGGAGGACAGTTTGAAATGATCCCCTGCTCTGCTAAATGTATGACAGGCTACTACTAAAAGGGTCACTGCCGCGACCTTGATTCACCAGAGGCTTTAAATACACAATCTGCTGGTTTCAGCATATGCAATATTTCTCCTCGTCTCCAAGTGAAACGTCAATGAAGTGTGTCTGCAGGCGCCTGTGCAGACGGTCCTTTATACATTTCCCATTTTCCCACACAATAGAAATCAATGCACAAGTAATTCACATATTCATTAAGAAAATATGTCCGCCGTTCTAAACCTATTTGTGAATTAGCTGACAAATTATTCCCCTTCACATTAGGGCTGTGACTGAGCGACGGGCAGCGGAATTCAGACTTGGACACTTTTCTTCCTCCCTCGGTTAATAGTCCTACTTAATACCCATCAGTCATAGCAGTCAAAAGATATTGATTGCTGGCTAGATTAAATCAGAGTTATTCCACTGCAATGGCTATTACAAAGTACAGCTATTACAGTGAAACAGTTCTTGATTTACTCTGAAAAGGGGATCTGTGCCCTTTTTGTTGTTGTGTATTGCCTCATGTGGGGAAAGGGGGGCGGGGGGGTGCTTGTGTGTGTAGCTGAATCCAGCTGATTCCATCCTCACATATTGGGACATAAATTTCCTCTTTCCGCAGCGTGTCTCTGCACTTCCATTCCCCTCCCGGAGCTTTAATACAAAATAACTATGCATAAGAAACAAATTTGATTTGTCACCGCAAGTTTGGTCTGAGGGGACCACATGAGGCGGATGTTGGATGGGAAGACTGCGTCTTTGCATAATGCGGATGACCTATAATAAGCTTGTGCCTGTGTGTGTGTGTGTGTGTGTGTCAGAAATGATGTCATGGTGGCATGACTAATAGAGTTCTAACACCTGTAAGCCTGCATCGATCCTTTCTGTGTCACACGAGCTAAAAATATCAACACTTTTGGGCCAAGAAAACACTGATATTTTACACTCAGCCACACTGGCACGGCAGAACCGCGGACCGCTGCTGGGGATGTATAGTCCGCCCCGTCTGACCCCTGTTGGCTTCACCCCCGGCCAGCTACGAGAGCCCCGTGAGTAGCGGGCCTGTTCTGCTCCGCAGTTGTGTCGAGCTGAAACGCCTTCAGACAGGTGCCGCCGAGTGCGCCTCAGTGCACCCAAACAGCTGGAGCCGGTCATCAACGCTCACTGGAGATGACATCACCTGACAAGTGTTCATCTGACTCATCTCCTGCTCTCTGGCTTCGTCTCAAGCCCCTGACACATGCTTCACGTCCGAGGAGCTTGTGCTTTAAAAAGGAGGGCTGGACCGGGGGAAAAGGGATCGGCCGTGGCTGCCGGCCCTGTGTTCGGTCATGCCGCTGTGTCATGCCAAGAGAAAATAAAAAAAAGAGGTGAGGTAAGAGGGCAGAGGCAGGTGATGCAGCCCCACTCGTCCTCACACTTTGACAGGTGCTGTGTTTTTCCGCCGTGCGTCAGTAGCCTTTTAATATCTCAAAGAAGAACGCTGTGCTCCTCAAACCGTATATTAGGGCAGTAAGGGGAGAAATAGCCGAACACAAAGGGCAATTAAACCCGAGGAGTCAAGAGTAGGAACAAGGGCTGTCCCACTTTAGTGTGTGGGGCTGTGAATCAGGGAAGGCCCATCCCTGCCTAGGACATAAAACAGTGATCTCTTTAATTACCCAGCATAAAATCCACAGTATAATATTCTCACCCCCAGTGTTATACAGGACCGGAGTCGTATGATTCTCTGGAGGTGACTGTCTCATGTTGTGGCGAGCGGAGAGATGAAGGTGGATGAGCTCCTTTGTAGGTTGCTGTAAAACGCAATCAATTAATTTGCTCATTTATATTTTTCAGTATCGAGGGTGAACTGGATGGAACCTGTGATTTGCAGTTTAACTGTGCAGCACATCATTCTCAACTTTAGATGGCTATGAACGCTCTGAACGGCTGGTGAGTCTGCTCTGCATTCTCACAGCCATGTACGACACATCTGATTTATTTTAGCCTGGTGCAGTGCAGGCTCTGAATGAGCTGTTTGCTTGGCCTGTGGTGGGGCTAGTTGCAGTTTAACTTTTGAAACTGTGAAAGTGATCTGCAGTAATTCATGGGATTGTGGAGAATATTCTATATGTTCTGTCGCTTTGCTGCTTCAGACCACTGAGCACTTGTTTATTTACGTTATATTAATATTGAAGATATCAGGTCTCTAAATCTTTCCTTTTTAATAATACACACGTGTTAAAGGTTCAACGTGTGAGATTTAGTTTTTTTTTTTTGGCAGAAATTGAATATAAAATGATGTTTTCACTGGTGTCAAACCATCTAAACTGGATGAATTGTGGTTTTCTTCGCCATTGAATTTTCCCTTTATCAGAAAAAGACAGGATGCAACATAAACCCACAAACCACCTTGTTGAATTTAAACTGACATCTTTAGCTGTGATTGTGTTCATGTAGATAAAGGGAATTCTACAATATATATATATATATATATTTATCCATGCACATCCAGGGTATGATGATGATGATGATGATGATCATCGTTACCGTAATCACGCTTCCAGTATGTAAAAGATGACGATGCCTCATAAAACCATGATGTAGGTGTTCTTATCGCATCAGTTCCTCAGCCTCCTTCCTCCATAGAGCATCTGATAAGTGCTTTCTGGTGCGGCGCAAACAGCATTACATCATCCTGCTCCTTCCTGGCAAAGTGAGCTGTGGCGCGATGAGATCAGAGTCCCCTTGTTAGCCCGGTAGCAGAGCAGACTGCTGCAGGACCCTAAAGGATCCTCTCCCACTGTCAGGAAAATATGTGAGACACTTGTTTGTCTGCAGCCCACCCCCCCCCGAAAAATAAAAAAGAGCAAGCTCAGGTTCATCGGCAGGTGAAGCCTCCATTTCAGGTGTGGAGCAGAGAGAATCTGTAGAAATCTGTACATACATATGCACGCACACGCACACACACACATACATGCAAACAAACACAACAGCAAAAATACACACACACACGCACACACAGATGCTTGGAAAACTTGCAAAGCCCCAAAACACCCCATGGTGTTTGCTGTGTGATCACAGAGCATATAAATCATTTTGCAGATCAAAGAGCCTTTGTAAGTTTGAGCTTATTCAGTAAAAAAGCTTTTTATATCTCTCTGAATGACTCCCAGTTCATCCAGAGAGAGCAGAGTCATTTTATTGGGTATACATTCACTTTGTTGTGTAACAGAAACAGATTTTGGCCTCGTAGCTGGTTCTCAATGAAAACTTGGCCTTATCAGATGCATTTTTTGCTCTGGCCACTGCTCTGTGTCTGTCCCCTCTGCGCTGCCAACTGCTCAGTGGCCATTTGGGTTGCAGGCGTATGAAGATGAATGGGCAGATGATCAGTTTCCTTCATGGACCCAGGCGGCTCCTGCCCCGGCTACAGTAACCGTCCCCACCCTCTGACTTTCCTCCTCCACACCCCCTTTCCCTTCCCCGTTCTGGTTATCGCGCGCACGTGTGTGTGACACCGTAGCGATGACCAAAGACTAACTAGTGAACGGCGGCGGCGGCGTCCAGCTCCGCCGAGGCCCCTTTTATGGCGCAATCAAAGTGAGGGATGAAGCGCGGCTGTCATCCAGGGGGAAGCTCCAGCAAATCCCAGCGCGCGGCACCTAACGGTCAGGTGGCGGGAGTAGAGATGACTGCCGAGGCGCTGGCATTGAGTTTGAGCTGTTTGTCAACAATCAATCGATCTGTCAGTGTAATGCAGCGCAACAAATCAGCTCTGCCTCCGCTGTGATGAGGGAGAGGGGAAAGAAGTGTGTCCCGGCGACTGGGAGCTGGAAAAGAATCCGCTCGCATGTGTTACTTTGACTCGCTCGTACTAATGAGGGACAGATCCGACATTAAAGTGGTGTCAGATTCACAGTCAGAGCAAGTTTTCCACGTGGCAGAGCCACAATAACGCTTAACTATGATGTCTGAAGCATTATGAATGAATGCTGGCCTTTTCATCCTGATAAGCTGGAGCTTTAGACCTTCAGATGTGTTTTTCAGAGAGCAGACAGCTTGCCGGATCACCAAATGTCTTTTGTTTTCTTTCATGGCCTTGTTGCCCGATGCACCGATGCCTACTTACTCCTTTTGTTGCCCGTCCCATGCCAAGCCGCAGCAGCTGTGACACAGGGAGCGGAGACTGAAAGAGATAGATTGTTAAACACAAACCCGTCACGCATGCTGCCGTTCAAACACTCGCCCTCTCAATAGATTAACATGTTGCCAGTGCTTGAGCGCAACTTACATACTTTCCTGTTACGTGCAGGGGACAGTATAATGACCTCATGCAAGCTGACTGGCATGTCCACACGGTGTGCGTGCACTCACACACACACACACACACACACACACACCCATTCCCCGCGTGCATGAAATCGGTGCTCAGACGCGGTGGCCACGCTTGCAGTTGTCCCTTTTCACTGCCTTTACCATTGTTGACTAAAGGGCCATTGTGAGCCCAAAAAGGATTAGAAAGCGCAGAGTAAGAGCGAGCCGCATATATTTCCAAACTTCTTTAAGAAGCTGCCCACAGCGACACAATACACCACTGCCACAACACAATGAGAGCTGGAGCTTTAGGGGGGAGATGTAATCCCTCAGGTCACCAGTTACACATGGAAAGACATTCTTAAACACACACTCAACCTTGTGTTGTGTGGCGTGGATGTGTGCGATTAAATCTGTATTGTCAAGTGTGGGCTGGCACGTAGTTATCAATATTAATCATCGGCCGAGCATATGGTCCTCAATCACTGCTTGATTGATCGATATATTGACATGATCACACCTGCACAAGATAAATCACCCATGAACATGAGCTTGTTGTGCAGTTCATTCAATATACATGAGATAATCATTCAAGAGGCAACATCCCTGTGGTACAGCTGAGGACGGCCTGAAGGTGATGCAGCACGTCGGGGGTGCGCTTGTGCGTCTTGTGTCACACGCACACACGCACACACGCACACGTGCAGCACAGCAGACAGCATGTGGAAACGCATGTTCCATTTTGATGACATCACCGGCTTGGCTAGGTAGCTGGGGCATTTTCCATAGGCTGTCCTCTGTTGCTGTGGAGAGGCCTCCGCCAATCCCCTCCCCTCCCTCCGTAATGTATACAACACCGGCTCCATGAATGATCTGTGACATCGCTTCCTTTGGGCCGATCCAAAGACAACATTGTGTGACTGTTCAGAACCCGCCCTCCGCCCCCCTCCCCCCCCCCCCCCCCCCCCCCCAGCCCTTCTGCCCCCGCCCCCTTCTGCAAACTCCCTTTCAGCTTTCGGATTGCCTGATGCGGGGTGTTTATGGCTATTTGTCGCATGCTGTGTGAGCAGAATGCTGAGCGGGCCTCGCGAGGGTCTGATATGACATGTGACAGCTCATCATCCGAGGGTATTTATGTTAACTAAGCATTTCCATTTAACTCAATCTCTCCGTCTTGGCTTGTACATATAATAATAAAGGTGTTCCACATGTCAAAGTCTGTTTTGGTATGGTACGCCGTCATACATTAAACACCTCATGTGGCAGCCTGGTGGAAAAAAAGGAAACAACGAATTGATCAGCTTTGAATACTGTCTGTGATTTAACACTGAGCAGAGCTCATAGGAAAAGCCTCACAGAGAACTGCTGACAACACTGTCTATTATTCTGGGCTCTCCGCAGCCCATGCACAATACATGAAGCGCGCGTGCTATAAGTCCTCGGCTGTTTTGCTCGATACCCATACCTGACACCAGCTGAAGATCTATACCTGTCTTGAAATGTCTCCCTACCCCCTTTGTCTCCATAGCCATGTCCCCTGGTAGACATTTAAAGAGGCGTGGGCAGCTAAAGCATTCTTTCTCTAGGGCATTCGGAGAAGAAGGAGTTCAAGAGGTCAGAGATATGTGTTATTTTCCCACCGGTGCAACACTCAGGATGTGTCAGAGCCATGTGTCAGGGAATGACAGCGAAAAGAAAGACGGCAGGAGAGGTAGATCTGGCAGACAAAGGCCAGACTTCACAGAGAACGCTTGAGATCAATGGATCGGCAGGCTGTGCACCCTGCGCTCACAAACAAGTGCACACGCACACGCACACTCCACACTAACACACGGCACTGCAGTTTGATGCTAAGATTGACCTATCTGAGCCCGTCAGATAAAAAAAACTTGAGAAAGATGTATAGGTGCGTAAGTAGACTGTAACACACACAAATGAAATGCCTCCACCTCTATCGCTCGGAGAGAACATTCAGGTGCACCTCAACGGTCCCCCTCCCAGAGCTTGTCATCTTGACGAATGGATCGGAGTAACTGTCAATTAAAATGAAAACCCATCTGTGGACTGGAATGAGGAGGACATATTCAATGAAACACACACACACACACACAAATACAAACCCCAGCTCTGGAGACCAGTCTAAGCTTCTGCCCAGAGACCGGGGTTGATCTACACGCTGGGCTTCAAATGGGTAATACATCAAACAGACAACATTATCACTGACTACACCTCTGAAAACTTCAACATGATTAATTATAATTAATTAGTGAAATGCTACGAGTTAGCTAATTTATCATATTTGCATTATTCAAAATCCATCATCAAAATGTAGCCAGCAGCAGCAGAGAGCGTCCTGCTTCTTTCTTTTTATTATTATTTTGCAGCAAAGTGCTAAATCAGCAAATTGCAATTTGTGCATTTTCACCCGCTCCCCGGAGATGACTGCAGACCGTCGTTGGTAAACAATTTAGTTTCAGCCTTTGTGGAATTCCAACTTGGACTAAATGAATCTGTTTTCCATGGGTGTGCGGCTTATAATTCACTTTAAAGCACATTTGTCAGTTTTATTGATCGCTGACTGACATTGTGTAACCTTGCTGAATAAGGTGCGCGCGTCAATCCCAGCCGTTTTAATAAAATCAAACGTTTAAATCTTAACAAATGACGGCTCTCGACTTGAGAAGACGGGTGAGGCTCGTTAAACTGTATAAATACAGTATTTGCTGAAGTATTAAAGGAGCTTTATTTTAAAAGCTTTCTAAAGACGCTCATTGGAATCGTGCTCACTTTAGGTTAAGCTAGCGCAAGCGTCCATTTTAAGTGAAGCTAAATGACAAGCGTACATCGCTAATGACCTCAGCCGGGATTTTAGCCAATACCCTTTATGCAAAATCATCACTATATGATTGAGACCAAAAGTGGCGGTGAAAGTCAGCGTGCAGGCCTCATTACCTCAATTAATGGCAATTCCTATTGCATAAGCAAAACTCATCTGAGGGTAGAAGTCAATACCTTTTTCATGGTTATGATAATGGCCTTAAATACTCATCTGTAGTGATGTGCACAGGCAGAACTTTGGAGCTCGACACTGAAGGACATCAATGCTGCAGTATAGCTGATTAAAATGGCTGGGTCTCAGCCATTGCAATTAAACCAGGAAAAGTGTGTCAGGGCGTGTGTATGATTTGTTTCATTAATTTTCATTACCAAGTGTTTATTAACCTTTTTATCTTGTGTAGCCCTGATGTTAGTCTGTTTGGTGTATATCGTGACTGTGTGTGTGTGTGTGTGTGTGTGTGTGCGTGCGCGTGTGTTTTTTTACCTCCTTCAGAATGCTCCCATCATGGGAAATTTCACATGCGGTCCAGGGAACTGTAAATGTTCCTGTTTTTAATACACAGCAACATTCATCAGCAGCAGGGAGCTGCGCAACATTAGCAGGCGGTCCAATGAAGAAAATATTATGGCTCGTAATTAAATTTGAAATTAAGTGATATTTCATCTCTTCTCATTAATTAGAAAAGAGGTCTTCTGCGATATAATTATTTATTTCTGGCAACATAGGAGGACAATCATTGTCCTCTCAGGGATGTCAGGTGTTATTACACTGCAGGTAAGGGTCTGCTGCAGATATGTTCAGGGGCTTATTTTTGGATGTTTGCTAGTTAGTAGTTTCAGCCAGTTTTGGTTTGCAATGACATTGATACGTCCTGGTGCCATGAGCTGTGGCCTCCTGGACGCCGATTGGTTTGCACGCAGACGTGTCCAAGTGTGGTCGTAGTCACTGGATATGTTTAATTAATTTTCTTGCATTGTGTTTTAATTCAACTTTCACCGACTCACAGAGCAGTGCTCAACACTAGTTTGTGCCAAATCCTCATTGTTTAAAAATCATATGCTTTAATCCTGGGAGTCTGGCCAACTCTGTAAGTGGAGAGATCGCTCTTTTTTTTTTTTTTCTCTATTATTTAATGTAGTCTCAACTTCCGGTAATTAGAGCACAAGTTTGGACTGTTTTCTTGCTGCAAATCTTTTTCATTTGTTCGGACGTTTCATCTGTCAAAGGCAATTTTCACACCTGCTATTTTGACTCGGACTAAACTGTAAAGTCTGAAGTTCCGGATCAAACGTGAAAGGCGTGAAAGCCCTTAAACCTCTGAGTGCCAACCAAATCTTCAGAGCTCATTCATCATTCATACCTGTGTGGTCAGTGAGGTGTACTTTGGGAATTAACCATCATCAGGCTGATAACGCCAGAGGTGGGATCCTGAAAAAAAAAAAAAAAAAAGCAATTGAAGGGATCTTTGAGATGGCACTGTATTAATCAGGCTTCAATGATATCAGTCCTCTTCCTTTCTGTGCATCTGCGGGGACAGCGTGTTCTCCGGTGGTGATCACTATCGCAGCTTAAAGTGGTGGCGCCTGCTAAAGATGCATAGAGCTATGGATAGTGGCTGGCGAGGGATTAAGAACACTCATTTCATTCCAGCACCATACATTCTTGGGAATGTCAAGAGGGGATCTGGAGAATAAATACCTTTGCCCAGATACATGGATACCAATGCCACCCTGGTCACCTGGTCTTAACTTTGATCAGTAATTTTCTAGTAACGAGATTTCTCTGATTTCATTAAATAGTCATTTCGCACCTGGAAGCCCAAGGCTTTGCCGGGAGATCAATGATCTAATCACGTTACCGTTAAGCCAATTGGCTTGAAAGTCCTTTGTGATATCCCTTTACTGTTTTAATGACTTAGTTCAGATTAAACAGGTTTTAGGAGCCAGGGATTAGGGGACACATCCATTGGGGTGGAAAAAGCTTTTTCTGATGCATAATTTATCGCAAAGAAAGGAAAGGGATTATCGAAGGCCGCGTGCCCACCTCTCTACATCCACTGGTCAGTGATTAGAACAGCGGCCTCAGAACAGGAGAGGCATAACTGGATTTAAAAGATTTAATTCCTCCCTTTCCTCTTTTGTCCGGGAAAATAAGGCACGACATTAACATATGTGCGGAACGTGTCTCAGAGCAGGAGCTTGACGAATTTGTTTTGTGTCTCTCCCCTTCCGCCTCGGCAGAGTGACGTGTTCAGACCCGCAGTGAGTCAACATCATTAACCAATAACCCTTGACAACGATTTACTTACCATATACAGTAAAGGGTGATGATTACCTGACTCAGTGAGAGATCCACAACATCTAATTTGCACAATTAGCGTTTTATTAGTCACGTACCTACGTCTCACCTGAAGGCTGCTGAAGGTGCGGTAATTAAAATGAAAATAGGTTGCTTTCAAAAAAAAAAAAAAAACATTAGGATTTGAAAAGAAAAACAAATCAAGCGAAGAAAAACATTGTTCCAGAGGTGAACTGGGTTTTCCTGTTTAGGACAGCTACAAGCCATTTACCATGAACCCATCTAATGACTGTTGTACTTCTCCTGCAGACAAAGTGTGCGCTATTCGTCCCCTCTGGCAATGTGTTCCCTCAGACTGCTCATGTATGGCTGGCATTGGGAAAACATGTAAATAAACATAATAAAACACAGCAGAGTCACATCTGCCAGTGAAAACTAATAGCTCTGTTGGCATGAGCCCTGCACCCGTAGCTTTGTGAAGGTTCTAAAAAGTTAATTATGAATTGGAGACATGTGGTTGAACACTTTCCAAACATATTCTCTGTCTCTTTCCTCCCGCCCTCTCCTCCATGATTTTTCTGGCTGCTGCTTCATCCTCATCCCTGAAACCTCTCTGTCTTTTTCCTTCTTTTCTCTCTCTCTCTCTCTCTCTCTGCTGTGGCAATCTTCCTCGGGCTCTTCAATTATGTGTCCATGGGCAGGAAGAGCCATTTGCTCCTGCTTGAATACCATGAATAGCAATAACAGTGCTCCAAAAACACATTACCAAACACAATTAGAGCACACAATGCTTCTATAACCTGCAAGGTCACTAACTCTGAGCCCTGTAAACATGTTTACTTTTAAATGAAGTTTATTCTCCATCTCCGGTGTCTCCATCATAAAAAAAATAAAAAACACGTATTCCTCTTAAGAGTAATTTTTAACGTTTGTAATTGGCTGTAGTGGGAATGCTGGGGAATAGAGGATTTATGAAAAAATATACAAGAAAAAAAATGAAATGGCCCTCTGGTGGGATGTTAAACAGAGTTTTTTCATGCACTTTCTGTTTGTAGATGAATTGCAATTCTGATGGCCTGAGGATACCAATGCTGAGGGTTTTTTATTGGTTCACCTGGTGCCTATAAAAGCCACTGGTAGGCTGTTACTGTGTTGGTGACAAATGGCTGATTCACCAAACACTGACTAATCCAGACGAGAGAGAGAGAGAGAGAGAGAGACGGCCTGAGAGCTTCATCTCCTTCAGACGCCCTTCTCTAGTAAAACACTCCACACGCTGCCTCTGGCGGAAGGAGGATTATGAGTACACACTCTCACACTCATTCTCACTTTGTCTGAAAGTGTGGGAGAGCTGAGGCAAGGAGTGGAAGCGAAACGTGATTACAAAATGATAGGGAGCGTAATTATTTGTGCTTGACGTGTGAGTCATTTGTTATTTTTCACACATACCATCAGCAGGTCCACGTATCACAGCTAAAAACTACTGAGGGTGGTTTGTGAATGGAATGGGGCGATACAGTGTTTAAACCATAGCTTGTTTATAAAGGTGACTTACAGTGCGTGTCTCCACTATTCACAAAGTATCCTGGATAGGAACGCTGCTACGACTGGGGGATGACGCCACAGTGGACGTTGTCTTAGCTGTCAATCCATTTTAAAGCAGTGCATCAACAAACAGTGGAATGATTACATTGTAAATTACAGAAATCTTAATTTGTTTGATGTTTACTTTTGTCAATATCCAATCCACTAACATGGAGAACAAGGGGGTTATGGTCTATACTGTTTATGTCGGTGTTTATTCTGGTTTTGAAGCTCATATATATTAAAATAATCAATCAACAAAGATGGTTTTCATGAAAGAGTTAAATTAAAGACAAAAATTTGATCAATATTCCACATACAGCTCATGGTGAAGGCATTTTCCTTGCAGCTGAGACGTCCTTTATTTAAGCGACAGCGTGTCTCTTCCCGGGGAAAACATAATTAGTTAAGACCTGAGTTAATCCACCGCAGGGAACATAGCCCAGGATGTACCATTAATGGAGGCATTTCTGCCAGAGAGCACACCTGCTAATTTTGTGTTGTCATATAGTGCGGCTGATTGTCAAGCTGCATTATTGCACCCGTCTGAGGAGCGACATACAATAGACAGTGCAAGACGCTGCACACCATCCTCTGTCTTAGCGCGCAGGGCGTTTCGGCTTATCATGATTAATTATCTCATCCAAACGTCCACATGTCAGTGTTGACTCTGAGAAACAAATGTAAGGGTGTCTTTGTAGTGCAGCAGAGTTTGACTCACGCAGTGAAGTTATTAATCTGTTCTCCCCAACTCATCTCATTGTCCCCTGTATAATGACAGCCTGTGTTAATTGTGACTGTTTATAAAATGGAGCTCGACGCCGGAGCCAAGCTGCGCTAATCTCATCATCCTCGTTTTCTTTCTCTGCACCACTAGGTTTGAAAATCAACTATTGATGTTCCTTATTACATTAGGTGAGCTGCTTGATGGCAACACACAGCTGCAGGCCGTTTGTATGGATATCCTATTGATCTGATTTACATATATAGAGAGTTTGTTGTTTGTTGCTGAGCAGACACTGTGTGTCTCCGAGTGAACTATTGAAAACGTGACATTCTCTGTCACTTTGAGGAGGGTTGTTATTTAAAAAAAAAAAAAGCCCACATGGTGACAAAATATTTCTAACAACAGCTGAAAAGTGAACATGCAGGGCATCATCTGAACGTCGCTGAAAGCGAAGCTGAGGCCTGACATTGTCGGCATTTGAAGCAAACCAGAGCAGGCAGGCATTGACCACAGAGCGCCGAAGACGGTAGCTAGCGCTGGCTACTTGTAGCGGTTTCAAAATGACAAATTGTTCCACTGGAATTCCACTTGTTTTGTTAATTTCCTCTCGCTGACAAGCTCCCATCATCAACTTGCTTGTCTCTAACGCTTTCCTTACTTTAGTTTAAAGACACATCTCTCCTCTAGCCTGCTGCTCCAGTTTGTCGATAACGCTGGCGAGACGTTGACATTGAACATGAAACTCTTGCCTCGTGCAACTGTGACACTGTTGATCATCAAAGCGGTGCCTGATAACAGAGAGCGCAGAGAGAGAGAAATAAGGAAATAAAGACTCTGGCTTGATATAACATAAACTCGCAGACTGTAAAATGCGGCACGATGTACTGCCGCTGACACTTCCAGGAGCATATTTAAAGTTGCATTAGTTTGCTGCTGTGATGTGCTACTAGTTGTAAATGATGCTGCCCTAATTTTGAGGCTTTCCGGGGCGAAAGGAGGAATCCTGCCTCATTTGTCTCTAATTTGTTCCCAGTGCACATATGAGAGGGGGGTTATAAATACATTAGTCCCCTCCATAGCGCAGCGCACTGGGGGGCCGCTGGGCAATCAGGCTGCTGGCTCCACGCGCAGCGCTGCTTTTTACCCAGTCCAACAGTGGCAGCACGGAGACGGGACAGCGCGTACCACCTACCTCACGCCGTGACTACGAGCAGGTTGTGGCGTCCCAAAGGTGGGCTGCGTGAGCCGGGCGTTAAAGCCTCGAGCGTTGGACAGATCGGATACAAACCGCTGCAGTGAAGGAGGGAACTGTGGGCTACGCCGACACAAAACTACTCATATCTCTCATCCCCCTGATGTAATCCACCGGTGGTTTGAGTCAGTGGTGCGGAAACATCAATTAAAACATGACGATTATCGCTAAATTTGTCATTAGCCCTGAGGAAGAAGCAGCCGCAGCCAGAATTTGAGTCTCTTCTCTTCCACACAGACATAGACGATTGCCTGCGGGACTTTACAGAGCGAGAGATAGGTCTGAACTTGTTCTCCACTTGGGAGAAAATCAAATCCTGGTGCATTTTCATCAGCTGTCAGTGTCAGACAGATATTTCTGCCGGGCTGGGCAGGAAATTAGGCTATTAAATTACAGCTCCTCACAAGGCCCTCGTCATTTTGTCCTGCTTTGCTACAGATGTTCTATCAATGTGAGTCATTGTAACCATCTATCTTTCCCATGGCTAAATACCTTCTTTCAGCAGACCCAGAATGCACTTCTGTTCTCTCTTGTCTTTTTGTTTTTTCCGCCCCCCCCCCCCCCCCCCCCCCCCCCCCCCCCCCATCTCTCTGTGTCTCTGTCTCTCGCTTTCTGCTTATATCTTGGCTAGGCTTAATTTGTGCCGGCTTTCGGTTCAAGCACAAAATCAATTCTAGGGAGGTCAGCAGGGGTCAGTGACCAGGCCAGATCCAGAGCAAAGTGGATTACTGATTATCATGGAGGCAACATGGCTTCCATGGTGGGACATCCGTGACCTAGATCTGTATTATGCACTGCCTGAGAACCAGTCACAAGTTTTAAAATGTGAAAAAGAAGCGTCCATTCAAACCTTGAGAGATGGGTGTAGGGGAGATGTTCTTCACCCCAGTCAGGAAAAGACAAGACGTGTGGATTTTATTTTGACAATGGTCAAAGGAACACGTGAGGCTGTAAATTATCGATCAGCAAATATATAATAAGAGGTTGTACGACTTTGGTTGAAATGCACAGAGACAAAGCCAGCAGCAGGTTAGCATCGCTTAATACACGGACTAAAGAAAATGGGGGGAATCGTTAACTAGCATCCATCACATTGATTGAACTCTGTTCTGTTTTCTTGTGGATGTCTTACTTTACAACAGTACCCAAAGAGGGATGGTAGTATGTGGACAGTACCATCACTTCAAAAGGACATAACTCTTTTTTTTTTACCCATAAAGGCAGCATATTTGACCCCAGATGAAGGCGGTCTAACCTTTTCTCAACGGGAAAGTATATGTCGAAACTTGTTGACAGTCAGTAAATATGTAGTGATGCTACTCCTACCGTGTTTTTTACTTTACAATTGATCTGAATATCAGGTTTCTACAGCATCCAAACCAAAGATAATTAGGCCTGCATCACAGACAGGTCTTCCCCACTGACAGCGTCTCCCCCCCTCTGATTGGCGAGGTTCGATTGGAAGACACGGCGTTTGACATCAGGCAGGCTGAGCGTCAACAGCAGATATGTTTGTTTATGTAAATTATGACATTCCCGTCCCTGATTTATGAGTTTATGTGGCGACAAAGCACACATGATGAAATGTCAATTGAAAGATTTACACACAAAAGCGCGGCCATCATTCCTCTCTGCCTCAGAAGCTCTGACACGCTCACTTCAGCGTCGTATTTCTTTGACTCTGTGTGCCTTCAGTCAGTCGGATTTGTAGGCCACAAACAGGATAATTGATTTGCCTCGTATTTTATTTTTAGATTTGAATGACATACCGGGGAATTTTTCCAATTGTCATGATCTCATTTGCGTTCCGAGATGTCGAGGAGGGATCTCGAGGTACCACGGCGTTTCAAAAGAGGGACACATTACGCAGCACTTTTATCCAGGCTGATGGAACAGCTGCTGTGCCTCCTTTTCTTTTTCTCTTTATCTCCTCCTCTTGTCAGAAACCTTCTCAACTAATCTATCATCCCCTGTCTCTACTTATACTTGACTTTACATTTGGAAGCCAAAGGTAGAAAGAAAGGGAAATAGGATCTCATTATTTAAGGCCCACTACACACTCATGACTGATCATTACCTAAAGAAAGTCTGTTTGGAAGCAAGTGAGTTCTACTGTGGGGGGGGGGGGGGGTACCTGGGTCAATTAGGGGGGGGGGGGGGGGGGGGGGGGGGGGTACCTGGGTCAATTAAAACATGATATTCAGAGGCTTCGCAGGATAATGGAAACTGTACTTTTCCTCTTCAGGTGCTCTGAGGGAACATGCTGATTTTGTTTTTATGAACGTTGAAAAGCTGCACTGTGAGCTTTCAGCATGTCGATGTGTTCAGGGGTTTTGAGGAATCGCTCGCGCACACAGCACGGCAAATGTTATCTATAAGGATTTGTGATCTGATTACGCGGAGCAGATTTCTTTTGAATCGATCCTTTGGAAATGCCGTTAAATGCTTCACTTCACCGAAATGAGAAAAGTATGATCTCCAGCATGAAGCTCTTTGCTCACAGTGGCACACAGCACTTTAAAAAAACAAGTCTGTAAACTGTATTTCATGCTTGATTTATGTTTATTTGTGTCACACTGACCAACATCCCAGTATCTGTAGGAATTACACCCACATTGGACAATTCCTCACCTTTATGTGCAGTGTCAATATAAAAGTGTGTGCAGGCCTGGGAGGCGGCTGGATGGCCATGTGTCCCTTGTGCAGGAAATGAAGGAAGGGTTCACGTGCGATCAATGTCCACCTTCTGCCGACTGCAAACGAGTTTCACTTCCCCGACACCAGAGTCATGATCTTTTGACAGTGGCCAAAAGAAAGACATAGTTTGATTGACATTGTGAGGCAGTGTAGGATCATGGGGGTTGTTGTGTCATCGTTATTGTCCTCAGATTATATCTCAGTTGTCCACCATGTCCACTGTTTTTTTTTTTCCTTAAGCCATATACTATCTCTCCACCCTGAAGTTATTGAGATGGGTATAGCACCAAAAATCAACATCTCATTGATTTGAATAAGTTGGTGGTCAAAGTACACAAGTCAAGAAACATTGATACTTCCTGCAGCGATTCCTCCAAACATGGAGGACAAGTCAGGAGAAAAAAAAAGTTGTCGAATAAGTGCAAAGGTCATGTTTTTCAGACAGCCTGAACAGAACCGTGACCTCGGCTTCTTCCCTGAAGCCAGCGCGGCCAGCGTCATCCCTGGTCTGTGGTCCCAAACTGTTTGAAAGATCACAGCAAGAAAGACACTGATGACAACAAAAGACAAAAGGCCACGTTGAAAGAGCACGTTTATAAACTGTTTGCTCTCTAACCTGTCATGCAGAGTTCTGGGGGTCCTGGCCTGTCTGCCAGATTGTGACAGGCCACCATGGAGCGCGCCTTACGGGATCATTCTTAAAATCCATAGTCTGTGGGTCAGAAAACATTTCCACACACCCTACCTGTCAGCTAACACTGACAAACAGTGAGCAGTTAATATGATATCTGGTCTTCAGCCGTAACAGTGCTGTCACATCCCCAAGTAACCGCCGGGTATACACAATACCTCCGCAGCTTTAATTGCATAAGTCCCAAGTTGTATAAGGATCGCTAGCAGCTGCGATTCGTAGCCACAAGTCCCACTGATATCCCCAAAAGTGGATGAGGGAAAGTATTAAATGATCCATGGAAATGGAGCCCATCAAATCCAGAACATAAGTAGCCTCCGGCACGCCGCACACATGCTGACCTCACATCCCACACCGCACCCCAGACGCCGCACACATACGCTCGCTCATGTAGCACGCGTGCCTTTTGCTGCAGCTTAATTTGAGTTCCCTCAGACTGAGCTCAGAGGCACACGGAGTGCGCCTCGGAGGGAGCGACACACCCAGGTGACCGTTCGCCGGTTTCCGAGAAGTTCCAGCCACTCTGGGAGGGCATTTATATGCACTCAGCACATCTCTGTCCCACAGGCCAGAATTTACAAATAGATTTCAAATTAGAGCCCCTGCTTTAATTTTCTAATGCAGTGACCCATTCTGAAGCAGTGTAATAGCAGGTCCCAGTGTGACAATTAAAATAAATCACGTCTGGACAGAATTCGCTATATGTATTCATGCCTCATCAGTAACTGAATTGACATAAATGATTTATCCTAGGGAACTTAAATACCAGTGCTCACACCACAGAGGGCTGCCACCCTGCAAGTGCTCAACTCCTGCACATTCCAGCAACCCTGCTGCGAATAATGACATTGATCTGTCTAAGAGATAAATAGAGCCATGGATCTCCAGCCCATCTCAGACAATTTTTTTTTTAATGGAATTAATAAATAATATATTTTTAAATAAATATAATAATTAAAAGACACAATAACAATTGTTTTTCTAAAGCTGCTGTCAGACATGCTTGAAGGTCCAGATTATTTCCTGAAATCGTTTGTAGAGGCTGTTTGTACGAGCCGTGTGTTTCAAGTTCAGTTGCTGCAGAGATTTGTCTGAATGGGGACCCATGAGTCCCTGATTGACATTCTGGGGAAATGAGAGTGAGTCCATGTGAGAATACAGCATGAAATAATTTGCAAATTCCCCAGTGAGAGAGAGGCCACCCTTTGCTTGGATGTTCTGGACATTGCTGTGTTGTTTTTAAAGTGTCTGACTCAGAAAATGTCCCGCTGCGTTCTTTCTCTTTTATAGACAAAATGCGTAAATTGCCCTCACCCATTTTCCCTTACGTTGTGTGTGCCTGTTCATGTCCAAAAAAGTTGTTGATCAGACAGGATGCTCTTCAACCAACTCAGTCTCACATTCTGAGATGAGGTCTCTCTTTTTCCTCTGGCTCACAAAAGCAGAAATACAGAACATAAACTTGCATAAGGCCTAACCCGTACATGAACCTTACAAGGTCATGTAAAAAACAAGGTGGAATAGCGGTGGCAATCCTATTAAAAAGACAACCACCGTGTCAAGAAACATACCTTTGATTAGAGTAGGGACACACTCCAAGCTCTAAATGTCATTATGCTCCAGTGTGGATCTACTTACACTGTTTTAGTCACAGACCCCCACCAGCTTTTGAAATAATATGAATATGTTGCCCACTGTGTATAACTCGTCACCTTCCTCCTGATTTGGATATCCTCATCCTCATGCGGCGCTTCACCCTCATCAGCTTTACTTTCTCTGCTTTTGATTAATCCTGTCTCATTTGAGATTTTGAAACTATCAATGGGAATTATTCAAATCCCCGAGGTATGAAATAGCTATGAGGAGGCTGTGGAAGACACTCATTAACCCCAAATGGAGGGGAGCCCACAGTAAATCTCGATGAATTCTCCCCGTCGTAGAAATCTGATTAGTTACGGTGGCTGTGCTTAATCCCTGTTGAAGGTAGAAGTTAATTTTGTCCAGTATGTATGTGATAACTCAAGATGTGGAAAGAAAAACATTATTTTCTCTGCAGTTGCTTTTAAAGGGAGTATTAACAGGCGGCTGTGATAACGTGCACGTCGGAATGAAAACAAAGGTGTAAAATAATGGGGATTTCTAATTTATTGTGAAACAATAAAAAGCAGAAGGGAAAATAGTCATCAGCATAATGTGTGTTATGACGATTTGGGCTAATAACAGGATGCACTGCTATGGATTTAATCACTGGAATGTAGTGGCTTGTTCAGACTGCATTGTTCTATTGATCACGCCGTTGTCGTTAGTTCTGCTCTTCCGTCCTCAGAGGCACATTTTTATCCTTTTCTGAAATAACGCCGCGTGTTTACATAAAAGTCGTGAAATGTGCCGCAGATGCCAGCTGAGCAGATCCGAATCTCAGCACATAAACCGGGCCCAGACATCCACCGCTCCCCCGTAGGGACGTGTTTTAGCTGCAGCACCACATCCAAATCTGATCAACAGCTGCTGTATATGATTCCATAATTTGAGGCATAATGTGTCACATTAATGTCGGAGCACTCGCAGCGTCGCGGAGGCAGTTGACGCAAACCTCGCGTGATGCGCCCCGCTTATTCTCCGCCGTATTTCCCAGGAACATGGCACAGACTGGTGCTGCTGCCATTCTCTTACATGCAGATGTCAATTATGGAGGTGGCAGAGAGTGGTGAGCTGTGCACATCTGCCAGCGCATGATGTCTCCCCAAGCACCGGCACAGCCAGTGAAGCATAAATTCCAACCATCAGTTAGCAAGTTTCACCTTAACAGTAATGTCTGCGAGGCGCTGCCAAACCAAGCCGCCCGGCTGGTGTATGTGCTGCCGAGAAAAATACAATTTGCAGGATTATCCCTCTTCTTTTCAGAGTCTTTCTTTCTTTTCTTTGATGTACACACACTTGGATTTTTTTTTTTCATCATTTGTCCTTCATGGGTCACATGGCCTGTAGGGTATATGGGGCATGTCTGTATGTTCTTCTGGGGGTTTGTGATGAGTCGGGGGGGGGACCTCTGCTGCCTGCTGTGTTATTAGGCAAATACAGTACATTAGGGACAGGCCAGCTCCACCACCGTTGTCATCGAGAACATCTAGTTATCACATCTCGTGCTCACCCACCTGCTGAGTTCACAGAGCTACCAGCATCCCCCATGACCCGCTTGTGTTTCTGTGTGTCTCTGCTGGAGACCTTGGATATGTTAAACACCCCCATACGGCCAAACACCAAGTTCTCTTCACGCAACATCTCCCTCAGAAAATAGTTCATTTACACACACACACGGGTGCACACACAACAAACAAACTTTTTGATTTGAACGTTGTTGTGAGCGTGAGCCTACCTCCAGCGCATTTATTGACTTGTATGCATGTTTGTGCCACGCGGCATCGGAGGCTGTTTGTCAGCGACAACATGGCTTTTTCCAAAAGCATCAGGCTCTAAGTGTGTGGATTACAGCGGTATACATTTGTATAATGCCTGTGATAATGGGATAAAGCAGCTTCCGTGGGAGAAATCTGTATGGAGAATGGCTTATTCCAAAGCTCTGCCTATGGGACGTTGAACCCAGGAGTTATCACCAGCAGTCAGTATCTCAAGTGGGTGCAGTGCCTCAGAAAACGTGTTCTGATGCTGCATTTCACGTCCACGTTCTATTCTCCGGAGAGACAACATGAGATGAGGAGTCCACAGTAGTGTAGGTTTTAGTGTGTAATTACCATAGGAGCACACGAGAAAGGATGAGATACCGTGGTTCTGTTTCAAATTTGCATTGGCTTTACATTAGGACTGCGAGCACGGCCCGCATTTATTTATTGTTCTTTCATCCATGATACGGGAATCCACAGAACTAGTTGGTATATTTCTCTTGATAGCTATTATAGAGGAAAATTAGCATTTCCATGCATACAAAAGCAATTACCTTCAATTTATACACATTTCATAGAAACATGTCACCAATTAGAGGGCCATTTCAGGGGACTGATAAGACGAGCAGCTCTCACATTGAACATCTGAGGTCTGGACTGACGGCGCGCCCCGCTCTCTCCCCCTCTCTCCCTCCCTGATCACTATCTCGCTCCACAGCTCCACCACCGTGAGGAGTTCACTCACTCGTTTCAAGCACAGCTAATTCCAGCCTATTAATAAGGGGGCAGTGGTGACGGACAAATGTTGCTTTGCTGATAGTGATGCTTTGATTTCCGCACGGCAGACAGGCACGGCGTCTCGACCGTCTGCGTCTAACCAGTTTAAAGTGCCTTGTAGGTTTACAATACGGTTGCATATGGATCTTAACAAGATTTAACATCATACCTATACTAAAACTATATATTCTATAATTCCTTTATTGACTCTAATGGTTTTATGCAGGGGACGCTCGCGTGCCCGTCCTCAAAATGTCCTGTTGACGTTCACGCGAGGGAGAGGAATCTCTGATGACATCTCAGGATCTGCTCATTCATTAGCCCAAACAGGCTTATCTCCTTTAAGTCTGTGTCTAAGACCCCCTTTCTCACAGAGGGATGACTCACCTCCATAATGCCTCGTTATTCACTAACAGCAACAATTACGTCACCCTGTTGCTGGCTGTTGGAGATTATGGAGTTATTTGTGCAAATCCTCTTTTAACATGATATCAAACGCTCGGCCAGAGGTCCGTGCGTGTGCGAGGGAAGGATAAAAACAATCAGCCTGTCTCAGCTCTTGAGGAACGCGAGAGTTTGATGATTGGGAAACATGCTAATCTGAGAGTGAAGGGAGAATCAATGAGGGAAATATGAGAAGACTGAGTCCACTCTTATGTCTGTCCGTTAAATATGAGGCCACAGCTCGATGAGAGAGAGATAGCTCAACTCAGCATAGAAGCTGAAAGCAAGAAGAAACAGCTCTGCAGCCACCTCTAAAACGAAAGGAAGGTGTGTGTATTTCTTGACTTTTACATTTTTTCTATATTGATGAATAAATTGCATGTGTACAGATTTTGGCAGACTGATTTGTCTTTAGCTGTGGACAGGCTGTTTTCACCGGTTTCTGCAGATCTTCTCTGTCCGCTAACCAATTAACTGCTGGACCTACCTCATCATTTCTAATATAAAACAAGACAAGCTAGATTTAGAATTATGCAGATGTGTGAGCATTCAAGGTAAAATGAAATTAAAGGATGCAGATACTCTTATCTGGGGTGTAGGTGGACACATCCCCGGCTGTTCCAGATATACTGTATTGCAGCTGGGATCTCATGATTCCACCATTTATTTATTTTGGAGCCACACATACTTGGGGAGGAATTGCGGAGGATTGTGAACTCAATCACAGCGCGAGGGGATGTCAGTGCACAGGGCGCTCCCCGTGAATCACACACTGAAAGGCTATCACCCAAACCTCCAAGGTCCACTGCCATCTCATCAGTCATCGCGGACCAGACCAGGCCACAGACTGATCAGCCATGCACAGACTCCACTCACTGGGGACATCCGCAAACTCAGCCCCTCCTTCCGTCTCACCCTATAGTCATACCAATATCCATACTCTCTGCCGAAGCCATAGCATAACATATTCCAAGGTCTGAGTGTGACTTTGCCTCTCAAAATTCTGTCACTCCGCCTTGATTGTGTGTGAAAGTGAAGGCCACGGGGGCTTGTTTTGTCACACTGTCTGCCCCTCTGAGATGGATTCTCCTACTTTCGTTTATAGCTTCAATGTTTGCGGTTAGGTAATGTAGTCTATTGTATAGTTAAGCCTTTAATTATGCAGTCACACAGGATGGATGTTTTATTTTCACATTAGTTTCCTCTATTTTGTATTCCAATGTGTGTTTGGTGTATGAGAGCAGCGTTGAGTGCACTTTTATTTGCTTTTTAAGTAATTACAAGTCTTGTTGCTAAATTACACTGATCAGGCTTTAATGATGTTTCCCCAAAGGATATCAAAAAGGTAAAAAAAATGAATGTTGCCTCAAAGTGCTCGCAAAGAACAGCCTGCTTTGACTTAGGATTATGTTTTCGCACCTGTCTGTATATATTGGTTGGTTCATTTCTTTTTCTTCCTTGCACAAAATAGAAAATTGGTGGAAGGATAGAGTCTAAGATTTGGCACACATTCAGACAAAGGAGCAGCTCCAAGATTTCTGATAACATTACAATACAATAGGGGTGTTTGGAAATTTTCTCCTACAATGACAATTGTTTTGATTCCACGGTCTCTTTTGTTGTTTAGCTTTAAGGCTTGGATGAATTTAATGCGGTGGAGCTGTTAAATGATTTTAACTTGGTGGCGCTAGATGAAGAGTCGGGGGGATCACCAAAGTCATTTGAATCTATTTTTCGGGGCGTCGGGAACGTCCTCTTCAAACGCCACAGTAATCCATCCAGTTGTCGAGCTCTCGGACCAACAGACTGTTATTCCCTTTAGATGCTGTAAACACATTTTGTGTTTTAGCCAGCGCCTGTTCAACAGGATGTGGGCGATGAGGTACGAAGAAAACATGCATAAATGAGTGACAAGGGGTGTGCAGGACATGAGGGATAATACAAATTTGCATGATTACACGGACACATGAGTGATTTACCTGCACTTACGCCTGACAGCCATTTTAGATGAAGGACGTATGAGTGGCATCTGATCCTGTATTCTTTAACCATTGCTCCTGAACCGAGCTCACATCATACCCTGTAATTGCTGCATGACCATGAGGAGGTGCATGATATATGCAGGGAATGATGTTTATCTAGCCGATTTCACCGCTGGGACACAGATATATTATGGCATGTACCCAAATGCAGAAAGCAAAAACAACTCATTTGGGATTCCAACCCCTTTCTTTCCGACTTCTGATGACAGAATTATTCCCACATACGTATCTTAAACCTCACTAAACTTTTGTGGATGTGTGCTCAGTTTTCCACCTGCATTGGAAAAAGATTTATTCCTTCTGCTCTACATCAAGAGGCACCTTCTAATACTGAGTCCTGAATGTGCATGGTGACAGTCGACCAATATTCTCTGAACCACTGCTTGCCCCCTCTTCTGTGCATTTTTATTCAAGTTTTCCAATTATAGTTTTCAAAGTTTAAAAGTATTATCTGCCTAGTTCGCTTGTGCTCTGGCTTATTCAAGCCCACTGGCCCCGTGCAGTCTATGCAGTGCCTCCTCTGCCATGCACGTCCCTCCCATTTGGCACACTCATGCCCGGGCCTAAGCCACATTAGAAAATAGATGATATGACAATTTCACACCTATAACGTTATCCTTTTTCCTCACTCCGATTCACCTGTGGCCAAGCAATCTTCCTCAAGTAAGCACAATAATAAGTAAACAGCATTATTACCATAATGTTTGAATAAAAAAAAAATGGAGAAGAAAACTTTGAATGGAAGCAGGAGTCGGGAGGGGTGGCTGTGGAGCAGGGGAGGAGAAATATTTGATTAATCTTCTTAACACGTTTCATGTGCAGATTCTTTGAGTTAATTTCAAGGACCATGCCTAAAGGAGATTACCTCCCCATGCTCCTGCACATTTGCTCATGAGTGATTTTGTTTATTCATGTTTTATATTATAATGCTCCTCCTGCTGTCTGCAGCCACAGAACCACCGGCAAAAATGCAATTTATTTCCCGCTCTGCACATGATGGAGACAGCTGATAATGTCGCCAGGAAATATGAAGACTGCTGGGATGGGACCAAACAGCGTGCTATTTATGTATGGAATATAAATAAAATATTTTGTGTGGGTTCTCCTCTAACAAACAGAGACCCAAACACCCCCCTAACCTGCCGAGAAAAAGTTGCAGCGGTTAGTGTCATTGAATTTTTTTTTTACCAACACTTCAGGCACAGTGTGTGTGTGTGTGTGTGTGTGTGTGTGTGTGTGTTGAGGTTTTGATTTCCATATCTGTCATCTGTCAGTAGATCAGCATCTACAATAACATGGATCATTACAGAGAGTCATATAAAAGGTCAAAGATGCGTTCAAGTTCTCAGAGGTTGCAGATTATGCCTCTGCTCCGTCGCCAATCACACTTATCATCAGCAGTTTATGGTAAGCTCAGCCCAGCCGGTGTGTGCTCCTCCC
This sequence comes from Pseudorhombus dupliciocellatus, assembly GCA_016785235.1. NCBI lineage: Eukaryota > Metazoa > Chordata > Actinopteri > Pleuronectiformes > Paralichthyidae > Pseudorhombus > Pseudorhombus dupliciocellatus. The sequence goes on from JAFBJW010007502.1 coordinate 3,389,667, forward strand.
TCGTACGAAAACCCATCTACAGTATGTTGTCATGACATATATGACGCAACACGCTCATATGTCATTGATGCGACTCAGTTATGGCCGCGCATCAAAGTCTTTTTCATCACTCTGGCTAATATGGATTTATCTGCGCCACTGGCAGAGATGGGATGGCTGACGTAACTGTTTACAGTGACTCCGACCCCCCCCCCCCCCCCCCCCCCCCCCCCCCCCCCC